>OX451738.1:1256986950-1257586950 GCA_948472305.1 Vicia faba
CTTGCTAGACATTTTGATTTATCATGATCTGCATCACAGACCCTTGAGATCCTTGAAAAGGATTAGTCCTTATGCAGGATGTATGCAATGGTATGATGTTATGCTATGCATGGAGTGATGTAAGTAGGCCCTGTAATGAGTCCCAATTAAGGACTGTGAACAAAACCTGCAAGGAACTCGTGTGTCAGATAACAAGTATGCAAGTATTTCAAGTATGAAGGCACACAAGTCACGCAAGACAGCCCTTAGATTTTAGGCCAGCATGAAGTTCAGGTACTACCCTCTTTCAGTTTGTTGGTTAAGGCCTGTCCTAGAAAATAGTAACCCGGTTCTAGAGGATCCCAATATCACTGACTACCCTCAATCGGTCATAACTCCAGCATCGCAACCTTTTCTTGCATCCAGAACCATCGCGAGAGTTTAGCCTCAATGGGTGTAGCATACTGCTACTGTTCTATGGCCAAGTTGGGTCGATTTAGGGTTCTAAGGTCGGTTGGTGCTTAATGACTCCTCAGAAGACCCATATTCTCCTCGTTACAACACAAGGGATATCGGTACAAACTAAGGTGTCACACCAACGTAGCCACTGCTTCACCCGTGTCGGTCTATGCCGGACAGGTCCCTCACAGCTTATGCTACCTAAAGAAGGGTATCCCCAGATCCGGGTTAGGATCTATGAAACTCCGATGCAAAACCCACAATAGTAAAACAAACAAAGCAATCAATTGAAAACATAAGAGTGGTCTAATCCTAAGGTACACCTCACTTATGTAATCCCCAGCAGAGTCGCCAGTTCTGTGATCGGTGTAAATAGAACTGACTGTTTAAAGCTGGTTTCGCGAAATGTCGCGGTAAGCAAGAGTCGCCACCGTCTTTTATGTTCTCCAACAAGGAAAGGATATAAGCACAGCAAAATTCCATTTCGAGAATGTTTCTCGGTTCGGGAGGTAGATTTATAGAAAGGGAAGGTGTTAGCACCCTTTCTATCCGTGGTTATCCACGGGCTCTTAGGTACTTGCTCACTCTATGTTTTCAAAAAATTGTTTGCTTTTTAAGCGTGTGTGTGGGTTTTGAAAAAGTTCGTTTGAAAACTTCTAAGTAACTCTTGTATCTGTCCTCAAGAGTGTATGAAGTATTGTCTGAAAACTTTTTGAAAGTGTAGGTGCGAAAAGTGTTTTTGTTTTGTTTTAAAAAGAGCAAGTACCCATGAGTCATCTACCTACTCTAAGGAATTAGGCTGTGTAAGAGTCCTTTAGATAGTGCTATCCCACCATTGAGAGGTAGGTAGCACCGTCGTTGGAGGTGTTCGGGTCAATTCGATTAAGGGACAATGTGGTCACCGAAGCAACAGTAGGACACCTTAGAAGTAACCCTAATGTCCTAGATCCTTTTTATCCGAGGCAACCATTTCGAGGCGACTGGATCTTTTGGACAGAAAGGCGACCTCTAAAACACCATATGCTTGACGACCACGTTCGAGGCAACCAGTGAGGCGTACCCTAAGAGTGGCATGTGCTTGTGTTGTTTTTCAGTTAAGATTATCTTTGCATGTTATTTGTGAGCTACGGATTGGTTTTATTATTCATACATTCTTGCAGGCATTGTTAACAGTAAGGGGTGCAGAAAATAAATTGCGGAAATGTAAATCTAACTATTACAAGGCGCGGGTCTATACATCGCCAAAAACAAAAACCCGTTTTGGTAAATAAAGTGCGAGAATTTAAATAAAGCGGTAAAATCCTAATTACTATTACATACTCTGTACAGATAAAAAATAATGAATTAAAAATAAATACGCGTGAAAGATTGAATCGGGAACGTCCTAAGGGTTTTGATCCTTTTAAGAAAGAATTGAATTTTTGTTCTTTTTGTTTTTTTATAATTAATGAAATTAAAACTAATAACTAATTAACTAATTAATTAAGAAAATGATATTTTTGTGTTTTTGTGTTTTTAATGAAAATAAGATAAAAGGAATTAAAAGTTGTCAAAAGAAAGACCTAATTCTAAATTAATTTTATTTATTGTGAAAAAGTATTAAAGTTAATTAATTAACTAATTTAATTAATGTTAGAATTTATTTACAAAATAACTAAACTAAGTGAAATTAATAAAAATAAAATGTTTAGTTTTTTCTGATTTTTTTTGTTTATGAAAACAATTATTTGTGAATTAATTAAATAATAACTAATAATAATCAATGCAAGAAATTAAGAGAAAAGAACAAAAAAATAAAAGGCATATTAAACCAGGGGGTATTGGGCTAGAATTGAGGGTGTATGTGGAATTGTGAGGCCCATGAACCTTCAAGCCCCTTTTGACTTTTCTGATTGCCTACGCATGTGTTGACTCATGAGCACCATAGTCTTCATTCTTTGGCCATTGGATTGACGCTTGAGACACTTGGCGTGCTGATCTGTGAGGGTGTATGATGCACCTTTCTTGTGAACCTGCACATAAGTACATAAAGAAAAAAGTGCATGGAAATTATGGGGGACCTGGGAATCGAACCCAGGTCCCAATGGTTGCCAAACACGTCACCCTCCACTAAGCCAAACGCCTGTAATTGTTAATGTAGTGGATAATGAAGATAATATACAAAAACAATAATTATGCTTGGAACAAGAAAAAGCGCGCGTGATGTTTGAATCAGCCAGCCATGCGTGGACACCTCACCATCGTCTTCATTTATCTGCAAAATAAAAACAAGATAGCGGGGGTTTTTAACCCCCACAATACAAAACTGCCAAGAATAGCGATTAGGCATATAGTGAACATAAAAAGGGCTCGATGGTTGGGTTGAATTCGTCTTGTCATGATGAATTCAACCATAGGCGTTATGTGGTCCAATTTTCCTCATGCTGTAAAGCCCCAATCTAGAAGCTTGGAAACCCTAAATTTCTCCCATGGCAACTTGCGTTTCAGGGCATCTTAATGAAATTAAATCGCACCAAAAGCTTCACCTGAATGCTATGAACACAAAACAATCAACAAAAGGTATTAAAAATGCATGAATCAAAGGTTATGATTTTGGAAGAAAAGTGATAAACCGTGAATCTGTTAGAGCGTTCTCTTGAGCTTTAAGGCTTGTTCTCGATGGCAATGTGTTCCTGGAAGGTCCAGTAATGTATTGGAAACAAGAAAAGGGTTCGAATTGGCCTGCAAGTGAGAATTCAGTTTTCAACTTTTCTTCAAGTTTTTGGAATTTTTTTTGGCCGTTTCAATGAGCTCTAGGTCGTGAATGAGGTATGGAACACTTGCATATGTATGTATGAATGAGAATAAATCACATTAAGAGCCAATGATCCATTGTAATGATGTTTTTGGATTTTGTCTTAACCACCATTAAAGGCCTTTCAAAGCTTTGTTCAAAATTTGAATTTCATGCCTAAATGATCTTTACACGAATTTGGTAGGTTGAATATGCTTCATCAAGGCTAATCAAACCACAAGATACCATTTAATCAATTTTTTTGATTTTACTTGAATTATTATGGATTAAAATGAATTAAATCCAGAAAAATTAAATAAAAATAGAAAAATAATTATTTGGTCTTGAAATTGATCATGGGACACGTGGGTGGCATGACAAGGCTGAATCAAGTGGAAGAAAGTGGGCCCTTTTGTCAAAAATTGAAGTTTCAAGGATAGTTGACTTTTGCCATTTCACAAAATTTTCCCAACTTCTCCAATGCATATCTTGCTCAATTTTGATCATATGAACACGTTCTTGGACATTTTGGAAAGTTATTGAAGTCCTCTAACCAATGCCTTTGGTCCCATGTCATTTTGATTTACCAATATCAAGTTATGGTCTTTGACTTAAAATGCCTTTTTGTTGACTTTTGAAAATGACCTATAATGTTGAAATTGATAACTTTTTTTGAGAGCATTTCTTGGACTTGGAATGTGAAGATGAGCTGTAGGAAATGTTATCCCCTTCAAAATGAGCATTGAATGGGATTTTTCTGATGAATCATGAAAACGTTATGCCTTGGTCAAGTTACAGTTGACTTTTCAATTGTCCAAAAATAGAAACTTTTGCATCTTGATGATTTTTTAGCCATTCTTGTGGAATCATGGTCAAGACTTTGACCAAATGATGATTGGGGCTTCAAAATAAGATGTTGACCAAAAATTTTGACTTTTTACTGCCAAATGACCATTTTACCCCTACAGTTGATTGTGAAGCAATTAGGGTTTTTGACTGTGCAACTTGACCTTGTGAGCCTTGAAATTTGGCATGTAGATGCTTGACAATGTTTATAGGCATGTGGGACTTGATTGAGCCGTAGAAAACTTCAACTTCCTTGCAAGAACCAAAACCCTAATTTCAGCTTGGCTTAGGAGGATTTGAATTGTGCAATCCCTTGAGTAGACTTGAGCAAATTGAGAAGATGCTTGTCAAAACTTTGAAGAATATGGGAGGGCAAATTTTGGGGTACAACACTAGCGTTTGATTATTAGTCTTATCATACACGCCTAATTACTAGCAATTAATATATATTGCAGAAAATTAAAGTGCAGGAATTTAAATCTACGCTATTACAAGGCTTTGGGGAGGGGATTTACACTGTTCAAAAATGAGGGGGATAAATCAGTAAATGTCCTAGTTTTAATCTATTACATCCAGTAGGCAGATACAATAATATGGAAAAATATGAAAATAGGTAAATGCGCGAAGTAGAAAAGATGTCTGAAAAATCCTAAAATATCTTTTTGTTTTGTTTTTATTTTAAGAAAATATAACCTGTGTCTATTAGCTTTAATTTCAAGAAAGAGGTTAAAATAATTAATCTATTTATTTACAAAATTAATTTAATTATAAAATACACTAGCCTAATGTTTTTTTTGTGATTTTGATTTAAAGTCAATTTAAATAAAAGGATCAATAAAGAAATAACAAAAAGAACAAAAATAAAATATAAAAAGGATATCCTTCGGTCCAAGGAGAAAAGAGAAGCTTCGATCCAGAGAGAGTCATGCCTTTTTGGTTTATGAAGGATGTTGTCTTTCGATTCTGTGAAGGGGACGGGATTTTTGATCCAGGAGGGATGTTGCCTTTTTCGATCCAAGGAGAGAGTTGTTCTTCGAATTGAACCTGCAAGGCAAATGCTGGCAAAAAATAAAGATGCAGGACCTGGGTATCGTACCCAGGTTCTTCTCCCTAATTCGAATCTTCTGTCCTCAGGAATAAGCTTATTTTGACTTGAAATGGGCTATGCCATGAGTTTCGAAAGGCAGATCATGTCATGCCTTTCGATGGCATGATTTTATTCCTGCATGTTATCTTGCATATGATATGCTCATATAAACACAAATGGTATTAGAAGCACATATATACCAATAATATGTATTTAAAAGGCTTAGAAATGCAGTTTCGATTTGGGTAAATCCTTACCAACTGGAGATGCTTCGATTTATGAATATGGGTGTGGCTTGGCTTGGAACAGATTCTTGGGAATCTCAGGAACACAAATATAGCCTTCGTCTGGATTGAGGGTTCCTGCAAAGAAAACTAGTTAGAATTTTGATCCTTTTTTATGGTATTGTGAGTATTCTCTTTTTCTAGGCAATCTGTTCGTGTGTGATGCAACACTTGTGATCTCTTTATATAGAGGGGGTAGAGGGTAAAAGAAGGCAAAGGTTTAAACAACCTTGATTATGTGTTTGAAATCCATAAATGAGAATTTGTAAAGTTGGCCAAAAACATGGGATCTTGTCCTTTTTTGAAATTTGAATGTATGTGGACATTTTGGCTCCTCCGAATGCCTTCAGTTTTAATCCTTCAATTGAGCCTTAAATTTCCTTTTTTCGAATGGACCTCATGTTGCCTTTTTTGGAATGGACCTCATGTTGTCTCTTTTCGAATTGGCCTCATGTGTAGCCTTCAAATGGGCCTTCTGCATGCTCCTTCAAATGGCTCTGATTCAGCCCCTTCCAATGGCCAATAATATGTGTCTTTCAAATGGACTTTTGGAATGCCAAAGTGTAGAAATTGGGCTATCAAAACTTAGCATGAGGTAAGTTCCTGCCTTTTATAGGCATGCATGTAGCAGGTGTTTTTCTTATAAGCGTGAAGAAAATTATTGCCTTGTGCAGGCAGGCATGCAGGCCATTTGTCCCAATGGGGTCCTGTGTGAAAGAAAACAAAGGTGCTTAAAATGAAGGAGGCCCAGAGATAGTTCCATACGAAAGAAGCCAAAGGTGCTTCAAATGAAGGAAGTCAAAAGGAACTCCCCTTCTTTCTGAATCGAAGGGAGCCATTTCAAAGGAAAACAAAGCTCAATCGAAGACTAGTGAGTCAAGCTTGTATTGAAGGTTTTTAAGGGCTCAGTCGAAACTTGTTGTTATACCAATCGAAGGGCACTGTTTAACTGCCAATCGAAGGACATTGTTGAACTGCCAATCGAAAGGAACTTTTCTAATATTCAAAAATTTCCTCTTTCTTTAACCAAGTGTTTGTAACCACCATGTGAGGGAAAAATCTTGGGAAAATATGGGAGGGAAAATTTTGGGGTACAATAGGGGGGTAGATTATGGAAAGGGAAGGTGTTAGCATCCTTTCCATCCGTAGTTATCTACGGGCTCTTAGATGCTAGCTCATTTGAAAATACCTTGTGTTTGTGTGTTTGAAAATATTTTGAAAAGATGCCTTAGTGCGGCGAACTTCGTAATGTTTCTCATATTGTTGAGAACATATACAAAGAGTTTTGAAAATGTTTTTGGAAAGAGTTTTATGTATGTGAAAAATTGTTTTTGAGCAAGCATCTAAGAACTATCTACTTTACTCGAAAGGGTTTGTTCTTTTCCTCTTTTCCTTTAGACAGTGCTATCCTACTATTAGTGAGTAGGTAGCCCTATCGTTGGATGTTCGAGGGACAATCGAAGGGACATCATTACAGTCACAAAGGCAACTGGGCAAGATACTTTAGTAACCACCCTAGGGTTTTAAGATCATACCGATGCAACATCGAGAGGGTCATTTTTGTGATCTTTAAACCAGAAGGTAGCCACTAAAATCTCCCACGTTTCGAGAGTTGTGACTGTTTTATTCCGAAGGCAACCGAAGTGGGGGTACCCTAGAGGTGCGCATGTGCAAGTGCGTTGTGTTTCAGTTATTTATCTTGGTGTTAGGTTTGCTACGTTTTGTTTTTAATTTTCTTGCCATGCAATCCTATTAACATGCATCTAAGCAGTTCAAATATATGTGCAGGAATTTAAAGTGTGGAATTTAAAACCTAATTATTACATGGCTTCAGGGAGGGGGGAAATTACAAGTCCAAAAATGGGGAAAGTAAAAAGCAGTAAATGTCCTAGTTATTCTACTACAATCCATAAGCAGATATATTAAAATGATAATGCGGGAATACTAAACGCGTACGAAATAGAAAGGGCGTTTAAAACCCTAGAAAGTTCTAAGTAAAATAAACTCTTTTTGTTGTTTTGTTTACTTGAGAAAATACTAAATTAAATTTAGTCTAATTAACTAAAATAAGAATTAAAAAAATTATCAATTAAAATTAATTCTAAAAAACAAACCTAATATTTTGGAATTTTTGTTTGAGAAATATTGAAATTTAAACCTAATTCTAATTAGTTTTTAACTTATGAAATAAAGTAAAAAATAATTAATCATATTAATTTATGGAAATTAAATTAAATAAATAAATAAAAACCTAAATATATGTTTTTATGTTTTCTTTTATTCTGATTTTATGATTAAATAAAATTATTTTGAAAATAAGTAAATATAAAATAAATAAATAATAAACTAAAAGAATAAAATATAGAAAAAAGATGGATCTGGTGTTAAAGTAAATGGGGGGTACGAATTGGAATTTATCAGGCCCAATCCGAGAGGAAGCCCAGGTTGCGCCTGATCCCATGTTATTGGCCCTTGAGGGTCCATCATGAAGTTGCACACCTAGGGGCGCTGGATCCAAATCAGATGGGATCTGATGGTGATGATTGGATGATGTATAGTGCATCCCTTGGATCTGGGAGCACTGGATCTGCAAGAAACATGTTAGAAAAATAAAAATCCAAACCTGGGTATCAAACACAGGTCCTTCCCTATTGCACGCGCTTGTCTCACCATTCAGCCAACCTGTCACTCGTTTATACAAACAACAAAATAATAATATATGTGAAACATCAAAAACATGCTGAGGTGTACACGTGTGCATTGTTCTGGGTCCCAATATTTTGAATGAACCAATCAAAACACTCTATTGAGCCATGCCACCCTTCGCCTGAGTCAACAGAATCAGAGACGTCGAAGTCAAACTCCAGTCGTCTTCTCCGATCCACCAAAATCTGGATCCTGCAAAATCGTTAGATTAAAGACAAACTAAATACCCTATCTCAATTAAAACTGTCCCCTGATTTCAAATCTGAACTTATTTTTTCCTGAATCATTCTGAATTGCGCGTTTCAAAAGCAAACACAGACCATGCCCTAACAATGGCACGTTCTCATCCATGCGCTTAAACTCGCATGTAACACGTTAAAACAGTTCCAAACAATGATATAAACATGGCTATATGCCTCAAACCTATTTAAATTACATGAATTGAAAAATCCGGATGTGAGGAAATTACCTAACCGGAGCAAATTGGTTCACGCATTCTAGGATGCTTCAGGCGTTGAGAATGGTTGGTATGAACTCCTGGATGTCTCAGGAACACGTTGTGACACATGGTTTTGATGAATATGGGTTGGAAGTGGTCTTTTTATTTTTTACAACTTTGGTGATTTTTTGTGAAATTTGGTATGGCTCGCTTAGGCTATTTACGCATGTCCTTTGCTTGCATTTTCATTCTGTATTTATAGAGGGATGTGAGAGTGAACCAACATGGCAAGAACCAATGCAATTAACCATGTTTTGAATAGAAAATCACAATTTGAAAAAAAAAATGCCATTTTTACATTATTTATTGCCATTTTGGTCCCTTGCATGAACCTGGACTCATTTGTTGTACCTTGCACAAAATTTGGGTCCTCTTGATGGGCCAAGTAAGGCCTAAATGTCATGGCCCATATTTTCTAGTATTTTTACTTAATTATTTTTTAATTCTAAAACAAATAAAATCAAGATAAAATACAAGAAAAATTATGGCCATGCCAAAATGGGTTTAGAAGTCCTCATAGATATTAGGGATATGTTTGAACCTCCAAAACTAAACCCATTGGTCTAAAAATACAATTTTGCTCAATGTGTGTTTCTTGAAAATTCTCAAAATTAACCAACTTGTGAAATGCATATCTTGCTCAATTATTATCATTTGAAGATGATTTTGGACTTTTTGGAAAGCCCAAGATGTCCTCTACAAACTCTATGTTTCCCATTTTTCTATTTGGAGAAATTATATTGATGTAACTTGCCTTGACAAAAAGGGCCTTTTTGTTGACTTTCAAAAAGACATGTAATGTATTGGTTCATATCTTTCCAATGATGCATTTCTTGGACTTTAGAGAAAAAGAAAAGTTGTAAGGAATTGAACTTTCTTCACAATGAGCTTTGGTTGGGGCAAAATGGATGAAGCATGTGAAAGTTATGCCCGGTTAAAGTTCAGTTGACTTTTCCCAGGAAACCCTAATTTTGCACTTTTGGATTGATGATTTGAGAACATTCCTCGAGGAATCATGATCAAAACTTTATAAAATGATGGATATTACTTCAAAATGTTTATTTTGACCAAAAATCTTGAAGTTTGATTGTATATTGGTCACAATTGACTTTTGACCTACTATAGTTGATTTTCAAGCATTTGAGCAATTGACTGAGCAAGCTTGTAGTGCAAGGCATGAAACTTGGCATGGATATTCTTGAGGATATATTAGGGTCCATGGAAATCACTTAAAGCCTTTTCAACCCAAAATTCTTTGTGAGGAGTGAAACCCTATTTGGAAGTTCATTGCTTAGGAGGAGAATTTGTTTGGCCAATTCTTAGTCAACCTTGAGAAATTGAGGACCTCTATGAGCATGTCTTGAATAAAATGAGAGGGAAAATTTTGGGTTACAACATCTGTCTCTTTAAATCTTCTTAGACATGAGGATTTAGATTGGCTTGTATGCCTTTCGTGATCTGAAGGTGGAAGATGATTGAACACTAGAGTGCCCAGAAATTTGCACTCGTTTGTGTACAAAGTAATACTGTTGGTTGATGATATCGGGAATGGGCTTACATATACCATTTGGATAATATGACGGAGATTCTTCGGAGATGGGCTTATAGATGCCATCCAAAATAAATGTTGACTTTGAATTGGAAGAAGTATCAGAATAAATCTTTGGTTGATTTACCCTGAGCCATAAGAGGTCTTTTGTGGGGAATCATGTTCTTGTTGTTTGAGAAGGACTCGGCTAGGGAATGTTGATTTATGTTTGTGGAATAGAGTCTAGGAGCTTTAGTCGTCCATTACTCTATTGGAGAGTTATCTCTTGACTAGGGAGATGAAAGTTAGTTGTTATCTGGTCGAAATTCAGGCTTCACAGTAACTTATTGAGGATAATAAAGTAACTGTTATCTGGTCGTATTCCAGGCTTCACAGCGACTTACTAGGGAATATGAAATTAACTGTTTTTTGGTCAGTTTCCAAACTTCGTAGTAATTGAAGAAGTTAAACTGTTATCTGGTCGTATTCCAGGCTTCACATCAACTTAGATGAAAGAATGAAGTTAATTGCTATCTGGTCGGATTCCAGGCTTTGCAATAACTTACTGAAACTAATCTGTTATCTGGTCGGATTTCAGGCTTTACAGAAAAATAAAGTTAAACTGTTAACTGGTCGTATTCCAAGCTTCGCAATAATATTCTTGAAAGGATAAATGTCAATTTCTATCTGGTCGGATTCTAGGCTTTGTAATAACTTACTGAGGTTACTCTGTTATCTGGTTAGATCCAGGCTTCGCAGTAATCGAAGAAGTTCAATTGTTATCTAGTCGTATTCCAGGCTTCACAACAACTTAAACTGTTATCTGGTCGAAATCCAGGCTTCATAGTAGCTTGAACTGTTATCTGGTCGGATTCCAGGCTTCATAATGTTTTAGATGAAATTAAAATGCTATTTGGTCGGGTCCAGACTTCGCAGTAATTGAAGAAGTTAAACTATTATCTGGTTGTACTCTAGGATTTACAGTAACTTAGATGAAAGGATGAAGTTGATTGCTATCTGGTCGGATTCCAGGCTTCACAACGACTTACTGAAATTAATCTATTATCTGGTTGGATTCCAGGCTTCGCAGAAAAATGAAGTTAAACTATTATTTAGTCGTACTCTAGGCTTCGCAGTAACTTAAACTATTATCTATTTGAAATCCAGGCTTCACAATAGCTTGAACTGTTATCTGGTTGGATTCCAGGCTTCATAGTAGCTTGAACTGTTATCTGGTCGGAATCCAGGCTTCACAGTGTTTTGAACTTGTTATCTCAGATAGTTGCCCCGTCTTGTTTCGGGAATTAATCTGGAACCTGCTTTTGTTGGTTGTTGAGATAGTTGCCCTGTCTGGTTTCAGGAATTAATCTCTAACATGGTTTTGTAGATAGTCTCCCCATCTTGTTTCAGGAATTGACCTATAATCATTTGTTCACAGATAGTTTCCCTGTCTGGTTTCAAGAATTAATCTGGAACTGTTGAAAGTTGTTGATGATATTCGTCTGTTGATCTTTTCTAAAAAGGTAAAGAGTTAGCCGTATGCAATGTCATGATGCATGAAATGCATTGGGTGATGATGTTCTCAAAATAAATGAGATTGTGCTATATGCATTTTGTATGCATATACTATGACGCTTGTAAAATGATGTATGAATGCAATATGTGAACGTATCAGTTGTTCTTTGCAGTGTCGTTGAACTGGGAAAAATAAATCCCTGACTGTTGTTGGGGATGAAGAATTTAGTTCCTCACAATGCGTTGAAGTTAAATTTGCTGGGAGGTGGATTTTCGTAACTAGAGAAATAAACTCTACTAGGGAGAGAAAACTTCATACACTGTTTGGGGATTTCAGGAAACACTGCTGGGGAACCCAAGAAACTTATAGACCATGTTGAGGAAAGCTCCAAGATGCTGGAGAGATGATTGAAACTCTTGATCTGTTTTAAGAGATGCTGGGATACCTGAAATTATTAGGCTATACGCTGAAGATACGGTGGTGACCTGCGGGAAGATGCCCCTGTCTTTGTACCTACTGAGGAATGTACCCTTGTTGATGATGAATTTTGTGGAAATGATCCCCTAGGGGTGTTCTGTGGGGATTAACAGATGGCTTTTCGACATTGTCCTGATTCTTAAAAACCATTAGCAACTAACTTTCTGTTTTTATGCGTGTATTTGTAAACGATAATTACATTCAAATGTATACGTTCAAAAATAATCACTGGACTTTTTTTGCAAACAAAACAGAAAAACAAATAACAAATAGTTTTGCACTTTCAAATAGATGGTTTTATATTAATTTGAAGAAATCTACCTATAACAGACGCCTTTGTACAAGGAGATGAACATGCTAGTAAGATAATGTCGTTGTAAAAAATGAAAACTATTCAAAGTGGTATACAGAAAATAAAAAAGTTATGTGAAATAATCCCATTGGGTTCCTATTCTACTATTGCCTTTATATCTTTGAGTGTCTCATCTCTTTGCTGCTTCGCCGAAGCTGACTGGATTGATCCATATCATTTGAATTTGATATTTGATACTGAAGTCTGGCGGTAAGGTGATCCAACGGGACATAGTTGTACGCTTTAAATCCCTAACTTTTTCCTGGACTGCCATTTCGGGTTTTCAGTCCACCGGGATACCCTTTCTTGCCCAAGCCGCCTTTTCAGGTTTTCGACTTGCCAGGTGTACAGATTATGAAAAGGGAAAGTGTTAGAATCCTTTTCATCCATAGTTATCTATGGGATCTTAGTTGCTTGCTAGATCACTTTCTTTTTTTTTAAATGTGCTTTGTGTGGTTTTTGAAAGTATTTTGAAAAGGCGTCTTCGTTTAGGCAAACTTTGTAATAGTTCTCGTTCGTAAGAACGTATACAAAGTGTTGAGCTTTTGAAAATGTTTCATGTTTGGAGAAGATTTTGAAAGTGTTTTGAAAGTGTTGGTGTTTGTTTTGAAAATAAGCAAGAGTGTTTGATTTGAAAATGAGCAAGCAACTAGGAACAATCTACCTACTCAAAAATCTTAGTTCATTTCTTCCTTTCCTTTGACATTGCTATCTTACCATTGATTTGGTAAGAAGCCTTATCTTTGGATGTAAAGGGACGGGCGTGGGTCATCGTATGGTCATGATAGTAATGTTGTGAGATATCTTAGCATTTTTCTTTGAGGGACTAAGATCATTTTGAAAGGTAACATTTGGTAGCGTCTTCGAGGGACTATGCTCTTGTATTTTTTATTTGTTTTTGCTAAGACAACCCACATGCATAACATGGCCATTTTTCATAAGGAAACAAAGTGGAGTTACCCTAAGGGTGCAAGCGTGCAAATGTGCTCTATTTACATGCATTGTTTATCTTGAATTAGGGTTTTCTAACTTGTTGATTTTATTCTTGCCATACAAACCCAAATTACTAGCATTTATATAAAGCGATAAATTGCGGAAAGTAAAATTACTACTCTATTACATCATTAGGGGAGGGGTGTACAAATTTACAAATGGGGATTTGCAAGAAAATTAAACCTAATTATTTATTACAACCATATTGAATATTGTACAAGAATTGAAAATAAAATGCAAGAATATAAATGGACAAAGAAATTATTTTTGTTTGGTTTTTTATGAAAGGGTTTGGTCTTGACCTAATTAAGAAAATGATTAGTTAAAAATAAATAAGATTAAATTTAAACTAATTAAGAAAGAAATTAAGTTTAAAATGTATTATTTTAGGGTTTTTTATGAAAAGATTTTAACTTAATAAAAAAATGAAAGTTAATTAATTAAAAGAAACCTAAGTTCTAAATTAATTTTAAATAAAGAAAATAAAAATAATAGTTAAACCTAAATCTAACTATTTATTTATTAAAAGAAAAATTAAATCGTTAAGAAAATATTTTTTCTTTTTTGTTTTATAAAGAAAATAAAATAAGTAAGTGTAAAAATAATAAATAAAATATTTTTGGATTTTTTATTAATAAAAATAATAATAATAATAATAATAATAATAATAATAATAATAATAATAATAATAATAATAATAATAATAATAATAATAATAATAAAAATAATAATATAAAGAAAAATAAAATATAGTAAGAAAATGAAAATAAATAAATAAAAAAATGAAAGAATAAAAGTTGGTTCAGCATGCAAAAGTAAACAGGGGGTTAGAAAAAGAAAAAAAGTGGAAGGCCCATTATTGGAGGCCCAGCGCCTGCAGCTTGTGACAAAAAAGAGTGAAAATATGAAAAATAAGGAAAAAGATAGCACTGGGTGTTGAACCCCTGACCTCATACATACATGCGCTACCTTTGTCATTGGGATGGTTGTACATCCGGTAACATAAACAAAACAATAAACACATAACACAAATCATGTCCTGAATATGACTTCATCTTCAACCTCCAGCCTGAACATCTGTAACTTCACCATTTCTCAACAAAAATGAAATATGCAAACATGAAAGTTGCTCCATTTTTTCATACGAATTCAACCATATAAATATCATAAGTTATAAATCAGATATGAATGAAAATTTTTGAAAGTACCAAATTCTGACCTAATTATTTTCAGAGGTTCAAACCTAAAATTCTCTAAGCTCAATCAATATAAATGAAATCTATGGACATGTACAGTTTCAGGGCAATGATGTCTATATTTTATCTTCACAAATGCAAGCCTAACAATGCCTAAATGAAAAGATAGAAGTTCAGAAAACTCACCTTGCAGCTGGAGATCGTGTTTTGAGTTAGAGCTTGATTCAAGTTGTTGTGATGATCAGATTAGCTTCCTCAAGTTCCCAGGAAGCTAATGCGATGATTAGCTTGAGCAATGGATGGATGGAATGTCTTGGAGAAGTCAATGTGCAATGCTCTATTTTTGGTTATGGGGTTTGATACAAATGGTGTTACAGTCGTGTAACAAGGATGAGGATAGGTTATATTTAATATATAGGAGCTTTAGGAACCAAAAAGCCAAGACACGCAGGAGGGAAATATGAGTTGCAAGTTCAAAGTCAGAAACTGTGCAACAATGGTGTTTTTGAACAATTTTTGGCTTGAGGTAGTTTAGCAGTATTTCAGGGTGCTTAAGCTCGTGTCTTAGCTCACAAATAATGTCTCTATTTGTAAGCAACAAATTTGGAGACTTGTTGTTGATCAGAATTCAAAAACAAATGTTTATACTCAACATGTGATTTTTGAAAAATCCAAGTTTCAATGCCTTGTGTACTTGCTAATGTAGAGTGGTTATGCTTTAAACAAACTTGCTGCTGAGTTTGTAGATGGAGTGTGATCAGAGGGAACAAGTTATAGGCTCAAGAATTGACTTTGTGCATAAAGCTTGATTTTCAAGAATGGCATTGTTAACTTTCTTCCCAAAATGGCAATTTGAATTGTATAAAGCTTAAACCACTTGGATTATAGCTCAAATGTTTGTGTAATCCATTAATGATGGATAGATACACAAGTTACAAGGCCTTCAAAGCAAGATTATGCAGCCTAACATTGAAATTGAGTTATGTGTTCATCAAGAAATGACTTGTAATTCAAGAATGAAACCCTAACTTCTTGCCTTAGATTCTCCTTGCTCAAGCATGATATCAATGAGTTCTTGGATATTTTGGAAAGCTTGTAACATTATCTACAACCTCTATGTTGAACATTTTTGAAGATTCATCTTGGAACTATTTGAAAAATTGCCATGAAGTTAGGTCAAAATCCTGCCTAAACTAGGGCAAAATTTAACAAAGTTTCCAAGTTTCATGAACATGTCTTCTTAAAATCATAACTTGAAATACATGAATTTCTAGAAAAATTTGTGTTCTACAATGTTTTAGATCTCATTTATATATACAACTTTCATGTTGGAAGTTTCCTTTGAATCATCTTGCATCATGGTGAAAATTTGGCTCAAAGTTATGAAAAAATATGAATTTTCCAATACTTAGAAAAATTTCTAAGTTTAGAAGTTTTGACTTTTCAAAATGAAATCTTGACTTTTTGATTTCTTGATGAACAAGATTCATATTTTGAAATTTCTTGATGAATTGTGATCTTTGATACTTGATTTTGACCAAAAAGTCAAAGTTTGACTTTTCAGTGTACAGTTGACTTTTCATTAGTTGACTGAAATTCATCTGTCAACTAATTGATCTTGAGGAATGTTTTGAGCCATTCCATTAGGTCAAAATGAAGTATTTGAAACCTTGAGATCATAACTTAAACCAATCAATAATTTGCTATGTCAAAAATCAGAAATTGCACCTTCTCAGTCAAAACCCTAATTTTGACCATTTTGCCCTTTTGATTATCTGATCAAATTTCTTGAGGAATTGTGGTCCAAACTTGATCAATTGAAATATATGAGTTCATAATGTTGATATGGATAAAAAATTATGAAGTTTGACTGTAAATTGACCACAATTGACTTTTTCCCCAATACAATTGATTTTAGGTCAACTGATCAATTGACTGAGCAAAAATGTGATCCAAGACTTAAAACTTGACATGAGAAATCATGAGAGTCCAAAATGATCCTGAAAGTCATATGAGGCATTAAAATTCCATTTGTCCTTGTGCAAACTCAAACCCTAATTTTCAGTCATTAGTGCTAGAGGAGGAGTCTTAAGCTGATCAAACCTTGTGCAGTCTTGAATCAAATGAGATCTTGTGAGAGATTACTTGGGAAATGAAAGGGAAAATTTTGGGGTACAATAGTTTCCCCTGTTCAATTTCTTAAACCTGAAGAGTTAGATTGGCGGATCCGTCATTTGTGACTTGAAGGTGGAAGATGATTGAACACTAGAGTGCCCAGAAATTTGCACTCGAAGATGTATTAGGAACGGGCTTATAGATTCCATTTGGAGGAATGTTGGTAAACACTGGAAGAAGTATCAGCATAAATCTTTGGTCGATTTATACTAAAACTCAATGTTTCACCTATGGGAAAAAGGGTTAGTTAAATGCAGATGTATGCATGATGTTCACAAGGTGAATGAGATTATGTTAAATGCGTTTTGTATGTATATGCTATGATGTATGAATGTGGGATGCAGATTTTGTCCGGTAAAATAAATCCCTGACTACTGCTGAGGAGTTTTGAATCCAGATTGTTGTTGGGGGATATCTCTTGAATGTCAGTTGTTATCTGGTCGGATCCAGGCTTCACAATTTGCTGAGGATGAGGAAGTCAACTACTATCTGGTCGGGTCTAGGCTTCACGGTAAATTACTGGGAGAAGAATAAATTAATTGTTATCTGGTCGGATCCAGGCTTTGCAAAAAATTTCTTGGGGAGAGTGAAATTAGGCTGTTATCTGGTTGGATTACAGCTTCACAACAATTTGCTAGAGATAAGGAAGTTAATTGTTATATGGTCGGATTCAGGCTTCGCAGTAACTGGCTAGAAAGGATGAAGTTGAACTTATATCTGGTCTAGTCCAGGCTTCATAGTAACTTGAAGTGGTAACTACTATCTGGTCGGGTCCAGGCTTCATAGTTTTTTGAAAAGTTATACTATTATCTGGTCGGGTCCAGGCTTCATAGTGTCTTGCGGGATCGTAGCTAGTTGTTATCTGGTCGGATTCCATGCTTCATAATAACTTGCTTGAATAGACGAAATTGAACTGATATTTGGTCGGATCCAGGCTTCACAGATTTTGAGGTGGATGAAGTTAATTGTTATTTGGTCGGGTCCAGACTTCACAATAAACTTGTCTGAAGAAGATAGGATTGAATTGATATATGGTCGGGTCCAGGATTTACAGTAACTTGCTTAGAACTTAGTTGTTATCTGGTCGGATCCCAGATAGACCTCTATTTCATGATGAATCATGTCATGAAACAAAGCTACCATAGCCCTTTGATATGTTGCCCCTGCATTCTTCAATTTGAACGGCATGACCTTATAACAAAAGGTGCCCCATTGCATAATGAAAGTAGTCTTCTCCATGTCTTCGGGAGCCATCCTTATCTGATTATAACTAGAGAAACCATCCATGAAAGACAAGACTTTATGTTGAGAAATATTATTGACCAAGACGTCAATGTGTGGTAGAGGGAAGTCATCCTTGGGGCTTGCCCTATTCCGATCCTTATAGTCTACGCACATGCAAACTTTTCCGTCTTTATTTGGCACTGGAACCACATTGGAAACCCATTGGGGATAGGATGTCACAGCTAGGAACCCTGCATCAAATTGTTTCATCACTTCAGCTTTTAACTTTTCAGACATAGCAGGCCTCATGCGACGAACCTTTTGTTTGACAGGAGGACAATCTTACTTTGTTGGCAGACGATGAACTATGATGTCGGTATCTAACCCTGCAATATCTTCATACGACCAAGCAAACACTTCCACATAGTCATGCAACATTTGAACCAACCTGCTCTTGACACTGTCTTCTAACTTAGAACCAATCTTAACCTCTTTCTTATCCGTCTCGGTACCCAGATTAATGACTTCCACTGACTCTTTGTGCGGCTGAATAGCTTTTTCCTCTTGTAATAGAAGTCTGGCTAGTTCTCCCGGTATATCACAATCTTCCTCGCCTTCGTCTTCGGCTTGGTTAATTGTACATTTGAAGTCATAGTCGGCAATAGTAGAGTCATTGGCAAAAAGATCCAGAATGGATGAGGACCTGCAAGAGTGTGTGTGTGTGCATGTAAGATACATGGATAATTTGAAAATTTTATTTGAAGGAAAAGAAAGACAATGAACACAAAGATTTGAATGCAAGAGAGTCCAATGATTTGTATTGAATGATCATATGAAAGGATGAACATAAATAAAACCCTTGACAAATGGATCAAAGTGCCCCGGGCCAGGCACATGGCATAAAAGTCATTGTTAAATATTACAGACAAAATGTTATTGAATTAAAAGGAAGCAATAAACAAGTGATTACTCCTCAATGAAGGAGATGGGCACGAAGTCCTTTGCATGCAAATTCTTGAGTTCCGTTGTAGTAGGATACACCCAATCTTCAAATGCAACTTCATCAGAATCACCTACAGTGTTAACTTCATTGACACCCTTGCCATAATTCGCCATAGGCGCGGTGATAACATTCGGAGTTGGAGGAGGATCAAATTCAACGGTCTTGTTATCTATCAAGTCCTGAATTTTATTCTTCAGGGCCCAACATTGGTCAGTCTCATGCTCGGGACTACTTGAGTGATATGCACATTTGGCGTTCGGATTATACTTTGGTGAAGAGGTATCTGGATTGGCCGGAGGATCGTGCAATGTCACCAAATTAGTCTTTAGAAAATGTTGTAAGGCTTGAGATAGTGACATGCCTAACCTCGTGAACTGTCTTGTCGAAGTTTCAAACTGTTGGTGATTAGTAGATGGTCTTTGAGTAGGAGTTGGATTGAAGATTCAGAAAACATTAACAGACGGATGATCATCCTTCTTGGTACGGGCCCTTGCCCCGTACACGGCATTGATTTCCTTCTTTGCGGAAAAATGTTTATTTACAGGATTGAAGTGGAGGCAGATGCCATGGGAATCTTCCCGCTTTTGATGTTGCTTTCAACTCTTTCACCAGTTAAGATTAGCTCGGTGAAACCAAAAGAAGAGCAGCCAACCAATAAGTTAAAGAAAGGACCAGATAAAGTGCCCATAAACATGTCAATGTGCTCCCTATCAGTCAAAGGTGGTTGAACCCTACTGGCGAGGTCTCTCCACTTTTGTGCATATTCTTTAAATCCTTCATTCTTTTCCATTGTCATATCTTGCAACTGAACTCTTGTCGGTGCCAAGTCGACATTATATTGGTACTGGTGCTAGAAAGCGGTAGCTAAGTCTTCCCAAGTATTGATACGGGAACCATCCAACAGGTAGAACCACTCTAGTTGCGTTCCGGCCAAGCTTTCTTGAAAAAAGTGAACCCATAGTTTCTTATCAGCTGTGTGCAGCTATATCTTGCGCACATAAGATTTCAGGTGAAGCTTTGGATAGGAAACTCCATCATACTTTGCAAAGACTGGTATTTTGAATTTGTGGGGAATAACAACCCCAAAGATCAAACCCAAATCATCAAATCTTCAACCTATCTTCTAACTGCTTGTATTTGACATCGGCAGGTGGATACTGCTCGTCAAAAGAATCATCATCAGACACTTGATCATTAACACAGTCAGCCTGGGTACTCTTAACCTCACCAATCTGATTCTCGTCTTCTCCAGATGAGTCTTCTACTACCGGGATCTGACGAACCGACTCTTTGAACCTTCTACCCATGTTGACCAGGGCTTTCTTCTTGGGTTTCTTCTTAAATGCCAACAATGCCATCATATCATGTTGCCTCTTGGATAGGGCCAGTAGAGTCTCTTGGAATTCAGAGTTTTGTTCCTGAAGATCCTTCACAGTTTTCTCTAGATCCATCTTGTTGAAATAAACAGTAGAAAGATAAGGAAACCTGTTATGTGAAAACCTATCATGTTATGGTGCATGGAATATGTATATGCAAATGATTTCAAGGATTTATGAAATTTAAATTTGTATAGACAAAAGAATGAACAAACGTCAATTTTCATTAATTAGTTCAAAAGATTACAACATGCCTCTTGGGCTTACAAAATAACTTTCTAAGATAAAAAGACTGAACGCATCCTCTTCGGTGCGAGATAGGCGTTCTCACTTTGCTCTTCTTGTAGCTGTTTTGTAAGCTCCAAGACCCTCTTCTCACTAGTATAGAATTTAGCTTTGAAAGTATCTCGTTCTTCCTTTAGCTGAATCCAACCTTTTTGCAAGTCTTCAAGAGAAGTTGGCATGTCTGGATGGAGGACAGTGTACTGGATATCTCCTCCAACCACGGGTTTCATGATAACTAGTAAGATGGAGGGATAAGGCATCACAAGTTTCTGAGCACGAGCTCGTACCCACCTAAGGTAAGGCTCGAGGGGAATGGAATTCTTGTATCCCATCATCTTGCTATCCACTTTGCTTACCATCCTCTAAGCTCGTATAAACCTCAGACGGTAGCTTTGATCGTCATTCTCGTAGTTAAATACCACTCCTTGGATCAGCATCTCATGAGGACCATCCCTTCGGGCATAACCAAACTGTCGTAAAGATAAGCAAGGGTTGTAATTGATACTTCCTCTAATGCCAAGCAAAGGGACATTAGGGAATTCGCCACAATGTTCAATGATATTAATGTTCTCCAAGGATCGAGAACACCAATGAACATCTGAATGTCTGAGCGTCATCAGCCTATGGGACCACCTCAAACCTTGCTCATTCTTCAACACAGATCAGAGAAGATGTGAAATAAACGATATTGCCAAGAGAGGAATGAAACACATGAGGATCCCTCTATTTCTCATAGTGAGAGAGTGAAAAGAATGTAGGATATCTCCCAACAGAGTAGGCACTGGATTGCGAGACATGAAGATTTTGACAGCATTTACATCTATGAGTTGGTTAGGGTTTGGAAACAAAACCACCCCATAGACGAGAAGGGCCAAGATTTCTTCAAAATCTTATAAGTCCAAAGAGTTAAAACAATCTCGAGCTTTCTCAAACAAGAACTTGGACAAGAAAACTTTGACACCACTCCTTATTTCCCGATTAGCCTTGACATCAGATTGTTGCAAGTGTAGTGCTTGGGCAATCTCTTTAGGTTTTGGATCTCTTTCCGTACTGTTGAAGGGTAGTTGATTGAGAATAGGAATCCTCAAGAGTTATGAGAATTCTTCTAGATTAGGCACAAGTTGATAATCGAGAAAAGTGAAGCAATGGTGTAGAGGATCAAAGAATTGGAAAAGCATCTTCATCATATCTTCATCAGTGTTGGAGGTAACCAAGTTTAGGAGGCGACTATGTCTTTTGGTGAATGGAGAATTCTCAGGGACCCTTGATTCTAACTCTTTGAGTTGAGGAGGAATTCTTACGAGATTGACTTGGATAGTATTTATGCCGAAAGAAGCCATGTCCTACAAAATAGAACAAAAATAAATCCAAAAAATCCTTGAAATGGTTAGTGAGGATGAGTATGACATTATGATGTTTATGATGTCATGTACAAGTAAGTATATACAAACCAGGAAAACAAGTCCTTAGGTTTAGGCTTGCATGGAGTCTCATAGGTAAGTATCCTCTTGAAGTTTAGTTGGCTCAAACATGTCCTATAGTAACCGGGTTCTAAGGGATCTCAATATCACTGATCTGTCTTCTCAGGCATTGTTTCAGCGCAAGCCCCTTTCACGGTGATCGAAATATCCCGAGAAGTCAAATCTCAATGAGTGTGTAATCGAGTATCAACCAACTTCGGACTACACCAAAGCCGGTTATCTCACTGCGTCCTAATGGCCAAGTTGTTCAAGTAAAGGTTCTAAAAGTCAGTTAGTGCTTCATGACACCACACAGCAGCCCTGTATTCTCCTTGACTACTCAAGGGCTACTGGTATCCACAAATGTGTCACACTAACGTGCTATTGCTTAGACCATGTCGGTATACCCTGCACAGTTTCTACAATGTATTGCTACTTACCTATAAGATATCCTGAATCCGGGGAGAGGATTAGAACAAGCCCAAACAAGAAACCAAAATGTAAAGCAAACAATTCAAACAATGAAAGTAAGTAAATGTGATCTAGCCCTAAGGTAACCCCACTTTTAAGAATTCTCCCCAGCAGAGTCGCCAGTTATGTGATACGGTGGGAGAACTGACTTGGGTGTTTTGTGTTTGATCGCAAATGTTTCGGTTAGCAAGAGTCGCTACCGACTTTTCTTTTATCCAAAAGGAAAGGCTGAAAAGAACAGGAAAGACCTTTGAGATTATTTCTTGAGTTCTGGGGGTAGATTATGAAAAGGGAAGGCGTTAGCACCCTTTTTATCCATATTTATCTATGGGCTCTTAGTTGCTTGCTAGATCACTTGATTTTGTTTGAAAATGTGCTTTGTGTGGTTTTTGAAAGTATTTTGAAAAGGCCCCTTCGTTTAGGCAAACTCTGTAATAGTTCTCATTTCTAAGAACGTATACAAAGTGTTGAGCTTTTGAAAATGTTTCATGTTCGAAGAATATTTTGAAAGTGTTTTGAAAGTGTTGGTGTTTGTTTTGAAAATAAGCAAGAGTGTTTCATTTGAAAATGAGCAAGAAACTAGGAACAATCTACCTACTCAAAAGTCTTATTTCATTTCTTCCTTTCCTTTGACATTTCTATCTTACCATTGATTTGGTAAGAAGCATTATCTTTGGATGTAAAGGGATGGGCGTTGGTCATCGTATGGTCATGATAGCAATGTTGTGAGATATCTTAGTATTTTTCTTTGAGGGACTAAGATCATTTCGAAAGGCAACATTTGATAGTGTCATCGAGGGACTATGATCTTGTATTTTTTATTTGTTTTTGCTAAGACATCCCACATGCACAACATGGCCATTTTTGATAAGGCAACAAAGTGGAGTTACCCTAAGGGTGCAAGTGTGTAAATGTGTTTGATTTACATGCATTATTTATCTTGAATTAGGGTTTGCTAACTTGTTGATTTTATTCTTGCCATACAAACCCTAATTACTAGCATTTATATAAAGCGATAAATTGCGGAAAGTGAAATTACTATGCTATTACATCATTAGAGGAGGGGGTGTACAAATTTACAAATGGGGATTTACAAGAAAATTAAACATAATTATTTATTACAACCATATTGAATATTGTACAAGAATTGAAAATAAAATGCAAGAATATAAATGGACAAAGAAATGATTTATGTTTGGTTTTTTATGAAAGGGTTTGGTCTTGACCTAATTAAGAAAATGATTAGTTAAAAATAAACAAGATTATATTTAAACTAATTAAGAAAGAAATTAAGTTAAAAATGTATTTTTTAGGGTTTTTTTATAAAAAGATTTTAACTTAATAAAAAAATGAAAATTAATTAATTAAAAGAAACCTAAGTTATAAATTAATTTTAAATAAAGAAAAGAAAAATAATAATTAAACCTAAATCTAAGTATTTATTTATTAAAAGGAAAATTAAATTGTTAAGAAAATATGTGTTCTTTTTTGTTTTATAAAGAAAATAAAATAAGTAAGTGTAAAAACAATAAATAAAATATTTTTGGATTTTTTATTAATAAAAATAATAATAATAATAATAATAATAATAATAATAATAATAATAATAATAATAATAATAATAATAATAATAATAATAATAAATAATATTAAGAAAAATAAAATATAGTAAGAAAATGAAAATAAATAAATAAAAAAATGAAATAATAAAAGTTGGGCCAGCATGCAAAAGTAAACAGGGGGTTAGAAAAAGCAAAAAAGTGGAAGGCCCATTATTGGAGGCCCAACGCCTGCAGCTTGTGATAAAAAGAGTGAAAATGTGAAAAATAAGGAAAAAAGATAGCGCTGGATGTTGAACCCTTGACCTCATACATACACGCGCGCTACCTTTGCCATTAGGGTGGTTGTACATCCGGTAACAAAAACAAAACAATAAATACATAACACAAATCATGTCCTGAATATGACTCCATCTTCAACCTCCAGCATGAACATCTATAACTTCACCATTTCTCAACAAAAATGAAATATGCAAACATGAAAGTTGCTCCATTTTTCCATACGAATCCAACCATATAAATATCATAAGCTATAAATCAAAGATGAATGAGAATTTTTGAAAGTACCAAATTCTGACCTAATTATTTTCAGAGGTTCAAACCTAAAATTCTCTAAGCTCAATCAATATAAATGAAATCTATGGACATGTACAGTTTCAGGGAAATAATGTCTACATTTTATCTTTACAAATGCAAGCCTAACAATACCTAAATGAAAATATAGAAGTTCAGAAAACTCACCTTGCAGCTGGAGATCATGTTTTGAGTTAGAGCTTGATTCAAGTTGTTGTGATGATCAGGTTAGCTTCCTCAAGTTCCCAGGAAGCTAATGCAATGATTAGCTTGAGCAATGGATGGCTGGAATGGCTTGGAGAAGTGAATGTGCAATACTTTGTTTTTGGTTATGGAGTTTGATGCAAATGGTGTTACAGTCGTGTAATAGGGATAGGGATATGTTATATTTGATGTATAGGAGCTTTATAAACCAAAATGCCAAGAAACGCACGAGGGAAATAGGAGTTACAAGTTCAAAGTCAGAAACTATGCAACATTGGTATTTTTGAACAATTTATGGCTTGAGGGAGTTTGGGAGTATTTCAGGGTGCTTAAGCTCGTGTCTTAGCTCACAAATAGTGCCTCTATTTATAAGCAAAAAGTTTGGAGACTTGTTGTTGATCAGAATTCAAAAACAAATGTTTAAACTCAACATGTGGTTTTTGAGAAATCCAAGTTTCAATGCCCTGTGTACTTGCTAATGTAGAGTGGTTATGCTTTAAACAAACTTGCTTCTGACTTTGTAGATGGAGTGTGATCAGAGGGAATAAGTTAGAGGCTTAAGAATTGACTTTGTGCATAAAGCTTTCTTTTCAAGAATGGCATTGTTAACTTTCTTCCAAAAATGGCAATTTGAATTGGATAAAGCTTAAACCACTTGGATTATAGCTCAAAAGTTTGTGTAATCCATTAATGATGGATAGATACATAAGTTAGAAGGCCTGCAAAGCAATATTATGCAGCCTAACATTGAAATTGAATTATGTGTTCATCAAGAAATGACTTGTAATTCAAGAATGAAACCCTAATTTCTTGCCTTTAATTCTCCTTGCTCAAGTATGATCTCAATGAGTTCTTGGACATTTTGGAAAGTTTGTAGTATCCTCTACAACCTCTATGTTGGAAATTTTTGAAGATTTTCATAGAACTATGTTAAAAATTGCCATGAAGTTAGGTCAAAATCCTGCCTAAGCTAGGGAAAAATTTCACTAAGTTTCCAAGTTTCATGAACATGTCTTCTTAAAATCATAACTTGAAATCCATGCATTTCTAGAAAAAGTTGTGTTCTAAAATGTTTTAGATCTCATTTAGATCTACAAATTCATGTTGGAAGTTTCCTTGAATCATCTTGCATCATGGTGAAAATTTGGCTCAAAGTTGTGAAAAAATATGAAGGGTTGGAGATCATTACAGCTCCTACCGTCGGACAGCGTTCAACTTTACCCTGATTTCTCTGGCCATAGTCAGCACTAACTTCCTTCTTCCCAGTGAAAAGTTTCTTTACAGCACTCGAAAATGCCACCCCTTGAATTTTTCCACTTTTGATGCCAGCTTCTACCCGTTCTCCTGTCAATATCAGCTCGGTGAATCCAGCTGAAGAGCTTCCGATCAGATGGTTGAAAAATGGGTCTGACAAAGTACCCAAGAACATATCTACCAGCTCTCTATCAAACAGAGGATGCTGGACTCTTCCTGCAAGATCTCTCCACTTTTGGGAATAATCTTTGAAACCCTCACTAGAACCCATAGACATGCTTTGAAGTTGCGTACGGGTTAGAGCGAGGTCAGTATTGTATTTGTATTGTTTATAAAATCAGCAGCCAGATCTTCCCAATTACGAATGTTGGTTCCTTCCAGTTGATAGAACCATTCTAACTGCGTCCCTGACAAACTCCCCTGGAATAAATGAACCCATAAATTCCTGTCAGTTGTGTGGGGTTGGATCTTCTTGACATAAGACCTTAAATGAAACTTGGGATAGGAAACACCATCATACTTTGCAAATGCGGGAACATTGAATTTCTGGGAGATGACCACTCCTGAGACCAGTCCTAACTCTTTAAAGTCCATACCATGTACCCTCTGAACCTCCATAGCATTGAGACGATCCTCCAGCTATTTATACTTGTCATCAACAGGGGGATATTGTTCTTCAGCATAGTCCACTTCCTCTTCATCAGCCCCTGGGCTGTTATCTTCTTCTATAGTCTTCTTATTCCCCTCTTCCTGATTATCCCCCTCATTTGATGGAGTTAAAAATTCTAGAGCTCACTTGGCTGGTCCTCTAAATCTCCTTCCCATATTCAAGACACCAACCGATTTCTTTGCCTTCTTTGTCTTCTCTTTAACAACAAGAGCTTTCAGATCTTCTTGTCCCTTAGCCAGAGTCAGGAACATCTGTTGGAATTGAGAGTTTGTGCTTGAAGATCCTTAACTATTTGTTCGAGATCCATTTCTTTTTGCTGAAATAAATAGCGAAAAGATAAGAAACCTATCTTGAAATACCTGCTTATGTAATGATATGCATGACATGTTTATGCGATGTTTTCAAGGACTTCGGAAAATTTAAATTTACGAACCAAAATGAAACAAAGATTTTATTATAGAATTCAAATTACAACTTCCTTTTAGGCTTACAATTGAAAATTAAAAACTCTTAAAATCTAGGAATCAAGTCTCCCATGGACGCTTCCTTTTCGTGCCTAGATAGTCATTAAGACTTTTTTCTTCGTGAAGTTGCTTCGTGAGCTCCAACGCTTTCTTCTCACTGGTGTAGAATTGATCTCTAAAGTTATCCCGTTCTTCTTTCATCTGAATCCAGGACCTCTGCAACTCTTCAAGATTAGTGGGCATGTCAGGATGGATAACTATATAAGGAACATCTTCCTCGGTGATAGGCTCCACAATCACTAGGAAGATGGTTGTATATGGCATCATAAGGTTTTGGGTGCGAGCTCGTACCCATTTGAGATAAGGCTCCATAGGAATGGAATTCTTATACCCCAACATCTTGCTATCAACCTTATTTACCATGCCCCAAGCTCGTATGAACCTTTGACGATACCCTTGAACATCATCCTCGTAGTTGAACATAATGCCTTGGACAAGCATATCATGGGGACCATCCCTTCGAGCATAACCAAACTGTCGTAGGGCCAGAGAAGGATTATAAGTGATAACTCCCCTAATGACAAGGAGTGGGATATTATGGAATTTCCCACAGCGCTTGATGATAGAGACATCTCCCATAAACCGGGAGTACCAAAGAATATCCGAGTGAGAAAGTGACATTATCCTTTGCGACCAACCTAAACCTGGTTCGTTCTTCAATACTAATTGAGGAAGGTTCGAAATAAACCACCTAGACAGCAACGGTACACAACACATCAGAACCCCTCTTCTCTTTATGGTACGAGTGTGAAGGGAATGCAATATATCTCCGAGCAAAGTAGGCACGGGGCTACGAGAGAGAAAAACCTTGACAGCATTCACATCTATGAGTAAGTCCGAATTAGGAAACAATACTAACCCATAGATTAAAAGAGCCAGGACTTCTTCGAAAGCTTGGAAATCTAAATCATCCCAAAACAACTAAGCCTTTTCTAAGAGGAACTTAACTAAGAAACCCTTGACTCCGCTTCTTGTTTCCCAGTTTGATATAACGTCAGACCGTTTCAGATGCAAGGGTGCTGCAATGACCTCTGTCTTTGGAGCTTCCTCTAAACCGGTGAAAGGCACCTGATCAAGAATAGGTACACCCAATAATTGAGAGAACTCTTCCATGGTGGGTACCAACTGATAATCGGGAAATGTGAAGCATGGTGTTTGGGGTCAAAGAACTGAAAGACTAAACCCATCATCTTCTCATTAAAGCTTGAGGTAACCAGGTTGAGAAGTCGACCATATTTCTTGGTGAACGAGGAAGTCTCGGGAACCCTTGATACTAGCTCTTTGAGTTGGAGAGGTATTCTCACAAAGCTGATTCAGATGGTGTTTCTACGAACGGAAGCCATGATCTGCAAAATAGAACAAAGATAAATTCCCTTGGTCCTTGAAATGGTTAGTTAAATGAAAATGGATGTTATTATGCATGATGTTATGTTTTAACAATTTAATCACACACAAGCAAAACACCCAAGACCTTAGGTTTAGGCTTGCATGGGTTTTATAGGTAAATAACCTCTTGAAGTTTAGTTGGTTCAACTTGTCCTAGAAAAGTAATCGGGTTCTAAGGAGTCTCAGTATCACTGATCTTTCTTTATCAAGCATTGTTTCAGCTCAAGCGATCTTTTCTCGCGGCCAAAATATCCCAAAAGTACGATCTCAGTGAGTGTAGTATCGAGTATCAACCAATCCTCAGCTTTATACCGAGGCCGGCTATCTCACTACTTTTCTAATGGCCAGGTTTATTCTACTAAGGTTCTAAGGCCAGTTAGTGTTTTATGACACCACACAGCGGCCTCGTATTCTCCTCGATTTAAAACAAGGGACACCGATGCCAACAAATGTGTCACACCAATGCAGCTATCGCTTCAACCATATTGGTCTATGTCGTATAATCTCCACGATCTATTGCTGCTTACCTAAAATTTCCCTAGATCCGGGTATAGGATCCTTAACAGTAACCCCAACAGACCCTTTAAAAGTAAAGCATAAAAAGCACACAAGGAAAGCAAAAATGATCTAACTCTAAGGTAACCCGACTTTTTATAATTTCCCCAGCAGAGTCGCCAATTCTATAATACGGTGGCAGAACTGACTGTTGTACTGGTTTTGCGTTTGTATTCACAAATGTTGTGATAAGCAAGAGTCGCCACCGACTTTTCTTTTATCTATCAAATGAAAGGTTGAAAAGAATAGAAAAAGACCTTTCGATATTATTTCTGAGTAAGGGGTAGATTATGGAAAGGAAATGTGTTAGCACCCTTTCCATCTGTAGTTATCTACGGGCTCTTAGATGCTAGCTCATTTGAAAATACCTTGTGTTTGTGTGTTTGAAAATATTTTGAAGAGACGCATTAGTGTGGCGAACTTCGTAATGTTTCTTGTATTGTTGAGAACATATAAGAAGAGTTTTGAAAATGTTTTTGGAAAGATTTTTGTGTATGTGAAAAAAACAAATTGAGCAAGTATCTAAGAACTAACTACTTAACTCGAAAGGGTTTATTCTTTTCCTCTTTTCCTTTAGACAGTGCTATCCTTCTATTAGTGAGTAGGCAGCCATATCGTTGGATGTTCGAGGGACAATCAAAGGGACATCATTATAGTCACAAAGGCAACTGGGCAAGATACTTTAGTAACCACCCTAGGGTTTTAAGATCATACTGAGGCAACATCGAGAGGGTCTTTTTTGTGATCTTTAAACCGGAGGGTAGCCACTAAAATCTCTCACGTTTCGAGAGTTATGACTGTTTTATTTCGAAGGCAACCAAAGTGGGGGTACTCTAGAGGTGCACATGTGCATGTGCGTTGTGTTTCAGTTATTTATCTTGTTGTTAGGTTTGCTATGTTTTGTTTTTAATTTTCTTGCCATGCAATCCTATTACCATACATCTAAGCAGTTCAAATATATGTGCAGGAATTTAAAGTACGGAATTTAAAACCTAACTATTACATGGCTTCGGAGAGGGGGGAAATTATAAGTCTAAAAAATGGGGAAAGTAAAAAGCATTAAATATCCTAGTTATTCTATTACAACCCATAAGCAGATACATTAAAATGATAATGCGGGAATACTAAACGCGCGTGTGATACGGTGGCAGAACTGACTGTTAATACTGGTTTACATTTTGTATTCGCAAATGTCGCGGTAAGCAAGAGTCGCCACCGACTTTTATTTCATCTAACAAAGGAAAAGGAAAAAGAACAGAAAAAATCCTTTTTTCGAGATGTTTCTGAGTACGGGGGGGGGGGGGGGGGGGGGGGGGGGGGGGGAGGGTGGTAGATTATAGAAAGGGAAGGTGTTAGCACCCTTTCTATTTGTGGTTTCCCAAGGGCTCTTAGGTACTTGCTCATTTTTTAAATTACTTGTTTGTGCTTGTTTTAAAAAGTTCTGTTTACTTCGTGATAACCCTTGTATCGATCCTCAAGAGTGTGACGAAGTTGTTTTGAAAACTATTTTTGAAAAGTGTTTGTGTGAAAAGTTTTTGTTTTGAGCAAGTACTTAAGAGTTTTCTACCTACTCAAAAAAAGTCTGTTCGTTTTCGTTTCTTTTAGACAACGCTGTCCTACTATTAAGGAGTAGATAGCCCTATCGTTGGAATTTTCAAGGGACGTTCAAAGGGACGAAATGGTCTCTGAAGGCAACTAGTAAGGATACCTTAGCTTTTCGAAGGGACTATCGTCATAAGATCAATGCGTAGGCAACTCGAGGGACAAGCAGGGAATATGATCTTTATGATGATTTTGAATCGCGGGTCATTGCTAAGGTATCCCTACGTTCGAGGGACACGACCATTATTTCCGAGGCAACCAAGTGGGGCAAACCCTAGGTGTGAGCATGTTCAAGTGTGCTTTTTTTCCAATTAATTATCTTTGCACAATTAGGGTTATCTACCATTTTAAACTTATTTGTCTTGCCATTCAATCCTATTATCCATACATCTAGCATTTTAATAGTTGCGGAAATTTAAAGCGGAAAAGAAAAATACTGGGGAAAAAAAAGATACATCAGTGATCCCCTGAAACCCGGTAATCACCCCCGGTTCCGCATCCCCGTCGTTGCCTTTCTCTTGTTGGGTGTCGTCGCGTTTCCTGCTACGGCAAGGTCGATGGCCCAGCGAAGTCAATGTGGTCCGAATCCATAAAATCAGTAAGATCTCCATATCTCGAAGATCCGCTCTGGTACAGTCGGTTACCCATACCCTCAAAGTTTGGTCGTGTTGGCGGTGGGTGTGGTTCCATGGTTGGTCGGTAGCATTGGTCGTCTGAGTATGGGGGGTAGAAAGGAAATGGATCTTGGGGTGTTTGGTATTATGGATGTTGGGTGGTTTGGTGATATGGTGGGTGATGGTAGGTTTCGTCGGCTTGGTCATAATCTTCCGACATTCCCATATCAGGGCTAAGGCTGGATGTTGAGGGCGCCATATTGGGATATGTGGAAGACTGAAATTGTGTCTGGGGTATGTGGGTGTGCTGGTATTGGGGTTGGTATTGTGGTTGGGTTTGAGGCATATCGGGGTATTGGTAGTTTGGTGGTGATTGTGGCAGGTTTCAAGCATTTCGTATGCCTTGCTCTCATGTCATTGCCGCTTGTGCTCATACCCATCAAGACGCGCTTCAACTGCTGTCAAACGTTTACAAATCTGAAACGTTGCTCACTGTTTACAACAACAACTTTCCTTTGGTGGCAAAACCGGATTATTGGCCTGAATACAACGGCGATATAGTTTAGCACAATGACCAAATGCGAAGGAACAAGAAGGGTCGTCCCAAAAGTAGGCGCATCACAACAGAAATGGACGATCTAGACAGGTTGGAAAGAAAGTGTGGTTTATGCCGTCAGGTCGGACACAATCGCAAAATCTGTCCGAATCGGGCGTCTGGCTCGACCACATAAATATTGTAATACAATAAATCTTTTCAATATTTGTGTTGTAAACATTAGGGTTTTCCGTTAATAGATTTTGCTACAGTTAATAAAACGCGTACAACAATAATTAACGATATTCAATCTAGGAAATTACAATTGTTAACACAATTTCATCTGACCCATGCATCATCAGCATTACATCACTGTCTATTTTGACTTCCTCCAACCACACATTAGGTCTTCCTGTCGCATGTGAGGTTGTTGTTCGTTTTCGCTGGATCCTTCGAATTTTTCCCCCTCCGCGATGTCTCCATCTAGCCACCGCATCAACTCCCGCTTCAGACGCTCCATGGAGTGAATGTGCCAGAATTTCATTTTCATCACAGGTTTCGTGGCGGAGAATATAACGTAACCATCTCTGCTAAAAATCATAGGCGACGTCATTACGCAAATAATGGAGTACAAAATAAAAATACAGTGCGAGAAAGTGTGAGAAATTTCAAAGAAACAGACGAATTATTTATAAAACAGTATTTTGCCCTAGTTTTGCCCTAGGCGCCAAGTGAGATGGAGCCTCCTCTCATTTTTAAGGAGCATGCGCCATCTCACTTGGCTAAAAGCCAAGGGAGGCGCCAAGTGAGATGGCGCCTAAGGCAAAACCCTAGGTGGAGGCGCCAAGTGAGATGGCTCCTCCTTTGTGGAGCCATCTGAAACATGGTTATTTGCGTAATTTTTTCCGAAACCCGGTTATTTGCGAAATATTATTTTAATACATGGTTATTAATAAAAAAAATTCAAAATTTGGTTGACTTTTTCCAGAGAAACCCTAATTTAGCAACTTTTGAGTTTTGATGAATTAGGAGCATTCCTTGGGGAATCATGATCAACCCTTGATAAAATGATGGATATCACTTTAAAATGTTGATTTTGACCAAAAATCTTGAAGTTTGACTGTATGGGGGCCACAATTGACTTTTGACCTAATACAGTTGATTTTCAAACATCTGAGCAGTTGACTAGGCAAACTTCTTGTGCAAGGCATGAAACTTGGCATGGATGGTCTTTAGAACATATTAGGACTATGGAGAGCATATGAGGCCTTTGGAGCTCACCCATCTTGATGAAAATGGAAACCCTAGTTGGAGGTTCATTGCTTTTAGGAGAGAGTTTGTCTGGTCAACTCTTGGGCATCCTTGAGAAAATTCAGGATCTCAATAAACATATGTTGAGTAAAATGGAAGGAAAAATTTTGAGGTATAACAGCTTCCCCTGTTCAATCTTCTTAAACCTGAGGATGTATATCGGTTGGTCTGCCTTTCGTGATCTGAAGGTAGAAGATGATTGAACACTAGAGTGCCCAGAAATTTGCGCTCAGATGAAGTACTACTGATTGGTGATATCGAGAATGGGCTTACAGATGCCATTTGGTAGTCGAAAGAGAGTTGTCAGAGATGGGCTTAAAGATGCCATCCAGAAAAGATATCAGTCGCATGAGAGATTTCTTTGCGAGAATTCCTGTACCTGCCATTAAGGTGGACTTTGCTGGAGAATGTTGATTTACGTTTGGAAAAATAGAGTATATGAGCTTCGGTTGTCCATTACTCTACTGGGGAACTAACTCCTAATTGAGGAGGTGAGAGTACACTGCTTATCATGGTTAGGATCCAGGCTGCACAGCGATTTACTGGGGAAATGTGAAATTGATCGTACCTGGTCGGGTCCAGGTCTTACAGTGTTATACACTGTTGTCTGGAGATAAGGGAGAAGGAACCTGGATAATAGGGTTACTTCGAGATGAAAGCCTGGATAGTAGGGCTTATGGGAAGGAACCTGGATAATAGGGTTTCTTCAAGATGAAAGCCTGGATAGTAGGGCTTATGGGAAGGAACCTGGATAGTAGGGTTTCTTCAAGATGAAGGCCTGGATAGTAGGGTTGTGAGAAGGAACCTGGATAGTAGGGTTACTTTGAAATGAAAGCCTAGATAGTAGGGATGTGAGAAGGAACCTGGATAGTAGGGTTACTTCGAAATGAAAGCCTGGATAGTAGGGCTATAAGAAGGAACCTGGATAGTAGGGTTTCTTCAAGATGAAAGCTTGGATAGTAGGGATTTTGGGAAGGAACCTGGATAGTAGGGTTTCTTCAAGATGAAAGCCTGGATAATAGGGCTATGAGAAGGAACCTAGATAGTAGGGTTACTTCAAAATGAAAGCCTGGATAGCAGGGCTATGAGAAGGAACCAGGATAGTAGGGTTTCTTCAAGATGAAAGCCTGGATAGTAGGGCTTATGGGAAGGAACCTGGATAGTAGGGTTTCTTCAAGATGAAAGCCTGGATATTAGGGCTTATGGGGAGGAACCTGGATAGTAGGGTTTTTCAAGATGAAATCCTGGATAGTAGGGCTGTGAGAAGGAAACTGGATAGTAGGGTTACTTCGAAATGAAATCCTGGATAGTAGGGCTATGAGAAGGAACCTAGATAGTAGGGTTTCTTCAAGATGAAAGCCTGGATAGTAGGGCTTCTGGGAAGAAACCTGGATAGTAGGGTTACTTCGAAATGAAAGCCTGGATAGTAGGGCTTATGGGAAGGAACCTAGATAGTAGAGTTACTTCGCAATGAAAGCCTGGATAGTAGGGCTTCTAGGAAGGAACCTGGATAGTAGGGTTACCTCAAAATGAAATCCTGGATAGTAGGGCTTATGGGAAGGAACCTGGATAGTAAGGTTACTTCGAAATGAAAGTCTGGATAGTAGGGCTATGAGAAGGAACCTGGATAGTAGGGTTTCTTCAAGATGAAAGCCTGGATAGTAGGGCTTATAGGAAGGAACCTGGATAGTAGGGTTTCTTCATTTGGTCATGTAGATTAGTTGACACGTTGAGTTTCGGGAACTGAGTTTCCATTATCTGTATGCAGATATGACATGTATAACTGCTGGAATCGTTGGAGATAATTGTCTTTCCTTAAAAGATACCAGGGTTAATTATACGTGATGCATGCAATGCATTGTGAGATGATGTTCTCAAAATAAATGAGATTATGATGTATCTGATATGTATGCGCGTGTCATGATGTATGAACATGAAATGTTACTGTGACATGTCTGAGTCTGGGAAAATAAACCCCTGATTGCTGCTGGAGAGTATAGCATTCCCGACTGTTATAGAGGACTGTGGTTCTTCTACTTCCGCTGGGGATGGTGAACGGAAATGACTATGCTGGAGATTTACTCTTTGTTGTTTGTGAATATTCTGACATGGAGAGACTCTGTTTGAGAATAGCTCTGCGGGGGGAAAACTCTATTGGAAGGTGAACTTCTGTATTTAGAGAAATAGACTCTGCTTGGGAGACAAATTTTTATGGCCCACTTGCGATTATGAAATTCGGCTGAGGGATATAGATGTCAGGTTTCTGGATGACCCTGGCTAGGGAGATTACTTCCTGTTTTGAGAGAAATGATATCAATGCTTTGATTACCTTTTACTCTGTGGGGAGTACAGATGTTACAAGGTCGTATACACTAATGATTATGCTTCAAAGTTGTCTCTGCCCCGGTACCGGCTGGACAGAGTAACTGTCGGGTTTTGACATTTCTGGTTTTTTGCCCCTGTTTCTTAAGTTACGAGCAATTGTCTTTCCGTTTCTTATGTAAATATTTATGAGCAGTAATCATATTCAATGCATATGTCAAGAATAAATCATTGGACGTTTTTGCAAAACAAAACAGAAAAGGAAAAAAAACTCATAGTTTTTGTAAAAATGATTTGTATTGATTTTCGAAGTTGGCCTGTAATAGGCATTTTTATATAAGGAGACTGACGCTCTAGTAAGAGAACACCGCTGTAAAAATAGAAGCTATAAAATATTGTGTAAAAAGAAAATAGCTATGTGCAACAATTCCATTGGGTTCCAACTTTGCTATTTCCCCTATGTCTTCGAGTGTCTCATCACTTTGCTGCTTGTCCGAAGCTGATTAGACTGATCGGTGCCGTTCGAGCTTGATAATTAATAATAAGGTATGATCGCAAGGTGATCCAATGGGACATAATGATACACTTTACAACCCTAACTTTTTCCTGGACCGCCCTTACCCTTTTTTGCCCAAGCCGCCTTTTCAGGTTTTCAGCTTGCCGGGTGTAAAGATTTTATTTTTCATCCCTTATTTTTGCCCGAACCCTTTTGATTCGCCGGGAAGCCCTTATTTTTTCCTAGGCCAGTCAACCTAGCGGGTCTTTTATCATGTGTAGTATCTTTTCACTATGTCTACATTGATAGGGTGAGGGAGGTCGTCACCGTCCATGGTGGTTAGAATCATGGCTCCACCCAAGAAAATGTTTTTAATCACAAATGGCCCTTCGTAGGTGGGAGTCCATTTGCCTCTGGGATCACCTTGCGGAAGTATGATGTGCTTGCTTACCAAATCTACGACTTAATAATCTTGACGTCTGACTTTTTTGTTGAAATCCTTGATCATTAGTTTTTGATACGTCTGACCATGACAGACAACAGTAAGTCTCTTCTCGTTGATCAAATTTAGTTGATCAAGTCGAGTCTGGATCCAATCGTCTTCATTCAAACCCGTATCTTTCATAATCCTTAAAGAAGGAATCTGGACCTCAGTGGGTAGAACTGCCTCCATGCCATATAACAGAGAGTAGGGTGTTGCCCATGTCGACGTCCGTGCTGAGGTACGGTACCCATGAAGATCGAATGGTAACATCTCATGCCAGTCTTTGTATGTCACCGTCATCTTCGGTATAATCTTCTTGATGTTCTTGTTAGCAGCTTCAACAACGCCATTCATCTTTGGCCGGTAGGGAGAAGAGTTATGATGTTGTATCTTGAATTGCTTACAGAGCTCGGTGATCATCGTGTTATTGAGATTCGTACCATTGTCAGTAATAATTCTCTCTGGCACACCGTACCGATAAATTAGATTATGCCGGATAAATCGTGCCACGATGTTCTTGGTCACAGTAGCAAAAGAGGCTGCTTCAACCTATTTGGTGAAGTAATCAATGGCCACCAGGATGAAGCGATGTCCATTGGAAGCGGTAGGTCTGATTTCTCCGATCATGTCAATGCCCCACATTGCGAAGGGCCACGGGGCTGTCAAGACGTTCAAAGGAACCGGAGGCACATGCACCTTATCAGCATAAATTTGGCACTTATGACAAGTTCGGGAGTGCTGATAACAATCTGCTTCCATAGTGGACCAGTAGTATCCTGCCCGTAGGATCTTCTTATCCATGGTATGTCCACTTGAATGGGTTCCGAAGGTACCTTCATGTAGATTTGTCATAATCCTCTCTGCTTCACTCTTATCTACACACCGCAGTAAGGTAGAGTCATGGTTGCACTTGTAGAGGATTCCATTACTGAGGAAGAATTTCGCAGCGAACCTTCTCAGAAACTTCTTATCATTGACAGATGCCCCTTCGGGATACTCTTGAGTCACGAGGTACTTCTTCACTTCATGAAACCAAGGTTTGTCTGCCACCTCTTCAGCATCAATCTCATAGCAGTGCGCTGGTTCATCTAACCTTTCAATGGTGATTCGGGGAGCTTCGTTGTCCAACCTGACTTTAAACATAGAAGACATGGTAGCTAGCGCATCCGCTAACTGATTCTATTCTCGTGGGAAATGTTCATAGGTTACCTCCTCAAAGTGTGGGAGAAATGTCAGTATGTGCTCTTTGTATGGGATAAGATTCAGATGCTTCGTATCCCATTCGCCTTTGATCTGACTTATCACCAAGGCTGAATCCCCGAAGACATTTAAGAACTTGATCCTGAGTTCAATAGCGGCTTTGAGACCCATGATGCAGGCTTCATATTCCGCCATGTTGTTAGTGCAGTTGAAACATAATAGGGAAGTGAAAGGAGTATGACAACCCTCAGATGATATGATTACGGCTCCAATGCCATTAACGAGTGCGTTCGAAGCTCCATCAAAAACCATAGTCCATCGGGATCCTTCTTCAGGTCCTTCATCTGGTCCAGGTTCTTCATAGTCAGTCACCAGCATAATGTTCTCGTCCGGGAACTCAAAATTCATGGACTGGTAGTCATCCACGGCCTGATGAGCCAAATGATCAGCCAATATACTTCCCTTGATTTCTTTTTGGGTTGTATATTGTATATCGTATTCAGTTAAGATCATCTGCCATCTCCCTATTCTTCCGGAGAGAGCGGGCTTCTCGAAGATGTACTTGATTGGATCCATCTTAGATATCAACAGAGTAGTGTGAGTCAGCATGTACTATCTTAGTCGGCGAGCAGCCCATGCCAAAGTGCAGCAAGTTTTCTCGAGCAATGAGTATCTTGTCTCACAGTCGGTAAAATTTTTGCTAAGGTAGTATATTTCATGCTCTTTTCCACCAGAATCATCATGCTGCCCTAGCACACATCCCATTGAATTGTCTAGCACTGTTAAGTACAATATCAAAGGTCTTCCTTCGACCGGAGGCATCAGAATTGGTGGTTCTTGGAGATATTATTTGATCCTTTCGAAAGATGTTTGGAACTCTTCATTCCACTTTACCACTTGATCTTTCTTTAGAAGCTTGAAGATGGGATCACAAGTAGCAGTCAGATTTGAAATGAACCTGGCGATATAATTCAAGCGTCCCAAAAAACCTCTAACTTCCTTCTTAGTACAAGGAGTCGGCATCTCTTGTATGGCTTTTACTTTTGCGGGGTCTACCTGAATACCTTTGTCACTGACGATGAAACCCAAAAGCTTACCAGACCTTACCCCGAAGGTGCACTTGTTCGGATTCAACCTCAGCTTGTATGTCTTCAACCTGTCGAACAACTTTTGTAGATGATCAAGGTGTTCGTCTTTGGTTTGAGACCTGGCTATCATGTCATCAACATAAACCTCGATCTAATGGTGAATCATATCGTGGAACAAAGCGACCATGGCTCACTAATAGGTTGCCCCAGCGTTCTTCAACCCAAAAGGCATCACCTTGTAACAGAAGGTGCCCTACTATGTGACGAAGGTTGTCTTCTCCATGTCTTTATGAGCCATCTTGATCTGGTTGTAGCCAGAGAAACCATCCATGAAGGAGGAGATTTTATGTTGCACGGTGTTGTCAACCAGAACATCAATGTGGGGAAGCGGAAAGTCATCCTTGGGGCTTTACCTGTTCAGGTGTCTAATTTACACACATTTGTACCTTGCCGTCCTTTTTAGGTACCAGAACAACGTTAGCAACCCACTGCAGATAGGAGGTGACAGCTAAGAACCCTGTGTTGAATTGCTTCATAACCTCTGCCTTTATTTTCTCTGACATTTCAGGATGCATACGGTGGACCTTTTGCTTGAACAGAGGACAATCTTCTTTAGTCGGCAGACGGTGTACCATAATATCAGTGTCTAAACCAGACATGTCTTCATATGACCAGGAAAATATCTCAACATAGTCGTGCAACATCTGTATCAACCGCTATTTGATCTTAGTCTCTAGATTTGCGCCGATCTTGACTTCTTTTCTGTCCAACTCCATGCCCAAGTTTATCGTCTCAACTGGCTCTTCATGAGGTTGTATAGCCCTTTCTTCCTGCTGTAATAGTCTAGCAAGTTCTGTAGACACCTCACAATTAACCTCACCTTCGTCCTCGGCTTAGTTGATCGAATTTTCGAAGTCATAACTGGCAATAGCAGGATTTTTATCAATGGGATCCAGAGTGGATATGGATCTGCAGTTTGATACGTGAGTGTGTGTAAGAGCATAGCTGTATTGATAAAGTAAAGGCAGAAAAGAAAAACAGAGAGCGCAAAATTTGAATGTAAAGAAACGTCCAATGTTTTATTGATGATATATGAAATGACACAATGACCCTCATAGATAGAACCAATTGTGCCTCGGGTAATACACAAGGCCATAAAGTTTAAATTGTTTATTACAAACTCAGAAAACAAGTAAGAAAATTACTGCGGAATAAAAGAAACTGGTATAAAATCTTTGGCCATCCAATTACTTGGTCCACCGTTGGTAGTAGGGTATATCCAGCTGTCAATGTCAGAGTCTTCCCCATTGTCTTCAATAACATTAACCCCACGATTGCTGATGCGTAGGGGAGGTCCTCCAGCCCGAGCGTGTCGAACAGCCCTTTGAGCTCCTGAAGTAAAGCCCAAACCAAATTTTTCAGTTTTGTGAGTAAAATCAGGGAGTTGTCCCCAGTTGGTACATCCACCTTCTTCGACCACTACTCTGGCGTCCTTGAGGGAAGCCATCTTCAAAGGAGGTTTGTTGCTTGTGGTAATTTCGGTCGACCCCAAAATGTGCGGAACTTCTTCAAAGTTTTGACAAGGTGTTTCTATGAATTCCCCGTCCATCTCCACATACCTGAAGGAGTTCAGGTGACTCACCATATACTCCTCTACGCCACGCACAGTGACAATCTTCCCCTTCACCGGATACTTCAGCATCTGGTGCAGTGTAGAAGTAACAGCCCCAGCTTCATGGATCCAAGGACGACCCAACAAACAAGAGTACGATGTCATGAAGTCCATCACGTAGAAGGTGGACCCAAAGGTCTGAGAGCCTACCTTGATAGGGATGTCCACCTCCCCATGCACCATTCTCTTCGACCCTTCAAAAGCCCTTACCACAATGTTACTGGGATTTAAGGTCAAGCTTTCATAATCCAGCCGGTCGAGAGCCTTCTTAGGCAGAACATTCAGTGAAGACCCAGTATCTACCAGCACATGAGCCATAGTGGTGCCCCTGCATTCGATTGAGACATGCAGAGCATCATTATGCTTCCTCCCTTTCGGCATTAAGTCGGCATCTGAAAAACCCAGCCCATTGTCAGCAGTCAAGTTGGCCACACAGTCTTTAAATTGATCGGCTGAAGTTTCCTGTGGCACATGCGCAGTCTTAAGGAATGCAATCAAAGCCTTCGCATGGGCCTCGGAACACATCAACAGAGACAACATTGATATCTTCGAGGGGGTCTGCCCCAGCTGCTTGACCATATTGTAGTCGCTCTTTTTAATTATTTTTAATATTTCCTCTATCTCTTGCTTAGAGGCTTCTACAACAATCTTTCTAGGGGCCTCCGTTCGGGCAGGCTCACCTATAGCTTCTTTGCTTTGAATCCCAGATGACTCGACGGCAGGAGTAACAATTGGAGTAAGAACAGGAGTAGTGATGGATGTACCGGCAGGAATAGCAGATGGAATAACAACAGGTCTGTTGACAGTCTTCGGAGAAATCTCAGGAGAGAAAACCCTTCCACTTCTAGTAATTTTACTGGTCCCGACGATGTTACTGACATCGGGGTCAGCCTCTTCATTCTTCAGATCTTGTTTAACGCCATTATAGTAATCATCGGCGCCATAATGCCAAGGGACAGCTTTGTCCGAGGCGTATGAGACAGGACTGGGAAAAGTGATTATTAATGGAGCGACTCTCGGAGCGGGTGTAATCCTAATAGGTCTTCTCGAGGAGACCTTGGAAGGATTGGCGGAAATGGTTATAATAGCAACATCTTCAAACAGAACAGTTGGAATCAAAGTCTTCTCGAACAGAATTTCTCTGTTGTCCATCAGGCGTTGTACACCTGTTTTCAGCAAATAGAAACCAGTAGGCAGAGACGAACACATGTGGCAACCTTCACCACAACCCGGAAATAAACCGGCCAACAACAAATTCTTCTTAACAGTCATAAGAGGAGTAGAAACTTCATCAACTGAGGTCACAAATAGATCGATATCAACGACATTAATTCCATGGTTGTGCTTAGGCATGGGAGCAATTATGACATTGGGCTTCTCCGGAGCATCGAACTCAATATCCTTTGCTTCAATCAGATCTTGTACTTTATTTCTCAGAGCCCAGCAGTCATTTGTATCATGGCCAGGACTCTCAGAATGGCAGGCACATCGAGCGTTTGGATTGTACCGAGGAGATGTGGTATTAGGATTCTTGGGAGCCTCTTTCAAGGTTGCCAAGTTGGATCTCAGCAGATGGGGTAGAACCTCTGTCAATGTCCTGTTAATCCGGGTAAATTTCCTTTATGGTCTTTCTACCCTTTTTTGATTGTTGTGTTGTGGAGAAGCCACAGGCCTAGGTATCATTACAGCACTTACCGTCAGACAGTGTTCAACTTTGCTCTGACTTCTTGGGCTATAGATAGCACTGGCTTCCTTCTTACCAGCAAAGGGCTTCTTTGTTGAACTTGACGAGGTGTCTTTCTGTATTTTTCCGCTCTGGATCCCAGCTTCTACCCTTTCTCAAGTTAATATCAGCTCAGTGAAACCAACTAACGAGCTGCCAATCAAATGATTAAAGAATGGACCAGACAGCATCCTAAGAAACATGTCAACCAACTCCCTGTCAGATAAAGGGGGTTGGACTCTCTCAGCCAAGTCTCTCCACTTCTACGCATAGTCCTTAAAGCCTTCACCTGCACCCATGGACATACTCTGGAGTTGAGTACGAGTAGGGGCAAGGTCGGCGTTGTATTGATACTGCTTATAAAAATCAGCAGCCAAATCCTCCCAGTTTCGGACATTGGTTCCCTCCAGTTGGTAGAACCATTCAAGCTGAGTCCCTGACAGACTATCTTGAAAGAAGTGAACCCACAAGTTTCTATCAGTGGTGTGGGGCTGGATCTTCCTTACATAGGAACATAGGTGGAGCTTTGGGCAAGACATTCCATCATACTTTGTGAAAAGTGGAGCTTTAAACTTCTGCAGGATGACCACTCCCGACACCAATCCCAGTTCTTCAAAGTCCAACCCAGGTATTCTCTGGACTTCCATAGCGCTCAACTGATCTTCTAACTGCTTGTATCTATCCTCAGTGGGAGGATACTTCTCATCATTGTAGCCTGCATCATTTTCAGAAACTTATGGGCTAGGGTCCTTATCCCTTGTCTCCCTTTCTTGATTCTCCCCTTCCTTGGACGAGGAGGTCAGATCAACTGGTTGCTTCAACGGCCCCCTGAACCTTCTGCCCAAGTTCAGAATGCCAGAGACCTTCTTCTTCTTCTTCTCTTTCAGGATGAGGGCCTTCAGATCCTCCTACCCTTTTGCCAGAGTTATGAACATCTGTTGAAATTGGGCATTTTGTGCCTGAAGATCTTTGATGCTTTGTTCGGAAGACATCTTTGCTGAAATAAATAGCGAAGAAGATGAGAAACCTGTAATGGTACCTGTTATGCAATGTTATGGATGAGATGCGTATGCAATGATTTCAAGGACTTTTGGAAATCTAAATTTGCGAACCAAAATGAAACAAAGATTTTATTAGTAGAATTCAAAATACAATTGCCTTTTAGGCGTTACAATTGAAATTTCTAAAAACTAAAAGAAATCAAGTTTCCCATGGATGCTTCCTCTTCGTGCCGAGATAGACATTAAGACTTCTTTCCTCATGAAGCTTCTTTATGAGCTCTAAAACATTCTTCTCCTAGGCATAGAACTGGTCCCTATAAGTATCCCGCTCCTTCTTCAACTGAATCCAAGACCTCTATAGTTCTTCAAGATCGGTGGGCATATCAGGATGAAGAACCGTGTAAGGAATATCCCCTTCAGTAAAGGGTTCCACAATCACTGGTAAGACGGCTATGTAGGGCATCATAAGTTTCTGAGCGCGAGCTCGTACCCATTGGAGATAAGGTTCCATAGGAATGGAATTCTTCGGTCCCAAAGTCTTGGCGTCAGATCTGTTTACCATGCCCCAAGCTCGTATGAACCTCTGGCGATACCCTTGAACATCATCCTCATAGTTAAACATAATGCCCTGGATAAGTATCTCATGAGGACCATCCTTTCGAGCGTAACCAAATTATCGTAGAGCCAAACAAGGATTGTAAGCTATGCCTCCCCTAATGCCAAGTAGTGGGACATTAGGGAACTCCCCGCGGCGGTCAATAATAGAAATATCTCCCATAAATCGGGAATACCAGAGAATATTTGCGTGAGAAAGTGACATTATCCTTTGCGACCAACCCAAACCTTCTTCATTCTTCAACACTGACTTAGGGAGGTGAGAAATAAACCACCTCGACAGTAATGGCATGCAGCACATAAGAACCTCTCTTATCTTCATGGTACGAGTATGGAGAGCATGCAAGATATCTCCGAGCAAGGTAGGCACATGGTTGTAAGAGAGGAAGATCTTGATAGCATTCACATCTACGAGTAAGTCTGGATTAGGGAACAGTACCAGCCCATAGATTAGAAGGGCCAAGACCTCCTCAAAAGCCTGAAAGTCCAAATCATGCCAAAATAGCTGGGCCTTATCTATTAGGAACTTGGCTAGAAGACCCTTGACTCTGCTTCTTGTTTCCCAATTGGACACCACGTCGGCCCGTTTCAGATGCAAAGTAGAGGCAATGACTTCTGGCTTAGGAACCTCTTCTAAACCTGTGAAAGGCACCTGGTCAAGAATGGGTAGATTCAATAATTGAGAGAACTCTTCCATGGTAGGCACCAACTGATAGTCTAGAAAGGTGAAGCAATGGTGCTTGGGATCAAAGAACTGAAAGAGTACATCCATCATCTTTTCATCAAAGCTCGAAGTAACCAGGTTGAGAATTCGACCATGTCTCTTAGTGAACGAAGAAGTTTCAGGAACCCTTGATACTAATTCCTTGAGTTGGGGAAGTATTCTAACGAAGCTGATTCGGATAGTGTTTCTACGAGCGGAAGCCATGATCTGCAAAACAAAACAAAGATAAATTCCCTTGGTCCTTGAAATGGTCAATGTAATGAGAAACGATATTATGTTATGATGCATGATGTTATGTTCAAACCGAGTAAATCACACACAAGCAAAGCACACAATAGACCTTAGGTTTAAAGGCTTGTTTGATACGGTGGGAGAACTGACTTGAAGGTTTTGCGTTTGTGTTCGCAAATGTTTCGGTTTAGCAAGAGTCTCCACCGACTTTTTATTTTATCCTAAGGAAAGGTCAAAAAGCACAGGAAAGACCTTTGAGATGTTTTCTTGGGTTCGGGGAGTAGATTATGAAAAGGGAAGGTGCAAGAACCATTTTCATCCATGGTTATCCATGGGCTCTTAGTTACTTTTTTAGATCACTTGCTTTTGCTTTTCAATTGTTTGAAATGGTGCTTTGTGTATGGTTTTGAAAGATGTTTTGAAAAGAGGCCATCGTTGTGGAAACCTTTGTAATGATTCTTGTTTGAATGTATACAAAGGTGTATGTCTTTTGAAAAGATTTCAATGTTTGAAAGTTTTGATTTGGGAAATGTATTGAAATTGTGTTGTGAAGTGTGTTTGAAAATAGCAAGGATGTTTTTGCAAGTTTTGATCAAGTAACTAAGAGTTGTCTACCCTATTTTACTCAAAGATCTTTCCTATATGTTTTTAACCCTTTTGACAGTGTTGTTTTACCATTGTATTTGGTAAACAACCTTGTATTAGGATGTTAAACGGGACAGGCGCGGGTCATCGTATTGACCATGATAGCAATTGTGCTAAGCATCTTTAGCAATTTTCGAGGGACTAGATCATTTTGTTTAGGCAACCAAGATAGCGTCATCGAGGGACTATGATCTTTTGTTTTGTTTTTGTTTTGCCAAGATACCTAGCATGCATACCATGGCCTTTTGTTTAGGCAACCAAGTGGAGATACCTTAAGGGGTGTTTATGTGCAAGTGTGTTTTATTGCATGCAAGAGTTTATCTTGAGTTAGAATTTTCTATTTCATTGATTTTATCTTGCCATACATACCCTAATTATTAGCATTTACATTTGAAAGCAATAAAATGCGGAAATGTAAAATCCTACGCTATTACAGCATCAGGGAATGGGGATACACATTTGTACATGGGGGGTGGTTCAACGAGAAAAATAGATAAGAAAAGAAAATAACAAGGGGAAGAAAAAGAGAAAGAGAGAGAGCTAGCGCGCTGCTGAGAGGAAGTCAGAAGTTCTGACCCAGGCCTGCTGCAGGATTATCAACCTGTTAGTGAAAATGTATGAGTCAGAACTTCTGACTCTGGCACCTGCAAAACAGAAACCTGTTAGTGGGAAGGTCAGAAGTTCTGACCCTCATGCGCTGCAAAACAAAAGTTTGTTAGTGGGGAAGTCAGAAGTTATGACCCTACTGGAAACACAATAATTTTCAAAAGTTCTGATATTATTGACAGCAAAACAGGCCTCAGAAGTGCTGACATCAAAGTTAGAGCTTGATTTCCCCCTGTGCTAGCCAGAACATCTGCAGTTTTATTATTTTTCCATAAAACAGAAGGCATGCCTAGGATAATTTCAGCAGGTGTCAAAGTGTTTCAAAAGACAGAACCAACAAGGTCACAAACAGGTTCTACATTGATTCACTTCCTACTTAAGCATTTAGAGGTATGAGAATCCTCAGAACACACACAATAGAAACATGATATTTACATTGTGTTTATTGAGCATGCAAAGCTGATGATGCTTAGAAGCGTGATGAGAGTCAGCAGGTGCTTACCTTGCTGTTGGAAGAAAATTTGTGAGTTGGAGCTAACTTTAGCTCTGATGGTGTTCTGGACAGGTTCTTTTTAGAATGGATGGATGGAGAAGATATGTGTGTGTATGGTCAGAAACTGTATGGGCGTTCTCTAGTCAGGAAGCAAACTGAGTATTAATGAAGTTTGGAGGCAGGAAGTTCAAAGTTAGGAAACACTAGGAATTTTGGCAGAGCTTTCACAATGTTTTCTTGCTAGAGTTTTCTGTTCCTCTTCTAGCAATTTTTCTGGATGTTTTTTTCACCTCTTTTATGATGGACAATGGTGTCCTATTTATAGGCAAGGCTTTATGGATTTTTTAACATTTAAATGGCGCCAATATCATGCAATAGAGGTTAACTTGTTTTTGAAGGAAGTTCATGAAAAGTTGTGATGATGGACAGCTTTTCAGCCTAGGCTGGAACAGTAAGCAAGGATTGAGGAGAAGTGACACCTATAGGCAAAAAGTGGCGCATAGACCCATGCCTAAACCTGCACAAAGGTGTTTAACGAGCCACACGTGGAGAGACCCCTTGGATGAATGTTCAGGAGTGGTTGTGAGCATTAATGAGCATTAAATGGTGATGAGATTTATCAACATCAAAATCTTGTAATAGGAGATTTTGCATCATTACCTAAAACCTGGGCTAGCAGTTCTGCTTTACCAAAAACAATGTAAACCAAGCTCTGACCTTGGCCTCTTGCTGCCTCAGCAAGCTCTGAGAGTTTTCCAGTATGTTTTATAATCTTTTGTTCTTACCTTGGTAGATTCTGACTGAGCTTGCGTAGCTGCTGAAGAGCCACATTCTAACTGAAGGGTATGTGCTGAGCTAAGCTTGCAACTTCTGACTGAAGGTTACGTGCTGAGCTTAATCTTGCAACTTCTGACTGAAGGTTATATGCTGAGCTAAGCTTGCAACTTCTGATTGAAGGTTACGTGTTGAGCTTAATCTTGCAACTTCTGATTGCTTCTGCCTGGAGGTTGGTTCAGAAGCTCTGAAGTGCCATTTTCCTTTAAATACTTATAAAAATATCAAGTACTTAGAATTTTGTTTTTTCAGCGCAAATGACTAATTTGCCCTCGGGAGTGATCTTCATGAAAAATTTGTAATTCAAAGCTTGGAAGTAAACCTGAGGATCCAGGGTGATTTCTGGAGAAAAATGAGAGGGAAAATTTTGGGGTACAACAGTTGCCCCTGTTCAATCTTCTTGGACCTGAAGAGTTAGATTGGCGAATCTGCCTTTCGTGACTCGAAGGTAAAAGAGGATTGGACACTAGAGTGCCCGTAAATTTGCACTCGTCAAAATGTAGCTGAGGGAATGGGCTTAATGATGCCATTTGGAGATGGTAGAATCTTGCTGGAGATGGGCTTAAAGATGCCATCCAATATTATTGAAAATCAGTAGAATGAACATCATAATGGTATCCGTATTTGGAACGTATCTGAGTTGTATCTGGAGACTAGGTTTGTATAAGTAAGGGAATGGCGTCTGTGTCTAGAGCGTATCTGAGCTGTAACTGTATTTGATTCTTGAATATCAGAATGACTGTCGTGTCTGGAGTGTATCTGTATTCTGAATGGGTGACAGAGAAACATCCGTGTATGGAGCATCTATGTGCTGGGGATAAATTTTGAATGAGTGACAGAATGGCAACCGTGTCTAGAGCGTATCTGGATTGTATCTGAAGTTGAGATCTGTATGAGTAGCAGAATGACTTCCGTGTCTGGAGTGTATCTGTACTGTAACTGGGATCTGAATAAGTGACAGAATGACTTCCGTTCCTGGAGTGTATCTGAACTTGAGTTTGATAGCTGAATCCGAATGAGAAATAGGATGGCTCCCGTGTCTGGAGATGTTTGTGTCTGATTGCTGAAGTCTGAATGAGTAATAGAATGACTCCCGTGTTTGGAGATGTCTGTGTCTGATTGCTGAAGTCTGAATGAGTAATAGAATAACTGCCGTGTCTGGGGTGTATCCATACTGTATCTGAATGAGAAATAGAATGGCTTCCGTGTCTGGAGTGTATCTAGTCTGTATCTGATTGTTGAAGTCTGAATGAGTAATAGAATGACCGCTGTGTCTGGGGTGTATCCATACTGTATCTGAATGAGAAATAGAATGGCTTCCGTGTTTGTAGATGTCTGTGTCTGATTGCTGAAGTCTGAATGAGTAATAGAATGACTACCGTGTCTGGGGTGTATCCATATTGTATCTGAATGAGAAATAGAATGGCTTCCGTGTCTGGAGCGTATCTAGTCTGTATCTGATTGTTGAAGTCTGAATGAGTAATAGAATGACCGCCGTGTCTGGGGTGTATCCATACTGTATCTGAATGAGAAATAGAATGGCTTCCGTGTCTGGAGCGTATCTAGTCTGTATCTAATTGTTGAAGTCTGAATGAGTAATAGAATGACCGACGTGTCTGTGGTGTTTCCATACTGTATCTTGACTTGAAATTTTGAATGAGTAATAGAATGGCCGCCGTGTCTGGGGTGTATCCATATTGTATCTTGACTTGAAATTCTGAATGAGTAATAGAATGACCGCCGTGTTTGGGGTGTATCCATACTGTATCTTGACTTGAAATTCTGAATGAGTAATAGAATGACCGCCGTGTCTGGGGTGTATCCATATTGTATCTGAAATCTCGGAATAGTTGTTAAAGATAGCTTTTTAATCTTATCCTGAAAAGGGTAGAATGTTAGCTAAAGCACAAAGTTATATTGCATGATATGTAGGATGCAATAAAATATGTTCTATTAATGAATGTAATGGATGTAATGGATGTGCATGTAAGCTGAGTAGTTGTCTCGCTTGAGGAAAATAAATCCTTGATAACCGGAGATAATGAAATCTTTGACTGTTGCCGGAGAAAGTAAATCCTTGACCGATGCTGGGGATTCCAAAAAATCTTTGATTATTGAGAATGAGAAATCCTGGGACCACTGCTGGGGATTGAAAATCCTTGGTGATTTGTGGGGATTAACAAGAGTTTTGACAACTTCTGCGGGGAATGAGAATCCTTCATGACTTTCCTGGGGAAGTAAGGAGAAATCTGACGACCTCTACTGGGGAATTAAAACCTGGGAGGCTTCAAATGGAGAAACAAGAACTAGAATCTTTGTTCTGTTGGGAAATAACTCTGTGGGGAGAGTTTTCATTCTGCCGGGGAAATCAGGAGCATGGGTTGTATGCCAATCTACTGGGGAATTATCCTAGTTGGGGATAAGACAAAAAGTTAACTGTTATCTGGTTGATTCTCAGACTTTTAGGATAAACTGCTGGGGAAGTTGGGGAAAACTGAATGGTTCCCGCTGGGGATTGATAGTTGGAAATTTGAATCCTGCTGGGGAAGAAGGTTTCATCTTTGCTGAGGGTCTGTAGTTCAAAGTTTTCGGGCTCCACTGGGGATTGGGAGTTTTTAGAGACTTGGCTCTGATGGGAATTTTGAAGCTTAACTCCGCTGGGGGTATGTACTTCAAGGTTTTAGCTCTGTTGAGGATCTGAATGACATATTGTAGGAGATTTCTTCTGGAATAGCCTAAAGACGTTTTCCTACCCTTTCGACTTACCAGTAATTATCCTTTCTCATTTCGTTTTATTTGTAAGTAATGATCATATTCAAATGCATATGCCTATTTAACAAACCATTGGACGTTTTCAAATAAAACATAAGTGTAAAAAGAAAAGAAAGGCAAGCAAATTTTTGCACTTTGAAGTATTTTTGTATTAACTTTGTAAGTATTTTGTACAAAGGAGACAGACATCCTAGTAAGAGAATGTTGTCGTAAAAATTGAGAAAAATTTTATACAAAGAAAGATGGCTATGTGTAACAATTCCATGGGGTTTCCATTCTGCTATAGCCTTCACAACTCTGAGTATCTTGTCCATTCGTTGCTTCGTCCGATGATGATTAGATTGATCAGAAGCTCGGAGCTTGTCTGTTGAAGAGATTGTCCTTAAAGTGATCCGACGAGACATAATCATACGCTTTAATTTCCTAACTTATGCCTGGACCGCCCTTTCGGGTTTTCAGTCCATCGGGAAACCCTTTTTTTTGCCCAAGTCGCCCTTTCGGGTTTTCAACTTGCCGGGTGTACAAATTTTTTTATTTATCCCTAATTTTTGCCTGAACCGCCCTTTCGGGTTTTCGATTCACCGGGATGCCCATTTTCTCCCAGGTCGCCCTTTCGGGTTTTAAACTTGTCGGGTCATTTATGCATAGCATCTTTTTACTATGTCTGCGTTCGCAGGGTGTGGCAGGTCATTGCCGTCCATGGTGGTCAGAATCATTGCCCCACCAGAAAAGATGTTTTTGATCACAAATGGTCCTTCGTAAGTAGGAGTCCATTTGCCCCTGGGATCACTTTACAGCAAGATGATCCGCTTGATTACAAGATCTCTAACTTGATATACCTGACGCCTGACTTTCTTGTTGAAAGCCTTGATCATCCATTTTTGATACGTCTGACCATGGCAAACAGGAGTAAGTCTCTTCTCGTCGATCAAATTAAGTTGATCAAGCCGGGTATGAATCCAATCGTCTTCACTCAAACCAGTATCCTTCATAATCCTTAAGGATGGAATCTGAACTTCCATGGGTAAAACAGCTTCCATGCCATATACCAAAGAAAAGGGGGTTGCCCCAGTTGAAGTACGCGTAGTGGTACGATATCCATGCAGAGCAAACGGTAACATCTCATGCCAGTACTTGTAGGTGATTGTCATCTTTTGAATGATCTTCTTGATATTTTTGTTTGCGGCTTCAACAGCACCGTTCATCTTTGGCCGATAGGGAGATGAATTGTGATGTTGAATCTTGAACTGCTCACACAGAGCGGTGATCACAGTGTTGTTCAAATTGGTACCGTTGTCCGTGATGATCCTGTCGGGGATACCATACCGGCATATGAGATTCTGCTTGATGAAGCGGGCAACCACATTCTTTGTAACGGAGGCGAAGGAAGCTGCTTCGACCCACTTGGTAAAATAATCAATAGCGACCAAGATGAAGCGATGTCCACTGGATGACGTAGGCTTGATCTCTCCAATCATGTTGATTCCCCACATCGCGAATGGCCAAGGAGTTGTCGGAACGTTGAGAGGAACTGGAGGAATATGTACCTTGTTAGCATAGACTTGACATTTGTGACAAGTACAGGAATATTGATGACAATCAGCTTCCATGGTAGACCAGTAGTAGCCTGCCCTTAGAATTTTCTTAGCCATCGTATGTCCTCTCAAGTGGGTGCCAAATGTGCCACTATGTATTTCGGTCATGATCAACTCTGCTTCAACCTTGTCCATACAACGAAGTAGAATACAATCATGGATGCGCTTATATAAGATACCATTGCTCAGGAAGAACTTGGCAGCAAATCTCCTTAAGAACTTTTTTTCATTGACGGAAGCTCCTTCAGGGTATTCTCGAGTCTGGAGATACCTTTTGATTTCATGAAACTAGGGTTTTCCACTACTTCTTCGGTATTAATCTCATGACAGTGTGCAGGTTCGTCCATTCGCTCAATGGTGATTTGGGGAGCCTCATTATCCCAGTTGAGTTTAAACATGGAGGACATTGTAGCCAGAGCATTTGCTAGCTGATTCTCTTCTCGCGGGAAGTGCTCAAAGGTAATCTGCTCGAAATGAGGCAACAATGTCAGGACATGTTCTTTGTATGGGATAAGATTAGGATGTTTAGTGTCCCACTCTCCTTTGATTTAACTGATAACCAAAGCTGAGTCCCCAAATACGACCAAAGATTTGATTCCCAAGTCTATTGCAGCCTTGAGACCAAAGATACAGGCTTCATATTCGGCCATGTTGTTGGTGCAGCTGAAGCAGAGTCTAGCAGTGAAAGGTGTATGGCAACCTTCAGGAGAGATAAGTACCGCGTCGATACCGTTGTCAAGTGAATTTGAAGCACCATCAAAGTACAGGGTCCATCGGGATCCTTGTTCAGGTCCGTCATACGGTCCGTTACCTTCAATGTTGTCCAATGTCATAATGTCTCCGTCAGGGAAGTCGAATCTCATAGGTTGGTAATCTTCGACGGCTTGGTGAGCTAGATGGTCAGCTAGTACACTCCCCTTTATGGCTTTTTGGGTAGTATACTGGATATCATACTCTGTCAGGATCATTTGCCATCTAGCGATTCTTCCAGATAAAGCAGGCTTCTCGAAGATATACTTAATCAGATCCATTTTAGAAATCAGCAAAGTGGTATGAGTCAACATATACTGCCTTAGCCGGCGAGAAGCCCATACCAAAGCGCAACAAGTTTTCTCGAGCAGTGAGTAGCGAGTCTCACAGTCGGTGAACTTTTTGCTAAGGAAATAAATGGCATGCTCTTTTCGGCCAGACTCGTCATGTTGGCCCAGTACGCACCCCATCGAGTTATCCAAAACAGTCAGATACATGATTAAAGGCCTTCCTTCGAAGGGTGGCATCAAGATAGGAGGTTCCAGCAAATACTCCTTGATCTTATTAAAAGCAACTTGACAGTTATTATTCCACTCAACCACCTGATCTTTCTTCAACAGCTTGAAGATTGGTTAACAGGTAGATGTCAGGTGAGAGATGAACCTTGCAATATAGTTTAAGCGTCCCAAGAAACCTGTGACCTCCTTTTCAGTGCGGGGGGCAGGCATTTCTTTTATAGCTTTGACATTAGCATGATCAACCTCAATGCCCTTGTTGCTGACGATAAATCCCAAAAGTTTACCAGACCTAACTCCAAAAGTTCACTTGCTAGGGTTCAGTCTGAGCTTATATTCCTTTAACCTGACAAACAGCTTTTGCAGATGGTCGAGGTGTTCTTCTTCTGTTTGTGAACGGGCTATCATGTCGTCTACGTAGACTTCGATCTCATAATGTATCATATCATGAAATAAGGCTACCATGGCTCGTTGATAGGTTGCCCCAGCATTCTTCAGTCCGAATGGCATCACCTTATAGCAGAAGGTACCCCACTGCGTAACAAAAGTAGTCTTCTCCATGTCTTCGGGGGCCATTTTGATCTGGTTGTATCCCGAGAATCCATCCATGAAGGAAAATACCTTGTGTTGAGTTGTATTGTCAACCAAGATGTCAATGTGTGGTAGTGTAAAATCATCTTTAGGGCTAGCCCTGTTTAAGTCTCTGTAGTCCACACGCATTCTGACTTTCCCGTCCTTCTTAGGCACGGGCACAATGTTAGCAACCCATTGTGGATAGGAAGTAACAGCCAGAAAGCCAGCATTGAATTGCTTCATCACCTCAGCTTTGATCTTTTCAGACATGTCGGGCCTCATCCGGCGGACTTTTTGTTTGATCGGTGGACAGCCTTCTCTTGTAGGGAGACGGTGAACCACGATATCTGTATCTAGTCTCGGCATGTCTTCATAGGACCAGGAAAAGATCTCAACATATTCATTCAATAGCTGAACCAGACGCTCTTTGACACTTGGCTCCAGGTGGGCACCCATTTTTACCTCTTTCTTTATCTTCCTCTGTTCCCAGATTGATGGTTTCTAGCAACTTTTCATGGGGCAGAATAGCCCTTTCCTCTTGTTGCAAAAGTCTGGCTAACTCTCCAGGCACTTCACAGTCTTCATCACCTTCGTACTCGGCATGATTGACCAAATCTTCAGAGTCACTGAAGGCTAAAGCAGAATAGTCACCCATGGAATCCGGAGTGGATGGGTACCTGCATTTTGTGAGTGTGGGTGTGTGTAAGGGATAGCCATCCTTAAACAAAACAAAATGTAAAAGGAAGAAAAATGAACACAACAGTTTATAGATGAAAATGTCCAATGATTCATTAAACATGGCATATGATAATGAAGAAATCAAGCCCTTACAAATGGACCTATATGCCCCGGGTAAGGCATAAGGTGAAAATAGTGTACAAATTATTTAATTATTACAGACCAAAATAGGAATTTGTTTAAAGATAAATTACTGGTTGATGAAAGTGATGGGAACGAAGACTTTCGCTTCCCAACTGCTTAATCCTCCTTCAATGGTTGTAAAGATCCAATCTTCAAAGTTGTCTTCTTCATCATCAACTTCTAAGGCATTAATTCCATGGTGAGTGATTTTTAAGGGTGGTCCTCCAGCCCGGAAGCGACGCACAGCTTTCTGGCCAGCAGCAGTAAACCCTAGTCTGAACTTGTCTGTCTTGTGAGAAAAATCAGGCAGTTGCCCCCACACTGTACTCCTTCCTTCTTTGATTACAGCCTCCGCATCCTTGAGGCATGCCATCTGAGACACAGGCTTGGAAATGATAGGCACATCAGCCATTGTCTTTGCAACTGCGACTTCGAGAGGAACCTCTTCAAAATGTTGGAAAGGCGTTTCTATGAATTCGCCATCTAACTCCACATAGCGGAAGGAGTTGAGGTGACTTATCATGTACTCTTCCTCACTGTGCACCGTTATAATCTTACCCCGAACTGGATACTTTAGCATCTGATTTAGGGAAGAAGTAACTGCCCCAGCGTTGTGGATCCATGGCCTTCCCAACAAGCATGAATATGAGGGACGGATGTCCATCACATAAAAGGTAGAGTTGAAAACTTTTGTGCCCACTTTGATTGGGATGTCCACTTCTCCATGGACCATCCTCTTAGAACCGTCAAAGGCTCTAACAACGATGTTACTGGGCTTCAGGGTCAATCCTTCGCAGTCCAATTTGTCTAATGCCTTTTTCGGTAGCACATTCAAAGATGAGTCGGTATCCACCAGGACATGGGCAAGTGTAGTTCCTCTGCACTCTACTGAGACATGCAGCGCGTCGTTATGTTTTCTTCCCTTAGGGGTCAAATCAGTATCGGAAAAACCAAGACCATTATTAGCAGTAAGGCTAGCCACACACTCTTGATAATGGTCAGCAGAAGTTTCTTGAGGCACATGTGCCGTCTTTAAGAATTTGATCAAGGCCTTAGCATGGGCCTCAGAGCAGAGTAGGAGAGCTAACATGGAGATTTTGAAAGGGGTCTGCCCTAACTGCTCCACAACATCGTAGTCACTCTTCTTAATTATATTTAAGATTTCTTCCATCTCTTTCTGGGTGGTCTCGGGGATTACCATAGTCTGAGCCTTCGTCCTGACAGGCGCTTCTTGTATCCCCTTTCCCTTATTGGAAGTAACATCAGAGGGTCTGACTTCGGGAGCGTCCAATTCTTCAATTATCGGGCTTTGCACAGATGGCTTGACAGGCACAGAAACTCTCGAGGGTCCGAAGACTGCCCGTGGAGGAGCAATCTCTGGAGAGAAGATCCTTCCGCTGCGAGTTATCTTGCTCGTTCCCACAATATTCCCTATATCAGAGGTTTCATCATCGGAATTCTCTTGGACTGATTCAATCTGCTTGATACCATGGTAGAAGATTTCTCCTCCGTAGTTCCATGGTATCGTCTTGTTAGATTTATACAGGACAAGCCCCGGCATGGTGATTTTCAATGGGACAAACTTAGGATCAGGCGTAATCTTAGCAGGCCTTTTGCAGGTCCTGGAAAGATCGTTGGAGATGGTTATTATGGCAATGTAATTGGTTGGAGTATCAAAGGTAGCAGGAGTAACATGAGTGATAGTATTAACAGGAGTCTTTTGAAAGAGGATCTCTTGGGTATCCATCAAGCGTTGGATGTCTAATTTCAACAGTGGGTAGTCAGCTTGCAAGTTTGAACAGAAGTAACAGTCTTTTCCACAGCCTGGGAATATCACGGCTCTCATCAAAGTCACTTTAATCACTGGTAACGGAGTCAAAAGGCCATCAACAGTGGTAACTTGAAGATCTTCCAGAATGGCATGGGCATTATGACCGTGCTTGGGCATTGGGGCAGAAATCACATTCGGCTTTTCGGGCGCATCGAATTCTACCTCCTTGGCATCTATTAAGTCTTGGATCTTGTTCTTTAGAGCCCAAGAGTTGTTGGTATCATGCCCTACATTGTCAGAGTGGTATGCACATTTTGTATTGGAGTGATAATAAGGAGAAGAGGTATTAGGGTTTTTCGGCGCTTCTTTCAAGTTGGTGAGGTTCAGCTTTAACAGATGAGGGAGGACTTGAGCCAGTGTCATATTGATTCGAGTGAACTGCCGTTGTGGCCTTTCTACCCTTTGCTGATTAACTCTTGGTTGATTGTTGCGAGGTTGATCGGCTGAGGAGTTTTGGATCATAACATCCCCCACCGTTGGTCGGCGCTCCGTTCTTCCTTGGTTTCTCTGGTTGTGAACAGCAGAAACTTCCTTCTTAGCTGGGAAGGTTTTCTTAATAGCAGTGGAAGCGGAAGCATCTTTCTGAATTTTACCACTTTTAATGCCAGCCTCGACCCTTTCCCCGATCAGAATTAATTAGGTGAATCCTGCAGATGAACTCCCGATCAAGTGATTGAAGAACGGACCAGACAGGGTCCCTAAAAACATGTCAACCAGCTCTCTATCTGATAATGGTGGCTGCACCCTTCCAGCAAAATCCCGCCACCTCTGGGCATACTCCTTAAACCCCTCAATAGAGGCCATACTCATACTCTGTAGTTGAGTACGAGTAGGCGCTAAATCTGTATTGTATTGGTATTGTCGGTAGAAAGCAGCAGCTAAGTCTTCCCAGTTATGAACATCCGATCTCTCAAGTTGATAGAACCAGTCCAATTGTGTACCTGACAAACTATCTTGGAAAAAATGGACCCAAAGATCCTTATCAGATGAGTGAGGTTGGATCTTTCTGACGTAGGATCTCAGATGCATATTTGGACAGAACAAACCGTCATACTTAGCGAAAGTAGGTACTTTTAACTCGGGAGGAATGACGATCCCAGCGACCAACCCTAGTTCTTCGAAGTCTAAACCAGGTACCTTTTGCAACTCCATGGCTGTCAACCGATCCTCAATATTTTTATACCTATCATCCGCCGGGGGATATTGCTGTTCTGAGTAATCTTCGTCCTCTTCCTCTTCTTCCTCTTCAACTTCAGATTCAGAAGGCATTGCAGCGCCTTTTCCTTTACCAACCCCTTCGTCAGACGTCGAGGGGAACTCTAGAACTCTCCTAGCCTGATGCTCAAATATCCTTCCCATAGTGGCTACCCCAACTCTTTTCTTTTTCTTCCTTTCTGGTTCCTTCTCTTTCTCTAACAGTGCCTTGAGATCCTCTTGACCCTTTGTTAAGGTCATGAGGAGTTGCTGGAATTGCGAATTCTGTGCTTGCAGATCTTTAACCGTCTGCTCCAAATCCATCTTGCTGAAATAAACAGCAGAAAGATAAGGAAACTTGGTGTGGAGACTTGTTTATGCATATGATGAATGATATGTTATTCATGTAATGCATTCAAGGATTCAGAAATTCAAATTTGTTGCAGACAAAAAGAACACACGTCATAGAAATTTGTTAGTACATAAATGCCCCATGGGCAAAATATTACAAAATTCTTAATGTAAAAAGACATTGCACATCCTCTTTGGCGCTATGTAAGTGTTAAGAGTCTCCTCTTCATGAAGTCGGCGGGTAAGCTCCAAAACCTTCTTCTCACTGGCGTAGAAGTCGGCTTCAAAAGTATTCCATTCTTCTTTGAGTTGTATCCAACTCTTTTGTAATTCTTCCAATGATGTTGGCATGTCTGGATGTAGGAGGGTGTATGGAACCTCTCCTTCCAAAACAGGCTCTTTGATCACGGGGAGAATGTGAGGGTATGGCATCATAAGATTCTGGGCGTGGGTTTGTACCCACCTAAGATAAGGCTCAAGGGGGATGGAATTCTTGTGCCCCAGTGTCTTACCATCCACTTCGTTGGGCATCCTCCATGCTCGGATAAATCTTTGTCGAAGTCCTTGAGCGTTGTTGTCGAAGTCAAAAACTAGGTCAGGGATTAGCATGTCATGAGGGCCATCCCTCCGGGCATATCCAAACTGCCTTAGAGCTAGACAGGGGTTGTAGGTAATGCCTCCCCTAATGCCAAGTAGTGGGACATTAGGGAATTCTCCACAATGATCGATGATGATGACATTTTCTCTGGACCGAGAACACCAATGAACATCAAAATGTGTGAGGGTCATCAACCGTTGTGACCACCTTAAACCCTGCTCATTCTTTAAGACTGACTGGGGAAGGTGAGAAATAAACCACCTTGCTAGAAGAGGAGTACAGCACATGAGAACACCTCTTTTCCTCATTGTTCGTGTGTAAAATGAGTGTAGGATGTCCCCAAGCAATATAGGCACAGGATTCCGAGATATGAAAATCTTGACAGCATTCACATCTATAAGCTGATCAGGGTTTGGGAACAAAACCAACCCATAGATGAGGAGTGCCACAATCTCTTCAAAAGCTTGTAAATCTAGATAATTCCAGCAGTCTTGTGCCTTCTCAAACAGAAACTTTGCCAAGAAACCCTTGACACCACTTCTGGTTTCCCAATGTCCTTTGATATCAGATGGTTGCAAGTGTAATGCTTGAGCAACATCTTCAGGCTTTGGTTATCTTTTTGTACCGTTGTAGGGTAGTTAATGAAGAATAGGAATCCTCAGGAGTTGAGAAAATTCCTCCAAAGTAGGTACTAGCTGGTAATCAGGGAATATGAAACAGTGGTGTAGGGGGTCAAAGAACTGGAAGAGGACTTTCACCATGTCTTCTTCAATGTTGGAGTTGACCAAGTTGAGAAGTCTACCATGTCTTTCACTGAAAAGAGAATTCTCTGGGATCTTGGAAGTAAGCTCCATGAGTTGAGGAGGGATTATCACAAGGTTGACTTGAATTGTTTTCCTACGAAGAGATTCCATGACCTACAAAACAAGAACAAAGATGAAGATCCGAACCCTTGAAATGGTTAGCGGATGCATATGATGCTTTATGATGTTCATGATGTATGCACAAGCACATGTATAAGCAAATCACACAAGATCCTAGTTTCAGGCTTGCATGAGGTTTCATAGGTAAGTACCCTTTTTTAGTTGGCTCAACCTGTCCTATAAATAGTAACCGGGTTCTAAGGAGCTCAATATCACTGGATTATTTTCTGTGTTCATTGTTTTGATTTAGCCACTTAACTGGCGATCAAAATATTCCAAGAAAACAACCCTCAATGAGTGTAGTATCGGGTATCTACCAACTTCGGACTGCACCAAAGTCGGTCATCTCACTACCCCCTAAAAAGGCCAAGATGGTCAAGTAAGGTTCTAAGAGTTCATTAGTGCTTCATGACATCACTCAGCGGCCCTGTATTCTCTTTGATTGACTCAAAGGCTACCGGTACTCACAAATATGTCGCACTAATATAGCCATTGCTTCAACCATGTCAGTATACCCCGCATAGTTTCCAAAACGTATTGCTATTTACCTATGAATGTTTCCCAAAAATCCGGGTGGAGGATTTATACCCAAACAAGAGAACCAAATGTAAAGCAATCAAAGCAAACAAGATAAGCATGCAAGGGTGATCTAAGCCCTAAGGTTACTCCACTTTTGGATAATTCCCCAGCAGAGTCGCCAGTTTTGTGATACGGTGGAAGAACTGACTTGAAGGTTTTGCGTTTGTGTTCGCAAATGTTTCGGTTTAGCAAGAGTCTCCACCGACTTTTTATTTTATCCTAAGGAAAGGTCAAAAAGCACAGGAAAGACCTTTGAGATGTTTTCTTGGGTTCGGGGAGTAGATTATGAAAAGGGAAGGTGCAAGCACCCTTTTCATCCATGGTTATCCATGGGCTCTTAGTTACTTGTTTAGATCACTTGCTTTTGCTTTTCAATTGTTTGAAATGGTGCTTTGTGTATGGTTTTGAAAGATGTTTTGAAAAGAGGCCATCGTTGTGGCAACCTTTGTAATTATTCTTGTTTGAATGTATACAAAAGGTGTATGTCTTTTGAAAATATTTCAATGTTTGAAAGTTTTGATTTGGGAAATGTATTAAAATTGTGTTGTGAAGTGTGTTTGAAAATAGCAAGGATGTTTTTGCAAGTTTTGATCAAGTAACTAAGAGTTGTCTACCCTATTTTACTCAAAGATCTTTCCTATATGTTTTTAACCCTTTTGACAGTGTTATTTTACCATTGTATTTGGTAAACAACCTTGTATTATGATGTTAAACGGGACAGGCGCGGGTCATCGTATTGACCATGATAGCAATTGTGCTAAGTATCTTTAGCAATTTTCCAGGGACTAGATCATTTTGTTTAGGCAACCAAGATAGCGTCATCGAGGGACTATGATCTTTTGTTTTGTTTTTGTTTTGCCAAGATACCTAGCATGCATACCATGGCCTTTTGTTTAGGCAACCAAGTGGAGATACCTTAAGGGGTGTTTATGTGCAAGTGTGTTTTATTGCATGCAAGAGTTTATCTAGAGTTAGAATTTTCTATTTCATTGATTTTATCTTGCCATACATACCCTAATTACTAGCATTTACATTTGAAAGCAATAAAATGCGGAAATGTAAAATCCCACATTATTACAGCATCAGGGAATGGGGATACACATTTGTACATGGGGGGTGGTTCAACGAGAAAAATAGATAAGAAAAGAAAAATAACAAGGGGAAGAAAAAGAGAAAGAGAGAGAGCTAGCGCGCTGCTGAGAGGAAGTCAGAAGTTCTGACCCAGGCCTGCTGCAGGATTATCAACCTGTTAGTGAAAATGTATGAGTCAGAACTTCTGACTCTAGCACCTGCAAAACAGAAACCTGTTAGTGGGAAGGTCAGAAGTTCTGACCCCCATGCGCTGCAAAACAAAAGTTTGTTAGTGGGGAAGTCAGAAGTTCTGACCCTGTTGGAAACACAATAATTTTCAGAAGTTCTGATATTATTGACAGCAAAACAGGCCTCAGAAGCGCTGACGTCAAAGTCAGAGCTTGATTTCCCCCTGTGCTAGCCAGAACATCTGCAGTTTTATTATTTTTCCACAAAACAGAAGGCATGCCTAGGATAATTTCAGCAGGTGTCAAAGTGTTTCAGAAGACAGAACCAACAAGGTCACAAACAGGTTCTACACTGATTCACTTCCTACTTAAGCATTCAGAGGTATGAGAATCCTCAGAACAAACACAGTAGCAACATGATATTTACATTGTGTTTATTGAGAATGCAAAGCTGATGATGCTTAGCAGCGGGATGAGAGTCAGCAGGTGCTTACCTTGCTGTTGGAAGAAAATTTGTGAGTTGGAGCTAACTTTAGCTCTGATGGTGTTCTGGACAGGTTCTTTTTAGAATGGATGGATGGAGAAGATATGTGTGTGTATGGTCAGAAACTGTATGGGCGTTCTCTAGTCAGGAAGCAAACTGAGTATTAATGAAGTTTGGAGGCAGGAAGTTCAAAGTTAGGAAACACTAGGAATTTTGGCAGAGTTTTCACAATGTTTTCTTGCTAGAGTTTTTTGTTCCTCTTCTAGCAATTTTTCTGGATGTTTTTTTCACCTCTTTTGTGATGGACAATGGTGTCCTATTTATAGGCAAGGCTTTGTGGATTTTTGAACATTTAAATGGCCCCAATATCATGCAATAGAGGTTAACTTGTTTTTGAAGGAAGTTCATGAAAAGTTGTGATGATGGACAGCTTTTCAGCCTAGGCTGGAACAGTAAGTAAGGATTGAGGAGAAGTGACACCTATAGGCGAAAAGTGGCGCATAGACCCATGCCTAAACCTGCACAAAGGTGTTTAACGAGCCACACGTGGAGAGACCCCTTGGATGAATGTTCAGGAGTTGTTATGAGCATTAATGAGCATTAAATGGTGATGAGATTTATCAACATCAAAATCTTGTAATAGGAGATTTTGCATCATTACCTAAAACCTGAGCCAGCAGTTCTGCTTTACCAAAAACAACGTAAACCAAGCTCTAACCTTGGCCTCTTGCTGCCTCAGCAAGCTCTGAGAGTTTTCCAGTATGTTTTATAATCTTTTGTTCTTACCTTGGTAGATTCTGACTGAGCTTGCGTAGCTGCTGAAGAACCACATTCTGACTGAAGGTTATGTGCTGAGATAAGCTTGCAACTTCTGACTGAAGGTTACGTGCTGAGCTTAATCTTGCAACTTCTGACTGAAGGTTATGTGCTGAGCTAAGCTTGCAACTTCTTATTGAAGGTTACGTGTTGAGCTTAATCTTGCAACTTCTGACTGCTCCTGCCTGGAGGTTGGTTCAGAAGCTCTGAAGTGCCATTTTCCTTTAAATACTTAGAAAAATATCAAGTACTTAGAGTTTTGTTTTTTCAGCGCAAATGACTAATTTGCCCTCGGGAGTGATCTTCATGAAAAATTTGTAATTCAAAGCTTGGAAGTAAACCTGAGGATCTAGGGTGATTTCTGGAGAAAAATGAGAGGGCAAATTTTGGGGTACAACAACTTGCATGAGGTTAAAGGTAAGTACCCTCTTGAAGTTTAGTTGGTTTCAAACCTGTCTTAGAAAAGTAACTGGGTTCTAAGGATTCTCAATATCACTGATCATCCTTTATCGGGCATTGTTTCAGCTTAGGCAATCTTTTCTTGCGGCCGAAATATCCCAAAAGTCTGACCTCAATGAGTGCAACATCGAGTATCAACCAATCCTCAGCTTTATATCGAGGCCGGATATCTCACTACTTTCTAATGGCCAAGTTTGTTCAACTAAGGTTCTATAGTCCGTTAGTGCTTTACGACACCATACGGCGGCCCCGTATTCTCCTCGTTTCCACACGAAGGATACCGGTACCAACCAAAGTGTCACACCAACACAGCCATCGCTTAAACCATATCGGTCTACACCGTACAATCTCCATGATCTATTATTGTTTACCTAATAAGTGCCCCCAGATCCGGGTATAGGATTTATACAAGAATACCCTAACAAACCTTTAAAAGTAAAGCAATCAAAGCAAACAAAGAAAGCAATTTAAAATTAAACTAGATCTTAAGGTAAACCCCACTTTATAAGAATTCCCCAGCAGAGTCTCCAGTTCTGTGATACAGTGGCAGGACCGACTGTTAATACTGGTTTGCATTTTGTATTCGCAAATGTCGCCGTAATCAAGAGTTGCCATCGACTTTTATTTCATCCAATAAAAAAAAAGGAAAAAGAACAGACTAAACCTTTTTTCGAGATGTTTCTGAGTACGGGGGGTAGATTATAGAAAGGGAAGGTGTTAGCAACCTTTCTATCTGTGGTTTCCCATGGGCTCTTAGGTACTTGCTCATTTTTTAAATTACCTGTGTGTGCTTGTTTTGAAAAGTTCGATTTACTTCGTGATAACCCTTGTATCGATCCTCAAGAGTGTGACGAAGTTGTTTTTAAATCTATTTTTGAAAAGTGTTTGTGTGACAAGTTTTTGTTTTGAGCAAGTACTTAAGAGTTTTCTACCTACTCGAAAAAAGTCTGTTCGTTTTTCGTTTCCTTTAGACAACACTATCCTACTATTAAGGAGTAGATAGCCCTATCATTGGAATTTTAAAGGGACGTTCGAAGGGACGAAATGGTATCTGAAGGCAACAAGTAAGGATACCTTAGCATTTCGAAGGGACTATCGTCATAAGATAAATTCATAGGCAACTCGAGGGACAAGTAGGGACTATGATCTTTATGACGATTTTGAATCGCAGGTCATTGCTAAGGTATCCCTACGTTCGAGGGACACAACCATTATTTCCAAGGCAACCAAGTGGGGAAAACCCTAGGAGTGAGCATTTACAAGTGTGCTTTTTTTTCCAGTTAATTATCTTTGCACAATTAGGGTTATCTACCATTTTAAAGTTATTTGTCTTGGCATTCAATCCTATTATCCATACATCTAGCATTTTAATAGTTGCAGAAATTAAAAGCGGAAAAGAAAAATCTACACTATTACAGGGCTTTTGGACAGATACACCAATATTTGACTGAAAAATAAAGATGCGGAAATTTAAAATCCTAATTAATCTATTACAAACTCAGAACAGTTACAATAATCTGAAAATAAATAAAAACACGCGCGAAGAATTGAGACGAGAATGAGGAAAAGATATTTTTTGGATTTTTTGAGAAAAGCAATTAATCTTGCAAATTAACCTAATTTCTATTTGTTTTTAATTATGTAAAAAAAGTTTTTAAATTAACCTAATTTTCTATTGAATTTTAATTATAAAAAAGAATTTGAATTAATATAATTAAACTAATTAATTGCAATTAAATATTTTATGAAAAAAAAACTAAATCTAATTTTTTTAGTGATTTTATGACTTTATGATTTAATTAAAAAATGATTTTTATTGTGAAAATAATTAAAATAACAAATTTAAAAAAATAACAAATAAAGAAAAATAGAAAGAAAAAGAAAATGGGCCTGATGTAGTTAGCAGTCCAGGGGGTGTATTGCCAATTGCTGAAGCCCAAAAGAATGGGCCCAATTGCCTTGCACATGATTCAGTGGTGGCTCCTTCTGAGGGTGTACCATGGGGCTCGCCTGTATGGAACCTTGGATCTGTGATGGTGATGATCCAATGGAAGGATCTGGGGCGCGTACCAGGTGTTTGGAAGGTGAGACACACCGGATCTGCAATTGGATTGTTAGAAAATAAAAATGCCAAACCTAGGTCTCAAACCCAGGACTCTCACCTCCCATACATTCCTCCCTACCACCAGGACAACTTGTCATTCATTTATATACATGACAAAATAATAATATAATGGAAATAATGCTTCATGCCCAGAACACGTGCGTGAATTCAAATGGGCCAGTGGGAGTCAGCCACGTGATCGCCTCTTTCCTCAGGACTGTTGTTTTAGGTGCCCACCTTTTACCTACAGACAAAACGGTCACTGAAGGTTATAGTGACAGTTTCCGTCCATGGCTACAAACCTACAACAATTGAAAATGCAACACAAGCCAAATAAATTTTAACCTAAGGTATACGACAGTCAGAAATCATGCTCTGGGTTCAATGGTTCCCATGATTTGATCTAATTTTTCCTATATAGGGAAGCCCCAAAACGAAGCTTGGAAACCCTAAGAATGGAAATCTTCCATCCCTGCACTCAAAACTCAATTAAAGCATTCAGCAAGCATCCAACCTTTGTGACAAACCAGAATACATGATTAAATTTTATGGAAAAAGCCTGTATGCACGTAATCAAAATCAAAAATAATGTCAAACCGTGATGTGTATGGAGCGTGATTCTTGATGCTTCAGAGCTTGGCAAGGGTTGGAAAAGCTTACAGAGGCATCCAAGAACGTGTTGCAATCTTTAAACCTCCTTGAGAATGGCTATAATCTGGAATTCCAATTAAGATTTTTTGACAAAAGTGCAATTCGTTCTTGGCCGTTTCACGCGATTTTTTCCTCTCTTTGTGCTTGGGATTTGTTCTGTATATGTATCTCTTTGAATTATGTTAACAAAAAGGCTTCAAATCCTTGCCAATTATCAAGATTTGATTTCCTTCCATCTTTGCATTATTTCTTTCCAAATCAAGCTAAATCATTCCATTCTCACTCTAATCAACCTTGGCAGATTTGATTATGTTTTGGAAGCATAAATGGATTGCATTTTCATTAAAAATCAGATCAAAAACAAATCTTCCATATTTTATATCATTTATTTGATTTAATTTGATTTTTAAATGATTAAAATCAAAATAAATTAAATAAATAAAGTCAATAAAATATGGAAGAGTTCTTGGGTCGTGGACATTGTTAAAAGTAAGATGCAAGCATAAAAAGTTAGGCCCATTTGCCAAAAAAATGCAATTTTGGGCATTGTTGACTTTTGACAATTCTCCAAAAATGGCCAACTTTGATAATGCTTATCTCCTTCAATTTTGACCCTAAGAGGGTGTTCTTGGACTTTTTAGAAATCTTAGGATGTCCCCTAAACAACCTTTTTTTGTTTCATTTAAATTGGATTTTCCATGCTCATGTAAGAAGCTTTGACCCAAAAGGTGTTTTTGTTGACTTTTTGGAATGACCTATAATGTCTGAATTTATATCTTTTCATGAGTGCATTTATTGAACTTGAGGACTAAAGATGAGTTGTAGGGAATTGAATTCTGTTCAAAATTAGCCTTGGATAAGAAATTTTTGATAAAGTATGAGAAAGTTATGCTTGGTCAAAGTTTGGTTGACTTTTTCCTAAGAAACCCTAATTTAGCAACTTTTGAGTTTTGATGAATTAGGAGCATTCCTTGGGGAATCATGATCAACCCTTGATCAAATGATGGATATCACTTCAAAATGTTGACGTTGACCAAAAATATTGAAGTTTGATTGTATGGGGGCCACAGTTGACTTTTGACCTAATATAGTTGATTTTCAAACATCTGAGCAGTTGACTGGGCAAACTTCTTGTGCAAGGCATGAAACTTGGCATGGATGGTCTTGAGAACATATTAGGACTATGGAGAGTATATGAGGCCTTTGGAGCTCACCCATCTTGATGAAAATGGAAACCCTAGTTGGAGGTTCATTGCTTTTAGGAGAGAGTTTGTCTGGTCAACTCTTGGGCATCCTTGAGAAAATTCAGGATCTCAATAAACATATGTTGAGTAAAATGGGAGGGAAAATTTTGGGGTATAACAGCGCGCGAATTAGAAAGGACGTTTAAAACACTAGAAAGTTCTAAGTAAAAGAAACTCTTTTTGTTGTTTTGTTTACTTGAGAAAATACTAAATTAAATTAAGTATAATTAACTAAAATAAGAAGAAAAAAAGAAAATTATTAATTAAAATTAATTCTAAAAAACATACCTAATATTTTTGGCATTTTTGTTTGAGAAATATTGAAATTTAAACCTAATTCTAATTGGTTTTTAACTTATGAAATAAAGCCAAAAATAATTAATCAAATTAATTTATGGAAATTAAATTAAATAAACAAATAAAAACCTAAATCTATGTTTTTATGTTTTTTTTCTTTCTGATTTTATGATTAAATAAAATGATTTTGAAAATAATTAAATATAAAATAAATAAATAATAAACTAAAAGAATAAAATATAGAAAAAAGATGGGCTTGGTGTTAAAGTAAATGAGGGGTACGAATTGGAATTTATCAGGCCCAATCCAAGAGGAAACCCAGGCTGCACCTGATCCCATGTTACTGGCCCTTGAGGGTCCATCATGAAGCTGCACACTTGGGGGTGCTGGATCTAAATTAGCTGGGATCTGATGGTGATGATTGGATGATGTATAGTGCACGCCTTGGATCTGGGAGCATTGGATCTCCAAGAAACATGTTAGAAAAATAAAAATCCAGACCTGGGTATCGAACCCAGGTCCTTCCCTATTGCACGCGCTTGTCTCACCACTCAGCCAACCTGTCATTCGTTTATACAATCAACAAAATAATAATATATGTGAAACATCAAAAAAATGATGAGGTGTACACGCGCACGTTGTGCTAGGTCCCAATATTTTGAAAGAACCAATCAAAACACTCTATTGAGCCACACCACCCTTCGCCTGAGTCAACAGAGTCAGAGACGTCAGAGTCAAACTCCAGTCGTCTTCTCCGATCCACCAAAATCTGGAACATGCGAAATCGTTAGATTAAAGACAAACTAAAGACCCTATCCCACTTAAAGTCGTCCCCTGATTTCAAATCTGGACTCATTTTGGCCTGAATCGGTCTGAATTGCACATTTCAAAAGCAAACATAGGTCGTGCCCTAACAATGGCACGATCTCATCCATGCGCTTAAACTCACATGTAACACGTTAACACGGTTCCAAATGATGATATAAACATGACTATATGCCCCAAACTTATTTAAATTACATGAATTGAAAAATCTGGATGTGAGGAAATTACCTAACCGGAGCAAATTGGTTCACGTGTTCTAGGATGCTTCAGGCGTTGAGAATGGTTGGTATGTACTCCTGGATGTCTCAGGAACACGTTGTGACACTTGGTTTTGATGAATATGGGATGGAAGTGGTCTTTCGAGTTTTTACAACTTTGGTGATTTTTTTGTGAAATTTGGTATGGCTTGCTTAGGCTATTTGCGCGTGTCCTTTGCTTGCGTTTTCATTCTATATTTATAGAGGGATGTGAGAATGAACCAACATGGCAAGAATCAATGCAATTAACCATGTTTTGAATACAAAATCACAATTTGAAAAAAAATGCCATTTTTGCATTATTTCTTGCCATTTTGGTCCCTTGCATGAACCTGGACTCATTTGTTGTACCTTGCATGAAATTTGGATCCTCTTGATAAGCCAAGTTAGGCCTAAATGTCATGGCCCATATTTTCTAGCATTTTTACTTAACATATTTAATTTTAAACCAAATAAAATCAAGATAAAATACAAGAAAAATCATGGCTATGCAAAAATGGGTTTAGAGGTCCTCATAGATATTAGGGATATGTTTGAACCTCCAAAACTAAACCCATTGGTCTAAAACTGCAATTTTGCTCAATGTGTGTTTCTTGAAAATTCTTAAAATTAACCAACTTGTGCAATGCATATCTTGCTCAATTCTTATACTTTGAATATGATTTTGGACATTTTAGAAAGACCAAGATGTCCTCTACAAACTCTATGTTGCCCATATTTTCATTTGGAGAAATTATCTTGATGTAACTTGCCTTGACAAAAAGTGCCTTTTTGGTGACTTTCAAAAAGACCTGTAATGTATTGGTCCATATCTTTCCAATGATGCATTTCTTAGACTTGAGAGAAAAATAGAAGTTGTAGGGAATTGAATTATCTTAAAGATGATATTTTTTTAGGGGGAAATGGATGAAGCATGTGAAAGTTATGCCCAGTAAAAGTTCAGTTGACTTTTCCCAAGAAACCCTAATTTTGCACTTTTGGATTCTTGATGATTTGAGAACATTCCTTGAGGAATCATGATCAACCCTTGTTCAAATGATGGATACCACTTCAAAATGTTGATGTTGACCAAAAATCTTGAAGTTTGACTGTATATTGGTCACAGTTGACTTTTGACCTATTACAGTTGATTTTCAAGCATTTGAGCAATTGATTGAGCAAGCTTGTAGTGCAAGGCATGAAACTTGGCATGGAAATTATTTAGGACATGTTAGGGACCATGGAAATAAGTTGAAGCCTTTGCAACCCAAAATTCTTTGTGAGGAGTGAAACCCTAGTTGGAAGTCCATTGCTTAGGAGAAGAATTTGTCTGGCCAATTCTTGGTCAACCTTGAGCAATTGAGGACCTCTATGAGCATGTCTTGAATAAAATGAGAGGCCAAATTTTTGGGGTACAACAATACTAAACCAGAATAATGAGATACAAACAACATTTGGTCTAAGTATCACGGTGTTGGAACATAGGTTCAAAGACAACACTGTATATTCTCAGTTGGTCGGTAACATCTCTCGGTCAACTCTGAATTTCATTTTGATGAAGCCAAATGAGCTTCTAATATAGGTTCAGATAACTCAAAGTGTGGTTTCACAATTGCGAAAACATATGGACTCCCTTGTGCTTGTGTCATATCTAAGAAGATGAAAATTGATTGCTCGATACGTATGGACAAGGTCTCCAATCATTGTAAGAGACTTAATTTTAAAGATGACGGTAAAATGAAAGACAATAAATCTAGTATCTCCATCTTGACTGAATGGGAAGCGATACAAGAAAGATTTTTGAAAGCTGATGCATCCACCAAACTCCACATCAAAGAGAAACTGAGAAGGATTACATTTTCGAAGACCGCTGACTTGAAACCACCCTCTCAACCGGTAAAACTAAAGGGGCGCCTAAGAAGGTGAAACCAACATCGGGAGACAATTAAACAAAGAGGAATCTTTCATATTTTGAACACGTTGACAAAATATTTCCCGATTCGCCTACTTTGAAATTTCATAAGTGTTTTTAAAGGAGCCCGTATTATCAAACCACCTCATACACCAACTCCACCCAAAATACCATTCATCGAGGAGATGTCGGTTTTTAAGCACACTATTTCGAGATCGGTAGAGGATATTATCAAGATGTTGCAATATCCACTTGGATGTTGAAGTGTAATGTTTGATGTATGTTTCAAATGTATTAACTATTTTATGATATGAATTATATTTTGAATTTTTGAAATTGATATTATTCAATGTTGTTTTTCTGCTCTCTGTTCATCAGTTCACTGGAAATGTAACTCCAGTTACAAATCAGATATTTAACTCCGATTTTAGCCCGTCTCGGAAATATATTTCCGATTTTAAGAGGCATTTTTGGAATTTCGCATGGTGTGCGAGAAAAGCATAGGGTGGAAAAACAAGTCCTCAATATCTATTCAAGAAGTCCATTATCTAATGTTTTAAAATCTAGAGTTTAAGAGAGGTATATAAACACTTTTAGGTATTTAAATTTTTTGATGTGGGACTCAATATTCCAAACTGATGTTCATCGGTAGATCAGTACACTCTTTCATCATTTCCCTTACTCTCTCTTTCATCTTCCCACTTCAAAACACTCAAACACCAACATCATTGTTCCAATATCACGTTGGTGTCACGTTGAAATACCAGACAACACTTGGTTTTTTCTTTACTATGCTTCCCCACCAAAATAAATTGTGTCGTGCGCGAGTATTAACCATTATTTTATTTACCGTGTTTTGGTTATTCCCTAATTTGATTCTGCTTTATGCAATTCATTGCAATCTTTAAAGTGTGTTTGGACGAGGTAATTAGGAATTTTTAAGTAATTTAAAATTCTAAGTAATTTAAATGATTCAATTGAAATTCATTCAATTTTAAATTTTTTTATTTGGATGGAGTATTATAATGATTCATTGTTAAATTTTTAGGGTCATTTTCATAAAATTTTAAAATTTTGGGCCAAATTTAAAATATGAAAAATAGAGACCAATTTGCAATTTTTGAAAATTTCAAATGACCAATTTGTAAAATTTGAAAATTATTTAGGGACTTATTTGCAATTTTTGATAATTTTAGGGGTAAAGTTGTAATTTCCATTAAATATGAGGACCATTTTGCAAAATTTGAAAAATAAAAAATAAACAATTTAACATTTTAATTATGGAGCAATCTCAAATTCTTTACTTTTTTGTGTCATTTGAAATTCCTTAAATTTGACTAGAATAAAATGTTTCATATATTTATACTATTTTAATAATTCTCCATATTTTTTATTCAAACAATAGATTTTGATCGAATCATTTTAAATTCCCTCAAAAAATTACTTTCCCTCATTAAAATATTTCATCCAAACACACTCTTAGACTGTATTTTCCTTTGTAATTCATTTTCCATTTTCTTTCTCTGTTAAAATATAATTTGGCTTGATTCTATATGATGGTTTTTGGCTAATACAGGGACTTAGAGCATCTAGCAATTCTCTTATGCAACATCTATATGCTACTTTTTTGCCAAACATAGTTAAAAAGAAGTCAAGCATAAAAAGTTTTAAAGCTAGTCATATTTTTCCATTCTAACAAACCATTTAGATACAATAAATTTTGCATAAACATATGAATCTTGTAACATGTTTTATTATATACTACACTTTTATCTCAAACTTCAACTATTATATCTTAAATCCAAAACTGTTTGTTATTGCTTATGTTCCCTCAGAAAACATTGTTCTCCATTGTGGTTCTCACACATCATAACTTGTTCAATTTGATGGTAGATTCTGGATTAGAGACATTCATTCACCATATTTACCTTCCAATAATTTCATCAACAATTTCTTAAAACCTTCAATCTATCCCTCAAGTTCCTTATATGACAACAAGATTTTTTCTCTCACAATTAACTTGTATAGATTGAATGTAGGAGGCGAGCAAATTTTACCGATATATGATACTGGTATGTTTCAAAATTGGGATATAGATGATAGTTACTTATTTGGAGCTGATAATAGTATTACACCATATGATGAGGGCATGATAGTTTTGTATAATGATCATGTTCCATCATGTAGTGCTCCTAGTGATGTCTACCGCATATCACGTTTGATGCATACCTTTGATAAGGGACTTATCAATTTGAATTTCAATCAAACATGGTTTTTTCAGTTGATTCCGGATTCAGATATTTAATTAGGCTTCATTTTTATGTTGAAGTATTAGCTCTGCTAATAATCTTCACTCTGTGAAGATGAAAGAGATGAAGTGTAGCGAAAGAGAAAGAATAGATTGAAGATAAGGGAATCATATTGAATCATTCATTGAGTTACAGTTGTAAGAGGCATTGTATTATATATCCAGCATGAGTCAGCAAACACTGTCCTAGTTGGATAAACTAACAGCCTAACCAACTGAAGCACTAACCAATAGTTAGTTAAACTACTAACAAACTAATAGCTTATTACAACAACTAAGCTGGATTATCAATCATCTCTAACACCCCCTCAAACTGAAGAGTGGTGAATTTTACGTAACACTTTGAGTTTGTCACTGAGTTCTTGAAATATAGATGTGCCAAGAGGTTTAGTAAGGGTATCTGCCACCTGAAGAGCTGCAGGAACATGTTGAATTTTCATCTTGCCAACTACAACCCGCTTCTTGAAAAAATGGATACCGAGCTCAATGTGTTTTGTACGCACATGGAGAATATGCTTATATGATCACATAGCAACATAGTGGAATGACTGGGAATACTTATCTCTGAAAGAAGGGATTTCAACCAAAGTAACTCAGAGGTGGTATGTTCTAGGGCATGATATTGTGCCTCTGTACTGGAACGTGCATCAAGTGATTGCTTCTTGGAGCTCCATGACACAAAATTCAGACCAAAGAAAATGCAGGAGCAAGAAGTATATCGTCTGTCATCTGGATCGCTTGCCCAATCTGAGTCACTATAGGATCTAAGAGAAAACCCGGATGAAGAAAGAGAAGGAGACATATGTAAACCATAGTTGACTGTGCCACTCAAGTACCTCAGTGTTCTTCTGAATACAGCCCAATTAGAGTCTAGAGGACAAGCCATGAATTGATAGGCTTTGTTCGCACAAAAGGAAATATCAGGTCTACTTAGAGTTATATATTGAAGTTCTCCTATATGGATCTGTAAAGTTGCGTATCAGAGAACACATTTGTACCATGTTTACTTAACTTGCAGTTACTTAACATGGGAGTAGAAACTCCATTGGCATGTTACATCTTAGATCTTCTCATAAGGTCTTTGACATATTTAGACTGAGTGAGGAGCATGGAGAAATTGTTGCAGAAAATGACTTCAATACCTAGAAAGTAGCTACGTATGCCCAACCTTTTTAGAGAAAATTCATGATGCAGCTTATTGATTAACTGTTGGATCATAGATGTGCTAGAGCCATTAATCAGGATGTCATCAACATAGACTAAAGCATACAAAGCAACCCCAAGTTTGGAGTAAAGAAACAGAGAAGTATCACATTTAGAAGCAGTGAAGCCAAACTGAAGCAATGCTTGAGTCAGTTTCTCATACCAAGCCCTTGGGGATTACTTGACTCCATATATAGCTTTGTGAAGCTTGTACACAAGTATCTTATCAGTATTTACAAAACCAGTCAGTTGAGTCATGTAGACTTCATCATGTAAGATGCCATTTAAGAAGGCATTGTTGACATCTATTTTTTTTATATCCCACTTGTGAGTAATGGAAAAAGTAAGGATGACCCTAATAGTAGTAGGTTTGACAACAGGAGAGAAAGTTTAAGTGTAATCAAAACCATGTTCCTAATGAAATCTATTGGCTACAAGTCTAGCTTTATATTTGTGTATTGTACCATCAACATTTTATTTTATCTTAAAGACCCACATGTAGCTTGTAGGGTATTAAACTCATTAGACATAGCCTTAACCCACTCAGGTTTAGTCATAGCCTGCTTAACACTGGTTGGTTCAGACTCTATGAACAAGAAAAGTTTTAGGTTTTGACTTTCCACCTTTAGCTATGGTTAACATAGGATGATTGTTTTCAAGAAGAGGATTAGTAGGTATGTTAGTTCCAATGGAAGGAGATTGAGATGACTCAGATAGAGGAATGCATGAAGACAAGGTAAATTCATTTGAGCAAATTGAGTTAGTGAGATCCTGAATAACTGGATTCTCTCTATTGGAACTATATGGTTGAGATATAAGATTATTATTAGTATTGATTGGAGTGTTAGCAGTGGAATGGTTAGCTTCAGACTTTTCCTTTGGACATCTGATAACAGCAGAGTCAGGCTCAGAGCCTAAAGGTTTTACATTATTATAAGAGTTATCCTCACTAGAGATCTTACCTTTAGGAGAGTATGGTACAAAGTTACCAAATTTATTAGTTGTAGGACTAGACATTTCCTGAGGCAGATTACAACTAAGAGGACTGACAAGACTTTGACTTTTAGCAGATTGATCATATGTGACTGACCTATGACCGGAGATAGGTTGGATATATGTATGTTTAGAACCAGGGGATTTAGTTGAGTCATTAGGGTTAGAGTCCTTGTGCTTAGAGGGTGGAGATGAACTTGTAGTGTTGGGAATTTGAATGTTATCAGATTGAGGTGAGAGATTGGAGACTTGAGTGACAAAAGGTTTATTTATTATGTGTCCTGAAGAAATGACTACAGGACTGGACACACAACTGATGCTTTTGGATTCAACAAATTTATTCTTAGGAGGAAACAACTTGGGAAAGGGAAACATTTGCTCATTAAATGTAACATCCTTAGATACATACACTTTACCCTCTTTACTGATACACCAGAACCTTTTATGTTGAGGAGAAGGTCCTAAGCAAATACACTCCTAACTTCTTAATTGGAGTTTGTGTTTATTATAGGGCCTAAGAAGAGGGAAGCAGGAGCACCCAAAAACTTTTAAAATGGAATAGTCATGATCTTTGCTATGTAAAGCATGAAAAGGTGAATTAGAATTAGGTAAGGTGGAGGAGGGTAATCTATTAATAATGTGTACAATAGCAGAGAAGCTATAGTCCCAATATGACATAGGTAGGGAAGCATGTGCTAACATAGTAAGACACATTGTAGCAACTAGTTTTTTAAATCAAGAGTCGTCACTATTAGTTTTTATCCTAGGGAAGGGAACCTAATAGAAAACCCTAACTCGCGGACAGAGATTCTAGGTTTCAGACTCAACTAGATGAAAGGAAGGTGTTAGGAACCTTTCATCTACCTTGTTCACAAGGATATTAGCCTCTAAGTTTAGGTTTGGGGTAAACAGTGTTTTAAGTTTTAATTAGCAAGACTCGCCACGATTTTAGATAGCGTGCCTACGTATCGTCTTATGAGGAATCAGAGTCCCAATTCGTAGTTCGTATGTGTGATACGGTGGGAGAACTGACTATGAGTTTTGCGTTTGTATTCGCACTTGTTCGGTTGAGCAAGAGTCGCCACCGACTTTTTATTTTATCCTAAAGGAAAGGTTGAAAAAGCACAGCAAAAACCTTTTGAGATATTCTGTGGGTTCGGGGGGTAGATTATGAAAAGGGAAGATATTAGCACCCTTTTCATCCATGGTTATCCATGGGCTCTTAGTTACTTGGTTTTTAGATCACTTGCCTTGATTTTCGATTGCTTAAAAATGGTGTGTGTGTGTGTGTTTTGAAAATGTTTTGGAAGAAGATGCCTTGTCTTAGGCTACCCTTGTAACAATTCTTTACTCGAATGTTTTACAAAGGTGTGTATCTTTTCGAAAAGATGTTTCAAATGTTTTTTGAGAGTTTGTTTCGAAAGTGTTTGCGGAATGTGGTTTTTGAAAAGAAGGCAAGTGTTTTTGCAAGTTGATCTCAAGTAACTAAGAGTTTTGTCTACCCTATTGTACTCAAAGGTTTTCTCTATGTTTTCAACCCTTTTTAACAATTTTGTTCCACCATTGAATTTGATGGACAATCTTGCGTTTAGGAGGTTTAACGGGACGGGCGCGGGTCATCGTATGGACCATGAATGCAATGATGCCAAGTGTCTTTGGGCAATTTGCTTTGAAGGGACTATGATCATTCCATTTAGGCAACTTTCGAAAGCGTCATCGAGGGACTTATGATCATTTGAATTTGTTTTGCCAAAGAAACTCGACGTGCAAGCATGGCCCATTTTGGAAGGCAACATGTGGGATTACCCTAGGGGGTGCAAGTGTGATTGTGTATTGATTTCATGTATTTGTCTTGTATTAGGTTATCTAGCGTTTGGTTTTATGTACATGCAAACCCTAGGTCTAACCATGGTATAATTGAAAGCGGTAAATTGCGGAAATGTAAAGTCTACGCTATTACAAAATAAGTATCCGGGAGTGGGGGTACAAATTCACAAATGGGGATGAGACTTATAGTATCCAATAAGTTACAACCAGATCGAATTGCGACAAAAATGTAAACAATGTATAGTAACGTATAAGAATATATAATGCGTCAAATGTAAATTGTGTATGTGTAGGTGTAAGTGTACATGTATATGTGTATGTAATTTATTTACAGGTTAGAGACGTGAATTTTAATGTGTATTATTTAAGTATTGTTTTAACCTAAAGAAAGGAATTAAATATTTATTTATTTAGTCTTTTGTAATCTTGTATATATATATATATATATATATATATATATATATATATATATATATATATATATATATATATATATATATATATATATATATATATATATATATATATATATATATATATATATATATATATATATTTTCTTTAATATGAACAAAAAGAAAATTTTAATAAAAGAAAGGAAAATGTTCTAAGTTTGAAAGTTATTATTTAAATTGTGTATATAAATTTGCATCTTTATATTTTTGTGTTTAATATATACAAAGAATATTTAAATTAAATGTTTTAAATTAATTAAAAAATGGATTTTTATGTATTTTAGTATTAATGTATAAATTAAGTATTAATCTTAAGAAAAATTATATATTTATGTACAAATAGAAAATTTTCATTAAATGTTTTAAATTATATTATGTACAAATAAAAATATTTTAAGTTAGAGGAATAAAATATATTGCGTTTGAAATTGTAATTTCAAAAAAAATCAATATTTGATGTAAATAAATAAAAAGGGTTATGTTAATTTAAATGTATAAGAAAAGAATATGATGGTTTAAAAATAGTGTGAAATAAGTCAGAAATGGGCTCAAGGGTTTGAGGCTCAAATGCAATTTAGGGGGAATGAATAGAACAGGGGGGGTGAATTAGGAGTTCGCTTGGGCTTTAGGTTTTATGAAACAGATTAGGCCCAGAGTTTGAAACGAATAGCTTAGGGTTCACTGTTTTTTTGTTCACTTGGAACATTTGGCTTAGGGTTTGTGAGCGACAGAAGCGCCGCTTGTGGTTACTTCGTCTTCTCCGTCCATCTTTTCGCCATAGATTCAGAACTCTGATCTTCTCGCCCTAGCCACCAGCGTTACCATCTCTTCTCCCCTCAGATCGCTTAGGCAACGATTAAACAATGTAGCGAATTGTCTCAAACTTGTTAGGCGTTTTAGATTTGCATGTCATGATTTTATATTCTGATTTTATGTTCATTTTATTTGTTTAACGAGGTTGTGAAAAGGGATGAGAAGAGAATGTTCTACCTTGACAGATGAGGGGAAGAAGGGAGTTTGGAGGCGCTTCAGAGGCTTTGATGGGCGGAGGGGATGCGCGATGAGAGCGTGACGCTTGCCTGGATCCCTGGTTTGTGTTGGGTTTGGTGATGTCCTTCTGAAAGCCCTTATATCTTCTTTCTTCTTCTCTTTTACTGTATGCTTCTGCTTATGATAGCCCTGGTATGCTTTGTCTCTCTTTTTGTTGCCCTTTTATTTGGTGATGATGATGAACTGAGCCTTTTTGTAAATTTCACTTCTTTCTTCTTCTCTTTTACTGTATGCTCGGCGCCTTGACACCTCTGTATGCTTGCCCCCCTTTTTTACTGCCCTGTGATGACTCTACTGAGGGCCCTGTGTTTGACACTGAGTTGCCTTATTGAAATGCCTATTTATCTTCAACTGTCTCGTTGCCTTGCTTTGAGCCTCTGTATGTTTGAATATGCTTCTTTTGTCTTCTCTTCTGGTTGCCTCTTGGAACGCTTGTTTTATTATCCTTTGCCCAATGATGGAACTTTTGAGGGCTTGAGGGTCACAGGCCTTGGCCTTTTGGTAGCTCAGGTTTGGATATCTTTAGGCTGGTTATGAACTTGAACAGGTTTTACTGGTTTTGGGTTTTTAGGCCATTGCATGTTTTGTATCTTTAGGCTTTGGTAAGGCTTGAACAGGTTTTACTTGGGATGGTACAGGTTTGGTGATGGTCTTAGAACTTACAAGTTTGTTTTGGCTTTAAGGCATCTGATGGTTTTTTTTTAGGCTTCAGGCAGGGTGAGTGTTTGATGGAGGCCAGCAGGTTTAATGTTTTTTGGTTCTTTGTGTTTGGATAATTTTGTTTTTTTGTTTTGAGCTGGACAGGTTTTAGCAGGTTAATGGATTGGGAGGTATTTTTTGACAGTTTGTCTCAAGGTTTTAGAGACTGGTGTAGTTTATGCTGGTTTTTGATGGTTTGTGTTTTACAGGTTGTGAGGCTGGTTGGTTCTGGCTTCAGTTTGCCTTCTTTTGTATGTATTGGTTTGCCCTCCCTTTTATCCACTGTGTTCAGTTTGTTTTATATTTCTCTTCATGCCTAAAGCCTAAGCCTGCAAAACCTGCTTTTCTTTTCTCTTCTCTCTCTCCAATACACTTTTAAGCATTAAAATATGTTATGCTTTGTACTTTTTCTGAAAGGGCATCTGTGGGAAATGATGAAATTGGTGGTTTGCTTGCATTACATGTTTCACTGCATATCCTTTCATATCTTCCAGATTTTGTGCTTCTTGATATCTTTCCAAATATTCTTTTTTGATAGCTTTGAGTGGCCTTGTGACAGTAACTTGTACTTTGACAGTTTTTGGATGGTTTGAAAGTTGTGATTCAGTTTGGACTTTCTGTTTGTATTGAACTATGCAGTTTGACAATTTTTGAATTGTACAATTTTGACTTTTGTGCATTCATTTTTGATTTGCAAATATCCATCCCTCTTTGTGAACCGGGAGAAATCCCGTGATTTGCAAAGAGGGCTAACTGATCCCAAACAGTTGCCCTTAATGATGAACTTTATATCTGTCTCTATTTATCTGCAATTGACTTTCTTTCTCTTATTTGCAGACAAAAATTGAATGGAGCACTGGAGCAAGGGATAGCAGATGAAGAATTGAAGATTAGAAAAATGTTTAGGATAGTTCTTTTTTATTTAAGTTTAAATAAAATGTAAAATCATTGTTGTAAACAACAAAACAATTGTACAATTAATTTAAAAATCAATAAAAGTTTCTTTATCCAATTAATTATTTTTCCTCCTATTGTTTATTTATTATTTATAATTCTTTAATTAAAATAATTGAAAATAAATTCCAATCATTTAATCTTAGAATGATAAATAATTTAAATAAACAATGCTTTAGTATTTGATCAGTTAAACCTGGCATTTCCAACGTCCAAAGCAAAACAGCAGTTAATCACAACCACTGATCAGACGCATTCCCCTTTTTACTGATTTTTCACCAAACTCTGCAAATTCAAACTGAATGTATCCTTTTACTGGTTCAATCACACAGTGCGAACTCAATCCAAATTTTTCAATCCAAATCTCAGTATAACTTGAAAAGTGTTGTAGAATTTAAATCTTTCTGAGAACGCGCGCACAAAAACCCTAATTCCTGATTAAATGCCAAAGAACGTTCGCCTGATCCAAGTTGAGCCAAAATCAACCAAAACCCTAAACCAACTGTTTGAAACATTCTAGAGCCTTGAAAATCAGTAAAACCCTAATTGTGTCTGACTGACGAGAAAAGTCCGTTTGACCGATCTTTGAGCCAGTTTGAAAAATCAGGAAACGCCTGAAGCTGTGATTTCTTGAGGAAAAATGCGAGGGCAAATTTTGGGGTACAACAGTATGGGTTGGTGTCTTTTAGGGGTTTGCAAACATATTTTAAATCACTTCGCACTCGGTCGGGAGTGGTGATTGGGGAGGTTTTGACTGAGTACGCAGTAAGCCAAAATTAGTTTGAAACCCATTTACAAAAAAGAATTGTTGATTAGCTTAGTTTGTTCGCGAAAATAATTTGATGCTTGGTTTGTGTTTTTTACTGTATTAACTGTGAAAGTCTTAATTAATGCATGCTAAAAAGATTTAATGCAACATATGAGAAAATAATATATGCAATTTTTACATGAAAATAATTAATTTTATCATATAGCAATACTTATAAATAATAATTACTATTTAAAACATGGTAATAAAAATTAATAATAATTATTATTATAATAATAATAAATAAATAATAAAATATAATATATATATATATATATATATATATATATATATATATATATATATATATATATATATACTATAAAATAAATAAATAAAGTAATAATTGTTTAAGCAAACCTGGGGGTGTAATCCCAGTTATGAAGTAAAAAACAGGGGGTGCTGAAAACAATACTGGCTGGACCAACTATAATTCTGGACAGAGGGGGGTGTGATTTGTTTTGATACTTAGCAAATAGTTGAAGGGGGGGGGGGTGCGCATAGCAGTGGGCTTAGGCCCAACTCATTTTTTAAGAGGACGGGGTGATTGCCTGCTACACAGAGCATGGACCTTATGGTGCGGCTTGGCCTCATGGCCGCATGATTGAAATCACGTGTATGCTAAACGAGGGAGCATGCTATTATGGTGGGTGTGATTGTATTGGATTTCACGGAATATAAATCTTTTTTTTTTTTTTACAAAACACTTCTTGTTTTACAGTGGCCATTCTTCATCGCTTCTCTCTCTCTCTCTCTCTCTCTCTCTCTCTCTCTCTCTCTCTCTCTCTCTCTCGCTAACAACCTAAACCCTCTCACCTTCTCCTTTAACCTAACACTCACCTCTCGGCGGCACAAACCCTAACCCTAATCTTCTATCCATCCAAACCAACAATCACGAACAACAAAATAGAGTTAAGCCATTTTTACTACCTATCGCGACCTTCTGACTTTTGCTTCTGGTCACTAATCTCTTTCTCTTGTTCTTCTTTTTTATCCACAGGCTTTGAAGGTGATGGAGAGAACGACAATGGAAGCTTGAGCGGTGATGTTCAAGGGTGATTAGGGTTTCCGATCTGGAAACTCTAATCACTTTTCTTCTGGATTCAACAACAAGGGTTTGTCTGAACTTCCGTCTCCGTCTCCAAGCTTCTTTTTATTCCTTTTTCCCCGACCCTTTTTCAGTAGGTCTTCTTCTCTATTTATAGGCTTGGTATTTATGGTTTTCTTCAGATATTTGCTGTTACAAATTAGGGTTATTATCGATTTTGTAATTAATTGGGCTAGATTTGATTTTGTTTATTGTAAGTCTTATAGTTTTTAGATTTGAAATTGATTTATTCTGTAATCAAATTAATGTTGCAAGATTTGATACATTTTCATCCCTTTATGAGATATGATTAGATAAGTCTCTTGTAAATTTTGTTTTTTTGTTTGTAATTGATTCTGAAAAGTATTGAAATTGATTTGGATTTAATTTGAGTTTTTTATATATTAGTGATTCAGATTGTTTGTTAGATTTGATTCTGAGATTTTGTAATCTTGTAATATTTGATTCTGTAATTATCGATTGAGAATATTGTAATTTTCTGGATTTAGTATATAATGCTTGTACTGATATTTACAGATTTGTTGTGATAAGATTTGATTTAGTTTAATTTTTTAGATTTGATTTCAATTTGTTTTAATCCCTACAGTAACTGTTAGTGACACAAATTGTACGCTAACTTTGCAAATTGGAATAGTAATGATTATTGATAAAAACATGTGTTTTTTGGTTCTAATTGACACAGTGGCTGTTAGATGATATTTGGGCATGTATTTTTTTTGCTCTTAGCCCAATGTATTTTTTTCCAGACTATATTGCAAGAACATCAACTAGTTACAACAAACATATTTAGTGTGAATTGGGCCTAACTGGCTTTTGTAACTTGAACCAACATATATTTGTTTCCCAAATAACTCTTAATAAAATAAAGTTTAATAACAAAGTATTTTTATAATTTTTATAAAAAATCTTATTTTAGTAAATTTACTATAATATCAGAAAATAATTTTTTAAATTAATTTTCTCTAAAACAAAAAGCAAATGGGCTAAATTTAAAAGAACTGTAATGGGTTTGTTATTCGTAATTGTACCCCTCATTCGCTTGATAACGATAACAATTTCAGATGGGCTTATTGAAATTCCACACCCCCTTTCTTTACTAATAACAAAAAATCCCTATATGACTTTAATTTAATTTCAACTAATAACAACATAAACTTAAGTTGGTTTTAAGAATTAAGGACATAACGATTATTTGAATAATTTTCCATTTTTGAATCGCGTGGGCCATAGGCCAACATGCTTCGTGAATGGGTTTACGGACATATGAGTCTTTCTGATTTAAAAAAGACTCATTTTCCTGAATTAAAAATACACCCCCTGATTGATTTAAATATTAAGAATGGGCCATCAGATATTGATGTACCATCCTTGGTTAAACGCTTTATTATTCTGATCTTGGAAGACAAGATCATCAGGGTAGGGCAAATTTGGGTTACGACAGCTGCCCCTACTAAATTATCTTTCAATCGAATAGCGTGAGAAAACTTGAGTCTCGCACGTTTGGATTGGAAGTTTATTGAATACTTGAAGTATCGCAAAATTTGTCCGACAAACATAAGGTCATGCTGATGTAGCATACCCTTATAAGTCCCAAGCAAGTAGGCAAAGCTGATGATATATCGCTTACCCGGATTTCATAATGAGGCAGATAGCGCAATTTTGTATGTCTTGGCTTACTCAACCATTTGGAGGGTGAGTATAGCAATGAGTGATGATGCATGGCTGCTTGAAGACTGAGGCCATGGATTACATTTGCGAATTGCTTCCTGATGTCTAAGGCGATGTTTTGAGCATGAATACATGGTGGCCCAGAGGCTATGTATTTGAGTCTAAAGAATGCATCGCGGCTTTAGAGGCAATGTGTTGGAGTTTGATGAACGCACTGCGGCTTAGAGGCAATGCATTGATTTGGATAATGAATTGCGGCTTGAGCATCGTGGCATGAAGTCCGATGTGATGATCGGTGTTTATGGAGTAACGGAAGGCATTATTGCTTGAAGCCTGATGCATTGGGTTACAGTTTTGCAAATCGCTGTGTGAAGTCTGATGTGATGTGTTTTTTCGAACATCGCTACATGAAGTCTGAGACGATGGTCCGGAGTTTGAAACATATTATTACATGAAGTCTGAGGTAATGATTTGTGTCGCAGAATAAGAAACACATTACTGCATGAAGTCTGAGGCAATGGATTTAGGCTTGCAAATCACTGCGTGAAGTCTGATGTGATAAGCCAATCTGGTTTCGAACATTACTTCCTGAAGTCTTAGACGATGGTATGAGTTTGGGTAATGCATTGCCGCTTAGAGGCAATGTGCTGGTTTGGACAATATATTGCAGCTCAGGCAATATACTAATCTGAAAGATACATCGCGGCTTAGAGGCAATGTGTTTGAGTTGAACGAATATATTGTGGCTTAGAAGCAATATACCGAGTTTTGACAATGCGTTACGCCTTAGGGGCAATGCAATGGGTTTTGAAAATATGTTGCGGCTTAGAGGCAACGTGTTGAGTTGGAGGATACATTGCGGCTTAGAAGCAATATACTGATCTGGATAGGTACATTGCGGCTTACTAGCAATGTGTTTGACTTGAATGGATATATTGCGGCTTAGAAGCAATATATCGAGTTTTGGAAAATGCGTTGCGGCTTAGGGGCAATAGAATGGGTTTTTGAGAATGCGTTGTGGCTTAGAGGCAACGTACGGAGTGTTGAGGATTCACTTGCGTCTTAGAGGCAAGGTAATGGGTTTTGAGAATACGTTGCGACTTAGAGGAACCATAATGGGCTTTGAAGATATACTGCGGCTTAGGGGCAACATACTGAACTTGTAAGGAACTCATCACTGCAGGAAGACTTAGGTGATGGGCTGAATGTGTCACGACATGAAGACTGAGGTGACGAGTTGAATCATAGGAAGAGTATTGCGCGAATTGACCCTTAGATGGTTGAATTGAGGGTAACATTATTTGTCTGCTTTCCAGGCGATATATGTATGCATGTGTATTAAATGTTGTGGGTATGCAAAATGTATGATGTTTGACATTGACATGGAACCCTGACTATATGTGCATTGTATGCAAGAGTGCATAGTGTATGTATGCTCGGGATATGAAAAATGTATGTATGTATGAAATGTGTGTAAGATGCGTGTGTGCCTTGGAATGTTATGGAGATCCTTTCTGGCATTCTCCTTTAAACCATTGGCTTAGAGTTTACCAATTCCTTGGTCTTGTATGTCGTGTTGCCATAGCATTGTTGAACTTGAACGCGGTGGGCAGTGTTAGCAGAATTTGAACATTGATTTTTTTGTATTGTGAGCGCGGACGTAGACGTAGGTACTGGCCTATGCGTAGATTTGTATGTTTGTAAGCACAAACGTAAGCGTAGACCTTGTGTCGTAAGTCATACATGGACGTAGACTTTGCGTAGGGACGCGTAGGTATATGTATAGACTTTGTATCATCGAGTGCAAGCATAGGCGCATACATGTGCGTGGTTGTAGACTTCGTGTATGAACGCGTAGATATGCACAGGTACAACTTAGACCTGTGTATAGATTTTGGCAAGACGTAGGAGTAACTGTGTGCATGGACGTATACGTGGATTTTCCTTCGATATTTTTCTAACCCAAGCGTTTTTTTGATATTTGTTAGATGCTTTTATTCTGTTAATTCCCCGAAATTATTTCAAGACAATATTCATGAGTAATAATTGTAGTGTTTTGTAAACAAATCTGAGAAAAGAAAAAACATGATTCGAAAGATATAGCAAAAACAAATGTTTTATTGATATGCCTCAGAGTGGGCGAGAATACAAGATGCAATTCCTAGAAAGAGGTAATTACAGAAAGTCTTAAAACATTAAATGGAAATTAAAAATGATAATCGCTACTGCTGTTCCCCCATATCCTTTGATGATCTTATCTTCCTTGCCTCTGAGTTGTATGATTCTAATCTATCTTTCCCTTCGTGGTTCGTAGTTGTAGCTCTCAGATCGCAGTCTTTTTGTTCTTTATTTCTTTGTATGAAATCCCTAACTTTTTCCTGGATTGCCCTTTCGGGTTTTCACTCCATCGGGATAATTTTCTTGTTGTGTGCCCCTAATTTTTTCCTGGATCGCCCTTTAGGGTTTTCGATCCACCGGGACGCTCCTTTTTTCCTAAGTCGCCCTTTTGGGGGTTCGATCTTAGCGAGATTTTTATACATAGTATTTTTTGATTGCGTCTGAGTTGGTTGGATGCGGTAGTTCTTCCCTATCCATTGTTGTAAGGACGAGACCACCTCCTGAGAATGCTGTTTTGACTACAAATGGACCTTCGTAGTTGGGTGTCCATTTACCACGTGAATTGAGGTGAGGTAGTAGAATCTTTTTGAGCACTAGATCCCCTTCCTTGAATATTCGAGGGCGTACTTTCTTGTCGAAGGCCCTCTTCATTCTCCTTTGATGTAACTGGCTATGACACAAAGCCGTTAATCGTTTTTATTCAATGAGGTTGATTTGGTCAAGCCGAGTCTGAACCCATTCTGCTTCTTCCAGCTTTGTTTCCCTCAGGACTCAGAGTGATGGTATCTCAAATTCCACCGGGAGTACTGCCTCCATTCCTTATACTAGTGAGAAAGGAGTTGCGCCTGTTGATGTGCGTACAGAAGTGTGATAGCCGTGCAGAGCGAAGGGAAGCATTTCGTGCCAATCTTTGTATGTCTTCACCATTTTCTAGATGATTTTCTTAATATTTTTGTTGGCTGCTTCGACGACCCCGTTCATCTTTGGTCTGTATGGTGAGGAATTATGATGCTCGATTTTGAAGTCGTCGCATAGTTCCTTCATCATCTTTCTATTTAAATTAGACCCGTTATCAGTAATTATCTGACTTGGGACACCATATCTGCATACGATGTTTTGTTTGATGAAGCGTGTAACCACTTGACTCGTTACGTTGGCGTATGACGCTGCTTCTACCCACTTGGTAAAGTAGTCGACGGCTACCAATATGAAGTGGTGTCCGTTGGATGGTTTCGGCTCGATCATGCCAATCATATCAATTCCCCACATTGAGAATGGCCAAGGGGAGCTCATGACGTTCAGAGGAGTCGGTGGTACATTTATCCTGTCGGCGTAGATCTGAAATTTATGGCATGTTTTCGTGTAATGATAGCAATCAACTTCCATCGTTAACCAGTAATACCCTACCCGCAGAATCTTTCTAGCCATGGCGTGCCCGTTTGTGTGGGTCCTGAAAGTGCCTTCGTGGATTTCTCTCATGAGTGTATCTGCTTCTTGTTTTTCCACACATCTGAGTGGTACCATGTCGTAGTTTCTTTTGTATACCACTCCATTACTCAGAAAGAATTTTGAATCTAATCTTCGTAAGGTTCGCTTGTCAATGATGTAGGCATTTTCCAGGTATTCCTGCCTCTCCAAGTACTTCTTGATGTCATAAAACCAAGGTTTGTTGTCAGGTCCCTCCTCGATAGCAAGGCAGTGTGCAGGTTATTCAAAATGTCGGATCGTAATACGCGGTTCATGATTCGGCCAAGTCACTTTGAACATAGCTGATAGGGTTGCCAGAGCGTTTGCCATTTGATTTTCTTCTCGTGGGATATGACTAAAAGTGATTTATGTAAATTCTGCAGCTAACTTTAAAACATGATCCCAATATGGAATCAGTTTAGGGTGTTTAGTATCCCATTCGCCATTAACCTGGTATATGACTAACGCAGAATCCTCGAACACTTCCAGGTGCTTTACTCTTAAATCGATGGCAGCTTCTAACCCTAGTATGCAGGCTTCGTATTCGGCGATGTTGTTGGTGCAGTCAAAACATACCCTTGCAGTGTAGGGGTGGTGATGATTTTTGGGAGATGTTAACACTGCCCCCACACCGTGATCTAGTGCATTTTAAGCCCCGTCGAACATGAGTGTCCAACGTGCCCCTGGCTCGGGCCCTTCATCGGGTCCTGGTATCTCGTAGTCATTTATAAATATGACATCCTCGTCGGGAAATTCGAACTTCATGGGATGATATTCTGATAGCGGTTGGTGAGCTAGATGATCATCTAGTATACTACCTTTGATGGCCTTTTGCGTGACGTATTGGATGTCGTATTCTGATAGTAACATCTGCCATCGTGCAATTCTTTCGGTAAGAGCTGGCTTTTTGAACACGTACTTTAGAGGATCCATTATTGCTATTAGCCATGTAGTGTGGGTTAACAAATATTGCCTCAACCTCTTGGTAGCCCAAGCCAATGCGCAATAGGTTTTCTCAAGGAGTGAGTACCTAGTTTTGGAGTCAGTGAATTTCTTGCTGAGGTAATAAATTGCATGCTCCTTTCTACCGGTTTCATCATGTTGTCCTAAAACGCAACCCATTGAACCTTCGAGCATTATCAAGTACATGATGAGTGGCCTTCCAGGGACTGGTGGTATTAAGACTGGTGGCTCTTGCAGATACTGTTTTATTGTCTCGAATGCAGTTTGACAATTGTCGTTCTATAATACCGTCTGATCCTTTCTTAGTAACTGAATATTGGTTCGCACATAGCTGTTAGATGCGATATGAACCTTGAGATGTAGTTCAATCGCCCTAAGAAACCATGTACTTCTTTTTCTGTCCTTGGAGTGGGCATCTCTTGTATAGCTTTTACTTTGTTTGGATCCACCTCGATGCCCCGTTGGCTTACGATAAAACCTAACAATTTTCCTGATCTGACGCCAAATGTGCATTTATTTGGATTCAACCTTAGTTTGAATTTGCGTAGCCGTTCGAACAACTTTTGCAGATGTATGATATGTTCCTCCTCCGTATGTGATTTGGCAATCATATCATCGACGTATACTTCAACCTCCATATGAATCATATTGTGGAATAATGTGACCATTGCCCTCTGATAGGTTGCCCCTGCGTTCTTGAGACCGAATGGCATTACTTTGTAGAAGAAATTTCCCCAAGGTGTCATGAAGGTAGTCTTTTCTATGTCCTCAGGCGCCATTTTGATTTGATTATAGCCCGAGAAACCGTCCATAAATGAGAATATCGAGGCTTGAGCCGTATTATCCACTAGGACATCGATGTGGGGTAACAGAAAGTCATCTTTGGGGCTTGCCTTGTTTAGGTCTCAATAATCTACGCACATGCGTACTTTGCCATCCTTCTTAGGTACTGGTACAATGTTAGCTATCCAAGGTGGATAATCTACCACTGCTAGGAACCCTGCGCCAAATTGTTTGAGAACCTCTTCTCTGATTTTGCTGGACATATTTGGACTGGTTCTTTTGAGTTTTTGCCTGACTGGAGAACAACCTTCTTTGAGATGTAATCTATGCACCACGATGTCTATATCCAACCCTGGCATGTCCCTGTAGGACCAAGCGAATATATCCACATACTCGTGTAATAACTTGATTAGCCTGTCTTTGACGCTTTGCTCTAACATTGCCCCTAGCTTGATTTCTTTTGGATCTCCTTATGTGCACAGGTTAATGGTATCAATAGGCTCTTGATATGGTTGTATGTTGTTATCCTTTCGCTCTATTTCCCTCGCCATTTCCTCGGAGAGTTCAAGATCTTCGTCATCTTCCTCTTCGGCTTGGTGGGTGGGAACATCAAAATCGTATCGGGTCGTAGTAGTACCGTTATCGGTAATTTTGGGCATGGATCTGCACATTTATTATGTTTTGGTGCATATTTTAGTGCTTGGAATTTGAAAATATGTATGCAAAGAAGGTATTGTAATTTTTATACTTAATAGATAAATGTGAAATAAAGACAAGGATCTTAATTGAAAACAGAATATAACTTTTATTAATTATAAATATTGTTTGATATAAGAACAAGGAAACCCCTTACAAGCAACCCTTATGCCTCGGATTTGACATAGGTTCTTTCAAAACAAGAGATATTACTTAGAAAAGAAAAATATCTCAGGAATCTCCACAGCAGTCCATCCTTTAAGCTCTTCTCCTGGGGCGCCCTCTCTAATGAAGTCGGTTGCCCTTTTTGTATTTATTTTGCTTGATATCATTGCCACGTGCCCGCCATGCTTTGTTCCTTTGCTGACGAAAGTCTCTCGGATCGAGGGAAAACATGCTTTGTCATTCAGAGTAGCCTTTGACGATTCGTAACCCAAACCAAAGCGATTCTTCTTCTCAGGAGTTTCTGGGAGCTTTCCCAAGCGTTTCGAGGCATCACCTTCCATAGTAATTTGCAGATCTCTTCATGATGTCACCTTAGTCTTGTTACCCTTCTTAACCAGTAATGTTACCATCAAAGCAATTTCCAAACCCTGGAACGGGGTAGCTATGTAATCTTCGTCGACACTGATATACCTGTATGATTCAATATGAGTTACAAAAATGTCTTCCTTGCCATCAATTATGATCAACTTCCCTTCCACTAGGAACTTTAACTTTTGATGCAGGGTCGAGGTTACTGCCCCTGCCGCATGGATCCATGGTCTCCCCAGTAAACAAGTGTATGCTGGTTCGATGTCCATGACTTCAAAATTGATATTCAAAATATGCGGCCCAATCATGACTGGAAGGTCCACCTCCCCTAGCACCGAGCTTCGAGAACCGTCAAATGCCTTTACTATCGTAGAACTTGGCCTCATTATCACATCGTCTATTGTTAACTTTACGAGACTTGACTTCGACAACACATTAAGAGTGAAACCGGTGTCAGTAAGAACCCTGGACAAATGAGTAGTACCTATCTGCATAGTAATGTGGAGTGCTTTGTTATGGGCTCGGCCATGTGGCGGTAATTCATTGTTGCTGAAACCCAGGTAGGATCCAGATGTGAGATTTGCTACGACATTGTCAAATTGATTTACCAAAATTTACTTTGCGACATGAGCTGAACTTAACACTTTCATCAAGGAATCCCTGTGTGCTTCAGAGTTAATGAGTAGTGAGAGTATGGAGATTTTCGCTGGAGTTTGATGGAGCCAATCCACCACTCTGTAGTCACTCTTTTTGATTATTTTCAGAAACTCCTCTGCCTCTTGATCAGTAAAGTCTTTGTTCGTAGATTTTGTTTCCTGATTTGTATCAACCACTGCTTTTCCTTTATCCTTCGTCGGAATCAAATCTGTCTTTTTTGATAGTTCGGCTCCATAGATTCGACCACTTCGGGTCATACCTCCTGTTCCTGCTATGTTTGAGATTGCAGGTCCTTAACTTGCGGATGGCCCGCTTTCCTGCTTCACTCCATTGATGTATACGGCTGAGTCATAACTCCAAGGTACCGCTTTATTATTCTAGTAAGGGATAGGTGACGGTCCCTTAATTACCATCGTGGCTTTTGAGTAGTAGGTATTAAAAGGGTCTTCTTAGGTACCCTTCTGGTGACCTCTGCTGATTCTCCCCATGGAATGACTAGAGTCTTCTTGGTAAGGCTTGGACCCTGGAAAGGGATTACTAGTGGCTTTTTCCCTCTAATCGTGGCTATATATTTTTCTTCAGGGTACAGTCCGAATTGGACTATTCCCCGATCCACCGGATTTTCCAAAGTTGTTTCAAAACCTTTATTGTGCTCTAACAAGAATCCACATTCGAACAGATATTCCTTCAACAAGTTGATAGGGGTTTTTGCCATTATGGTTCCCCCAAAGTCGGTGACCACCTCGATTGCATTTATTGTCGGTCCACTATGTTGAGGCATAGGGTTTGACTTGATATTAGGCTCATCGAAGGTGATGTCTTGAGACTCTAGCAAATGCTGAACCTTATGCTTGAAGGCCCAACATTGGTCTATGGTGTGCCTTGGAGAATTAGCATGGTACTCACACCTAGAATCGGAATTGTATCTTTGTGGGAGTGACCCGACCGGAGGAGCTAAAGGCTTAATTTCCACCAGGGATGCCTTAACCAAGTGTTGTAATAACTGGCTTGGTGGCATGGGCAGTGGATCAAAATTTCTAGGTGGCCTTTTAAATCGGTCCTGCCTTTGTCCTTGTGAGATCACCAATGGTTGTGATGTCCTTGGTTGTGAGGTTACCACGTTGACTTCTCCCTCCTTCCTTCTTGGGAATTTTGAAGCCGGTCTTTTTGAATTGTAAGGGGTGCTTGACGGCCCCCCTGATATCCTTCCGCTTTTCAAACCATTTTTTATTCTTTCGCCAATAGTCACTAAGTCTGAAAATCCTGATGTGACACTTCCCACCATTTTATCATAATAAATCCCTTGTAGGGTTCCCGTGAACATGTCTACGAGTTCCTTTTCCAGCAATGGGGGTTGTACACGGGGTGCCATCTCCCTCCACTTTTGAGCATATTCTTTGAAGGACTCTTTCTTATTTTGGGACATATTTTGGAGTTACAAGCGAGTAGGCGCCATGTCCAATTTATACTTGTATTGCTTCAAGAAAGCATTAGCAAGATTCACCCAAGTTCGGATATGCGTTCGTTCCAACTGCATGTACCAATCCAAAGATGCCCCACTTAGACTATCCTGGAAACAGTGAATCATTAGTTTCTGATCATGGGTGTGGGCGTGCATCTTTCTGCAGTAAATACGAAGATGATTCCTTAGACAAGTGAGCCCTTTATACTTTCCAAAGTCAGGTACTTTGAATTTTGGCGGTATCACCACATCAGGGACTAAACTCATTTCCAAAGCGTCTACATCGAAAGCATCGAAGCCTTCCACAACCTTCAGTCTTTCTTCCAAGGCTTTATACTGATTCACTACCAGTGGGTTATCCGCAGCATGAGCACCAGTTGTCTTTAAAGGTGCCTGGTGAGCATCTTCTAGGTCATGATCTCCATATTGCAAGTCTAGGTAATTATCTGCACTATTGGTTGAAATTTGTAGGGTATGTGATGCCCCTAATTTTGATGGTGGTGGGATAAATCCTTCAGTTTCAACCTCTTGATGTGCCATTGCGGACTTTTGGGGTCCTGCTTCTGGCTCTTTCTTCAGTTGGTAACCGCTCGATGCACCAACGGTTTGGGCTACCTCTTCAAAAGCTACCCTGGGAATTTGATCCTGCTTGTCGATAATGTTCTTCAAAGCTAGAAGAACCAGGCTCAAATCTCCTTTCATTGAGCTTACGTCACCCTTCACCTGATCCAAATCCTCTTTGAACACGGCTTGAGTCTCCTCGATCTGTTCCATCGCTTTCTGTTGATGGGCCCTTATTTGATATGGAGGCCAAAGAGGTGGAGGTCTTCTTTTACCAATGGCTTAACTGGAGAGATTTTTAAAGCAAATGAGCTTTTTGATATGACATGCAAGTGTTTTATAAATGCATGCATGCAAATGGATGTGCATGATTATGAAATGATTTTTTATTTTAACTACCTTATTCACTTGGGTACATATTTGTATCCACTTATTATTTTATTTGGTGACCAACTTTAAAATAGACACGCCTTCGAGATAGGGTAACAAAATTCCTTTATTAAGTGTAACATAATCCAGATATTGAAAAATATTACAAATTGAAATCAAAGCTTGTTTGCGTAAACATAATTAAAAAGGACTAAATCTCCTAAGTGCACCTGCGGATGTGTGCTCTGAAGCCATCAACCATTGCTCGACAAAGCTGTAGAAAGTCTTCGACGTCCTTCGGAAGAGGAACCATTATATTCTCCACATTTCTTAAACTTCTAAGGATGTCCTCGATGAGATTTTTGGCTAATAAGATGAGCTTTTCATGTTTGTCCTTGCAGTACCTGTATTCCTGATAAAGATGTGGGATTATCTTATGGTTGTCCCTCCCAGCTTGGGCGATCTTGGTATACTTCTTTTCCCAATACATCTTTTCACCCCTCATTTATGTGTAAATCCTTCGTTGGATGAGAAAATCCTTTTGAAGACCCTGCAGCTCTAAACATACATGCTCATATTCTCGAGTCCTTTGAGCCAAGAGTTTCTCTGCTTCTATCCTTTTAAGGCGTGCTTTGACCTCTGATTCGTGGCTGTCTTGGAGTTTGGTGGTGAGGTACTTTATTTGCTCTTCTTGATCTAAGAAATCTTGTGCCAAACTTTGGATTTGGGCTCTCAAACTTTCCTCTAGCACCTTTTTGTCATGTGTTGCCTTTTCATACCATCTAGTTAACCTCCCAATTTCAGCAGCGACCTCTTCTAACCTTTGGTTGTGAGAATCTAGGTTGAATGTTGCACTTAACAGCCCTTCAGTTGTACGCTTTTGTTTGAGACTCTCTTTCTCCAGGTCCTTTTGACTTTTATCAATTTGCTCGTCCTTTGACTCAAGTATAAGCTGCATCTGTTTCTTTTCTTTGGTCAGATTGAGGAGGTTGACTTCTAGTGCTTCTTTCTCTTTTTGAGCTTGCTTTAAGGTACTTTTCATATTTTCGACTTCTTCCAAAGATATAGATGTTATCTTTGGGACCTCTTACTTGTACTCTGGATCTTTCACAAACGGAAGCTTGATAACTCGTACCCTATCTTGGTCCCATTTGGTGTAGGGTTCTCTTTCTATGGCATTCTTTCTTTCGGCCTTCCTTTTGTTAACCTTGTTCCAGACTCGAATAACCTTGTTGACCAACCCTTGGTCTTCTATACCCATATTGTGGATGATAAATGGTCGTAGTTGTTCGTCCGAAGGTTTGTCTTCCAAAGGATACCCTAACTGTCGTAGGGCCAGAGTAGGGTTGTAGTTAATACAGCCTCGCAATCCAATCAAAGGGACGTTAGGAAAATCCCCACAACTAATAGTGATGTCACAAATATCCAACTTTCTTGCATACCATAATATTGAGTTTACAGTGAAAGACCTTAATTTCTGTGGCCACTCACATCTGGTCAATTCTGGGATCATATAGTCTTCCTTGTAAAGATGAGTCATGAACCAAGTATATAGAAGCGGGATGCAACAATTTAGCGTGCCTCTTATTTTTTCATACATCATATGAAAAGTGTAATAAATGTCAGCAAGCAAGGCAGGAGTAGGATCCGTATTAAAGACTTTCGCTCCCCAAAATATGCTAATGGTTGTGGGGTCAATATAGTCCACAATCCAAGGAAATAGGATTACACCAAATACCAACAGCCCTAAACAATCAACATAAGATTCCCACTCCTTATAATTAGAAAATTCTAGTGCCTTAGCTTCCAAGTATATTCTTTTGATTCCTTGTATTGGACCTTCTCTTCGATAATTCTGCACCAATTCAGGATAGGGGATCCCCAGGTCTTTTGCCAAAGCTTTGACTTCAATAGTTTGTCCAATACCTACATAGGCCTTTTCTTTGGAGAAATTCATGATTCTGTCAAATTCCTCCAGAGTCGGTGCTAGCTGGAAGTCTTGGAAAGTGAAACATCTCAATGGAGGGTCATAAAACTGAATTAGGGCAGAGACTGCATCCATCTGTACATCTACTTTAGTCAAATCAAGGGTATCCCCATAGTGGCGAGTGTACATATTCAGAGCTCTTTCGGACAATTTACCCTTTATAGTTTTGATTTCAGAAAGGTCAGGCTTGCAGGCGTTGACGCGGACAAGTTGTTTCCCTTTGGTATCCATTTTTAAGAAAGTCACCAAAAATCTTGATTTTGTTATCTTTTATTTTGTACCATGTGAATAAGACAGATAAAAGGAACAAATGATGAACATGAGATATACATGAATGCATGAATGTATAAGTGTTGGATTGAGTAACGGGATTTTATGACAGGTTTTTGTGATGGGTACCCCTATGAGGTAGGCTCCTTAATTTTGACCTACGGTAAATCTACCCTCCCATAAGGTGGCTTCCTTAAGGGTGTCATGAATAACACCAGAGGGAAAAGGCACAAGGGCCTCCCTTTGGTGGAGCCTCTTTATGGACTGAATCTTTCGTCTCAAAGTCGTGAAAGGTCTCGTCATGAGATTTTTGGGTTAAGATCGTTACAAAGAGTCATGAGTGACCTTTCAAAGTCCTACTCGTCAAGAGGATATCTCTCGATAAGTATTCCTTTTTCGGAAGTTCACCGACTCTAGGAGAAGTCGTCATATAAACTCGCGGGGATGATATACCCCCCTAAGCTAATAGACCAACCTTCTTTTTAAGGTTTATTGGAAATATTTTCTTTTGAGATAAAAATCCGGCACATAGAAAATATATGATAATAAAAGAATTTGACGGTAAATAAATGCAATAAAATAGATAAATGCAATAAAGCAAATAAAGCAAATAAAAATAAAAACCCAAAAGAACCTAAACCTAGGGTTAAGGAGAGTCCCCAGCAGAGTCGCCAACTGTAGCAACTGGTTTTTTAAATCAAGAGTCGCCACTATTAGTTTTTATCCTAGGGAAGGGAACCTAATAGAAAATCCTAATTCACTGACAGAGATTCTAGGTTTCGGACTCAATTAGACGAAAGGAAGGTGTTAGACACCTTTCATCTACCTTGTTCACAAGGATATTAGCCTCTAGGTTTAGGTTTGGGGTAAACCGTGTTTTAAGTTTTAATTAGCAAGACTCGCCACGATTTTAAATCGCGTGCCTACGTATCCTCTTATGAGGAATCAGAGTCCCAATTCGTAGTTCATATGGGTTGGTGTCTTTTAGGAGTTTGTAAACATATTTTGAATCACTTCGCACTCGATCGGGAGTGGTGATTGCGGAGATTTTGACTGAGTACGCAGTAAGCCAAAATTAGTTTGAAACCCATTTGCAAAAAAGAATTGTTGATTAGCTTAGTTTGTTCGCGAAAATAGTTTGATGTTTGATCTGTGTTTTTTACTGTATTAACTGCGAAAGTCTTAATTAATGCATGCTAAAAAGATTTAATGCAACATATGAGAAAATAATATATGCAATTTTTACATGAAAATAATTTATTTTATCATATAGCAATACTTATAAATAATAATTACTATTTAAAATATGGTAATAAAAATTAATAATAATAATTATTATAATAATAATAAATAATTGATAAAATATAATATAAATAAAAAATAATATATATAAAAACTATAAAAGAAATAAAAAAAAGTAATAATTGTTTAAGCAACCCTGGGGGTGTAATCCCAGTTATGAAGTAAAAAACAGGGGGTGCTGAAAACAATACTGGCTGGCCCAACTATAATTCTGGACAGAGGGGGTTGTGATTTGTTTTGATAGTTAGCAAATAGTTGAAAGGGGGTGCGCATAGCAGTGGGCTTAGGCCCAACGCATTTTTAAAGAGGACGGGGTGATTGCCTGCTACACGGAGCATGGACCTTATGGTGCGGCTTGGCCTCATGACCGCCTGATTGAGATCACGTGGATGATAAACGATGGAGCATACTATTATGGTGGGTGTGATTGTATTGGATTTCACGGAATATAAATAATTTTATTTTTATTTTTACAAAACACTTTATTTTTTACAGTGGCCCTTCTTCATACATTTTCTCTCTCTCTCTCTCTCTCTCTCTCTCTCTCTCTCTCTCTCTCTCTCTCTCTCTCTCTCTCGCTAACAACCTAAACCCTCTCACCTTCTCCTTTAACCTAACGCTCACCTCCCGACAGCGTAAACCCCAACCTTAATCTTCTACCCACCCAAACCAACAATCACGAACAACAAAATAGAGTTAAGCCATTTTTACTACCTTTCGCGGCCTTCTGACTTTTGCTTCCGTTCACTAATCTCTTTCTCTTGTTCTTCTTTTTGATCCACAAGCTTTGAAGGTGATGGAGAGAACGACAATGGAAGCTTGAACGGAGATGTTCAAGGGTGATTAGGGTTTCCGATCTGGAAACTCTAATCACTTTTCTTCTGGATTCAACAACAAGGGTTTGTCCGAACTTCTGTCTCCGTCTCCAAGCTTCTTTTTCTTCTTTTTTCCCCGGCCCTTTTTCAGTAGGTCTTCTTCTCTATTTATAGGCTTGGTATTTAGGGTTTTCTTCAGATATTTACTGTTACAAATTAGGGTTATTATCGATTCTGTAATTGATTGGGCTAGATTTGATTTTGTTTACTGTAAGTCTTATCGTTTTTAGATTTTAAATTGATTTATTTTGTAATCAAATTAATGTTGCAAGATTTGATACGTTGTCATCCCTTTCTGAGATTTGATTAGATTAAGTCTCCTGTAAATTTCGTTTTTTTGTTTGTAATTGATTCTGAAAAGTATTGAAATTGATTTGGATTTAATTTGAGTTTTCTGTATATTAGTGATTCAGATTGTTTATTAGATTTGATTTTGAGATTTTGTAATCTTGTAATATTTGATTCTGTAATTATCGATTGAGAATATTGTAATTTTCTGGATTTAGTATATAATGCTTGTACTGATATTTGCAGATTTGTTGTGATAAGATTTGATTTAGTTTAATTTTTTAGATTTGATTTCAATTTTTTTAATCCCTACAGTAACGGTTAATGACACAAATCGTGCGCTAATTTTGCAAATTGGATTAGTAATGATTATTGATAAAAACATGTGTTTTATGGTTCTAATTGACACAGTGGCTGTTAGATGATATTTGAGCCTGTGTTTTTTTTGCTCTTAGCCCAATGCGTTTTTTCCAGACTGTACTGCAAGAACATCAACTAATTACAACAAACATATTTAGTGTGAATTGGGCCTAACTGGCTTTTGTAACTTGACCCAACATATATTTTTTTCCCAAAAAAACTCTTAATAAAATAAAGTTTAATAATAAAGTATTTTTATAATTTTTATAAAAAATCTTATTTTAGTAAATTTACTATAATATCAGAAAATGATTTTTTTAATTAATTTTCTTTAAAACAAAAAGCAAACGGGCTAAATTTAAAAGAACTGTAATGGGCTTGTTATTCGTGATTGTACCCCTCATTCGCTTGATAACGACAACAATTTCATATGGGCTTATTGAAATTTCACACCCCCTTTCTTTACTAATAACAAAAAATCTCTAGATGACTTTAATTTAATTTCAACTAACAACAACATAAACTTAAGTTGGTTTTAAGAATTAAGGACATAACGATTATTTGAATAATTTTCCATTTTCGAATCGCATGGGCCATAGGCCAACATGCTTCGTGAATGGGTTTACGGACATATGAGTCTTTCTGATTTAAAAAAGCCCCATTTTCCTGAATTAAAAATACACCCCTGATTGATTTAAATATTAAGAACGGGCCATCAAATATTGTTGTACCATCATTGGTTAAACGCTTCTTTATTATTCTGATCTTGGAAGACAAGATCATCGGGGTAGGGCAAATTTGGGTTACGACACCCATTTCAATAATTTGTCTGTGTTTTCTCTCCACAGTACCATTTTGATGGGATGTATGAGGGCAAGTAAGCCTATGTACAATCCCTAACTCAGTTAGATACTTGGTACAGGGTCTAAATTCTCCTCTAAAGTTAGATTGAACTGATTTCATGGTGAGATTATATTGTGTCTGGACAAAGGCATGAAAAAGTATAAAAGCTTGCATAGCTTCAGATTTCTGTTTTAACAAATACAACCATGTATATCTAGTATGACCATCAACAAATGTTGTGTAATATATATATCCAGATCTAGACTCATTAGGAGAGGGTCCCTAAAGATCAGTGTAAATCATGTCAAAGGGTTTAGAGTAGACATTATGAGTAGGGGGGGTGGCAAATAATTTGTGTGCCTTACCAAGATTGCAGGAAGTACAAAAAGAATGTCTACTGTGATTAACAGAAGAAATATTACACAATTTGAGTATAGTGGAAACAAAATTAAAGTTGGCATGACCAAGCCTATGATGCCACAAAGTACTAGTGTTGTATGTATCTATAGTAATGGAATTAGAGTGAGCAGCAACATAATTGTGAAAACTATTAGGAATACTCAAGTTATTCTTAGAGCTATGAGACCTTTTTAGTTCCAACAACAGATGAAGGAAGCAGTATAACCCACTGGCATTTAGGAATCCTTCAACAATGACTTTCCTAGAAGCCTGTGGTTTAATATAACACTTGTCAGGTAAGAACTCAAAAATTACATTGTTATCACTAGAAAACTTTAAAACAGATAGCAGATTTCTAGTTATGGAGGGAACATGTAAAATGTTAGCAAGAGTTTACTTATGTGAAGGATTGAGTTTAGAATGAAAATGTGTGGAACCTATAGACTCTATGGCGAGATTTTGATCATTTCCAACATACACTTTGTTATGTTCTACATAGGTTTTGCTATTTTGTAGAAGAAAAGCATGAGGTATTAAGTGGTAGGAAGCACCTGAATCAGCAAACCAGGAGTACTACGATGCTTACTTGAATGGTATTGAGATCTTTAAACTTAGCTATATTGATACGAAGAATCTTACAGATGACAACAATTTCAATTTAGAATCAATTTATAAAAAATCAACTCTATCCACTCCAATCACTATTATGGATCTGCATACAATCGACGTAAAGCTTACTATCTATATCCAAAAGAAAACCATGATCTATTCTTCAATGAAGTAATAATGAGTAAGTGGAATGTAAAGATGAAATGTAATAGCAAGCAAGCAATATGGAAGAGAGCATAAATACAATATAGAAGCTGCATGGTTTTAAGTCCTACATCGAAAAATATACTTTAAAGATAAGAGTTTATATACCTTTTCACACAATACAATTTAAAAAAAACGAGTATGGGCTACTAAAAAAGGTATTGGGCTTGAGAATAATTTAATAAAACGTAAAAAAAAAAGTTAATGTAAAAAATTATAAAATATAATTTATACAAAAATTTTAAAAATAAAAAATATAGGAATTCCACTTGGCATTATACAAAAATTTTAAAAATAAAAAATATAGAAATTCCACTTGGCATTTTAAAAAAATAAAAATAAAAATGAATCCAACGTGGATTATCACGCGAAAATATAAGGAATCTTGAGTGAAATAGTGCGTACAAGAGTCTAATTTCAAAAAAAAACTTTAATGATTAAAAACAAATCGTATTTAACCCTAACAATTTTTATAAAGCATTAACGTACATATTAGATAATTGTATATTTTAAAGGTTAATAATTATTATAAAGCTTTAACATACATATTAGATAAGGATTTAACGGATATGTATTGAAAATATAAAATAATTTTATACTGTTATTCAATAAATTTTTTTTTGTCATATCATTAAAAAAATTTAGAATAAAAGGGTGATATAAGTTGATACATGACCATGATTGATTGAAAGTGTAGTGCATCACTTATTTTCTTATTAAATAATGATATTTTTTAAAGGTCAATAATTATTATACAACTTTAACATATATATTAATTAATTTATTATTTAAATTTTTTAAGCCATTTATTTTGATTAATTACTTAATATTATTATTATTATTATTATTATTATTATTATTATTATTATTATTATTATTATTATTGATTATAAATTATAAATTTGTAGAAAGATAAAATATGAATTTTAACCTTAAAACTTTTGGAGAGAAAAATTAATGGAGAAGTTATAATAAAAAATTTGGAGAAAAAAATCAATGGAGAAGTTATAGGATTATAATTTAATATGATATTAAAAAAAAATAATATCAACTAATTTTATAGTTTTAAATATTCATTTTATGTATAATTTTAATAATAAAATATACATTTTTGTTATTTTCATTTAAAATAATTAAACTTAATACATTAATTAATATTAAATATTTATCAAATATAAAAAAAAATAAAGATAATAATTTAAAAAAGAAAAATAAATAATTTATATAAGAATTACTATTTGTCAAAAATATATGTAAGGTTAATTTTGATTTATGTGATACTCCGTTCGAAATTATAAGAGAAATTCACTTTTTAGATTAATTGAATAATTAATGTATTTGATCTATATATAGATCAGATATATTAATTATTCAATGAATCTAAAAAATAAATTTCTGTTATAATTTGAGGCAGAAACAGAAGGAATACACTTTATCAAATAATATTATTAAATTAATATAATACAATTATTTAGTATTATGAAACTAATCACTTTAATTGACGGTAACATTGAGAGAGAGAGAAATTAAAATGTCCTCAAAAGTTTAACATGTCATGTCATGCTAAAAGTTGAGTAGATTTTCTTAATACTATTATTAAATTAGTTTAATATAACACATAAGCATTATTAAATTAATAAATTTAATGTAATATTGAAATGTATTTTTTTAAAAGTCCTTTAAAAGTTTATCATGTTATAATAATAAAGTTTAATGTCCTTTTTATTCCTATATGTTACAAGATTTATTTCAATCTTTTAATTAAGAAAATCTATATTAATTTTTTAATTCTTTAAAATTTATCATTTTAATTTTTTTGTTTAAATAACGTCAGAAAAACTCAAAAATTATTCCTTAAATTTATCAATTTTTGGGATGTCCTACGGACAAGTCGAAGTTACATTTGTCTGTGTTCGTGCAGTATACAGACATAGTAAAAGTAAATGGTGTCAACTCTGAAGCAATAAGACTACGTCTTTTCCCTTTCTCATTACGAGATAGAGCTAGAGTTGGCTCCAGTCTCTGCCATCCAACTCAGTTACCACATGGAACGAGTTAAAGAAAGTTTTCTAGCACGATATTTTCTGTCGAGTAAGACGATTACGCTAAGAGCCAATATCAATGGTTTTAAACAAAAGGAAATCGAATATGTTTTTGAAGCATGGGAAAGATACGAAGACATGTTGCGACTTTGTCCACATCACGGTCTAGAAGAATGGCTGATCATCCACACCTTTTACAATGGTCTCTTGTATAACACAAGACTAACGATAGACGCTGCAGCTGGCGTCGCATTGATGGGTAAACCTTATCATGATGCTTATCAGATTATCGAAAGTATGGCTCAAATTCATTACCAGTTGGGAAGCGATATAACCATTGTGGAGAAACCTCAAACGAAAGGCAGTATGTACAAAGTTAGCAGTTTAGACCAACTTAATGCTAAGGTAGAAGCTCTTACCAAAAAGATAGAAAACTTGACCACAACTCCCGTAACCACCGTGACTTCAGTAGCTTCGACCTGTGATTTATGTGAACTTCACGCACATGCTGCACCCGAATGTCCACTATTAACAGGAGTACCAGCTGATCAAGAGAATTATGCTCAAGGGAACCCATACGACAATACGTATAGTCCTACCTGGAAGAACCATCCAAACTTTTCGTACAAGAACAACAATGCATTATATGCACTAGGGAAAGCTCCTACTACACCACCAAGATACCAGAAAGCCACCCCAATTAATCCAAATGTTCCTAGGAAATCCAATATAGAGATCATGATTAAAAAATTTCGTAGCCACTCAAGTTCAACAAAACAAAGATTTTCTAAATCAGAACATACACACTAGTGAAAAACTAAATCAACTATCAAACAAGGTTGACGCCCTAGCCACTCATAACAAAATGTTTGAAACACAAATCTCTCAAGTGGCTCAACAGCAAGCAGCTACAGCTACTCCAGCTGGAACTTTTCTTGGCCAACCACAACCAAATCCGATCTATTCTTCAATGAAGTAATGATGAGTAAATGAAATGGAAATTTGAAATGTAATAGCAAGCAAGCAGTATGGAAGCAAGCATAGATGCAATATGAAAGTCACGTGGTTTTAAGTCCCACATCGAAAAATATATTCTAAATGTAAGAGTTTATATATCTTTTTTACACAATACAATTCAAAAAAACAAGTATGGGCTACCAAAAAAGTTATTGGGCTTTGAGTTTTAAAATGATATTTTAATCATTAATTTATACATATTATTTCATTTTAATAAAAATAATTTAATAAAACGTAAAAAAAAGTTAATATAAATTTTAAAAAAAAATATATATATACAAAAATTTAAAAATAAAAATATAAAGGAATTTCAGTTGGCATTTAAAAATAAATAAAAATAAAAACAAATCCAGCATGGACTGCCACGCCGGAAAACATAAGGAATCTTGATTGAAATAGTGTGTACAAGCGTCTAATTGATGGATTATGAATATTACGAGGGGATTTTAAAAAAAACTTTACTAATGACTAAAAATAAATCATATTTAATCCTAATAATTATTATAAAGCATTAACATACATATTAAATAATGATATATTTTAAAGATAAATAATTATTATAAAGCTTTAACATACATATTAGATAAGGGTTTAATGGATATCCATTACAAAAGTAAAATAGTTTTATACGGTCATTTAATAAAATATAAAATATCTGTCATATTATTAAAATTTTAAAATAAAAGGGTGATATAGTTTAATACATGTCCGTGATTGATTGACATTGTAGTGCATCACTTATTTTCTCATTAGATAATAATATTTTTTAAAGGTCAATAATTATAATACAACTTTAACATATATATTAATTAATTTATTATTTAAATTTTTTAAGCCATTTATTTTGATTAATTACTTAATATTATTATTATTATTATTATTGATTATAAATTATAAATTTGTAGAAAGATAAAATATGAATTTTAACCTTCAAATTTTTGGAGAAAAATTAATAAAAAAGTTATAGGATTATAATAAAAAATTTGGAGAAAAAAATTAATGGAGAAGTTATAGGATTATAATTTAGTACGATCTTAAAAAAATTAATATTAACTAATTTTATAGTTTTAAATATTAACTTTATGTATGATTTTAATAATAAAATATATTTTTTGTTATTTTCGTTTACTATGATTAAACTTAATATATTAATTAATATTAAATATTTATCAAATATAAAAAATAAAATAAAGATAATCATTTAAAAAAGAAAAGTAAATAATTTATATAAGAATTACTATTTGTCAAAAATACATGTAAGGTTAATTTTGATTTTATGGTGATACACTTTATCAAATAATATTAATAAATTAGTATAGTTTAATTATTTAATATTATGAAACTAATCACTTTAATTAATGTAACATCGAGAGAGGAAAATTAAAATGTCCGCAAAAGTTTAACATGTCATGTTATGCTAAAAATTGAGTAGATTTTCTTAATAATATTATTAAATTAGTTTAAAATAACACATAAGCATTACTAAATTAATAAATTTAATGTGATATTGAAATGGATTTTTTTAAAAGCCTTTTAAAAGTTTATCGTGTTATAATAATAAAGTTTAATGTCCTTTTTGTTGCTGTAGGTTACAAGATTTATTTCGATCTTTTAATTAAAAATATTTATATTAATTCTTTAATTCTTCAAAATTTATCATTTTAATTTTTAAGTAAATCGAAAAAACTCAGAAATTATTTGTTAAATTTGTAATGAATTAGACAAAAAAATTAATATGACAATTTTTGTTTAAATAATATCAGAAAAATTCAGAAATTATTCATTAAATTTGTAATGAATTAGACAAAAAAATTAATATGAAATTTTTTGAAAAGTTAATAAAGAAATATGAATATTTTTTAAATTAAAAAACTAAAATAAATTTCGAAATTAAGATAAAATACTAAAAAGTATTAAACTTAATAATGAAAAAAGGTATAATGATAATTTGTTTTCCTAGGTCAATAAGAGATGTTAGAGAAAAATAAATTATAAAAAAAAATTAAAGATGAATAATGCAAAGTGCATGAAAATGGGGCCGTAAATAACGGTCAAATTGGAGCCTTTATAATATTTATCTGTAATCTAATGGTTTACCATTCAAAAATATGCTACTGCGGATCCACACTCCATCCTCTCTCCACTGCAAGTGTTCAATATGACCGTTGGACACACTGTCCAACTTTTCAGACGATAAAAACGAAATCCAAAGTGATTTCCAATGAATACCATCCATCTCTTGCAACACCGTTGATACAAAAAAATGGGTAAAGAAGTTCATCAACAGGAAGAGATTCGCGTGCCCCGTCTCCCCGGCTTGGCTGGCTCGATCCCTTCATACTCTGTCATTTCTCTGTCGGATCTACGGCATCCTCTCACCATGCACAAATGGAGTCTCAGGTAATAAATTTTTCCATTTTCTTCTGTTTCTTCATTGTTTAAAATGTGTTTGCAACTCTATTAAACTTCTATTATTGTGGTTTCTTTATACTGCATGCATAATGTGGGTGCTTTCATGTTAATCTAACTTTTTTTTATAACTTGAATATTTTCAAATTCAAGCTTAGAGTATTAGATTTTACCGATCTTCGGTATAAATTACAAATATCTCGTCACTATGTCAAATAAGGGATTAGACAGCGCTTTTTTAGGCCTTTAACAGAGTTTAAAAGCGCTGCTAAAACTTCCGCTGCTAAAACCTCCGCTGCTAAAGGTATAGACAGCGCTTATGTAATTTCAAAAGCGCTGCTATAGGTACCCCTTTAGCAGTCCCTTTAACAGCACTTACACTTTAGACAGCGCTTGTTAAAAGCGCTGTCTATTCCCCCCCTTTAGCAGCACTTTTCCTTATTATTTTTTAATATACTTTTTTTTCAATCACTTTAGACAGCGCTTTCATTAAAAGCACGGTATATTCCCCCTCCCCCCCTTTAGCAGCGCTTTTCCTTATTATTTTTTTAATATAATTTTTTTTCTAACACTTTAGACAGCGCTTCTTATTAAAAGCGCTGTCTATTTCCCCCATTAGCAGCGCTTTTCCTTATTATTTTTTTAAATATAATTTTTTTTTCATTTAAAACAAAACGCTGCCTATCAAATTTAATCTCACCATTTTTGCACCAGAATTTATAGCTTCATTATAACATTTTAAACAACAACAACATCAATATACCACAATGAAACAATATTATAACAACATCAATATTCATCTCTTCAATCCTTTTTGCACAATATACACAACAACAACATTAGTATATACAACAATGAAACAAAATCAACAATGAATTACAAAATAACTCTATCTTCTACATCGAGCTGCACCTATATAACCTAAAACAAAATCAAAAAATCAAAATTCATACAAGTTATCAAATAACAACAACAAAAACAATAATATTGTAACACAACTATAACGACATATATTATATTCTCAAAACTCAAAGTTATACCTTATAATAAAACTCTCAACTCCATAAAAAATTGGCACCAATCCTCCATAACTTCATCCAATTGATCTTTTGAGTATGAAGCACACTTGAATTCATCAAAGTACTACATAATAATATAACATAGTATGATTTAATTAAAATACTAAGTCATTTTAGGAGAAATATTAAAATAATTCCTAAGTTAGAAATTCATACCGTGGATGAAATTTCTAATCGGTCCAAAAGAATAGTTTCTTTCATAAACCTCAACATAAAATAACCGCAATCTACACCATTCCGCTGACGAGGACACTACACATGGAAAGAAAATACGGATATACATCAAGATATACACCTTAACTTGTTTTATCAAGTATCATCGCTATATAATCAAAATTGTGAAAATCTATACCTCCACTTTGATCCAAGAAATATTGTTGACTCTACTCCTTGGTACTTGAATATCTCTTTGTGCTCGAAAACTTTGTAGAATGCTATAATAAAATAATAACGAATATTTAGAACTATCGCACATAAATAATTAAATATACACAGTAATATTTTGGAACAATCTCACTTACGTGTCAATCGTCTTCTTCATATCTGGGTATGTTGTCCAATCATTGCCCAATGAATTTAGATAATATATAATTTCTCTCACAGGATTAATTGCAACCAATAACCAGTGTCCACTAGAATATTAAACAAAGGTTAGATGGAAATTTTCTGCACAACGTTAAAAAACGAAAAATTATAATAGAGGAAATTTAGAATGAAAATCTTACTTGGGGCCATTATTATATGGTAAAAAGAACAATTTTTCTGTATCTTTACTGGCCATAAATAAACTGAGCACAAATGCTATTACTTCATCTGGTTTTGAGATGATTGACCCTGTGTGGACAACGTTGGGATTTATGAAAGCGAATTTGGACTCCAATCCACGCGGGTGAATCAACTTGTCATACAGAAACCTTAAATAAAAACATCATTAACATTAATTATTCATTGAAATGAGTAAATAAATTCTGCAATTAATTAAACAAAGTTGATTGGAGTATACCTGATGTATGTATTGATAACAGCGATGCCTAATGTCAAGTGTCCAAAAACTTCTTCCAAATCCTCCTTACCAATTGCTGCCATGCCTTCAGAATCATAAATCCCTTCATCTAGGGGTATAAGAGAAGTACCACCTTGCGAAATAGTTGTGAAGCTTATATATGTCTGAAGGCACGACCTATATTGTGAAGTAGTTTTCTTTCTAGCCCCGGTCCTCTTAGCAACACTCTTTGTTTCTGTGGGAATGTTGCTAATTACAGGCTCCTTACCCCTACTTACAGCTTCAATCTCTTTAGTAGGAATAATCTAAATATCATAAAATTAGAGTGATCAAGTACAGGACGACAAATTAACATTATCTAAGCATAAATATCATATAATTGTGTTGTACCTGTTTTTTTGCTGTCACTGACTCCTTTGGCCGCGTAATCTCTTTATCTTTTGGTTTGGGTTTTGTAGGAGTCTAACATTACCATGCAAAAAAATGTAAGTAAAACGAACGTAAAAAATTTGAGTACTAAAAGGTTCATAACGGTTTTAATTATACCTCATCATCTATGCAAACGAGTCTTAACGGCCATGCAACAAACGCTCCTATTGCCTCTCCCACCAATGTTGCATTCGAAACTTCATCTGGGATTGGTAATAACGCACCCTCCTCTAAAGCAATATCAATCGACACTTTCAAATATTCAGAAGGGAGCGGTTTATGATGAAGTACTTCTCCCAGAGTGTTATGGACTTTTCCCTTGCCAACCATGCGATAAGTTGGTGTCTCTTAAAAGAGTTGACAAGGTGAAATGCCCTAAAATCAATAATAAATATGACATCGTTAATGTGTATATATGTCAGTTAAATAAATTACACTAATTTAATTTCATAATAATATATGTAAGTACCTCGGGAATACTCGGTTGGGCTGAACAATTGACACTAGCTATGTCACTAGTTTCTTTAACACTCGAAGCTTCCCTTTCTGATTGGTACTGTCTTGCTTTTTCCTTCCTCAATTCAAGAACTTCAGCTTCTAATGCATCCAACCTTGCCTGCAGTTCTTTATTGTTAGCAGATTTTGTCTTTGGGTTGTTCTTTTTCAAGGAGCTTGGAGTAACCCCATGTCCTTTACCCCTCACCTGACCAGAATACTCACGAACATTTAATGCTCGACTAAGTATGCTCCTGCAATCATCTGGTGGAGATGTAGACTGAGACAAACTCTCCTGAAATTCATATGAATATTGGAAAAACATGAATACTATATGTTAATAAAATTTTGATTTAATTAGAATTAATGTTATACTTACGCATTTTTCAAAAATTTGTTGTACATCTTCTTTAAGAACTCCATCCTTACCCACACGGGCAGCCTTCCACAAAACATGCTCCGGAAGAGATGTTTCAGAACTACTCTCCTCTTTTAACTACACATTAACACAAAAAACAAGCTCAGTTATAACTCTTGATGAACAAGTATATCATTGCAATTTGTAAATACTTACTATTTTTTTGTTCTAATCGTGCATATCCCAAATGCCCTTTTTGTATGGATATGCGGGAGATGATGCTCTTTGACGATTTACGTTACTTACACTCTGAAATTTTGGGGTTTTCCATTTGGCTTTAAAAACATCCCATTCTTTAACTGAAATCACATCTGCATATTCTGCTGGACGCTCTGCATCAACAAATTTTTTTTCGGCATCTCTAAGATATTTTATGTTTAAATATGTTCTAAACCCTCTTAGTATTTTGCCGGCCAATCCAAGACATAGGGTTTAGAACATATTTAAACAGAAAATATCTTAGAGATGCCGAAATTTTTTTTGTTGATGCAAAGCGTCCAGCAGAATATGCAGATGTGATTTACGTTAAAGAATGGAATGTTTTTAAAGCCAAACGGAAAACCCCAAAATTTTAGAGTGTAAGTGACGTAAATCGTCAAAGAGCATCATCTCCCGCATATCCATACAAAAAAGGGCGTTTGGGATATGCACGATTAGAACAAAAAATAGTAAGTATTTACAAATTGCAATGATATACTTGTTCATCAAGAGTTATAACTGAGCTTGTTTTTTGTGTTAATGTGTAGTTAAAAGAGGAGAGTAGTTCTCAAACATCTCTTCCGGAGCATGTTTTGTGGAAGGCTACCCGTGTGGGTAAGGATGGAGTTCTTAAAGAAGATGTACAACAAATTTTTGAAAAATGTGTAAGTATAAATTAATTCTAATTAAATCAAAATTTTATTAACATATAGTATTCATGTTTTTCCAATATTCATATGAATTTCAGGAGAGTCTGTCTCAGTCTACATCTCCACCAGATGATTGCAGGAGCATACTTAGTCGAGCATTAGATGTTCGTGAGTATTCTGGTCGGGTGAGGGGTAAAGGACATGGGGTTACTCCAAGCTCCTTGAAAAAGACCCAAAGACAAAATCTGCTAGCAATAAAGAACTGCAGGCAAGGTTGGATGCATTAGAAGCTGAAGTTCTTGAATTGAGAAAGGAAAAAGCAAGACAGTACCAATCAAAAAGGGAAGCTTCGGGTGTTAAAGAAACTAGTGACATAGCTAGTGTCAATTGTGTAGCTCAACCGAGTATTCCCGAGGTACTTACATATATTATTATGAAATTAAATTAGTGTAATTTATTTAACTGACATATATACACATTAACGATGTCATATTTATTATTGATTTTAGGGCATTTCACCTTGTCAACTCTTTTTAGAGACACCAACTTATCGCATGGTTGGCAAGGTAAAAGTCCATAACACTCTGGGAGAAGTACTTCATCATAAACCGCTCCCTTCTGGATATTTGAAAGTGTCGATTGATATTGCTTTAGAGGAGGGTGCGTTATTACCAATCCCAGATGAAGTTTCAGATGCAACATTGGTGGGAGAGGCAATATGAGCGTTTATTGCATGGCCGTCAAGACTCGTTCGCATAGATGATGAGGTATAATTAAAACTGTTATGAACCTTTTAGTACTCAAATTTTTTACGTTCGTTTTACTTACATTTTTTTTGCGTGGTAATGTTGGACTCATACAAAACCCAAACCAAAAGATAAAGGGATTACGCGGCCAAAGGAGTCAGTGACAGCAAAAAAACAGGTACAACACAATTATATGATATTTATGCTTAGATAATGTTAATTTGTCGTCCTATACTTGACCACTCTAATTTTATGATATTTAGATTATTCCTGCTAAAGAGATTAAAGCTGTAAGTAGGGGTAAGGACCCTGTAATTAGCAACATTCCCACAAAAACAAAGAGTGTTGCTAAGAGGACCGAGACTAGAAAGAAAACTACTTCACAATATAGGTCGTGCCTTCAGACATACATAAGCTTCACAACTATTTCGCAAGGTGGTACTTCTCTTATACCCCTGGATGAAGGGATTTATGGTTCTGAAGGCATGACAGCAATTGGTAAGGAGGATTTGGAAGAAGTTTTTGGACACTTGACATTAGGCATCGCTGTTATCAATACATACATCAGGTATACTCCAATCAACTTTGTTTAATTAATTGCATAATTTATTTACTCATTTCAATGAATAATTAATGTTAATGATGTTTTTATTTAAGGTTTCTGTATGACAAGTTGATTCGCCCGCGTGGATTAGAGTCCAGATTCGCTTTCATAAATCCCAACATTGTCCACGCAGGGTCAATCATCTCAAAACCAGATGAAGTAATAGCATTTGTGCTCAGTTTATTTATGGCCAGCAAAGATACATAAAAATTGTTCTTTTTACCATATAATACTGGCCCCAAGTAAGATTTTCATTCTAAATTTCCTCTATTATAATTTTTCGTTTTTTAACGTTGTGTATAAAATTTCCATCTAACCTTTGTTTAATATTCCAGTGGACATTGGTTATTGGTTGCAATTAATCCTGTGAGAGAAATTGTATATTATCTGGATTCATTGGGCAATAATTGGACAACATACCCAGATATGAAGAAGATGATTGACACGTAAGTGAGATTGTTCCAAAATATTACTGTGTATATTTAATTATTTATGTGCGATAGTTCTAAATATTCGTTATTATTTTATTATAGCATTCTACAAAGTTTTCGAGCACAAAAAGATATTCAAGTACCAAGGAGTAGAGTCAACAATATTTCTTGGATCAAAGTGGAGGTATAGATTTTCACAATTTTGATTATATAGCGATGATACTTGATAAAACAAGTTAAGGTGTATATCTTGATGTATATCCATGTTTTCTTTCCATGTGTAGTGTCCTCGTCAGCGTAATGGTGTAGATTGCGGTTATTTTATGTTGAGGTTTATGAAAGAAACTATTCTTTTGGACCGATTAGAGATTCCATCCACGGTATGAATTTCTAACTTAGGAATTATTTTAATATTTCTCATAAAATGACTTAGTATTTTAATTAAATCATACTATGTTATATTATTATGTAGTACTTTGATGAATTCAAGTGTGCTTCATACTCAAAAGATCAATTGGATGAAGTTATGGAGGATTGGTGCCAATTTGTTATGGAGTTGAGAGTTTTATTATAAGGTATAACTTTGAGTTTTGAGAATATAATATATGTTGTTATAGTTGTGTTACAATATTATTGTTTTTGTTGTTGTTATTTGGTAACTTGTATGAATTTTGATTTTTTGATTTTGTTTTAGGTTATATAGGTGCATCTCGATTTAGAAGATAGAGTTATTTTGTAATTCATTGTTGATTTTGTTTCATTGTTGTATATACTAATGTTGTTGTTGTGTATATTGTGCAAAAAGGATTGAAGAGATGAATATTGATGTTGTCTAAAGTGATTGAAAAAAAAATATTAAAAAATAATAAGGAAAAGCGCTGCTAAAGGGGGGGAATAGACAGTTCTTTTACCAAGCGCTGTCTAAAGTTCCACATTAAAAGCGCTGTCTAAAGTTCCACATTAAAAGCGCTGTCTAAAGTGTAAGCACTGCTAAAGGGGCTGCTAAAGGGGCTGCTAAAGGGGGTACCTATAGCAGCGCTTTTGAAATTACATAAGCGCTGTCTATATCTTTAGCAGCAGAGGTTTTAGCAGCGCTGTTAAAGGCCTAAAAAATGCTGTCTAATCCCTTGTTTGGCATAGTGAAAGTCACGCTCCTTGACCGTAAGATTTTACTCTCGCTCGTCCACTTGAATCATGGAACGCATTTTGAAAATTGAACAATCTCTAATCAATTCTAAAGCGCTCTCGCTGTGTTTAGAATTAATGTGTAGTTTATACTATCTGGTTCGACCCCCACGCTCTTGCAGTGCCGGCTCGAACCATAGTTAATTTCCCACTCTCGTGACAAAGACCAAAAGAGAATTTTCAAATAAAGATTTAGCCAACTTCGTTATCGAGTCCCGTCGGAGACAACAATCCTCACATATCGGACTCAAGACAGTTTAGCTAAACATGAAATTAAGTAAAAATGAATTAAACATAACAATTGCAATTAAGAACGACATGGTAATTAAATTAACAATGATAAACGACAATAATAATAATAATAATAATAATAATAATAATAATAATAATAATAATAATAAAGCAATAAAAGGAAACCTGTAAAAGCTGGGAATAAACTACGAGACTTGAAATAAGGATGAAACTAAAATAACTTCTACTAAAGCGACAAGATTTGATCTGAGCATTACACAAATTGTAGGTCTAATACTAATGGTGTGGTAGTTCCCCAATGTGAGAAACTACCACTTTTACAAAGTAATTTCTGCCTAAAACTATGAACAACACTTCCGCGAAGAAACTTGGATGCCCAAACAATGAATGTTAGGTCCTTTATATAGTGGAGATCATGGTTATAGAAGTGAAAATCACGGAGTTAGTGGGTGAAGTGGAGAAAACAAGTATGTGGCCTGCAATATTAGAGTTGTGGCGAGGGACATGCCTTGTGTACCGTGGGGCACACAAGTCAAAATTGTGGCGACCGTAACACGTGTGTGCCGAGGGGCATACATAATTCCAAGGCGTGGAAATCGACTGGAGGCTGTGACGATCGTCACAGTCCTCTGTCATGCAATTTCCTTCTGCTTTCTGCTATAGAAATTTTCAACTCATTTCTTTGTTATTTCTTCCTTTTTTCTCATGCAAGTCTTGTGGAATGTAAATACCTAAAATGAAATAGAAATACCTGCATAACAAGATAAAAATGAATGAAAACGAAACTAAAATGCATGTGAGTCAAGTCGAATATACGATATAATTTTGCGTTATCAAATTCCCCCATACTTAAACCATTGCTTGTCCTCAAGCAATCGACCAACATTGTAAAAGAAATGATTAAGTGCGATTTGAAACAAGGGCACGACACAAATCCTAATCATACGCGACTGCTAGGCTAATGTTAGATCGATAGGTATTAAATGTTCAATACCAAGGACATTGTAACGACATAATGTTCAAAGACTCCTTCTTTATAAAAACCAATTCGAATCATGCAATTATAACTCAATCTATATCTCGCGTTTTTATTTCACTCTATTCATTCAAGCGCAATCACATTAAGACTGTTATCTGTCCACTCACATAGTAGGGAAATCGGTTAGCGACTATGATCATTTGTCTCGAGGTTCTAGTATATAAGTTTGGTAACCCCTTTTATTTTAACCAATTGCAGTTACGGGGGGTCGGACTGTAGTCTTCCATACCAAGTTTAGCACCAGACACCTGAACCAACTGATGACGGGTTATTTTATTATATTTTTGTAGGTTCCACAACCGTTAAATTAAGTGATCGGGTGAGGGTCATCTAACTTAATAGGTGCATTCTCTATTTTAAATTTATTATGGCAACTAATTTTTTAGAATTTTTAGGATCATTCACTAATATTCATCGACTCCCTACGTGGTTTATGCTTAAGATAATGTCGACTGCTAATATAAACTACTTAAGAGCTACTTTGAAAACTTGAGCCTAAGGTTTCGGCATAATGGGTATCCAAATCGATATCACATAATGAGGGGATTTAGGGTGTCATAATGGTATCGTTGTTATTGAGACTTACCCAAGTCTCTCTAACGCAACCTAAATTTTGACAACCTATATATTTTCAGAGTGTCTGCCATGCATTAGAAAATAAAATTTGTTGTCGGGAAGGTTAAAGTTTTAAAATTTTAGGGAAATTCAATAACAACTGAAAAACAGGCATACATACTCGACATCACATGCACATGCAATAAACTAGAAAACAATACATCAAAATAAGAAGCGATAAATGGAAAGCGGTAAAGTTCCTCTCCCACACTTAAACCAAATATTATCCTCAATGTTTCTGTAAAAAATGGGAAAAGGAATAAGAACCTGACCAATGCTCGCCTAGATAGTTGCCTACATGCAAACCGATAGGTGCCAAGCGATCGATATCTTTATTTTCTCCAAACTCAAACAAAAGCAAAAACATTAAATTGAATCTCGTGGGTTGCCTCCCACACAACGCTTCTTTTAACGTCGATAGCTCGACGATTCAAGAGTTTCAGCACTCATGGTGATTCTCTCGAGAATGACTCCTCAATCGAATTTTTAATCGTCTTTTGTTTCCATAGCCACTTATCAAGCCATCTCACATATCCCTCACCTTTTCTTTTCTTTCTTCTGTGGGGTGGTTCCTTCTTTTGAACTTGTGGTGGTGGTTTTGGATCTATCTTGAGTATCAGTTTTTTAAGTTTGGACTTAGTTATTTCATTCACCACCTTAAAGGCTAACCATTCCCTCTTAAAACTGTTGATTTCCCTAGTTTCATGGTTCTCAAATTTTCTCTTTTTATGCAGGACATCGGGAAAAGGTGCATTGGTGTGGATATTTTTCAATACTTCCACATACGTTTTGGATTGGGAATCTATCTTGACTTTCACAAACCTTTGTGGGAAATGAATCAGCGGGGTATAGGGAGGAGGAACAACAATAAGTGTTTCCTTCTCTACCTCCTCGACAACCTCCCTTTCGGATGGCGTTGGTGTATTTTTCTCAATCTCTACTCTTTTCTCACCATAACTCTTCTCAACCTCATTATTACTCTATTCAACCTCATTATCATTCTCCTTAGGATTTTCGATTAGTTTTTCACTATTGGTTGTTACATCATCCACATGCTCCTCAGGGAAGGGTCCTAGAGGTTTTTGTTTAAGCAAAGAGATTTGAGTCTCCAAGGCCAAGTCACAAGGGACTCAACTACATTGTTTAGCTCCCTAAGGGTTTCATTATTATGAAGACTTTATTTTCTTAACTCTTCATTTTGGACAATTTGGGTCTCCACAAAGTGCTCTATCATAGACTCTAGCCTAGAATGAGTCAGCATCACATTGAAATCCTCCATTGATGGTTCGAGGTTTAAATTATGGGATTCCTGCGATTCTTCAAAGTGAGTTAACGTCGCATTTTATGTCTCCACAAAGCGCTCCATCATCATAGATTCTAGCCTAGAGCGAGTTAGTGTCGCTGTGAGATCCTTCATTAATGTGTCGAGAGTGGAATTTTGAGATTCTTGCGACTCCTCAAAATATTGGGCGTGGTGATTGTAGAGAAAATTTGGTTGAGGATAAGTTAGCGTCACATTGTAATCCTTAAGTAATGTTTCAAGATCAGATTTATGGGATTTCTACGACTCCTCAAAATGTTTGGATTGGTAGTAAAGGTAATTGGGATAAGAGTGAGTTAGTGGTGCATTAAAATTCTCCATTAGTATTTCGAGGTCGGATTTATGGGATTCTTGTGATTCCTCGAAATACTGAGAGTAGGAGTTGTAGAATATATAAGGGTGATACATAGTAATTAAGATAAGAGTGTCTTAGTCTATACAGTGCAACAACAGGAATAACAATATTGATTGTTGGTCCCCGGCAACGGTGCCAAAAACTTGATGCATCTGCAAGTGCATAGAAATATTGAAGTAATATAAAAGATTGTCGAACCTACAGAGACTAATATCAACCTACTTTAATCTATCATCGCTTTGTAAAGCTAAGGCTAATGAATAGTTGATTTAGGGGAAAACTAAGAACTAAAACAAAGACTAAAATAATATTAAAGAAATATATAATAAAAGAGAGGCCGAAATATGGATTCCGTGTATCTCGGGGACTTTGTAACTTGTTGGCTTTTAATAATACTAAAGATGTATTTCATAGAAAATGTTAATTTAAAGACAATACCTCACACTCTCGTGGTTTTGAATAAATTCACACTTCTTAACTGTAGGATTTTTCTCTCGCTCGCCCACTTGAATCAAGGAACGCGTTTTGAAAATTGAACAATTTCTAATCAATCCTAAAACACTTTCGTTGTGTTTAGAATTAATGCCTAGTTTCTACTATCTGGTTTGATCCCCATGCTCTCGTAGTGTCGGCTCGAACCTTAGTTAATTTCTTACTCTTGTGGAAAAATCATGTTAAGTAACCTCTCACTCTCGTGATAAGGCTATTTAAATTAAGTTTAAAAACAAAGAGCAAAGCAGAATTTTCAAATAAAGATTTAAGTCAACTTCGCTATCGAGTCCTGTCGGAGACGACGATCCTCATATGCCGGATTCACGACCGTTTAGCTAAACATGGAATTAAGTAAAAATGAATTAAATATAACAATTGCAATTATGAATGACATGGTAATTAAATTAACAATGATAAACAATAATAATAATAATAATAATAATAATAATAATAATAATAATAATAATAATAATAATAATAAAGTAATAAAAGGAAATCTGTAAAAGTTGGGAATAAATTACGAGACTTGAAATAAAGATGAAACTGAAATAACTTTTATTAAAGCGACAATATTTGATTCGAGCATTACACAAATTGTAGGCTTAATACTAATGGCGTGGTAGTTCTCAAATGTGAGAAACTACCACTTTTACAAAGTGATTTCTGTCTAAAACTATGAACAGCGCTTTCGCGCACAAACTTGGATGTCCAAACAATGAATGCTAGGTCCTTTATATAGTGAGAAATGCTGGAAGTTAACATGTGAGAGGTAGTGGAGATCATGGCGGAGAAGTTGAGAAAATCATGGGGTGAGTGGGTGAAGTGGAGAAAACAAGTATGTGGCCTACAATATTATAGTTGTGGCGAGGGGCATGCCTTGTGTGTCATGGGGCACACAAGTCAAAGTTGTGTCGACCGTAACATGTGTGTGCCAAGGGACACACATAATTCCAAGGCGTGACGACCGGCAGGAGGCTGTGACGACCGTCACAGTCCTCTGTCATGCAATTTTCTTCTGTCATGCAATTTCCTTCTATTTTCTGCTACAAAGTCATTTTCAACTTATTTCTTTATCATTTCTTCCTCTTTTCTCATGAATGTCTCGTGGAATGTAAATACCTGAAATGAAATAGAAATATCGACATAACAAGATAAAAATTAACGAAAACGAAACTAAAATACACGCGAGTCAAGTCAAATATACGATATAATTTCGCGTTATCAATTTTTATCTGTTGTTAAAGTAGAAACTCCTTGGATATGTTGAGCCACTGATCTTAATCATATACACTCTTTGCTTGCTACAAGTGTTTGCTTTTGAGATCTCCATGATATTGCAATGTCGCCATATATAAACACATATCTAGTATGTGATTTAGCATTATATGGATTTGATAAATATCCTGCATTTGCATAACTAATCAAAACTGGTTTTGTATTGTTAGAATAAAACAAATCAAATCTACCCCTGAGATACTAAAATATCTATTTTATTCATTTTCAATGTCTCTTTGTAGGACATGTACTGAATCTAGGTAGAAAGTTCACTACATAGCTATATCAGGTCTATAATAGTTGACAAGGTACATGAGTGCCCCAATGACACTGAGGTATTGCATTTTTGAGCCAAGATTCTCTTCATTATTTTCCTTAGGCCTAAAATGATCCTTTTAATTATTGAGTGTTCTACTCATCATTGGACTACTCATTTGTCTGTCTTGTCCATATTGAACCTTTTCAATACTCTTTCTGTATGTTTTGATTGATGTGCCATATACCATTTTTAGTATACTTAATCTGTAAACTAAGGTAGAATCTAGTTTTTCCCAGATCTTTTATTTCAAATTCTTTCTTTAAATAATTTCTCGCTTCTATGATTTCTTTATAAGTCCCAATGATATTTAAATCATCAACATAAACTGCAATTATTATAAAACTATATATTGTTTTTCTTATAAAAACACAAGGACAAATAGGATTATTATCATAATCATCTTTACATATTCACTTAGTCTTTACATAATCATCTTTATCATAATCATCTTTACATATTCACTTAATTGCATTCATTTCTTTTGGTATCCTAAATCCTTTTGCGATTTTCACGTATATACCACTATCAAGTGATCCATATAAATAAGCAGTAATCCATAAGGTATATTTCAAGATTATTAAATACTGATAAACCAATTAAATAACAAAAAATATTGGAATCCATAATAGGAGAATATGTTACCTCATAATTGATCCTTGATATTTGGTAAAAACAACCTTGTGCAAGAAGACGAGCTTTGTATTTGACAATCTCATTTTTCATATTTGTTTTCTCATAAAAACCCACTTATACCCAATAGGGCCAAATACTTTTCGATTATTAGGAGAATTTAACTAAGTATCTATAACATCCTTCCAATTTTTCCAATCATGTTTATTTTGACATTCATTCATAGATCGGTGTGATACGGTGGGAGAACTGACTTGAGGTTTTGCGTTTGTTTTCGCAAATGTTTTGGTTTAGCAAGAGTCGCCACCGACTTTTTATTTTATCCTAAAAGGGAAGGTAGATTATAGAAAGGGAAGGTATTAGCACCCTTTCTATCCATGGTTATTCATGGGCTCTTAGTTACTTGTTTAGATCACTTGCCTTTGATTTTCAATTGTTTGAAATGGTGCTTTGTGTGTGGGTTTGAAAATGTTTTGAAAAGAGGCCGTTGTTGTGGCAACCTTTGTAATGATCCATATTTGAATGTATACAAAGGTGTATTTGTCTTTTGAAAAGTTTTCAATGTTTTTGAAAGTTGTTTTGAAAGTGTGTTGTGATGTGTGTTTTGAAAAGTAGGCAAGCGTGTTTTGCAAGTTGGATCAAGTAACTAAGAGTTGTCTACCCCTAAATTTACTCAAAGGTTTTTTCTATGTTTTAACCCTTTTAACAATTTTGTTCCACCATTGTATTTGGTGGACAATCTTGTGTTAGGATGTTAACGGGACGGGCGCGGGTCATCGTTTAGACCATGATTGCAATGGTGCCAAGTATCTTTGGCAACTTTTCCTTTAAGGGACTTGATCATTTTTAGGCAACGTTCGAAAGCGTCATCGAGGGACTATGATCATTTGAATTGTTTTGTTTTGCCAAAGACACCCAACATGCAACATGGCCCAATATTGAAGGCAACAAGTGGAGTAACCCTAGGGGTGCAAGTGTGATTGGTGTTTTCCATTTTCATGCTTTGTCTTTGAATTAGGTCAAGCTATTTGTTATTTGATTTTTGCATACAAACCCTAAGTCTATCATGGCATATTTAGAAAGCTTTAAAATGCGAAATTTAAAGTCCTAAATTATTACAAAGTAATCATGGGGATAGGGGTACAAATGTTCAAATGGGGATGAGACTTAATAGGAGAGTGGTATCCCAATATTTACAACCAAATCGAATCAATCGCAAATGTAAAAATGATCAATGTATAGGAATAAGTAAATGTGTATGTGTAAATGTATTTGTGTAAGTGTATGTGATTTATTTACAAGTGAAATAAAAATAGAAAGGGTTAATTTTTGGATATTTTCATGGTTTAGGGTAAAACCCTAATTTTGCTAAATAAAAAGTATTATTTATTATATACAATATTTATTAACTATATACAAAAAATAAATAAAAAGGAAGTATATTGTAAAAAAAGTGATTTTTGAGGTCAAATATTAATAAAAATAAAAATGTATTATTTTAGTATTTTTATCCTAAATATTCTAATAAATATATAAGTATTTATATTATGTATTAAATATATTAAAATATATACAAAAATAAAATATTTATTATTTACAAAAAAAATATATTTTTTAGGAAATGTTTTCAAAAGATAAAATAAAATGAAATCAGAAAATAAAATGTATTTGTATTATTTTTTAGTATTTCAAATAAAAAGTATATATATATTTATTATGTATAAGTTTAACAAAACAAATAAATGCCAAATAAATATAAAAAAATGTGAAAAAATATTTTTAGTGTTTTTTCATGTTTGAGCAAAAATATAAAATCAGAATCAAAAAGAAAAAATCAAAAATGACAAATGTATCACATAATGGGCCAGGGAGGTGTATGTGGAAAAATGTGGTGTAAACAGAAAAACAAAACAGGCCCAGCCCAAAGAGGCTTCTTCAACCTCCAGCAATATGTTTGAAACAAAGAAAAAACGCGCGTTTTCTCTTGTCCCTGCTATCTTCTGATTCCTTGATTTTCAACAAAAACTCACAAAAGCAATGTTATAGAACATCATGTCACGATTCTAAACATATAAAGAAGTTGATCTAACTCTCAGAAATGAGAGAGAATTTCTTCTCCCCCAATTCCTGACCTAACTTTTTTCTAATGTTCAGGTTCCAAAATCTCTTAACACATGCAATGTAAATGAAAAGTGATGATACAGGTAGCTTCAGGGCCATGAGTAGGACATAACTTCTTCACAAACCTAAGCCCAGATATGCTTGGATAGAGAGATAGAAGTTCAAATTCTTACCTGTTCAGCTTGAATCGTGTACAACAATGGAGGCACTTTCAATGCAGTGTGAGGACTTGTACAGCTTGCTTGAGGTCCAGGGATGCTCTTCCAACCTCTAGCTTGCTTTGAAACTAACTGAAACGAGCTAGGTAACTCAACCTGCACAACTAAAAAAATGAAAATGGTGAACTTGGTTAGAGGTGTTACAGTCTGCAGCTAGGGCTTGGGATAGTTTGTATGGATGATATAGGATGTGTTTGAACTGGTTTGGATGAAAACGCACGAGGGAAATGAACTGGCCAAGTCAAAATGCAGAAGGTACCCTGTTTTGCCACAAAACTGTGTTTTGATGAATGAGGGAGTTTTAGGGATGGCTTGGTCGTGTTTTAGGTTAGTTAGGGAGTATGAAATATGTTCACCAAGTTTGTTTTTGTTAGTTCTTGCAGTAATGTGAGTTGTTGTACAAAATGCAAACCTTTTTCTTTCTTAAGCCCAAAAATGCCAAGTTAGGTTGTAGGCTACCACAGGCCCCTCAAACATGCTGCCAAGTTTGTTCTTGATCAGTGGGATATATCCACACATTTGTGCCTCAGAGATTTCTTTGTACTTCAAAGATATGTGAACTTGACATAAAGTGCTTCTTTACAAGAATGGCTAAAATGCTTTTTCCATTTTAAGACTAATCCTTCATGTAATGACCAAATGCACAAAATAACATCTTGGCACAATGGTTTAGCATTGAATTATTGAGTGTTAATGGGATTAGAGGCCTGTAACCTAGCTTGTGCAAACTGACTTGAAAAATGCAAAGTGTTATGAACATGAAATTGGCCATGAACAAAGTGACTTTTGCCTAACTTCACAAATTCAATTCTCCCTAACCACAAGGGTGTTTGATGAGTTCTTGGACAATTTGGAAAGCTTGGAATGTGTACTACAATCCATCTTTGTAATGCAAGTTGAAATTCTAAGTGGAAGCATGTGAAAAGTGGCCATGAAGTTGGGCAAAAATCCTGCCTAAAATAGGTCAAAAAAATTTCTAAGTTAAGAATGTTTTGCACCCCTATTCCAAAAATCATAACTTGAGCTACAAGCTTCTTTTGAGGAAAATTTGTGAATCAAAGTTATAGATTTTGCAATGGGCTATAACTTTCATGTTTTGAGTTTTGTTTGAATCCAAATATATCTTAATGAAAAGATAGGACAAAGTTAGGAAAAAATAAGGGAATTTCATAACTTAGAAAAATTCTAAGTTATGAAATTTCTTCATTTTAAACCCTAATTTGTAATTTTTGGTTTCTTGGTGAACAAGTTTCATATTTTGACATGTTTTGATGAAAAATGAATCTTGGCACTTGATTTTGACTAAAAAGTCAAAGTTTGACTTTTCAGTATACAGTCAAATTTTGATCAGTTGACTGGAAAATTCATCTGCCAATCTTGTGCATTTGGGATCTTTTGAACTTGTTGAATGTGTCAAGATCATGCCATTGAATCCTTGAGTCCATATGTGAGCTTGGTTTGTCATTGGCGAGGTCAAACAGTCAAAAATTGCCTTTGTGCAGTCAAAACCCTAAAAAATGACCATTTTGCCCTTTTGGTGATCTGATCAAATTTCTTGTGGAATTGTGATCCAAACTTGATCAAATGGTCCATATGAGTTCATAATGTTGATGTGGGTCAAATATTCATGAGGTTTGACTGTCAATTGGCCACATTTGACTTTTTCCCCAATACAGCTGATTTTTAGGTCAACCGTCCAATTGACTGGGCAAAGATTGGAATCAAGGCTTGAAACTTGGTATGGATAAACTTGTGAGTCCAACATGAAGCATGAAAGTCATTTTGGGCATTTTAGGTCAAAACATCTTTGTGCAAACCCAAACCCTAATTTGGGTCAACAGTGCAAGGAGGGGTCTTGAGCAGAGTAAACCCTAACTTGTTCTTGAGTTCCAAGGGTCTTGTGAAGAGAAATGTTGATGAAATGGGAGGGCAAATTTTGGGGTACAACAGTTGCCCCTGTTCAATCTTCTTAGACCTGAGGATGTAGATTGGCTTGCGTGCCTTTCGTGATCCGAAGGTGGAAGATGATTGAACACTAAAGTGCCCAGAAATTTACACTCGCATAGTGGAGTATCAACAATGTGATGTCGGGAATGGGCTTATAGATGCCATTTGGAGAGATGATGGATAGTTGTGGAGATGGGCTTAAAGATGCCATCCGGGGTGTCGATCGCGTAAGAGATTCCTTAGCGAGAACTTGCGTACCTGAGAAAGAAAGATAATTTCCTGGCCTGTTACAGGGGTTGATCTTCAAACTCCTCATGTAGATATGCCCTGGCTAGATACAGATATCGAATCTACAATCAATTGCTCACAAATATGCCCTGGCTAGATACAGGTATCGAATTTGGAATTAGTCGTCTACAGATATGCCCTGGCTGGATACAGGAATCGAATCTGGAACTTCAAAAGGTTGCTTACAGACGTGCCCTGGCTGGATACAGGTATCGAATCTACAAAAAATCGCTTACAGACGTGCCCTGGCTAGATACAGGAATCGAATCCGGAACTTCAAAAGGTTGCTAACAGACGTGCCCTGGCTGGATACAGGTATCAAATCTACAAACAATCATTCACAGACGTGCCCTGGCTAGATACAGGAATCGAATCTGGAACTTCAAAAGGTTGCTTACAGACGTGCCCTGGCTGGATACAGGTATCGAATCTACAAACAATCATTCACAGACGTGCCCTGGCTAGATACAGGAATCGAATCTGGAACTTCAAAAGGTTGCTTACAGACGTGCCCTGGCTGGATACAGGTATCGAATCTCTAAACTCTTCACACAGATATGCCCTGGCTAGATACAGGTATCGAATCTGGAACTTCAAAAGGTTGCTTACAGACGTGCCCTGGCTGGATACAGTATCGAATCTACAAACAATCATTTACAGACGTGCCCTGGCTAGATACAGGAATCGAATCTGGAACTTCAAAAGGTTGCTTACAGACGTGCCCTGGCTGGATACGGGTATCGAATCTACAAACAATCATTCACAGACGTCCCCTGGCTAGATACAGGAATCGAATCTGGAACTGCGACAATTGATAGTAAATATCTTTGGATTGACCTTTTTCCTGAAAAGGCAAAACATCAGTTGTATGCAATGACATGAGGTATGAAATGCATGATGTCATGATGCTCTCAAAATAAATGAGATCGTGCGATATGATGCGTATATGCATGTATCATGATGTATGAAAATGCGATGTTTGCGAATGTATTCTTGTCTAGGAGAATAAATCCTTGACGAATGCCGGGAGCTAAATCCTGGGCTGATGTTGAAGAGTGGAATTCTTCGTTTCCGCTGGGGATGATGAACAAAGATGTTTGTAAGGATAAACCGGTAGGAGAAGATGACTCCGTTGGGGAATAAACTTGGTGAAGAGATTACTCTGCGGGGATTCTACTCTGTGGGAAGAGATGCTTCGCTGAGGTTTTGATGAGAACTCTGCTGGGGATTCCACTGATAAGTTATATTGGGGAATTTGATGAACTTCGCAGAGGATGATCTTTCCGTTGTAAATAGCTGAGGATAACCCAGTTATAAGCTCTGGTGGGGAATAACTTTTGAATAAAGCCGGGGAGATGCGTTCGTATTCTGCAGGGGATAAGCTTCCAGAATCTACTGGGGATAAGCTTCAGAATCTACTGGGGAGGATGATTCAACTTTCCCGGGGAAACTCTGAACTGTACTGGGGAGTGGCTCCACTGGATGTCTGTATTCTGCCAGGGAACAATCTTATATTAAGACTGCCGGGGATGCTTGCCGAGGAATGTCTATACTCCACTGGGGAATGCTGAGATCTTCTGGGGATACCCAACTTCCTTCAGGCTGACAGTAGACTAACTCTGCTTGGGGAGAGTATCGCTGACTTGCTGGAGATACTGTGCCTTTTTAGGGCTGATGGGAGACCAACTCTTCCTGGGGAGAGTATTGCTGAATCTTGTCTTACTCAACGGGGAGTGAAGGTATCCTGGTTACGTTCTTCAGCCAAACCTACCTTGGTACCTTGGTGGACAGAGCAACTAGATCGCTTAGACAATTCTTTATTGCCCCCGTTTCTGATGTCAATCTGTAATTAGTTCTTTGTTTTGCATGCAAATATTCATGATTAGCAATTAATGTCAAATGCATATATCAAAAATGAACATTGGACGTTCTTTGCAAAACAAAACAGAAAAAGGAAAAACGATGGGTAATTTGTCTGGAAAATTGAACTTGTATTGATTTTGAAATTTGCCTGTAAATAGGCGTTTCATGTACAGGAGGCTGACGTCCTAGTAAGAGAACGCCGCCGAGCAAAATAGAGTTTATACAATTTTGTGAAAAGGAAACAAAACAGCTATGTGAAAAATAATCCCACTGGGTTCCAACTCTGCTATCGCCTTTATGTCTTCAAGCGTCTCATCACTTTGCTGCTTAGTTGAAGATGAAGCTGATTGATTGGTGCCGTCTGAGCCCGATAGTTGATGCCGAATTCTGGATGCAAGATGATCCAAAGAGACATAGTGTTACGCTTTATCCCTAACTTTTGCCTGGACCTCCCTTTCGGGTTTTCAGTCCACCGGGATACCCATTTTTGCACAAGCCGCCTTTTCAGGTTTTCGACTTGCCGGGTGTACAGATTTTTTCATTTCATCCCTTATTTTTGCCCGAACCCTTTTGGTTCGCTGGGAAGCCCTTATTTTTGCCTAGGTGTGTCAACCTAGCGGGTCTTTAATTCATGCGTAGTATCTTTTTACTATGTCTGCATTGGCGGGGTGAGGAAGGTCGTCACCATCCATGGTGGTTAGAATCATAGCTCCTCCTGAGAAGATATGTTTAACCACAAATGGCCCTTCGTACGTAGGGGTCCATTTGCCCCTGGGATCACTTTGAGGAAGAATGATGTGCTTGATTACCAGGTCTCCGACTTGATACTCTTGTCGTCTGACCTTCTTGTTAAATGCCCTGATCATCTGTTTTTGGTACGTCTGACCATGACAAATAACAGTGAGTCTCTTTTCATCAATTAGGTTTAATTGATCAAGTCGAGTCTGGATCCAGTCATCTTCGCTCAAACCTGCATCCTTCATTATCTGGAGAGAGGGTATCTGGACTTCAATAGGCAAAACTGCCTCCATGCCATAGACCAAGGAAAAGGGAGTTGCCCCTGTTGACGTCCGTGCTGAGGTACGGTACCCATGAAGAGCAAACGGTAACATTTCGTGCCAATCTTTGTAGGTCACTGTCATTTTCTGCACAATCTTCTTGATGTTCTTATTCGCTGCTTCTACAGCCCCATTCATCTTCGGTCGATAGGGAGAAGAGTTGTGGTGCTGTATCTTGAATTGCTCGCAGAGCTCAGTGATCATCTTGTTGTTAAGATTGGTACCATTATCCGTAATGATCCTCTCAGGTACACCGTATCGACAGATCAGGTTGTGCTGAATGAACCGTGCCACAACGTTCTTGGTTACGGTAGCGAAGGAAGCTGCTTCGACCCACTTTGTGAAGTAATCAATCGCTACCAAGATGAAGCGATGCCCGTTGGATGCTGTAGGTCTGATTTCGCCGATCATATCAATGCCCCACATTGCAAAAGGCCAAGGTGCTGTCAAGACGTTCAAAGGAACCAGAGGAATGTGCACCTTATCAGCATAGATCTGGCATTTATGACAAGTTCGAGAATGCTGATAACAGTCGGCTTCCATTGTGGACCAGAAATATCCTGCCCGAAGGATTTTCTTTGCCATGGTATGTCCACTGGAATGTGTTCCGAAGGTACCTTCGTGTAGCTCTGCCATGATCCTTTCTGCTTCAGTCTTATCCACACAACGCAGTAAGGTGGAATCATGGTTTCGCTTGTAGAGAATGCCATTACTGAGGAAGAACTTTGCCGCAAACCTTCTCAGGAACTTCTTGTCATTAACAGATGTGCCTTTAGGGTATTCTTGAGCTTTAAGGTACCTCTTCACTTCATGATACCAGGGTTTTTCTGTTACCTCTTCGGTTTCGAGATCGCAGCAATGTGCAGGTTCATCCAACTTCCAGATAATGATCCGGGGAGCCTCGTTGTCCCATTTGACTTTGAACATAGAAGACATCGTAGCCAATGCGTCCGCTAACTGATTCTCCTCTCTTGGGAAGTGTTCAAAAGTTATCTCTTCGAAATGGGGAATCAACGTCAGCACAAACTCCTTGTAAGGAATAAGATTTGGGTGTTTCGTATCCCACTCGCCTTTGATCTGATTGATCACGAGAGCGGAATCTCCTAAGACACTCAGAAACTTGATCCTTAGGTCAATTGTAGCTTGAAGACCCATGATACATGCCTCATACTCTGCCATGTTGTTGGTGCAGTTGAAACATAGCCGGGCGGTGAGTGGAGTATGAGTGCCTTTAGGGGATATGATCACAGCGCCGATACCATTACCCAAAGCGTTCGAGGCTCCATCAAAGTGCATAGACCATCGGGATCCTTCCTCAGGTCCTTCATCCGGTCCAGGTACTTCACAATCAGGCACTACCATGATATCCTCGTCTGGAAATTCAAAGTTCATCGACTGGTAATCGTCCACTGCCTGGTGTGCCAAATGATCTGCCAATACACTTCCCTTGATTGCTTTTTGAGTCGTGTACTGGATGTCATATTCCGTCAAGATCATCTTCCATCTTGCTATTCTTCCGGACAAGACGGGCTTTTCGAAGATGTACTTGATTGGATCCATTTTTGAAATCAAAAGAGTAGTGTGAGTCAACATATACTGTCTCAGCCGGCGAGCAGCCCATACCAAAACGCAGCAAGTTTTCTCGAGCAGTGACTATCGGGTCTCACAGTCGGTAAACTTTTTGCTAAGGTAATAAATGGCGTGTTCTTTTCGGCCAGACTCGTCATGCTGCCCCAGCACACACCCCATTGAGTTGTCAAGTACTGTCAAGTATAAGATTAGAGGTCTCCCTTCAACCGACGGCATAAGAATGGGTGGTTCTTGGAGATACTCTGTGATTCTTTCGAAAGCGGCCTGACATTCATCGTTCCAACGTACTACTTGATCTTTCTTCAGCAACTTGAAGATTGGTTCACAGGTAGCAGTTAGATGCGAGATGAATCGGGCAATGTAGTTCAACCGTCCTAGAAAGCCTCTGAATTCTTTCTCTGTCTTGGGAGTTGGCATCTCTTGTATGGCTTTCACTTTGGCAGGGTCCACTTGAATACCTTTGTCGCTTACGACGAAGCCTAGAAATTTTCCAGATCTCACCCCAAAGGTGCATTTGTTTGGGTTCAACCTCAGCTTGTACAACTTCAGACGGTCAAACAGCTTCTGTAGACGGTCAAGGTGTTCCTCCTCAGTTTGGGACCTTGCAATCATATCGTCGATGTATACTTCTATCTCGTGATGGATCATGTCATGAAATAAAGCAACCATGGCACGTTGGTAGGTTGCCCTAGCATTTTTCAACCCAAAAGGCATGACCTTGTAGCAAAAGGTGCCCCACTGAGTAACAAAAGTGGTCTTCTCCATGTCTTCAGGAGCCATCTTGATCTGATTATAACCGGAGAAGCCGTCCATGAAGGAGAATACTTTATGCTGAGCAGTGTTATCAACCAGAACGTCGATATGAGGCAGAGGGAAATCATCCTTAGGGCTCGCCCTGTTCAAATCCCTGTAATCAACACACATTCGGACCTTACCATCCTTCTTCGGCACCGGAACCACATTGGCAACCCACTGAGGGTAAGAAGTCACTGCTAGAAACCCGACATCAAATTGTTTCATAACCTCAGCTTTGATTTTCTCAGACATTTCTGGACGCATACGGCGGACCTTCTGTTTTACCGGAGGGCACTCTTCCTTGGTAGGCAGGTGATGAACCATAATGTCAGTATCCAACCCAGGCATGTCTTCGTAAGACCAGGCAAAGATTTCCTCATAGTCATGCAGCATCTGAATCAACCGTTGTTTCACACTGAGCTCTAGATTGGCACCAATCTTGACTTCCTTTCTGTCTGTCTCAGTACCCAGATTTACTGTTTCCACTGGCTCTTCATGTGGCTGAATGGCCCTCTCTTCCTGGAGTAGTAGTCTTGCAAGTTCACCAGGCACTTCGCAATCATCTTCACCTTCGTCTTTGGCTAAGTTGATCGGATTTTCGAAGTCATAACTGGCGGTAGCAGAGTCGTTACCAGTGAGATCCAGAGTGGATTGGAACCTGTATAAGTGAGTGTGTGTAAATATAGCTGTTTTGCAATATATAATAAAGAAAGACAAGGAGCGCAAGATTTGAAATGTAAAAACGTCCAATGCTTTCATTAATGACATATGAGAGTGACACACAAAAGCCCTCATAAATGAAGCCACGGTGCCCCGGGTAAGACACCGAGCCATAAAAGTTTCAAAATATTGTCTGTTACAAATTCAAAACAAAAGAGTTCATTACTGAGTGACAAAAGTAATAAGTACGAAGTCTTTCGCAGTCCAGTTGCTTGGTCCACCGTCGGTTGTTGGGTAGATCCAGCTGTCGAATTCAGATTCCTCCACGTCGTCTTTAATAGCATTTACTCCCGGGTTGGTGATGAACACAAGAGGTCTTCCAATCCTTGCCTTACGAACAACCTTCTGAGCTTCTGCAGTGAAACCCAAACCAAACTTGTCGGTCTTTGGAGTGAAATCAGGAAGTCGGCCCCAGTTTGCGCACTCACCCTTCTCAATAACAGTCTGAGCATCCTTTAGGGAGGCCATCTTCAACGGAGAACCTTCTACAGTCACAGTCTCTGCCGACGCCAGTGTCTGAGGCACCTCTTCAAAGTGTTGAAAGGGGGTTTCAATGAACTCCCCATCCATCTCTACGTACCGGAACGAGTTGAGGTGGCTGACCATGTACTCTTCCTCCCCCTGAACCGTAACAATCTTCCCTCTGACCGGGTAATTAAGCTTCTGATGTAGTGTGGAGGTCACAACTCCAGCCTTGTGGATCCATGGACGACCCATCAAACAAGAATAGGATGGTCGGATGTCCATCACATAGAAAGTAGAATCAAACTTGAGAACCAACCCTGATTGGAATGTCAACTTCCCCATATACCATCCTTTTTGAACCGTCAAAGGCCCGGACAACAATGTTACTAGGCTTGAGCTCTAAACCCTCATAATCCAACCTGTCTAAGGCCTTCTTGGGTAATACATTTAATGAAGAACCGGTGTCTACCAACACATGGGCAAGAGTAGTGCCCCTGCATTCAATGGAGACATGCAGGGCGTCGTTATTGTTCTTTCCTTTGGCAGTCAGATCGGCGTCAGAGAAACCCAACCCATTATCAGCAGTCAAGTTGGCCACACAATCGGTAAATTGATCAGCAGACGTTTCTTGTGGCACATGGGCCGTCTTCAGGAAGGAGATCAGAGCCTTGGCGTGGGCCTCTGAACACAACAACAATGATAACATAGAAATCTTTGATGGGGTGTGCCCCAGCTGCTCAACTACGTTGAAATCACTCTTCTTAATGATCTTGAGAATCTCTTCCATCTCTTGCTGGGAAGCTTCAACATTGGTTGTCTTTGGTGCCTCCGTCAGGGCAGGAAAATCAGTAGCAATCCCTTTGCCCCGAGCGTCAGATGACTCGGCAGCAGGGGTAGAAACAGGAACTTGATCAGGAAAGGAAGCAGACACACTGGCAGGTGTGATGACAAGAGGTCTCTGAATAGCTGGTGGTGCAATATCTGGTGAGAACAACCTACCACTGCGAGTAACTTTGGCAGGCCCGGTGATGTTGCTGACGCCGGTACTTGTATCAAACTCTTGTTTTACTCCGAGCACATAAACATCTGCCCCATAGTGCCACGGGACAGCTTTGTCGGACGTATAGGGGAGGGCCCCCGGAACAGTGATGATGATAGGAGCAATCTTCTGAGTAGACATGATTTTGACAGGCTTCTTTGAGGGAGCCTTAGGAGGGTTGTTGAAAATAGTAACAATGGACACTTCTTCAACAGGGATAGCAGGAACAACAATCTTCTCGAACAAGATTTCTTTGTTATCCATCAGGCTTTGGATACCTGACTTCAACAAAGGACAACCGGCAGGTGAAACAGAACATATAAGGCAACCTTTACTACATCCCGGAAATAAACCGGCTAGCAATAGGTTCCTTTTGACAGTCAACAACGGAGTAACAATCTCATCCACAGAGGCCACATACGGGTCTTCTTCCACATCATTCACTCCATGCTGGGGCATGGGAGCAGTCACAACATTGGGCCTTTGGGGCGCCTCGAATTGTATTTATTTAGCATCAATAAGGTCCTGAACCTTATTCCTCAGAGCCCAACAATCATCCGTAGTATGCCCCGGGATATCAGAGTGATAAGCGCAACGGGCGTTGGGGTTGTACTTTGGAGAAGCTGTGTTCACCACCTTCGGAGCTTCCTTGACAGTTACCAGATTGGTCGACAGTAGTTGCGGCAATATCTGAGACAGGGTCATGCTGAGTCGAGTGTACTGCCTTTTGGGTCTCTCACCCCTTGGTTGGTTATACTGCTGAGGAGCAGCAGTAGGCTTTGCAATTACCAACGCATTGACAGCTTGGCGGCGTTCTGGTTTATCCTGTCTCCTTGGACCATAAACAGCACTAGATTCCTTTTTGAACGGTTTCTTTTCAGAACTTGAGGATGCACCTTTCTGTATCTTCCCGGACTTAATACCAGCTTCTATCTGTAGTGATAAAAAATGTAGCGGGGTAAATCGGAGATTGAATTATTGATTAATTCGTCTCACAAAAGCAAGAGTCGCCATCGCGCTTTATTATTTCCAAGGGAAAAGGGGAAAGAGCGAAATAAAACCCTAAATATGCAATGTAAATAATACTTTAAAAGTAATAAAGATACAAGGCGTTTTTGAAAAGATCTATGGTTCGGGGGTTGGTTATACAATGGGAAGGTATTAGCACCCACTGCATCTATAGTACTCTATAGTAACCTTTTGAAATATCTGTTTATGAGAATTGTTCGTTTGATTGAAAAATGAATCGTTTTGGCCGAAAAAGGGGTACAGACGGATTTTGAAGATGCGACGACCTAATGTCGAAGTTTTTGCTTAAAGGGTATAAGTTTTGAAAAGATTGAATATTTAAGGAAAAATTATCCTAAGTTTTAATGAAATGCGAATGTTCGCGCAATTAGACTTGAGGACATGAAGTCGACAAATTTAATCGTTTTTTCCCTTGGATTTAAACGTAAACAGAATAATCATGTGAATATGAAATGGCTAAACAGAGAAATTATGCGGATAAGGATATATAACAATTAAATAAAAGACTAAGTGTGTGAACGTGCATTTTTATGATTTTTTTGTTTAATATTAATGAAAAGAAAATATTTTAATAATTTCCATTTTTTACGCATTTTTTACATGGATAAAGGTAATGAGAATTAATTAAGGAAAACAAAAATATTTTTTAAGTTTTTTAAGTTTCTATTTTTTATATATTTTTTGAGTTCTATATAAGGTATTATTTTTAAAGAAATATTAAATAATCAAAACTAAATGAATACCTAAAAGTTACTAACTTAAAACTAATTAATCAAAAAGGGAATATTTAAAATTACCAAATAGACCTAAATTTAATAAACAAAAGGTAAAAATGATTAAAAGTTTTAATTAAATTTATTAATTGATTAAACTACTAATTAATTCAAACTAAGTTGGTAATGTTTCTAAAAGCTAAAAAAAAGAGATAAATAGAAAAGTGTATTAAAAAAGCTAGAAGAACAATTTAAATATGGGCCAAAGGTGTCTAAGAGGGCCTAAAAGAAGCAAGCAGAAAGGGGGGTGCCTAATGGGAATTCGTTGGGCTTAAGGCAGAAAAAAGGGTGAAGGTCCAATTGCTCATGATTTTGTTTTAGGGTTAACATAGTTTGGTAATTGGGATTAGGGTTCTTGGGAGAACGGCGCTCATCGTTCATGTTCTTCTTCGTTTACGCTTTCCTCACTGTGAGCTTCTGAATCCTTCGCTCGAACCACCAACGTGTCCTCTTCTGACTTCCCTTTGCCCGAGCCACCAACGTCCACCTTCTTCTTCGTTGAGTTCAGCGAAACGGCATAGAGGTAATGATCCATCCTTACGGTATATTTGGTTTTACGATTTTGTTGTATGTTATGATTTGTTCATGGTTATGAATCTGACTTCGTGTTCTTGCATGATTATTGTTGAGATATTGAAATGGAAGAAGGAAGCGATGAAACTACCTTTTGAATGAGGAAGGAAGGGCGTTGATGGAGGCTCGTTGGCGGAGGGAAAACGCAGCGAGGTTGTGGGCTTGGAGACCCTGGTACTCTGTATTCTTTATCTCCTTTGTTGCCTTGACGTATGCTTTTCTTCTTCTTTCTCTGCTACTGTATGCTTTCCGTTGCTTTGAACATTTTTGAATGCTATGTTGAAATAACTATTTTTGACTAGCTTGATGCTATTGATGCTTTTTCTCTTCTTCTTTCTGATTTTGCCACTGTATACTTTCCGTTGCTTTCGTTGGCCAGTGATGAGGTAATCTGAGGCCTGATGGTATGCTTGTTATTGTTTGGACATTGGTTTTGGTTCTACTGGTTTTGTGAACATGATGGTACAGGTTTATGGTTTATATTGGTAGGAAGGGTTTTTTAAGACATGGTTATGGATGGTACTGTTTGATATATGGTTTTGATATCTGTGATGGTTTTATGGAAATTGGTTTATGGCGTATGTTTGACAGTAGGGATGCTGGTTTTAGGCCATAGTGTTTATGGTTTAGACAGTAGGAATGGTTTATGCAGGTTCTTACTGGTTTTAAGCCATGAAGGTTTGATGGTTTAGACAGGTTCTCACTGGTTTTTACAGTAGGAATGGTTTATGCAGGTTAATCGTTTTGGTAATGCAGTAGCAGGTTTTGGTAATGCAGATAGCAAGTTTGGTTGTTAGGCCATATGATTTTGATATGGTTATGTGTTTCTGGTTTTTGTGGTGGAGGCCTTTTAGCAGGTTGTGAACTGGCTTTTGAAGTGGTTTATGCAGTAGGCTATGGTATATGGCATTTGGTTTTAGGCCATGATGTTTTTTTTGATTATGTTGATGGTTCTACTGGTTTTACAGTAAGAATGATTTTATGTTGCTTAGGCAGGCTTGACTCTCTTCTTTTTTTCTTTTGAAAGGATTTGTGTTCTGTTATACAGTTACTTGGCATTGTTTACGTTATAGGCTTGGGTTTGAATATTTTACAATATTCTTGGCCTTCTGCATATTACTGTTACATCAGTTTTGTTGGTATTCTATTCTTGTGCTTCTTTTTTTACTGAGTTACTGCTGTAGCTTTGTTTTGTAATTCCTTCTTCCTAAACCAAAACCTGCAAAACCATATTTCTTTCTCTCTTCTCTCTCCTAAGTACATTGATGCATAAATATGATGTGTACTGTATGTTCTGAAAAAATAAACATGCTGGAAAAATGATGAAATGGGAAATGTTTTATGCTTGCAAAATGGTTTTGAACTGCATATTCTTTTGTCTACTGCATGGAGCTTAAGTTTTTGACTTCTTCTATGTGGGCATAGGTTTACGTTGGAATTGAATATGTCATTTGTTTATGCATATGTTGTGGATTTTGTATCCTGTGTATATTTTGAAATATGCATTTTTGACAAAAGAAATTATGCATATTCAGTTTTGAAAAATAAAATGAATTTGTGCATGTTTTAAATTGTGCATTCATTTATGAAAAATAAAAATTGCCCCCTTTTTTGTGAACCGGGAGAAATCCCGTGATTTGCAAAAAAGGGTAAACTGATTCCAGCCGTTTGTTTTTAATGATGAACACTAATAAATAATTTTCTACTTTTAATTATTTATTCAATTCTGACTTTTCTTTTTAATTGTTTTTTGCAGGTAAAATCAAATGAGCAGACAAAAGCATTGGATAGAAGATTTAGAATTAGAATCTTAGAAATATAGTTCTATTTTACTTTAAACTTTTATGTAATTTGTTATTATAAATATTTTGTAAATAATATAATATTTAAATAACAATTGTAATAAAATAGAATAAAGTGAAATAAAATTCTATTATTCTCCGTCAATTCTTTTCTTTCCAATTATTTTATTTATCGTTTATAATTCTTTAAATTGTATAATAATTGAAAATCAATTTCAATCACTTAAATTCAGAATAATAAACGCATAAATAAACATCATTGATCAATTAATAATTTCAATTATTTAATTCGTTATTCATAATTTTCTAAATTATAATAATTGAAATAGAATTTCAATTATTTAACTTAGAACGATAAATAACTAAATAATCATCATTGACCAATTAATGAACTTCTTTTCAAATATTTATTATATTATTCATAAATCTTTAAATTATGTAATAACTGAAAATAAATTCCAATTATTTAAATTTAAGATAATAAATAATAAATAAACACTGTCTGAACGATTAATATGCCTCTTTTCAAATATTTATTTTATCATTTATAGATCTTTGAATTATATAATAATTGAAAATAAATTCCAATTATTTAAATTTAAGATGATAAATAATTAATAAACATCATTTAAGTCTTGATCAGTTAATAAATTTAGCGTCCAAAAATAAACAGCTCTCGACTCGAAAAAGTTATGAATTTTTAAAAATCAAAAGATCAAAATGCTTGCAATGTAATGATGCCGATGGGAGATGGTATCTTAGGTCGAAATTTGGGGTACAACAGCTGCCCCTATTTAAGTTTCTTCTATCCGGAGATATGAAGATTGAAATCTTCGTTTCGACGGGATTGAAGGTACTTAAATACATAATACGCAAATTTTGCTCTAAGATACCGTCATTATGGTACGAATGCGGTGATTGAATTCACAAAGAAAGATATTGTATGAAACAAGACAATGTTGGAGGAATCGAACACCAACAAAACACAGAGACATGGATTATACATTACTGGGGAAACAAACTATCGACTTCAAACGACAGACTCTTGACAGCGAATAAAATTGAGGGAATACGACCTCTGACCATAACAAAGAAGGCATCTTGCATAGGCCATGAAACAGATTATTGACCCAAAACAGTGAGTTCACAACTCAAGGTCGAAGATAGACGAAAAGCAAACAATCTTGCTGATGATGGATTACCGACTTCTGACGGTAATGATTCATGACAAGCTTCTCTGCGAGATTTCCGGAGATATACTCATTAATGCTGATATAATAATATTGTAGATACGCAAGTTGTTCAAATAAAGAAACTGCCACTTGTCGTCTTCCAAAGAAAATACCGATAACATACAAGCTGCTCAAATAAAGAGGCTGCTACTTGCTGTCGTCCAAAGAAAATACCAATAACATACAAGCTGCTCAAATAAAGAGGCTGCCACTTGCTGTCATCCAAAGAAAATACCGATAACATACAAGCTGCTCGAATAAAGAGGCTGCCACTTGCTGTTTTCCAAAAATAATAATGCACAAGTTGCTCGTGAAGAGCTGCCGCTTGTCGTTTTCCACAAGATAAAATGACGTACAAGTTTATCGTGAAGAGCTGCCGCTTGTCGTCCAAAGAAAATACCGATAACATACAAGCTGCTCGAATAAAGAGGCTGCCACTTGCTATTTTCCAAAAATAATAATGCACAAGTTGCTCGTGAAGAGCTGCCGCTTGTCGTTTTCCACAAGATAAAATGACGTACAAGTTGCTCGTGAAGAGCTGCCGCTTGTCGTTTTCCAAAAATAATAATAACGCACAAGTTGCTCGTGAAGAGCTGCCGCTTGCCGTTTTCCGACGATGTCTATGACGTACAAGTTGCTCATGAAGAGCTGCCGCTTGTCGTCTTCCCATAATAACAACGCACAAGTTGCTCGTGAAGAGCTGCCGCTTGTCGTTTTCCGACGATGATAATATACGTACAAGCTGCTCGTGAAGAGCTGCCGCTTGTCGTTTTTCTAAAGGATAACTCAGAAGGAAATTGCGATATCACTGGCAGAGAATAAAATCTTCATCAAGGAGAATCATGAATCAGTCCATTCCCAAGGATATCACATATAAATGTGCAAAATAAATGCACCATCTGTCTAGGTCGCGATTTCACTGGGAAAAATCATGAGATAGCCTATGCAAGAGACAACAACTTCATCCAGGAATAACTAAAGGGAAAAACAGTCAAACAAGACTCCACCCAATGAGAAAGCAACTCGATTGGGGAATTCATCCTATCCAGAAATGGACAAGGTGAGCTAAATCAAAAATCATCCATGAGGATTAGCTCAGTTGGCGAATTTAGAAAGGAAGCACATTTTCTGTTTAAGCTAACCTTCTACTTGGAAAGAAACATGTACGTTATTTGAATAAACAAAGTACAACCCAAAAGTCAAACGGCAAATGTGAGTATGCGTGCATGATATAAGTGTAAATGAATAAATGAATGTTATGCTGACAAAACGAACAGACGGAATAGGATGTCACGACAAGATAGATACTCGGCCAATCTTAAAAAAACGGAAAATAACTGGAACTGGAACCACACAACAACGTCAGAGCGTAACACGCCACAAGGCTCAAGTCTTCTGAGGAGAAAAGTGTTCAAATCCAAACTTCTAATACCAATAGACAAACTGGCATGAGACAAAGCGTGCCACACTTCCGAAATCTGCTCAAACAAAGCCAACTGAAACAAATCTTAACTGGTACACTTGGGGAGTCACCAAACTTAGTACCACCAGAAACACGAGCTTACACAAATAACACCTCATGATGATTTCAAAAGAAAACAAGCTCATCATGCAAGGATAAAATACTGTACTGTTTTGCATTTCACGGCTTGACCATCTTCGAAACAACTGTTAATATTCCTTTCGTTATTCACGACACATTTTTTTTAAAATAAGAATACTTTAAGTAAATTTGTTTCAAATATTTCCGAAAAAATTAAAATTTTGCCCCCAAAAGGTAAGTGCTCAAATTTCATTAATAAGATGGTAGTTTGCTAACAATGCGACTCCAGCGGTTTACAAAAGTTTGGGAAATAGTACATGAAATAAAAAGGTTACACAAAAACAATGATCGCTATTCTCCCTAACAACTTTGAATTCCAAAATGTGCTCAAATGCCAAGATTGGTCTGACCAAAAGCCTGCCTAAGCGAAATACTTCTTGACTGCATCGGCGTTCAAGGGACGCGGGAGTTCTTCACCGTCCATATTGGTGAGAATCAAGGCACCTCCAGAGAAAACTTTCTTAACGACGTACGGTCCTTCATAATTCGGAGCCCACTTGCCCCTTGAATCAGGTTGGAAAGATAATATCTTCTTGAGCACAAGGTCACCTTCTCTGAACTCGCGTGGTCGAACCTTCTTATCAAAAGCCTTCTTCATTCTCTGCTGATACAACTGACCGTGACACAAAGCTGTCAATCTCTTCTCTTCGATTAAATTCAACTGATCATATCTACTTTGACACCATTCGGCCTCAGAAAGTTTAGCTTCCATCAACACTCTCAGAGACGGAATCTCAACCTCCACAGGGAGTACATCTTCCATACCATAAACTAGGGAAAATGGGGTCGCGCCTGTTGAAGTTTGAACTGAAGTACGGTACCCATGTAAAGCAAACGGAAGCATTTCATGCCAATCTTTATAAGTTACTACCATCTTCTGGACAATCTTTTTGATATTCTTGTTAGCAGCTTCAACAACCCCATTCATCTTCGGTCTGTAAGGAGAAGAATTATGATGTTCGATCTTGAACTCTTCACAAAGCTCTCTCATCATCTTGTTATTCAAATTTGAACCATTATCAGTGATGATCTTGCTCAGGATGCCGTAACGACAAATGATCTGATTCTTGATAAATCTGACTACCACCTGTCTGGTTACATTAGCATAAGATGCCGCTTCCACCCATTTAGTAAAATAATCGATTGCTACCAAGATGAAACGATGACCATTTGAAGCTTTGGGTTCAATCATTCCAATCATATCAATGCCCCACATAGAGAAAGGCCAAGGTGAAGAGATAACATTAAGGAGGGTCAGCGGCACATGCATCTTGTCCGCATAAATCTGGCATTTATGACACTTCTTCACGTATTTGCAGCAATCAGATTCCATCGTCATCCAATAGTAACCAGCTCTCAACATCTTTCTAGCCATCGCATGTCCGTTGGCATGAGTGCCAAAGGATCCTTCGTGCACTTCTTGCATCAGCATGTCTGCTTCACGTCTGTCTACACATCTGAGCAAGACCATGTCGTAGTTCCTCTTATACAAAACTTCTTCATTGAGAAAGAAATTGCTTGCTAATATTCTCAACGTCTTCCTATCTTTATTGGATGCCCCAGGCGGGTACTCTTGAGTTTGAAGAACACGTTTAATGTCATAGAACCACGGTTTGTCGTCGGTGACCTCTTCTACTGAGAACACATGAGCAGGTCTGTCAAGGCGCATAACTCTGATTGTAGGCACATCATTCCAACCATTCACTTGAAACATTGAAGACAAAGTAGCTAAAGCATCAGCCATTTGGTTTTCATCTCTAGGGATATGGTGTAATTCCACTTTGTTGAAGAAAGTTAACAATCTTCTAGCATAGTCTCTGTAAGGGATCAAACCAGGATGACGAGTCTCCCATTCTCCTTTGATTTGATTAATTACCAATGCCGAATCTCCGTAAATATCAAGAATCTTAATCCTTAGATCCACTGCTTCTTCGAGACCCATAATACATGCCTCATATTCAGCCATGTTGTTCGTGCAGTCAAACTTCAATCTCGCCGTGAACGGGATATGAGTGCCTCGGGGAGTGACGATGATTGCCCCAATTCCATTTCCATAAGAATTCACAGCTCCGTCAAATATCAAACCCCAATGCGACTCAGGATCAGGTCCTTCTTCAGGTAACGACTCTTCACAATCTTTAGCTTTCAAGTACATAACATCTTCATCTGGGAAATCAAACTTGATGGATTGATAATCGTCAATTGGTTGGTGAGCCAAATGATCGGATAAAATACTCCCTTTGATTGCTTTCTGAGTGTGATACTCAATGTCATATTCAGATAACAACATCTGCCAACGGGCTATTCTTCCAGATAAGGCGGGCTTCTCAAAGATATACTTGATCGGATCCATTTTGGAGATCAACCAAGTGGTGTGGTTAATCATATACTGGCGTAGACGGCGAGCAACCCAAGCTAAGGCACAACAGGTTTTCTCAAGCAATAAGTACCGAGATTCACAGTCTGTGAATTTCTTACTCAGATAATATACGACATGTTCCTTTCTTCCAGTCTCATCTTGTTGACCAAGCACACATCCCATGGAATCTTCCAATATAGTCAGGTACATAATCAAAGGTCTTCCTTCCACCGGAGGAATCAAAATGGGAGGTTCAAGCAAATATTCTTTGATGCTATCAAAAGCTCTCTGACAATCTTCTGTCCACACACATCCTTGGTTCTTTCGGAGAAGCTTGAAAATCGGCCCACAGGTAGCAGTCATATGAGATATAAACCTAGAAATGTAGTTCAGTCTCCCAAGGAATCCCCTTACTTGTTTTTCCGTCTTGGGGGCGGGCATTTCTCGAATAGCTTTGACTTTATCAGGATCTACCTCAATACCTTTCTGACTGGCAATGAAACCCAAAAGTCTTCCAGAACGAACACCAAAAGTGCACTTGTTGGGATTCAGACGAAGTTTGTACTTCCTCAAACGCTGGAATAACTTCAACAAATGCTCCAAGTGATCCTCCTCAGTCTGTGATTTGGCAATCATATCATCCACATACACTTCGATCTCCTTATGCATCATGTCATGGAATAAAGCAGTCATGGCCCTTTGGTATGTTGCGCCAACATTCCTCAAACCAAACGGCATAACCCGATAACAGAAAGTTCCCCAAGGTGTAATGAAAGCGGTCTTCTCCATGTCTTCTGGTGCCATCTTGATTTGATTGTAACCAGAAAAGCCATCCATGAAAGAAAAGACTTTGAACTTGGCGGTACTGTCGACCAATACGTCAATGTGAGGTAAAGGGAAGTCGTCCTTCGGACTAGCTCTATTCAGATCTCTGTAGACTACACACATCCGAACCTTGCCATCTTTCTGCAACAGGCACTATGTTGGCTAACCACTGAGGATAGACCGATGTAACAAGGAAACCTGCATTAATCTGCTTCTGAACCTCCTCTTTGATCTTGTCAGCCATGTCGGGACGAGTCCTTCTCAGCTTCTGTTTGATCGGCGGACATTCAGGTCTCAACGGTAGACGATGCTCCACAATATCATTATCCAAACCCGGCATATCCTGGTAGGACCAAGCAAACACATCAACATACTCTTTGAGGAGCTCCAACATCTTCTCTTTAACTTCCGGGATAAGCAATGCTCCGACTTTGACTTCCTTTCTATCTTCTTCATCACCCAAGTTGACCAACTCTAAAGGTTCTTCAAACGGTTGAATGACCTTCTCATCATGCTCAAGCAAACGGGAAATTTCATCAGGAATCTCTTCACTATCCTCTTCTTCGGCTCTGAACACAGGGAATTCAAAGTTGGGAGAGGGCATATGATCATTGTTTTCAATGGTTAAGTCATGGATTAATCTGCACATATGATTATGCTTTATTTTAGAAATTGATTTGTACAAATAAAACAAAAAGTTATTATATTTTCCCATTACTACCAATTAATTTTCATTACTATTTCCCAGAAAAAGTGAAAAAAAAAACAGTAGTGAACAAAATAACATTTTTATTCATGAAGGGAAATACTTGAAACAAAGAGCCCAAACATTTTCTCTTTTGCCTTGGGCAGAGCAAAAGGAATTATTTTTCATAGCCCGACACAAAATACTTTTCGCCTTGGGCAGAGCGAATTTTTCAAAGAAAAACAAAACAAAACATTACTCGGAAATGTGCATAACAACAGGAACATCAACAGCTATCCAGTTTTGGCAAGCCAATCCAGGCGTCACAAAATTGGGCAAATATTCCTCGGAATCGTCATCTATGATAGCATCAACCTCAGGATGTATAAACCCTGCACTTCGAAAAACCTTTTGAATCGGACGAACAACCACCTCCTTCTTGACTCTTGCAGACACAGGACGAAAACCAAGACCTTCCCCGGATTTGTTCTCGGGCAAAGTCAACACCTGGCCCCATCCTTCGGCCGAACCACTTTCCACCACTCGCCGCGCATCCTCAAAAGAAGAAATGGATGCCCCTTGCTTTTTCACTGCATTCTTGGCAACAGAAAGACCTTGGAACTGGGTTCCAACATCTTCGTCAGCATCAATAAAAGAGAATTATGATAAATGGCTTACCACCATAGCTTGCTCTCCCCCAATCATCACTAGCTTCCCATGCCTCACAAACTTCAGTCTCTGATGGAGCGTAGAGGTGACTGCCCCTGCATCATGGATCCAGGGACGACCCAATAAGCTACTGTAGGAAGCACGAATATCCATCACTTGGAAAGTGATTTGAAAAGTATGGGGACCAATTACTATAGGCAGATCCACTTCACCAATGACTGTCTTCCTAGAACCATCGAACGCTTTAACAATTACTCCACTAGGTCTCATAGGAGCACTTGGATATGAAAGCCGAGATAATGTAGTTTTGGGCATCACATTTAACGACGAACCTGTATCCACCAACACACTTGATAAGGTATCATTTCCACAACTTATTGAGATATGCAAAGCCATATTATGGTTCCTCCCCTCCTCCGGGAGTTCTTCATCACTGAAACCAAGATTGTTACACGAAGTAATATTTCCCACAATCCCATCAAACTGGTCAACCGTCACATCATGATCCACGAACGCCTGGTCCAAGACCTTCATCAAAGCTTCTCTATGGGCACCAGAATCTCTCAGTAAAGCAAGCAAAGAAATCTTGGAAGGAGTTTGTAATAGTTGGTCCACAATCTTATATTCATTTCTCTTGATAAGCTTCAAGATCTCATCATCCTCAGGGTGAGGGATAGGTTCACTGGATCGGCCTATCTCAACCCTTGGTTCAACATTTCTCACTGGAACTTCTGCAGGTATGGGTCTCCTGACTTGAACTTCTGGTCTCTTCAAAGGTACTGCTGCAAAAACACGTCCACTTCTCGTAACTCTACTCACATCAACAATGTTAACAAAAGACGGTCTTGTTGGTATAGGGACTTCTACCCCATTCTCAATCATTGTGGCATTATACTTATACGGTACAGCTTGGTCTGAGTTGTAAGGCACAGGACCAGGTGGGTAAATAATCAAAGGATCAACAGGTGCAGTCTGACTGTCGTAAGCAATCTCTACTGATTCAGGCAAATTGAATTGTGGTATGATAACATTCACTTCATCCTCCGGATTTCTGTCATACGTAATAGTGATAACTCTCTGGTCTAACAACTTCTGAATATCCTCCTTCACAATAGGACAATCAACCTCTCTTGAACAAAACTCACAAACATCATAATCATGCTGGTGCCTAACAAAGGCAAGTCTTCTCAAACTCTGATGTAACCTGATCAACGACTCTCTTATGTGTTCAACTTGAAAAACTCGAAACTTTCCCGGACAACCTTCCACCATATTCACTGATGCTAACCCATGTCGAGGCAAAGGATTATCTCTAACATTTGGATTAACATCCTTGAAAGATAAGATACCATTCTTAATCAACCTCTTCACGTCCGCCTTCAGAGCAAAGCAGTTCTCAAGGTTGTGCCCCGGAGACCCTTGATGATATTCACAAAACTGATCCGCCTTGTACCACGGAGAAGTACTGTTTGGTGCGACATGAGGAGGCTTTGTCGTTATGAGATTCTTTCTGATAAGAGCAGGGAACAATTCCGTATAAGTCATAGGAATGGCATCGAACTGCGGTTTTCTGGGTGAACGGTTCTGATTGTTGAATGGATAAGCCTGTTGTCGAGGCTGCTGCTGAAATGGCCGTTGTTGAGTTGGCGGGGTTTGATGAGCTGGGGTCATCAAAGCTGGGCGGACAGCCGGAGTGACTGCCGCAACGTGAGAGTAACCTCTCCTTGGTCTACCTGGGAACAAAGCGCTGACATCCTGCTCTTTTCTTTTCGGGAAAACACTTCTAAACTTCTTAGTACTGCTAGAAGGACTCCCTTCTTTAACCAAACGCCCTTCACGAATCCCTTCCTCTAACCGCATGCCCATGCTTACCATTTCAGTGAAGTCACTGGGTGCGCTGGCTATCATTCTTTCATAGTAAAAGGAACCTAAAGTCTTCAAAAATATCTTTGTCATCTCTTTCTCCTCAAGAGGTGGATAGATTTGAGCAGCAATTTCACGCCACCTCTGGGCGTACTCCTTAAAAGATTCTCGGTCCCTTTTTGACATTGCCCGGAGTTGATCCCTGTCCGGTGCCATGTCAACGTTGTACTTATACTGGTGAACAAAAGCTTCGCTAAGATCGTTGAAGTTGCGGATCCGAATACTGTCTAAACCCATATACCACTTTAGAGCAGCACCCGTCAAACTATCTTGAAAATAATGAATCAACAAGTCATGATCATCGGAATACATAGACATCTTTCTCACGTACATTGTCAAATGGCTTCTAGGACACGAATCACCCTTATATCTCTCAAAGTCTGGCACTTTGAATTTTGCTGGAATCTTGACATTCGGAACTAAACAAAGGTCATGCGTGTTCTTCCCAAACAAATCTTTCCCCTTTAATGCTCTAAGCTCTTTCTGCATTTCCTGGAACTGATCTTGAAATTCTTCCATTCTATCAAAGAGACCCAAACTTTCAGCAGGCTCGGCAGGATAAGTAGGCTCATTCAAGTATGGCACAGAATGAACCACAGGAGCGACGGTTGTCATAATCGGTTGCGGAAAAGGTGTCACAGACGAAATTACTGGTGGCATGGCAGTTGTCTCTGGTTGAGGAAGAGACAAAGCAGGTTGAAATAAAGGTTGTACGGCAGGCTGATACCCCTCTGGCACAAAGTTGTAAGGCATTCCCCACGGAAAACCTTTCGGCATCTGATGTTGAAGTGGAGAGTTGATTTGAGTTACGAACGTCGGAACAGTGACAATCTCGGAAACCACTGGAGTTGAAGTCTGAATCTCGGCAGCTGTAGTCGATGGCTGATTCTGAACAGCCACCAAACTTTCCACTAACGCAGTTAACTTTTCCATCTCAACACGAAGTGTAGCAACTTCCCCACGAAGCTCATGGTTTTCCTGTTCCAGATCTTCCATTTTCCTCTGACGATTGGCTCGAGTGTCGTATTGGTGAGACAGCTTGACAACCTTTGGAGTGGAAAAAGAACAAGGATAAGACTCTAGAAAACATGTGAAGTGGAATGTGGAATGATGCATGACGTGCGATGCAAATGATGATTCATTTTAATAGTTTTTCAAGGAACTTCGGTGGTTTTGCACATATCAATAGTAAAGGAATTCGGAACAACAAAAACTCAATCCATTAATTGAAAACAGTAAATTACAACTCACAACTTTGGAACAACAAAACAATAAATTACACTTTGGGATAACAACCTAATAATAAAAGCAGTAAATTACAACCTCGAAACATGGAATCCATAATAAAGCGATAAATTACAATTTTAAAACATGAAGTCCAAAATAAAGCAATAAATTACAACTTTGGAGCATGAAGCCCTTTTACATAGTTTTACAAAATGACATCAATAAAATAAAACTAAAAGCTAAAGATCACTCAGAATCATCAGATGAGGGACCAAACACCAACTGTAACCGGAGCTTCTTGATCTTCTCTTCATAAAGTCTTCCATCTCTTTCTTCTCAGCTACCAGTCGATCAAAGATTTCCTTCTGCGGATTAGGAACGAGAGCCACGCTTACCAAACCTTCCTTCTTTCTCTTCCTTTCACTAGAATACTTCTTCAGTAAAGCATCCTTTTGACGAAGCTTCTCATCGTGATCAATGAACCAGCCGTCTTGAATAAACAGCAACTCCTCCTTTTCCTTTAACTGTCGAGTCAGGACTCAATTCTCATATTCAGACATATGGTACTTTTCTTTCCAAGCATCCCTCTCGGACTTCATCCTAGCCAGATTTCCTTGGTATTATCCTATATTCGTGATAGGGATAACAATAGATGATGGTGCTACGGTGGGGAATAAAGGTTTCTCAAGTTTATAGGGCATCTTGAGAGCACAAGCCCTAGCACGGACCCACTGTAGGTAAGGCTCTAAAGAAACGGCACCTCTATGTCCTAACATATCTCTCCCTTTCCTATGGATGTGGCGCCAAGCTCCTTCGATCTCCCTCTTAGCTGCCTGATGATCTTGTCCTTCCTGTAGAACGAAACCACTCACAAGGATGTTGTTTGGTTTATCTCTCATCGGGTACCCAAACTGACGGCGCGCGAGAACAGGGTTATAGTTGATTCCACCTCTCGTACCGAGAAGAGGCACGTTAGGAAAAGCACCACAGCTATCGATGATCTTCACGTCGTAGTAAACTCGATTATACCAGTCAATGTCGAAATGAGTGAGAGCCATGATCTTTGGCGCCCAACGCGGTTCCTTCTCGAGATCCCAGAAAACATCAGACCCAGGTAGATGCGAAATATACCACTGATACAACAACGGTGCACAACAAATAATCATTCCTCCTTGATAAGAGTTTCAAAGATGGATGGAGTAGTAAGTATCTCCGAGCAACGTAGGGACCGGATTTCCAATCAAGAAAATTCTGATGGCGTTGATATCCACAAATTTATAAACGTTAGGGAACAAGAATAGGCCATAAGCGAGTAAAGCGAACAAGTATTCAAAGGCGATAGTATCTTTTATCTCAGCAAAATGACGAGCTTTCCTCAACAAAAACTGCGCAGACAAGCCTCGGATTCCCCCTTTTGTAGTCATGTTCTCCTCTATCTCTGAATTCTTCAAGTGGGTGATGGTCGCTATCTCGTGAGATTTGGGCTCCTCTTCTAACCCAGAAAAAGGAACACAATCGGTGATCGGCAAACCAAGTATGTAGGAATACTCTTCTAAGGTGGGCATCAACTGGTAATCCGAAAAGGTGAAACATCGGTACAAAGGATCGTAGAATTGAACCAACGTATTGAGGATGCCTTCCTTCATCTTGCGCTTCATGAGAGGTATAATGGACCCATACTTCTTCTGAAAATCCGTCGGGTTCTCGATCTTCAGAATCAAACTCTTCAATTCTTCAATCTCGGGCTCCTTAAAACTAAAACTTCGAGTGTTTCTCCTTCCAAATTCCATGATAACTTGAGATGTCTGCAAAAATCCTTCTGAAGTTCCTTGAAAAATAAGTTTCTTATAAAGATGTTGATGAATTCATGAATGAATGATAATGCAACAGTCACACATAAGTTCGTAAACATGGGGTTCAAAGGTTCAACGTTCAGCATGGAGTCAAGGGTAAAGCCCACCCAAAGGTATGTACTAAGGGTCTAATCACACCTGTAAGACAAGGTTCTAAGAGTTCCCAGAGTCTACATTCCTCTTTCGGATATTACCAACGTCTTGATTACTCAATAATTAGCAATATTCTCAAGAGAAACTCGTATGAGCGTAGCATCGCGTAACAACTACTTCCGAATTACTCCGTTATAGTCTCCGCACTACACCTAAAAAGGTCAAGATGGGTTAGGGTTCTACGGTCCTCAACTTCTCGGGCTCCTAGGTCGAAAATAATAATGCCTTCCCGATTACTCGGTAAACAAATATTAAGTTCAAGAGGGCCTTCCATTGAGTGGGGGATCTCATGCCTCCTTCTTCGGGATTACTCCCTCAAAGTTAACATGACTGTACCGCCCGTCCTATTCCTTAAGTGTTACTTAATCCGGGTATAGGATTCGTCCTTTGCAAAAACCCAAACACCCAAAATAAACACATAATCAAACAAATCAAATGATAATAAACAGATAAGACAAATTAGGCTTAACCCACTTAGGGATGGACCAGCAAGAGGTCAATCTTTCCCCAGCAGAGTCGCCAATTCTGTAGCGATAAAAAATGTAGCGGGATAAATCGGAGATCGAATTATTGATTAATTTGTCTCACAAAAGCAAGAGTCGCCACCGCGCTTTATTATTTCCAAGGGAAAAGGGGAAAGAGCGAAATAAAACCCTAAATATGCAATGTAAATAATACTTTAAAAGTAATAAAGATACAAGGCGTTTTTGAAAAGATCTATGGTTCGGGGGTTGGTTATACAATGGGAAGGTATTAGCACCCACTGCATCTATAGTACTCTATAGGAACCTTTTGAAATATCTGTTTATGAGAATTGTTCGTTTGATTGGAAAATGAATCGTTTTGGCCGAAAAAGGGGTACGGACGGATTTTGAAGATGCGACGACCTAATGTCGAAGTTTTTGCTTAAAGGGTATAAGTTTTGAAAAGATTGAATATTTAAGGAAAAATTATCCTAAGTTTTAATGAAATGCGAATGTTCGCGCAATTAGACTTGAGGGCATGAAGTCGACAAATTTAATTGTTTTTTCCCTTGGATTTAAACGTAAACAGAATAATCATGTGAATATGAAATGGCTAAACAGAGAAATTATGCGGATAAGGATATATAACAATTAAATAAAAGACTAAGTGTGTGAACGTGCATTTTTATGATTTTTTTGTTTAATATTAATGAAAAGAAAATATTTTAATAATTTCCATTTTTTACGCATTTTTTACATGGATAAAGGTAATGAGAATTAATTAAGGAAAACAAAAATATTTTTTAAGTTTTTTAAGTTTCTATTTTTTATATATTTTTTGAGTTCTATATAAGGTATTATTTTTAAAGAAATATTAAATAATCAAAACTAAATGAATACCTAAAAGTTACTAACTTAAAACTAATTAATCAAAAAGGGAATATTTAAAATTACCAAATAGACCTAAATTTAATAAACAAAAGGTAAAAATGATTAAAAGTTTTAATTAAATTTATTAATTGATTAAACTACTAATTAATTCAAACTAAGTTGGTAATGTTTCTAAAAGCTAAAAAAAAGAGATAAATAGAAAAGTGTATTAAAAAAGCTAGAAGAACAATTTAAATATGGGCCAAAGGTGTCTAAGAGGGCCTAAAAGAAGCAAGCAGAAAGGGGGGTGCCTAATGGGAATTCGTTGGGCTTAAGGCAGAAAAAAGGGTGAAGGTCCAATTGCTCATGATTTTGTTTTAGGGTTAACATAGTTTGGTAATTGGGATTAGGGTTCTTGGGAGAACGGCGCTCATCGTTCATGTTCTTCTTCGTTTACGCTTTCCTCACTGTGAGCTTCTGAATCCTTCGCTCGAACCACCAACGTGTCCTCTTCTGACTTCCCTTTGCCCGAGCCACCAACGTCCACCTTCTTCTTCGTTGAGTTCAGCGAAACGGCATAGAGGTAATGATCCATCCTTACGGTATATTTGGTTTTACGATTTTGTTGTATGTTATGATTTGTTCATGGTTATGAATCTGACTTCGTGTTCTTGCATGATTATTGTTGAGATATTGAAATGGAAGAAGGAAGCGATGAAACTACCTTTTGAATGAGGAAGGAAGGGCGTTGATGGAGGCTCGTTGGCGGAGGGAAAACGCAGCGAGGTTGTGGGCTTGGAGACCCTGGTACTCTGTATTCTTTATCTCCTTTGTTGCCTTGACGTATGCTTTTCTTCTTCTTTCTCTGCTACTGTATGCTTTCCGTTGCTTTGAACATTTTTGAATGCTATGTTAAAATAACTATTTTTGACTAGCTTGATGCTATTGACGCTTTTTCTCTTCTTCTTTCTGATTTCGCCACTGTATACTTTCCGTTGCTTTCGTTGGCCAGTGATGAGGTAATCTGAGGCCTGATGGTATGCTTGTTATTGTTTGGATATTGGTTTTGGTTCTACTGGTTTTGTGAACAGGATGGTACAGGTTTATGGTTTATATTGGTAGGAAGGGTTTTTTAAGACATGGTTATGGATGGTACTGTTTGATATATGGTTTTGATATCTGTGATGGTTTTATGGAAATTGGTTTATGGCTTTATTTTTTATTAAATAATTAATTTTATTTTATTAATATTAATTATAAAAATAAATATTTTATTAAAAATTTTAATATTTTATTTTTTAAGCCATGAAGGTTTGATGGTTTAGACAGGTTCTCACTGGTTTTTACAGTAGGAATGGTTTATGCAGGTTAATCGTTTTGGTAATGTAGTAGCAGGTTTTGGTAATGCAGATAGCAAGTTTGGTTTTTAGGCCATATGATTTTGATATGGTTATGTGTTTCTGGTTTTTGTGGTGGAGGCCTTTTAGCAGGTTGTGAACTGGCTTTTGAAGTGGTTTATGCAGTAGGCTATGGTATATGGCATTTGGTTTTAGGCCATGATGTTTTTTTTGATTATGTTGATGGTTCTACTGGTTTTACAGTAAGAATGGTTTTATGTTGCTTAGGCAGGCTTGACTCTCTTCTTTTTTTCTTTTGAAAGGATTTATGTTCTGTTATACAGTTACTTGGCATTGTTTACGTTATAGGCTTGGGTTTGAATATTTTACAATATTCTTGGCCTTCTGCATATTACTGTTACATCAGTTTTGTTGGTATTCTATTCTTGTGCTTCTTTTTTTACTGAGTTACTGCTGTAGCTTTGTTTTGTAATTCCTTCTGCCTAAACCAAAACCTGCAAAACCATATTTCTTTCTCTCTTCTCTCTCCTAAGTACATTGATGCATAAAAATGATGTGTACTGTATGTTCTGAAAAAATAAACATGCTGGAAAAATGATGAAATGGGAAATGTTTTATGCTTGCAAAATGGTTTTGAACTGCATATTCTTTTGTCTACTGCATGGAGCTTAAGTTTTTGACTTCTTCTATGTGGGCATAGGTTTACGTTGGAATTGAATATGTCATTTGTTTATGCATATGTTGTGGATTTTGTATGCTGTGTATATTTTGAAATATGCATTTTTGACAAAAGAAATTATGCATATTCAGTTTTGAAAAATAAAATGAATTTGTGCATGTTTTAAATTGTGCATTCATTTATGAAAAATAAAAATCCCCCCCTTTTTTGTGAACCGGGAGAAATCCCGTGATTTGCAAAAAAGGGTAAACTGATTCCAGCCGTTTGTTTTTAATGATGAACACTAATAAATAATTTTCTACTTTTAATTATTTATTCAATTCTGACTTTTCTTTTTAATTGTTTTTGCAGGTAAAATCAAATAAGCAGACAAAAGCATTGGATAGAAGATTTAGAATTAGAATCTTAGAAATATAGTTCTATTTTACTTTAAACTTTTATGTAATTTGTTATTATAAATATTTTGTAAATAATACAATATTTAAATAACAATTGTAATAAAATAGAATAAAGTGAAATAAAATTCTATTATTCCCCGTCAATTCTTTTCTTTCCAATTATTTTATTTATCGTTTATAATTCTTTAAATTATATAATAATTGAAAATCAATTTCAATCACTTAAATTCAGAATAATAAACGCATAAATAAACATCATTGATCAATTAATAATTTCAATTATTTAATTCGTTATTCATAATTTTCTAAATTATAATAATTGAAATAGAATTTCAATTATTTAACTTAGAACGATAAATAACTAAATAATCATCATTGACCAATTAATGAACTTCTTTTCAAATATTTATTATATTATTCATAAATCTTTAAATTATGTAATAACTGAAAATAAATTCCAATTATTTAAATTTAAGATAATAAATAATAAATAAACACTGTCTGAACGATTAATATGCCTCTTTTCAAATATTTATTTTATCATTTATAGATCTTTGAATTATATAATAATTGAAAATAAATTCCAATTATTTAAATTTAAGATGATAAATAATTAATAAACATCATTTAAGTCTTGATCAGTTAATAAATTTAGCGTCCAAAAATAAACAGCTCTCGACTCGAAAAAGTTATGAATTTTTAAAAATCAAAAGATCAAAATGCTTGCAATGTAATGATGCCGATGGGAGATGGTATCTTAGGTCAAAATTTGGGGTACAACACTATCCTCTCACCAGTTAAGATCAAATCTATGAACCCAACAGAAGAATTACCAATCAGGTGGTTAAAGAATGGACCAGACAGGGTCCCCAAGAACATGTCGACAAGCTCACGGTCAGTCAACGGTGGCTGCACCCTTCCAGCCAGGTCCCTCCACTTCTGCGCATACTCCTTGAATCCTTCACCCGTCCCCAGTGACATACCCTGGAGTTGGGTACGCGTGGGAGTGAGGTCGGAATTGTACTGATACTGCTTATAAAATGCAGTAGCCAAGTCCTCCCAGTTTCGAATACTGGCTCCATCCAGCTTATAGAACCATTCGAGTTGAGCCCCTGAAAGGCTATCCTGGAAGAAATGGATCCATAGGTTCTTGTCTGCAGTGTAAGGTTGGATCTTCCTTACATATGATCTGAGATGCAGCTTAGGACAGGAAGCCCCGTCGTACTTCGCAAAGGCAGGTGCCTTTAACTTGTGTGGGATCACCACTCCAGAAGATAAACCTAGATCTCCAAAATCCAACCCCGGCACATGTTGAATCTCCATGGCACTTAAACAGTCCTCTAGTTGCTTGTACCTGTCTTCAGCAGGAGGGTACTGTTCATCATTGTAATCTGTCTCGTTGTCGGAGACCGCAGGACTAGGAACCCTTCCCCCTTGGGGACTATCCTTCCCTACAGAGGAAGTAGCCTGATCATCCTCATTCTGCAGTGTATTCCCAAACCTCCGTCCAGAGTTAAACAGCGCAGTCCTCTTCTTCTTCTTCTTCAAGAGCAGAGTCTTCAACTCCTGTTGACCCTGGGCTAAGCTCATGACCAGCTCTTGAAACTGGGCGTTCTGGGCCTGGAGGGCCTTGATAGCTTGTTCGGTAGTAGGCTCGGAAGACATGATGATTGAGTGCTGAAATAAACAGCGAAGAAGATTAAGCAACCTGTAGAAGAAGGGTACCTGTTATGCATATGATGCAATGAGATGCGTATGATTTATGTTTTCAAAGACAATCGGGATTCAACTTTGTAGACAAAAAGGAAATACACTTCATTAGATTCAAACTTTAAATTGTTCAACAATTTGCCCTTAGGCATTACAAGAATGAAAATACTCAAAAGGAAATAAAAGCTGTAAAAGAAACATCCAAAGCCCATCAATGCTCCCATGGCCTCCTATTCTCAGTACGGATATAGTCATTCAGGATCCGCTCATTCTCCAATTGCTTAGTCAGCTTCTGGATATTTTGTTCCTGTTCGTTGAACCTTTCCCGATAAGAATCCTGTTCTTCCTGTAACTGCGCCCAAGATCTCTTTAGTGTATCAACATCAGTGGGTATCTGAGGAGGGAGGACAATTGGAGGAATCCCGTCTTCATCAGGAAATTCAAGGATGATAGGCATGACAGCTTCGTATGGCATACCTAACTTCTGAGCACGGATGCAGACCCATCTGTAGTAGGATTCCATAGGTAGAGAAGTCTTCGGTCCTAACTCATGTGGGTCAACTTTGTGAATTCTGTCCCAAGCCTTGATGAATCTACGGCGCAGCTCGTCACTGTCTACCTGAAACTCAAAACTGATGTGAGGTACCAACATCTCATGAGGCCCTGCTCTTCTGGCTCTCCCAAACTGACGGAGAGCTAAACATCGATTATAAGAGATTCCTCCCTGGGTACCGATCAATGGAACATTAGGATATTCTCCGCAACGATCAATAATGGCTACCTCATCCAAACCTCTGAGAGTCCAAATGATGTCATCATCAGTGAGAGACATTAACCTATGATCCCAACCCTTTCCTTCTTGGTTCTTCAGCACGAACTTAGGGAGGTGCGAAATAAACCACCTCACTAACAAAGGAGCACAACACCACAGAGTTCCCCATCTTCGGGCAGTACGAGCATAGAGCAGTTGCAGGATATCACCCAAGAGAGTGGGTACAGGGTTCCGAGAGATGAAGATCCTTATGGAGTTGACATTAATAAAGGTATCAGGATTTCGAAACAATACTAGACCATAGATTAAGAGAGCCAGAATGTCTTCATACGCCTTGAAGTCTAAGTCATTCCAGAAACTATTAGCTTTGCCAACCAGAAACTTAGCCAAAAAGCACTTAACTCCACTTCTAGTCTCCCAGTTAGCCATTACCTCTTCTTTGGTCAAGGGAAGGGCTGCAGCAATCTCTTCAGGCCTAAGAGTCTTCTCCCAACCAGTGAATGGAGTCTGCTCCAAAACAGGGATACCAAGTAACTCAGAGAATTCTTCCAGGGTAGGGACCAGCTGGAAGTCTTGAAAAGTGAAGCAATGGTATAGGGGATCATAAAACTGGACCAGGACACTCATCAGTTGTTGGTCCCACTTTGAAGTGACTAAACCGAGAAGAGAACCATGCCTCTTGATGAAGGAAGTAGTGTTTGGAATCCTATCAACCAAATCCTTGAGCAAAGTAGGTGGTTGAACAAAGTTGAGCCGGATAGTATTCCTACGCATGGGCATCACGATGTCCTATAAAACAGAGCAAAGATGAAACCCTCTTGTCTTTGAAATGGGTCAGTCCTTATGCAGGATGCATGCAATGGTATGATGGTATGATGTTATGATAAAGCACACCACAAGTATTCACAAAGGCAAGCATGATAAGGCACACAAGTCACACAAGAAAACCCTTAGAGTTTAGGCCAACATGAGGTTTAGGTATTACCCTCTTTCAGTTTTGTTGGTTAAGACCTGTCCTATCAAAAGTAAACCGGGTTCTAGAGGATCTCAATATCACTGACTACCCTCAATCGGTCATAACTCCAGCATCGCAATCTTTTCTTGCGGCCAGAACCATCGCGAGAGTTTAGCCTCAATGAGTGTAGCATACTGCTACCGTTCTATGGCCAAGTTGGGTCAATTTAGGGTTCTAAGGTCGGTTGGTGCTTAATGACTTCCTTAGAAGACCCATATTCTCCTCGTTGCAACACAAGGGATATCGGTACAAACCAAGGTGTCACACCAACGTAGCCACTACTTCACCCATGTCGGTCTACGCCGGACAGGTCCCTCACAGCTTATGCTACCTAAAGGGTATTCCCCAGATCCGGGTTAGGATCTATGAAACTCCGATGCAAAGTCCACCAATATAAAAGCAAACAAAGCAAACAATTGAAAACAAGAGTGGTCTAATCCTAAGGTAACCCCACTTTTAAGTCAATCCCCAGCAGAGTCGCCAGTTCTGTGATACGGTGGGAGAACTGACTTGAGGTTTTGCGTTTGTTTTCGCAAATGTTTCGGTTTAGCAAGAGTCGCCACCGACTTTTTATTTTATCCTAAGGAAAGGTTAAAAAGCACAGCAAAAACCTTTGAGATGTTTTCTTGGGTTCGGGGGGTAGATTATAGAAAGGGAAGGTATTAGCACCCTTTCTATCCATGGTTATCCATGGGCTCTTAGTTACTTGCTTAGATCACTTGCCTTTGATTTTCAATTGTTTGAAATGGTGCTTTGTGTGTGGGTTTGAAAATGTTTTGAAAAGAGGTCGTTGTTGTGGCAACCTTTGTAAGGATCCATGTTTGAATGTATACAAAAGTGTATTTGTCTTATGAAAAGTTTTCAATGTTTTTGAAAGTTGTTTTGAAAGTGTGTTGTGATGTGTGTTTTGAAAAGTAGGCAAGCGTGTTTCGCAAGTTGGATCAATTAACTAAGAGTTGTCTACCCCTAAATTTACTCAAAGGTTTTTTCTATGTTTTAACCCTTTTAAAAATTTTGTTCCACCATTGTATTTGGTGGACAATCTTGTGTTAGGATGTTAATGGGACGGGCGCGGGTCATCGTTTAGACCATGATTGCAATGGTGCCAAGTATCTTTGGCAACTTTTCCTTTAAGGGACTTGATCATTTTTAGGCAACGTTCGAAAGCGTCATCGAGGGACTATGATCATTTGAATTGTTTTGTTTTGCCAAAGACACCCAACATGCAACATGGCCCAATATTGAAGGCAACAAGTGGAGTAACCCTATGGGTGAAAGTGTGATTGGTGTTGTCCATTTTCATGTTTTGTGTTTGAATTAGGTCAAGCTATTTGTTATTTGATTTTTGCATACAAACCCTAAGTATATCATGGCATATTTAGAAAGCTTTAAAATGCGAAATTTAAAGTCCTAAATTATTACAAAGTAATCATGGGGATAGGGGTACAAATGTTCAAATGGGGATGAGACTTAATAGGAGAGTGGTATCCCAATATTTACAACCAAATCGAATCAATCGCAAATGTAAAAATGATCAATGTATAGGAATAAGTAAATGTGTATGTGTAAATGTATTTGTGCAAGTGTATGTGATTTATTTACAAGTGAAATAAAAATAGAAAGGGTTAATTTTTGGATATTTTCACGGTTTAGGGCAAAACCCTAATTTTGCTAAATAAAAAGTATTATTATTTATTATATACAATATTTATTAACTATATACAAAAAATAAATAAAAAGGAAGTATATTGTAAAAAAAGTGATTTTTGAGGTCAAATATTAATAAAAATAAAAATGTATTATTTTAGTATTTTTATCCTAAATATTCTAATAAATATATAAGTATTTATATTATGTATTAAATATATTAAAATATATACAAAAATAAAATATTTATTATTTACAAAAAAAATATATTTTTTAGGAAATGTTTTCAAAAGATAAAATAAAATGAAATCAGAAAATAAAATGTATTTGTATTATTTTTTAGTATTTCAAATAAAAAGTATATATATATTTATTATGTATAAGTTTAACAAAACAAATAAATGCCAAATAAATATAAAAAAATGTGAAAAAATATTTTTAGTGTTTTTTCATGTTTGAGCAAAAATATAAAATCAGAATCAAAAAGAAAAAAAATCAAAAATGACAAATGTATCACATAATGGGCCAGGGAGGTATATGTGGAAAAATGTGGTGTAAACAGAAAAACAAAACAGGCCCAACCCAAAGAGGCTTCTTCAACCTCCAGCAATATGTTTGAAACAAAGAAAAAACGCGCGTTTTCTCTTGTCCCTGCTATCTTCTGATTCCTTGATTTTCAACAAAAACTCACAAAAGCAATGTTATAGAGCATTATGTCACGATTCTAAACATATAAAGAAGTTGATCTAACTCTCAGAAATGAGAGAGAATTTCTTCTCCCCCAATTCCTGACCTAACTTTTTTCTAATGTTCAGGTTCCAAATTCTCTTAACACACACAATATAAATGAAAAGTGAGGATACAAGTAGCTTCAGGGCCATGAGTAGGACATAACTTCTTCACAAACCTAAGCCCAGATATGCTTGGATAGAGAGATAGAAGTTCAAATTCTTACCTGTTTAGCTTGAATCGTGTACAACAATGGAGGCACTTTCAATGCAGTGTGAGGACTTGTACAGCTTGCTTGAGGTTCATGGATGCTCTTCCAACCTCTAGCTTGCTTTGAAACTAACTGAAACGAGCTAGGTAACTCAACCTGCACAACTGAAAAAATGAAAATGGTGAACTTGGTTAGAGGTGTTACAGTCTGCAGCTAGGGCTTGGGATAGTTTGTATGGATGATATAGGATGTGTTTGAACTGGTTTGGATGAAAACGCACGAGGGAAATGAACTGGCCAAGTCAAAATGCAGAAGGTACCCTGTTTTGCCACAAAACTGTGTTTTGATGAATGAGGGAGTTTTAGGGATGGCTTGGTCGTGTTTCAGGTTAGTTAGGGAGTATGAAATATGTTCACCAATTTTGTTTTTGTTAGTTCTTGCAGTAATGTGAGTTGTTGTACAAAATGCAAACCTTTTTCTTTCTTAAGCCAAAAAATGCCAAGTTAGGTTGTAGGCTACCACAGGCCCCTCAAACATGCTGCCAAGTTTGTTCTTGATCAGTGGGATATGTCCACACATTTGTGCCTCAGAGATTTCTTTGTACTTCAAAGATATGTGAACTTGACATAAAGTGCTTCTTTACAAGAATGGCTAAAATGCTTTTTCCATTTTAAGACTAGTCCTTTATGTAATGACCAAATGCACAAAATAACATCTTGGCACAATGGTTTAGCATTGAATTATTGAGTGTTAATGGGATTAGAGGCCTGTAACCTAGCTTGTGCAAGCTGACTTGAAAAATGCAAAGTGTTATGAACATGAAATTGGCCATGAACAAAGTGACTTTTGCCTAACTTCACAAATTCGATTCTCCCTAACCACAAGGGTGTTTGATGAGTTCTTGGACAATTTGGAAAGCTTGGAATGTGTACTACAATCCATCTTTGTAATGCAAGTTGAAATTCCAAGTGGAAGCATATGAAAAGTGGCCATGAAGTTGGGCAAAAATCCTCCCTAAAATAGGTCAAAAAAATTTCTAAGTTAAGAATGTTTTGCACCCCTATTCCAAATATCATAACTTGAGATACAAGCTTCTTTTGAGGAAACTTTGTGAATCAAAGTTGTAGATTTTGCAATGGGCTATAACTTTCATGTTTTTAGTTTTGTTTGAATCCAAATATATCTTGATGAAAAGATAGGACAAAGTTAGGAAAAAATAAGGGAATTTCATAACTTAGAAAAATTCTAAGTTATGAAATTTCTTCATTTTAAACCCTAATTTGTAATTTTTGGTTTCTTGGTGAACAAGTTTCATATTTTGACATGTTTTGATGAAAAATGAATCTTGGCACTTGATTTTGACCAAAAAGTCAAAGTTTGACTTTTCAGTATACAATCAAATTTTGATCAGTTGACTGGAAAATTCATCTGCCAATCTTGTGCATTTGGGATCTTTTGAACTTGTTGAATGTGTCAAGATCATGCCATTGAATCCTTGAGTCCATATGTGAGCTTGGTTTGCCATTGGCTAGGTCAAACAGTCAAAAATTGCCTTTGTGCAGTCAAAACCCTAAAAAATGACCATTTTGCCCTTTTGGTGATCTGATCAAATTTCTTGTGGAATTGTGATCCAAACTTGATCAAATGGTCCATATGAGTTCATAATGTTGATGTGGGTCAAAAATTCATGAGGTTTGACTGTCAATTGGCCACAATTGACTTTTTCCCCAATATAGTTGATTTTTAGGTCAACTGTCCAATTGACTGGGCAAAGATTGGAATCAAGGCTTGAAACTTGGTATGGATAAACTTGTGAGTCCAACATGAAGCATGAAAGTCATTTTGGGAATTTTAGGTCAAAACATCTTTGTGCAAACCCAAACCCTAATTTGGGTCAACAGTGCAAGAAGGGGTCTTGAGCAGAGTAAACCCTAACTTGTTCTTGAGTTCCAAGGGTCTTGTGAAGAGAAATGTTGATGAAATGGGAGGGAAAATTTTGGGGTACAACAATCGGGGTTCGGGATTATCATTTTTATTCATAATTTTACATGCGAGTGAGAGCAAAAATATCTCATCAATATCCGTACCTTTTCGGTTCAACAAATTTCTTGTATTAACATATTTAATTGAAATCTAGAGATCATTCTTGTTTACAGTTTAATTATCAATGATATCTTTATCATCATCTTGTGCTTCTTTGAGAGCACGCTTTTCAATCGTGGATTTATTATTATTATCTAGTGTCTTTTCAAGATCACTTTCAATCAAATTCACATTTTCTATTCCCTTTCTTTTTCAGGGATTTTTATCTTTGGATCCCATAGGTTAGCCACGCATCAAGTGTGCCTTAGATATATTGGCTACATCATTTATATTTGAAATATCAACCCTAGTTGGGAGATTTATTGCTGGTACCTATGACTTTGTCACTCTTTTCAAATCAGTAAACGAATGTGGCAATTAATTTGCTAAATTTGGTAAGTGCACTATTTGCTTTACATTTTCTTCCCATGATCTATTATATGGGTCCAAATGTAATAAATGGAGTGCATACCATGTTTTCTCATTTTCTAATTTTTTTTATTCTCTCCTCTAGCGTTGGAAATTTTGTTTCGTCAAAATGGCAATCTTTAAATCTTGCCTGAAAAATATCACCTTATAAAGGTTCAAGATATTTAATAATAGATGGTGATTCATACCCCACATATATTCCTAACCTCCTTTGAGGTCCCATCTTTTTTCTTTGTGGTGGAGATATTGAGACATATACTGCACAACTAAATATCTTTAAATGAGAAATATTTGGTTCCTTACCAATTTCTAGTTGATAAGGGATGTGTTTGTTATCAACACTTTGTCTTAGGCGGATGAGTGCTGCAACATGTAAAATTGCATGAACCCAAATTGTAACTGGTAGTTTAGTTCTCATTATTAATGGTCTAGTAATATATTGAAGACGTTTGATTAATGACTCGGCTAAACCATTTTGTGTATGCACACGAGGAACATGATGTTCAAAAATAATTCAGATTGACATGCAATAATTATTAAATGATTCAGATGTAATTTCCCTATCATTGTCAAGTCTAATTTTCTTTATAGTATAATCAGAAAATTGAGCTATAAGTTTAATTATTTGTGCAAGAAATTTTGCAAATACCATATTACGACTTGACATTAAGCATACATATGATCATCTACTAGATACATCAATCATTACCATAAAATACCTGAATGATCTTGACGGTGGATGGATAGGTCCACATATATCTCCTTGAATTCCTTCAAGAAATGCAGGTGATTTTGTCTGAATCTTACCTGGTGAGTGCGTTGTTATTAGATTTCCAAGAGAGCCACCTTCACAGGGTCTATCTTCTTTTGTAAGGTTTAAACTTTTCAATGGATGACCATGTGTACTTTCAACTATTTTGTGCATCATACATTTATTCAATTTCATGTATATAAATATGTATAATGTAATCCAAAAGGCAAATTTGGTAGTTTTTCTAAAGGTTTCTTCTTTCCCAAAACATTGGCAGTGATATTAATGTATTGCATGTTACCTTCAGTTGTAGTTTCAGTATCATATCCTTGATGATATATGTCATTAAAACTCAACAAATTTATCTTTGATTTTGAAGAGTATAGCATTATTAATGACAAACTTTGTCTCATTTGGTAATATGAACATAGCATTACATGTTCCTTCAATCAAATCTCCGAAACCTGAGAATGAAAATGTCTATGACATGTTTCATGTCTAACCTTCTTAAAATAGAAATAAGATTAAATAGAGAGTAAATCAAAAATATATTTAACATTATTATTTCATGTAACCATAGAGAGAGAGTCCAAATATAAAATTAATACAAACACATCACACATTATTCATATAGTTATTTAATCCACTGTTTCTTCAACAAAATCAATAGTCTCAAAATAGGTATTATCATTTATGGGTTCAATCTCATTAAAATTCACTTCTTTTTCTTTTTCCTCTACAAATGTCATATGTCTTTTACACAAATGTTCTGGTGTTCTACACACTTTAGACCACTAGCCCTTCTTTCCGTATCTGTAGCATACATCCTCATAATTTCTCGAGAGACCTTCTTGGGTATACTTACTCTTTTCTTGACGATTTCAATTATTTTGGTCATATCTGGGAGATCTATAATTATTCATATGACCTTGTCCACGTCCTCTACCACAAAAATAGTTTCGACAGTGGAAAAGGTTTCAACCATGATATCCTCCTTGACTGTGACCATCAAAACGAGCACGACCACTATTACCATCAAAACGAGTATGACCACCACGATTAAAGGTTGTGGCAATAATTTAGGATATGTTATTATTCCCGTGGGTCGTGTCTGGTGGTTTTTTATAAGGAGCTTGTTATTTTGTTCAGCCAATAGAAGGGCTGCAACTAAATCAGAATACTCAGCAAATTCTCTCATTTTATATTATTGTTGCAATAATATATGGGATACACGGAAAGTTGAAAAACTTTTTTCTAACTTTTCTTTTTCAGTTATAATTGTGCCACAAAATTTTAGTTATGTTATAATCTGGTGCATAGGAAAGTTATATGCAATGACAATTTTGTAATCTTGGAACCTTAAATTGTTCCACTGTGTAATACGGTGGGAGAACTGACTTGGGTGTTTTGTGTTTGATCGCAAATGTTGCGGTTTGCAAGAGTCGCCATCGACTTTTCTTTTATCCAAAAGGAAAGGTGAAAAAGCACAGGAAAGACCATTGAGATTGTTTCATGAGTTCGAGGGGTAGATTATGAAAAGGGAAGGTATTAACACCCTTTTCATCTAAGGTTTCCCATGGACTCTTAGTTACTTGCTAGATCACTTGCTTTTGTTTGAAATTGTGCTTTGTGTGGTTTTGAAAGTATTTTTGAAAAGAGGCAATTGTTTAGGCAAACTTTGTAATAATTCTTGTTCGTAAGAATGTATACAAAGTGTTTGTTCTTTTGAAAATGTTTTCAAGTTTGAAAGATGTTTTGAAAGTGTAGGTGTTTGTTTTTGAAGATAGCAAGGATGTTTTTGTTTTGAAATGGAGCAAGTAACTAGGAACATTCTACCTACTCAAAAGTCTTTTATGCTCATTTCCTTTTTCCTTTGACATTGTTATCTTACCATTGATTTGCTAAGTAACCCTATTTTTGGATGTAAACGGGACGGGCGTGGGTCATCGTATAACCATGATTAGCAATATTTCAAGATATCTTACCATTTTTCTTTAGGGACTAAGATCATTTTTTAAAGGCAATTATGATAGCGTCATCGAGGGACTATGATCTTGTATTTTGCTTGTCTTTGATAAGATATCTCACATGCGTAATATGGCCATTTTTGTAAGGCAACCAAGTGGATTTACCCTAGGGGTGCTTGTGTACAAGTGTATTAATTTTCATATTTGATTTGTCTTTGATTAAGGTTTTCTATTGATTGGTTTGTCTTTCCATACAAAACCCTAATTACTAGCATTTTTATATAAAGCGATAAATTGCGGAATTTAAAATTACTACGCTATTACATCATTTAGGGGAGAGGGTATACAAATTAAAAATGGGGATTTTGCAAGAAAATTAAACCTAATTATCTATTACAACTATATTGAACATGTACAAATAATTGAATAAATAGTAATATATAAATACAAGAATATAAAAAAAGAGAGATGATTTTTTTTTGGTTTTCATAAAAAGGGTTTAACCTAAACCTAATTAAGAAAAATGATTAGTTAAAATTAAAATAAAATTAACTTAAACTAATTGAGAAAAGAAATTAAATTAAAAAGATTTTTAGGGTTTTTATGAAGAAAAAGGGTTTTAAGTTAAATAATAATAAAAATGAAAATTAAATAATTAAAAGAAACCTAAATTCTAAATTAATTTTAATTAATAAAATAATTATTAAAACTAAGTTTAAATATTTAATTATTTAAAAGAGAAGTTAATTTGTTAAAAGAAAATGTTGTTAATATTTTTGTTTCATAAGATAATAAAATAAATAAGTCTAAATAATAAATAAAATATTTTAAAATTTTTCATGATTAATGAAAATAATAATAATAAATAAAAGATAAAAAAGTAAAAATAAATAAATAAAATAAAAATAAGTCAAGGGGGTTGATAAGTGAAACAAGGGGTATGATGAGAAAAAGAGTCAGGCCCAAAGGATGGCCCAGGCGCTGCAAAAAAAACACAAAAATGTCAAAAAAGTGGGGAAAATGGAAAAAAGGTCACACTGGGGCTTGAACCCAGGACCTCATAGTGACAGGCGTGCGCTTTAACCACTGGGATGATGATACATCTATTAACTTGTATGAAATGATAAATATATAACATAAAACGTGCCCTGACTGTACTTCATCTTCAACCTCCAGCCAAAGGATCTGTAACTTGCTGATTTCTCAACCATTTGCAAAAATGTAAATATGAAAATTGCTCCATTTTTTTCACACGAATCCAACCATATAAATATCATAAGCTATAAATCAAAGATGAATGAGAATTTCTAAAAGTACCAAATTCTGACCTAAATATTTCAGAAAGTTCAAACTCAAAATTCTCCTAGCTCAATCAAAATAAATGAAATCTATGGACATGTATAGTTTCAGGGCAATGATGTCTATATTTTATCTTCACAAATGCAAGCCTAACAATGCCTAAATATGAAGATGGAAGTTCAAGAAAAATACCTCAAAACTGAAAATCGTGAAATGCAAATGAGCTTGATTCAAGGTGTTGCAATGATCAGGTTAGCTTCCTCAAGTTCCTAGGAAGCTAATGCAATGGTTTTCTTGAGCAATGGATGGCTAGAATGGTTTGGAGAAGTCAAGTTGCAGACCTCTGTTTTTGATTATGGAGGATGATGAAGATGGAGTTACAGTTCCAAACCAAGGACAAGGATGTACTATATTTTATGTAAGGAAGCTTTAGGAATGAATTTTAGGGAAAACGCACGAGGGAAATGAGAGTTAGGTCAAAATCCTGCCTAAGCTAGGGCAAATTTTCACTAAGTGTTTAGTTTCAAGACTATGACTTCATGAATTAATAACTTGAGATCCAAGCACTTTTAGAAGAAATTGTGTAAAGCAATGTTGTAGATCTCATGGAGATCTACAACTTTCATGTTGAAAGTTTCTTCTAAATCATCTTGCATCATGGTGAAAAATTTGCTCAAAGTTGTGAATAAACATGAAGTTTTAAACACTTAGAAATATTTCTAAGTTAGAAAACTTTGACTTTTCAAAACGAAATCTTGACTTTTTGATTTATTGATGAATAAGTTTCATATTTTGACATGTTTTGATGAATTGTGATCTTTGACATTTGATTTTGACCAAACAGTCAAAGTTTGACTTTTTAGTGTACAGTTGACTTTTGATCAGTTGACTGAAAATTCACTATCAATCCAATTGATCTTGAGCAATGTTTTGGGTCATGCCATTAGGTTAAAATGATGCAATTGAACTCTTAAGATCATGCCTCAAACCACTTAACCATTTTCTAGGTCAAAAATCAGAAATTGTCTTTCCTCAATCAAAACCCTAATTTTGACTATTTTGCCCTTTTGATGATTTGGTCAGATTTCTTGAGGAATTATGGTCCAAACTTGATCAAATGATACATATGAGTTTATAATGTTGCTATGGATCAAAAATTATGAAGTTTGACTGTAAATTAGCCACAATTGACTTTTCCCCCAATACAACAAATTTTTAGGTCAATTGCACAATTGACTGAGCAAAAGTGTGATCCAAGGCTTGAAACTTGACATGAGTAATCTTGGGGGTCCAAAATGATCCATGAAAGTCACATGAAGCATTGAAAGTTCAATTATCCTTGTGCAATCTCAAACTCTAATTTTGGTCATTAGTGCTTAAGGAGGTGTCTTGAGTTGATCAACCCTAGTGCAGTCTTGAACCAAGAGAGATATTTGTGAGAAAATATTTGATAAATGAGAGGGCAAATTTTAGGGGTACAACAGCTGCTCCTGTTCAATCTTCTTAAACTTGAAGAGTTAGATTGGCGGATTTTCCATTCATGACTTGAAGGTGGAAGATGATTGGACACTAGAGTGCCCCGAAATTTGCACTCGAGGATGTGGTGGTTGATGGTGTAGGGAATGGGCTTAAAGATGCCATTTGGAGGGAGGTGAGAAGTTGTTGGAGATGGGCTTGCAGATGCCATCCAAAAATGATTATCAGAATGGCGTCCGTATCTGGAGCATATCTGAACTATATCTGAGAGATGAATCTGAATGAGTATCAGAATGGCATCCGTGTCTAGAGCGTATCTGAACTGTATCTGAAAGCTGAATCTGAATGAGTATCAGAATGGCATCCGTGTCTGGAGCGTATCTGAACTGTATCTGAAAGCTGAATCTGAATGAGTATCAGAATGGCATCTGTGTCTGGAGCATATCTGAACTGTATCTGAATGTTCAGCTGGTCGTGTAGATAATTGTCTCGGCCTGTTCCAAGTATCAATCTCTGACTTTTTTGTAAATTGTTGATGATAGCCATAGGCTGACTGATCTTTCCTGAAGAGATGAAAGATTAGTTGTATGCAATGTCATGATGTATGAAATTCATTGTATGATGATGTTCTCAATAAAATGAATGAGATTATGTTGTATGCGTTCGTGTTGTCAATGTCATAACGTATGGATGCGATGTATGGGTATGTAAGCTATGCTGCTGTAATACTGTTGGATTAGGGAAAATAAATCCCTGACTGCTGCTGGAGATGTGGAGCGTAAGTCTTCATGTTTTGAAGTGTTAATGAGTTGATGAGCTTTTATTTAGAGAAATAAACTCTGTTATAGGGGAAACATCGCGTGTTTCTTGTGAAATCCTGTTGGAGAGTCCTGAGAAATTTGGCAACTTCTACCGGGGAGTGATAACTGGAAGTTTTGTTCCGCTAAGGATTAAGCTGCACATTGTGGGGGATTTTATGGAATAGTTTAAAGATATTATCCTGTTTCTTAAAGCCATTAGCGATTGTCTTTCTATTTTTTGTTCCTTTTTGTTCATTTGTAAACAGTAGTTACGTTCAAATGCATATGTTCAAAAATAAATCATTGGACGTTTTTGTAAACAAAACACAGGAGTAAAGAAAAAAAAACAGATAGTTTTTGCACTTTCAAAGGAATATTTTTGTATTAACTTGAACAAGTATTTTGTACAATGAGATGAACATCTTAGTAAGAGAATATCGTCGTAAAAAAATGAAAATTTGATACAAAGAGAAGATAGCTATGTGTAATAATCCCATGGGGTTCCCATTCTGCTATAGCCTTCGTGTCTCTGAGTGTCTTGTCCATTTGCTGTCTTATCCGAAGTTGATTGGATTGATCAGAACCGCTGAGTTTGTCAGTCGAAGCCAAAGGTTGCCTGTAAGGTGATCCAATGAGACATAGTCATACGCTTTAATTCCCTAACTTTTGCCTGGACCTTCCTTTCGGGTTTTCAGTCCACCGGGATACCCTTTTTTGCCCAAGTCGCCCTTTTGAGTTTTCAACTTGCCGGGTGTACAGATTTTTTTTTATCCCTAATTTTTGCCCGAACCTTTTTGGTTCGCCGGGATGCCCTTGTTTTGCCTAGGTGTGTCAACCTAGAGGGTCTCTTATGCATAGTATCTTTTGACTATGTCTGCGTTCACAGGGTGCGGCAGGTCGTTGCCATCCATAGTGGTTAAGATCATTGCTCCACCAGAGAACATGCTTTTGATTACAAACGGTCCTTCGTATGTAGGAGTCCATTTGCCCCTGGGATCACCTTGCGGCAGTATGATGCGCTTGATCACCAAATCCATGACTTGATACACTTGGCGTCTGACCTTTTTGTTGAAAGCCTTGCTCATCTCTTTTTGATACATTTGACCATGACAGACAACAGTAAGCCTTTTCTCATCAATCAAGTTCAGTTGATCAAGTCGAGTTTGGATCCAATCGTCTTCATTCAACCCTGCGTGCTTCATGATTCTTAGCGAAGGGATCTGGACCTCATTAGGCAAGACAACCTCCATGCCGTATACCAGAGAGTAAGGTGTTGCCCCGGTTGATGTGCGTGCTGTGGTACGGTAACTGTGTAGGGCGAATGGTAGCATCTCATGCCAGTCTTTGTATGTGACTGTCATTTTCTGTATGATCTTTTTGATGTTCTTATTTCTGGCTTCGACATCACCATTCATCTTTGGCCGGTAAGGAGAAGAATTATGGTGTTGGATCTTGAATTGTGCGTATAGTGCGGTGATCATAGTGTTGTTCAGATTCGTACCATTGTCTGTGATGATCCTCTCCGAGATACCGTACCAGCATATGAGATTTTGTTTGATGAACTGGGCGACAACATTCTTGGTAACAGAAGCGAAAGAAGCCGCCTCAACCCACTTCGTGAAATAGTCAATGGCCACCAAGATGAAGCGGTGTCCATTAGAGGCAATGGGCTTGATTTCTCCACTCATATCAATGCCCATATCGCGAATGGCCAGGGAGCAGTCAGGACATTCAGAGGAACTGGAGGTACATGCACTTTGTCAGCATAGATCTGACACTTATGACAAGTTCAAGAGTGCTGATATCAATCTGCTTCCATGGCAGACCAACAATAACCTGCCGTAGGATCTTCTTTGCCATCGTATGCCCACTGGAATGGGTGCCAAAAGTGCCTTCATGTAGATTAACCATGATCTTTTCTTCCTCAACCTTGTCTACACAACGGAGCAAAACAGAGTCATGGTTGCGCTTGTAGAGAATGCCATTACTAAGGAAGAACTTAGAAGATAATCTCCTTAGGAACTTCTTATCATTGACTGAAGCTCCTTCCGGATACTCTTGAGCCTCGAGATACCTCTTGACTTCGTGAAACCAAGGTCAGACAACTACTTCTTCAGTATTGATCTCGTGACAGTGAGCTGGTTCATCCATTCGTTCAATGGTGATCTGGGGAGCCTCGTTATCCCATTTATGTTTAAACATGGATGACATTTTGGCTAGCGCATCCTCTATTTGATTTTCTTCTCGCGGGAAATGCTCGAAGGTAATCTTCTCGAAATGTGGGATTAATGTCAACACATGTTCTTTGTAGGGGATGAGGTTAGGGTGTTTAGTGTCCCATTCTCTTTTGATCTGACTGATGACCAAGGTTGAGTCTCCAAACACACTTAAAGACTTGTTTCCCAAATCTATAGCAGCTTTGAGACCAAAAATGCACGCTTCGTATTCTGCCATGTTATTTGTACAGTTAAAGCAGAGTCTTGCATGAAGGGAGTGTGACATCCTTCAGGGGATATGAGTACATCACCTATACCATTTATAACGCCCCGTTTTATTTAATATTATATTATATTAATATTTTAGAGTTACCGTTTGATGTTTATTTTGCGACGAGAATATTTAAATTAACCGGTATATTTGTTAATATATCCGGCGATGTTTTCTTTCGGACCGGTAATTATTTTGTTCGGTCCGGTTTTTAGTCCGTTCGGTTCGGTAAAATATTATTCAGACCGATATTTAATTATTTGAGTTAATAATATTATTTAGTATTATTAGTGTTATAACTAGTAGTAAGACCAAGGGCTTTTTGGTATTTTTGCTTGCTAGTGTCTTGCTACTAAACCACACCAAACACTTGTTTTGTGATAACATACAAAAACACATAGAGAGAGTTTGAGAGAAGAGAGTCTTGGAGAAGAGAAGAGCAAGAACAAAGCCAAAGCTAGGGTTGAAACATCAAGAATCAATTCAAGCATTTAAGGTAAGGGGTTTGATTCTCCATCTCATATTGTTAGGTTTTGATAGATATATTTTGGATTTGGGGGTAAAATTGATAGTTGATTTATAGGGTTTTGTTGGTTGATTGTTGGAATGGTTTAGAAAAGTTGGATTAGGAGTATGGTTTGTGGGTGTATTAGGTGCTAGCTTGTAGAAATTAAGATTATTGAAATGGGAAAGAAAACCATGGTAGTAGAATGAGAAAAACTCAAAAGAATGAAGTTTTCACGCAGGTCCATCAACACGGGCCGTGTTGATTAACACGGGTGCCCGTGTTGATTCACTGACTTTGGTGATTTTGTGTTTTCTAGGGGATTTTCGATACGGGCCGTGTTGATTAACACGGTGGCCCGTTTTAATGCATCTGTAGCCTCCCATATTCTGATTTTTGCACTTCTTTTGCCCCGATTATGTTCCGATTTTCCGATTCCGGTAAATTCGACGACGGAGCAAGTTGCTCCGAATTTAACGAAAATTGACGTGTTAGCTAATTTTGACGTGTAGAACGTCGTGGTAAAGTTAGTTTTTCGAGATTACGAGTTTTTTAACAGAGCGACCCGAAATAAGTCAATTTACGGTTAAGTTGAACCAGGTTGCATTTTAGTCGGTTTAAGTCACGTATGGACAATCCGATTGCAACGTTAATGATTATGATTGGTGCCGATTATTATGAATGACTTTCACAACGATTATTGATGTTTGACTATTTTTCCGTGTTTGAAATTTAGTGAATTATTTGATTATGAAGTGGTGTGATTAAATATGATGTTTGTGACGGTTTATTTATAATGAGTACTTAATGATATGCGATGCGATGATATGTTTATCTTGATGTGGATAAATATGGCGACGTGGGTTTTATACCAAATTTTGATATGCGATGATGATGTTTTGTTGTGTCGTGTTTGTGATGCCGTGTTGTCGAGTCACATACATTGCATTGGCGACGAGGGCTTTTATGCCAAGCGACGAGGGCTTTTATGCCAAAGCGACGATGGGCTTTTATGCCGAATGTCCCTAATTATGGACAAAAGCGACGGGTACCACATGCATAACATAGTCGTGTCTCATGGAGTCAGTTATGTTTATTTTTGAGTCTTTTGGCGTTGAGTTTTATTTGATGACTTATAATGAATTGCGATGTTATATGATACTTTGTTTTGTGATGATTTTTGTGTTGAACATAAAGTGATTATGATGTGATAATTTCATGAAAATTATGCGATGGATATAACATGACGGTAAAGCGACGATATGAGTTTATGGCGATGGAGTTTATGTCTTGTTTTGACATGATTATGGTGATTATGTGATGATATTAAAGTGTTGATCTTATACACTAAATGATGATTTTAAAGTATGTGAGATTTGATATTTGTTGACATATTCTTATTAATCTATATCATTTATGATTCCAAAACTATTTATATATTTTATCATGCCTTTAATTATATGTTTTGGAGTATCTCACCCTTTACTTGTTTCGCCGTTGCCTTTATATTGGTAACGTGTGTGATCGGTGGATCTGGAACTGACTGTTTAACGCTGGTTCGCGAGATGTCGCGGAAGCAAGAGTCGCCACCGTCTTTTATTTTCTCCAAATGGAAAGGACAAAAGCACAGAAAAATTCCTTATAGAGATTGCTCTCGGTTCGGGAGGTAGGTTATAGAAAGGGAAGGTGTTAGCACCCTTTCTGTCCATGGTTATCCATGGGCTCTTAGGTACTTGCTCAATGTGTTTTCAAAATTGTTTGTTTGCTTTTCAATGTGGGTTTAAAAAAGTTTCTTTGAAAAAATTCAGTTCGACTCGTACGTCAGAGTGTTTGAAAAATTTGCTTTGAAAGCTTTTGAAAAGTGTCGGTGTGAAAAGTCTTTTTGAGTTTGTTTTGAGATTAGAGCAAGTATCCTTGAGAACCTACCTACCCTAAGGAATTCGTCTGTGTAAATGTCCTTTAAAGTAGTGCCATCCCACCATTGAAAGGTAGGTAGCACCACCGTTGGAGGTGTTCGGGTCAATTCGAAGGTTCGGGACATGGTGATCACCGGAGCAATAGGAAGATACCTTAGAAGCTACCCTCATGCCAGGTTCCCGGATCATGAGGACTTACTAAGACATCCTCTACTCGACGATCACCTTTCGAGGCAACAGTGAGGCGTACCCTAGGGGTGGTGTGTGAATTGTGTGTCATGTTCATTGATATTTGTCTTGTCATGTTTGTCGTGTTCTACGCTTGATTTTAATTATTGCCATACATTCTTTCATGCTTGATTAACAGTTAAATATTTTGCGAGGAAATAACTCTAAACTATTACAAATGGCGCGGGTCCACATCGCCAAAATTAAACTGGACCCGATTTAGCGGAAAAATAAATAATGCGAAGAAATAAAGTGCGAAAAGTAAATTACATGGCTTTGGGATATTTACAAAATTATAATGAGCGATAATAAAATAAATGCGAGAAATAAAGAAATTAACAAAATTAGGGCGTTGGACCCTTTTGCAAATAATTAAAAGTTAATGAGAATTAAAAATTAAATGATTAAATGTTTTTTTTTGGTATTTTGTATTTTTTAGATTTAATGAGAAAAAGGAGAATTAATTAAAATTAAATTAAACGGCAAACCCTAATTCTAATATTTTTTATTTATTAAGAAAGAATTAAAATATGACCTAAATTAACCTAATTCATTTATGTACAATTTGAATAGGGAAAATAAATAAATAAATAATAATTATTATTGTGGAAAAAGGGGATAAAAAAAAAGAATTAACAATCAAACCTAAATTCTACATTTTTTGGATTTTTATTAAAAGGAGATTAAAATTAAAACCTAATTAACTAAATATTGACATATTAATTTATTTATGAAAATAATTATTATAAAATAAATATTATATTTTTTTGTATTTTTCTGATTTTCAGTGTTTTTATATTTTTGTTAAAAATAATTAATTAAAACAATAAACCAAATAATAATTAAAAGATAAAGTGAAAAAAATAAAAGGAGGGCAAACCAGAGTGGGGTGTTGTCCCCAAAACTGGAGGTATAAATCTGAAAAGCCTGGCCCAATAAGGGTTGATTCGTTGACTTTCTAGGATCAGGTGTCAGTGCTTTGACCTGGTGCATGGTGCATCTTAAATCTTGACCCTTGATCTAAATCTCCAGGATGCGTGGCTAATGGATATTGAGTGTGTATGGTGAACGTTCACGTTAGGCCTGCACAGGATCAGTTATAGAAAAATAATATGGGACTTTGCCAGACCTGGGACTTGAACCCAGGTCTTTGACGTCACATGCATAGTGCGTTGCCAGCTGAACCATTCGCTTTCAATTAACATATAATAATATGCAAATATAATAAATAAGACATAACGCTAATGGATCAAAAGCGCGCGAACTTTAAACGGACCAATCACCAATGGACACGGGGTCATCTTCTTCGTTTTCCTGAAACAAGAAACTCATGGGCAACGGTTTTTTCAGCGTGGTTTAAAGAGGGATTCAAGAAAATAGCGAATAGAGATATATGAAACATAAATTCATCGCGAGTATGCATTCATCTTCGTCTTGGTGCGCTGAACTCAACCATAGTATCCATTGGTCCTGATTTTTCCTATATAGAAAATCCCTAATTCGAGTTCCTGAAAACCCTAACTTTTGGCAATGGCAAATTCACGTATGTGACTCAAAAACACAATCAAACATATTGGTTAGCACAGAAACATCATGACAAACAATAATCCACAAAGAAAAATGCAAGAGGATGCTTAAATCGTGCTATGCAATTTCAATATTTTCTTGGTTCAGTTTGACTTTGTGATACCGTTTCAAGGGGTTTTTGTTGATGTTAAGGATTGGAATACGTTCAGAATGGTCCAAGAAAGCTATTGCAATTGGTTTGGTGCCTTGAATCCCCCTATAACCTTGATTTCAGAATTCAACTTTTGAGAATTTTTTGTAAGTTTGTAATGAGGTTCTGAGCGCAGCCTCTTGTCTCCAGGCATTAGGTTTGTGGTTCTGAATATGTATGGAGCATTTTAGGTCAACAATTTTCAACAAAATCTCTTGCATTCAAGGATTAAAGATTTGATTTTTCTCCATTATACTTTCAATCTTTTTCACATGGTTTTTGTGCAAATCATATCCAATTCAATCCAATTCTTCCCAATCAGCATGTGCACGAATTATAGAAGCCAAATCATGCATAAAAAGATTTTTTTAGGTTAAGATTATATTTTTCATGAATTAAAATAATTTAAATGAATATAAATTAGTATTAATTCAAATAAATAATTAAAAAATATGAAAATGCTTCCCTTTGGGCTTAGTGGTCGTGCATAGGCTTGGCATGAAGAAATTTGGAAGAAAAATGGGCCCATTTGCATTTTTAGGCCTTTTGCATCAAAGTTGACTTTTCAAAATTCCTAAAAATTGCCCAACTTCCACAAGGCATAACTTGGTCAATTTTTAAGCTTTTCACATGTTCTTGGACATTTTGGAAAGGTCTTTGAGTCCTCTAACCAATGCCTTTGGTCCCATGTCATTTTGATTTACCAATCTCAAGTTATGGCCTTTGACTTAAAGTCACTTTTTGTTGACTTTTGAAAATGACCTATAATGTTGAAATTGATAACTTTTTGTGAGAGCATTTCTTGGACTTGGAACATGAAGATGAATTGTAGGAAATGTCTTTCTCTTCAAAATGAGCTTTGGATGGAATTTTTCTGATAATCCATGTGAAAGTTATGCCCTGGTCAATTTCAGTTGACTTTTCCAGCTGTCCAAATATAGCAACTTTTGCATCTTTGATGATTTCTGAGCCAAATTTTGAGAATCATGATCAAGCATTGATCAAATGATGTTTGTGGCTTCAAAATGATATGTTGACCAAAAATTTGAACTTTTGACTGTCAAATGACCATTTTGCCCCTACAGTTGACTGTAGTGCAATCTAGGGTTTTGACTGTGCAATTTTGAGCTGAATGCCTTGAAACTTTGACATGAGGATAATTGACCATCTTTGTAGGCATATGAGACTTGATTGTGCCTTTGAAAAGTTCATTTGCTTGACCAGAACTTAAACCCTAGTTTTGACTGTATAGGAGACAGTTGAGCTGCACAACCCTTGGGGAATTTTGTGACCTTGACTGGGCAATTCTTGATGAATATGGGAGGGCAAATTTTGGGGTACAACAGTTGCCCCTGTTCAATCTTCTTAGACCTGAGGATGCAGATTGGCTGACGTGCCTTTCGTAATCCGAGGGTAGAAGATGATTGAACACTAAAGTGCCCAGAAATTTGCGCTCACATAGTAGCAATGATGATGAGGGAATGGGCTTATAGATGCCATTTGGATGTTGTTTGAATAGGATGATGGGCTTATAGATGCCATCTGGACGTTGATTGCGTAGGAGATTCCTTAGCGAGAACCTGCATACCTGCAAAACAGAAAAATGAGTACCTGACACGTCGCAGGAGCCGATTTTAGATGCTTGATATAGATGTGTCTTGACTGATTACAGGAGCTGGGTCTGGAGCTTCAAACGCTGATGAATGAACCAGGGATGGTTACTGCCTTAGCATGAAGGGTAAGAGAATCCTGAATGATTTCAACCTCAACAACGCTCGTTGAGAAAATCTTGGTGAGAATTACCATCTTCGTAGTGTCAGGAAGAGAACCAAAGGATATTACAATCTCAAAGGGAGTTACCTCACTCACGTTGGAGAGGGAACTATAGGAAATTATAATCTGAAAGGGAATATCACCTCACGCTCATGCCGGAGAGGGAAACGTCTGAAGAAGGAATTACCACCTCACACGCCGTTGGAGAGGGGACCATAAGAGAATATCACCTCACGCTCATGCCGGAGAGGGGAACATCTGAAGAAGGAATTACCACCTCACACGCCGTTGGAGAGGGGACCATAAGAGAATATCACCTCACGCTCATGCCGGAGAGGAAAACATCTGAAAAAGGAATTACCACCTCACACGCCGTTGGAGAGGGGACCATAAGAGAATATCACCTCACGCTCATGCCGGAGAGGGGAACATCTGAAGAAGGAATTACCACCTCACACGCCGTTGGAGAGGGGACCATAAGAGAATATCACCTCACGCTCATCGTCGGAGAGGAAAACATCTTGAAAAAGGAATTACCACCTCACGCTCACCGTCGGAGAGGGGACCACAAAAGACTATCACCTCACGCTCACCGTCGGAGAGGAAAACATCTCGAAAAAGGAATTACCACCTCACGCTCACCGTCGGAGAGGGGACCACAAAAGACTATCACCTCACGCTCACCGTCGGAGAGGAAAACATCTCGAAAAAGGAATTACCACCTCACGCTCACCGTCGGAGAGGGGACCACAAAAGACTATCACCTCACGCTCACCGTCGGAGAGGAAAACATCTCGAAAAAGGAATTACCACCTCACGCTCACCGTCGGAGAGGGGACCACAAAAGACTATCACCTCACGCTCACCGTCGGAGAGGAAAACATCTCGAAAAAGGAATTACCACCTCACGCTCACCGTCGGAGAGGGGACCACAAAAGACTACTTTAACTTCAACAACGCTTGTTGAGGAAAAATCTTGGTGACCTCAACAACGCTCGTTAAGGAAATCTTGGGTGACTTTATCTTCAACAACGCTCGTTGAGAAAAATCTTGGGTGTCTTCTACTGGGATAAGAACCAGGGAGATCTTAGGGTCGATTTGACTGGACCGGTCTAGGTCTTGAAATGTGATTGAGAATTTAAACTGCATCTTTCCTGGAAGGTAAAAGTCAGTCATATGCAATGCATGATATGCAATGACGTTCTTGATGTAAATGAGACTTGTATGATATGATGTGTCTATGCATGCTATAATGATGTATGTGACGTTTTATGAATGTATGTTTTTGTCTAGGAAAGTAAATCCTTGACAGGCGCTAGGAAGTCGTATCCTGGGCTGATGTTGAGGTATTGATTTCCCTTCCGCTGGGGATGGTAGTTGCAAGAATACTGGTAGGAGAAGATAACTCTGTTGAGGAATAAACTTGGCAAATGGAAGATTCTGCGGGGAGAAAAGATGCTCTGACGACCATGCTAGGAAGCGGTACTCTGTGGGGAGAGAAATGCTTTGCTGAATTATTGAGAACGACTTGCTGAGGAAACCCTTGTTGTATAGGAAGCGTTGATAGACTTCGCTGGGGTAGGAAGACTTTGTCGACGACGCTCTTCCCGTGGCTTCTGGCTGAGGATAACCCAGTTATATCCTGTTAAGGAAATAACTCTTTAAATAAAGCCGGGCGATGCGTTCGTGCTCTGCGAGGGGATAAGCTTCCAGAATCTACTGGGGATAAGCTTATTGCTTGGGGATATGAGTCCCAACTTCCTGGGGAAACTGGATTGGACTCCTGGGGAAGTTTTGTTATGCAGGGGAGTTGACTGAGATACCGCCGGGGAACAATCTTGAGGCCAAGACTGCCGGGGATGCTTGTATTGAATATGTGCTGCTGCTGGGGAGGTTGAGATCTACGGGAGGATACTCAATTTCCTTGACAATCTGATAATAGCTTGGAGAAGAAGGTATTGTTTTTACTGAACCACTCTCTGGGGATTTAAGAGGTACCGGTTATGTTCTTTGGCTGAACCTATCTTGGCACCTTGGGGGATAGAACCATTAGATTGCTCTTAGGTGACTCCTTATTGCCCCTGTTTCTGAGGTGGGAGAGAAAGACCTATGAGGTGCTGATAGTTATTGACGGACAAACCTTCTTCTGGTAGGCAAGTGATATGAATGACAGGACATAGTCGTACGCTTTGATCCCTAACTTTTGCCTGGACCGCCCTTTCGGGTTTTCAGTCCACCGGGATACCCATTTTTGCCCAAGCTGCCTTTTCAGGTTTTCGACTTGCCGGGTGTACAGATTTTTTCATTTCATCCCTTCATTTTGCCCGAACCCTTTTGGTTCGCCGGGAAGCCCTTATTTTTTCCTAGGTATGTCAACCTAGCGGGTCTTTGACTATGCGCAATATTTTTTCGACTATATCCGTGTCCTCAGGATGTAGGGAATTGCCCCTGTCAGAAGTGTTTTGTCATGCCATCAAAGGGTGTTTGATCAGGCAAGATTTGTTGCTGGAATGCCCCCAAGTGACTCAGGCGGAGATTTGCCCCAGGCTTTTGGCCTTTTGAGAGATTCTCTGGATCTTGACTTAACTGCCCCAGATGATGGACAATAGTCATGCCATGCCCCTTGATTGGAGATACTCTCGTTCATTAGACTTTCATTATGCGAATTTCCCTGCTGTTCAAACAAAAAGTCATATGCAAACAAAGTTATGTTAAAAATGCAAAGCTTATGTCTGTCTTGAAGATTTTGAAATTACATCTTTTCATAAAACAAGTGAATGTTTGTAACACGTGATGTCAACTCCGTATTTACCGTAGGCCTTCAGGAGTCAGGATACCTTTCGTGACAGTATGCTTTCGAATTAACCCATGCTTCAGCTAGGACTTTTGAGGGTTATAACGTGGCCTGGTTCACGGTTCAAGAAACAAAGGATAAAGGCTCAAATTATTTGTACCCACCCGCTCTTCGTGATGTTCTCCAAACCTAAACTCAGTTGATCGTGCGTTAGACCTTGTTTTGAGTCTTTGCTCTGATTTTCCGGTGATGATTCGGATGTTGATAACTTATTTTGAATAGGTAGTCATTCCTTTTTTGTTGAGGGTTTGTAGGACCTCTTTCTTTTTGATTTCGTTATCCCTGTTTTTTGCCTGAGCTGTTTCCTTTTTTGGAATTACAGTCAGCGGGATGCCCCAGTTTTATAAGTCCCTTTTTATAGGTTTTGACTTCTTGGGCTTTTCGTTTATGATTTTTTTTGGATAATGACTGCCTGTCCTTTTGATTGTTCTGAACCATTACTGTTTTTTGTTTAAGGATCTCTTTGGTGCCATTCGCTATGCACTTGGATCAACCGAGAGAACTACCCTGCCCCAGGTTATGATTAAGGGTTTCAATTTTCGAAAATAAAACTCCTACTTCTTTGGCTCTGATGGGTTGACGAGGGATTATCATCCTTATAACTCCAGTGTTTAGGGATTGAAACAATGCCTGTACCTCATCAGCGGGGTCTGTTCAAAAGCATACTGTAAAGATCGTGGTATCGTTTTCTTCATCCTCCCTCAAGAGGCTTAGAATTTTAGATCAAGAGTTGACATCAGAAAAAATATGAAAATAATATGAAAATAATTGGCATTTAGCGAATACGAATATATTGATTCAAAATAGACATAAGCGATGCATTAATGTGATAACAATGTTTAACATGAATAAATGTTTGAACGGTCAAAAGAAAACACAACTTGAACATTCGAATGGACAAAAGTTTCTTAGTCTCGGAGCTTGTCACTTCAACTGATGATCCTTGGAGGAATGGTAGAAAAATTCAACCTGTCCATCTTGTGTGAACTCCACTGTCCCTTCATCGATCAGGTGCTGGATTTTGTTCCTCAGCTCCCAACATTCATTGGTGTCATGTCCTGGGCTAGCAGAGTGGTAGGCACATCTCTTATTGGGGTCATAGGCAGGAGATGCTGTGTTGGGATTCCGGGGACGAGCCTTTAATGTGATCAGATTCAACCTCAATAGGTGTTGCAAAGCTTGAAACAGCGACATGTTGAGCTGGGTGAATTGCCTCCTGGGCTTGTCTGGCTGAACTCGGTGAGGTTGGCGTTGAATTTGTGGCACTGGAGTCATTTGAGGAACTTTCCCCTTATCCTCTTGTCTCGAGGATGATTGGATGATGAATGGCTTTTTACCCTCAGATGTTTGCTCCAGTAGGTTACCCTGAAGCAGTTGGTTGAAGAGAAACCAGAGCTCCTCTTGTCTTTGAACTAGGCAGTGAATGATATTCCTCTGTCCCAGCATCTGGGCTTTCATAGCATCCATCTCAGCTTGTAGGTGTTCCCACTTTCCATCCTCAGCATTGCCCCTGGCGGAGGTCTCTGTGAGAAGTGTCCTTAGCTCCTCCTGCCCCTTGGATAGATTCAGGAGGATTTCCCCGAACCGAGTCTCTTGAGCAAGAAAGTCCTGGTTGTCTTGTGGGCGAGCCATTGCTGAAATAAACAGCGAGAAGGGTGAGTGACCTGCAACAAGGGATACCTGCTATGCAATGATGGGTATGATATGCATGCAATGTTTTCAAGGACCTCGCGGGGTAAACAAGAAAATTGGTTAGCATTTGGATCCGGCAGTTTGATTGAAAGAACTTCATATTTGTTGAGAGTCTTTCTTCCAAGGGTCAAAGGCTCACCATATCCAGTGGGTCATAGCCTCTGACTTTAGTCATCGTGTCTGGTTTAGATTTCCAAACAACCTTGGTTAAGGGGACCTTCTTCAGGAGTCAGAGCTCACCATATCAAGTGGGTCATAGCCTCTGACGACCTTAGCTGGAGGAAAATAAATCCTCTTTGCCCCTTGCTGGGCAGTTGGTTCATCATGACCTGCGTCACAAGCCCTTGAGATCCTTGAAATGGGTTAGGATGTATGCAATGGTGTGCAATGGTATGATGTCATGCTATGCATGGGATGAAGTAGGTAAACCCTGTTATGAGTCCCATTTAAGGACTGCGAACCCAAAACCTGCAAGAAACTTGATAAACTTGTTATGAGTCCTGGTTAAGGACTAAAACAAACCCTGCAAGAAATTTGGTTAACCCTGTCATGAGTCCTAGTTAAGGACTATAAACAAAGACCTGCAAGAAATTAGTTCACCCTGTTATAAGTCCCAATTAAGGACTATGAACAAAACCTGCAAAACATTTGGTAAACTTTGTTATGAGTCCTAATTAAGGACTATAAACCAAACCTGCAAGAACTCAAGGGTTAGACAACAAGCATGCGAATAGTCAAGTACGAAGGCACACAAGTCACACAAAGAACCCTTAGAGTTTAGGCCCGCGTGGGGTCTGGGTATTACCCTCTTGAAGTTGGTGGGTTCATACCTGTCCTAATCAAAGTAACCGGGTTCTAAGGTTCCCAATATCACGGGATTGCTTTCATTGTTCATCGTTTCGATTTAGCCACTGAACTGGCGACCGAAATATTCCAGGAAAGCAACCCTCAATTGAGCGTAGTATCGAGTATCAACCAACCTCGGACTGCACCAAAGTCAGTTATCTCACTACCCTAAAGAGGCCAAGATAGTTCAATTAAGGTTCCTAAGGTCTGTTGATGCTTCACGACACCACGCGGAGGCCCCGTACTCTCCTTGACTGAACTCAAGGGTTACCGGTACACACCAAAGTGCCACATCAACGTAGCAGACTGTTTCAACCGTGTCGGTATACCCCGCACAGTTCCCTCACAGCCTTGTTGCTACTTTCTAAGAAAGGTATCCCCCAGATCCGGGTGTAGGATCTATAGAACTCCCAAGCAACCCACAATTTAAAGCACACAAAGCAATACAATTGAAAACATAGTTATAAGCTAGCCCTAAGGTACACCTCACTTTAAGTTTAATCCCCAGCAGAGTCGCCAGTTCTGTGATCGGTGGATCTGGAACTGACTGTTTAACGCTGGTTCGCGAGATGTCGCGGAAGCAAGAGTCGCCACCGTCTTTTATTTTCTCCAAATGGAAAGGACAAAAGCACAGAAAAATTCCTTATAGAGATTGCTCTCGGTTCGGGAGGTAGGTTATAGAAAGGGAAGGTGTTAGCACCCTTTCTGTCCATGGTTATCCATGGGCTCTTAGGTACTTGCTCAATGTGTTTTCAAAATTGTTTGTTTGCTTTTCAATGTGGGTTTAAAAAAGTTTCTTTGAAAAAATTCAGTTCGACTCGTACGTCAGAGTGTTTGAAAAATTTGCTTTGAAAGCTTTTGAAAAGTGTCGGTGTGAAAAGTCTTTTTGAGTTTGTTTTGAGATTAGAGCAAGTATCCTTGAGAACCTACCTACCCTAAGGAATTCGTCTGTGTAAATGTCCTTTAAAGTAGTGCCATCCCACCATTGAAAGGTAGGTAGCACCACCGTTGGAGGTGTTCGGGTCAATTCGAAGGTTCGGGACATGGTGATCACCGGAGCAATAGGAAGATACCTTAGAAGCTACCCTCATGCCAGGTTCCCGGATCATGAGGACTTACTAAGACATCCTCTACTCGACGATCACCTTTCGAGGCAACAGTGAGGCGTACCCTAGGGGTGGTGTGTGAATTGTGTGTCATGTTCATTGATATTTGTCTTGTCATGTTTGTCGTGTTCTACGCTTGATTTTAATTATTGCCATACATTCTTTCATGCTTGATTAACAGTTAAATATTTTGCGAGGAAATAACTCTAAACTATTACAAATGGCGCGGGTCCACATCGCCAAAATTAAATTGGACCCGATTTAGCGGAAAAATAAATAATGCGAAGAAATAAAGTGCGAAAAGTAAATTACATGGCTTTGGGATATTTACAAAATTATAATGAGCGATAATAAAATAAATGCGAGAAATAAAGAAATTAACAAAATTAGGGCGTTGGACCCTTTTGCAAATAATTAAAAGTTAATGAGAATTAAAAATTAAATGATTAAATGTTTTTTTTTGGTATTTTGTATTTTTTAGATTTAATGAGAAAAAGGAGAATTAATTAAAATTAAATTAAACGGCAAACCCTAATTCTAATATTTTTTATTTATTAAGAAAGAATTAAAATATGACCTAAATTAACCTAATTCATTTATGTACAATTTGAATAGGGAAAATAAATAAATAAATAATAATTATTATTGTGGAAAAAGGGGATAAAAAAAAAGAATTAACAATCAAACCTAAATTCTACATTTTTTGGATTTTTATTAAAAGGAGATTAAAATTAAAACCTAATTAACTAAATATTGACATATTAATTTATTTATGAAAATAATTATTATAAAATAAATATTATATTTTTTTGTATTTTTCTGATTTTCAGTGTTTTTATATTTTTGTTAAAAATAATTAATTAAAACAATAAACCAAATAATAATTAAAAGATAAAGTGAAAAAAATAAAAGGAGGGCAAACCAGAGTGGGGTGTTGTCCCCAAAACTGGAGGTATAAATCTGAAAAGCCTGGCCCAATAAGGGTTGATTCGTTGACTTTCTTGGATCAGGTGTCAGTGCTTTGACCTGGTGCATGGTGCATCTTAAATCTTGACCCTTGATCTAAATCTCCAGGATGCGTGGCTAATGGATATTGAGTGTGTATGGTGAACGTTCACGTTAGGCCTGCACAGGATCAGTTATAGAAAAATAATATGGGACTTTGCCAGACCTGGGACTTGAACCCAGGTCTTTGATGTCACATGCATAGTGCGTTGCCAGCTGAACCATTCGCTTTCAATTAACATATAATAATATGCAAATATAATAAATAAGACATAACGCTAATGGATCAAAAGCGCGCGAACTTTAAACGGACCAATCACCAATGGACACGGGGTCATCTTCTTCGTTTTCCTGAAACAAGAAACTCATGGGCAACGGTTTTTTCAGCGTGGTTTAAAGAGGGATTCAAGAAAATAGCGAATAGAGATATATGAAACATAAATTCATCGCGAGTATGCATTCATCTTCGTCTTGGTGCGCTGAACTCAACCATAGTATCCATTGGTCCTGATTTTTCCTATATAGAAAATCCCTAATTCGAGTTCCTGAAAACCCTAACTTTTGGCAATGGCAAATTCACGTATGTGACTCAAAAACACAATCAAACATATTGGTTAGCACAGAAACATCATGACAAACAATAATCCACAAAGAAAAATGCAAGAGGATGCTTAAATCGTGCTATGCAATTTCAATATTTTCTTGGTTCAGTTTGACTTTGTGATACCGTTTCAAGGGGTTTTTGTTGATGTTAAGGATTGGAATACGTTCAGAATGGTCCAAGAAAGCTATTGCAATTGGTTTGGTGCCTTGAATCCCCCTATAACCTTGATTTCAGAATTCAACTTTTGAGAATTTTTTGTAAGTTTGTAATGAGGTTCTGAGCGCAGCCTCTTGTCTCCAGGCATTAGGTTTGTGGTTCTGAATATGTATGGAGCATTTTAGGTCAACAATTTTCAACAAAATCTCTTGCATTCAAGGATTAAAGATTTGATTTTTCTCCATTATACTTTCAATCTTTTTCACATGGTTTTTGTGCAAATCATATCCAATTCAATCCAATTCTTCCCAATCAGCATGTGCACGAATTATAGAAGCCAAATCATGCATAAAAAGATTTTTTTAGGTTAAGATTATATTTTTCATGAATTAAAATAATTTAAATGAATATAAATTAGTATTAATTCAAATAAATAATTAAAAAATATGAAAATGCTTCCCTTTGGGCTTAGTGGTCGTGCATAGGCTTGGCATGAAGAAATTTGGAAGAAAAATGGGCCCATTTGCATTTTTAGGCCTTTTGCATCAAAGTTGACTTTTCAAAATTCCTAAAAATTGCCCAACTTCCACAAGGCATAACTTGGTCAATTTTTAAGCTTTTCACATGTTCTTAGACATTTTGGAAAGGTCTTTGAGTCCTCTAACCAATGCCTTTGGTCCCATGTCATTTTGATTTACCAATCTCAAGTTATGGCCTTTGACTTAAAGTCACTTTTTGTTGACTTTTGAAAATGACCTATAATGTTGAAATTGATAACTTTTTGTGAGAGCATTTCTTGGACTTGGAACATGAAGATGAATTGTAGGAAATGTCTTTCTCTTCAAAATGAGCTTTAGATGGAATTTTTCTGATAATCCATGTGAAAGTTATGCCCTGGTCAATTTCAGTTGACTTTTCCAGCTGTCCAAATATAGCAACTTTTGCATCTTTGATGATTTCTGAGCCAAATTTTGAGAATCATGATCAAGCATTGATCAAATGATGTTTGTGGCTTCAAAATGATATGTTGACCAAAAATTTGAACTTTTGACTGTCAAATGACCATTTTGCCCCTACAGTTGACTGTAGTGCAATCTAGGGTTTTGACTGTGCAATTTTGAGCTGAATGCCTTGAAACTTTGACATGAGGATACTTGACCATCTTTGTAGGCATATGAGACTTGATTGTGCCTTTGAAAAGTTCATTTGCTTGACCAGAACTTAAACCCTAGTTTTGACTGTATAGGAGACAGTTGAGCTGCACAACCCTTGGGGAATTTTGTGACCTTGACTGGGAAATTCTTGATGAATATGGGAGGGAAAATTTTGGGGTACAACAACGTGCAGGTGATCCGCGAGGATGATGAGGATTAGCTCGAGTCTCTTTATTTTGAGTCGCTCTGCTCTGATAGTAGTAACACTCGGGATTTGGGCGACGTTATTATTTTGATAGGATAGTTTATGTATATTATCTTATGACTTTATGTATTGATGATAACATGATGATATGTACATTTTGTGAACACATCCACTGTGATATGAATATTCATATGTTTATATGATGATTTGTGATATGAATCGGTATATCCGACTTTTGATTTTTGTGATGTGCATTATAATGCAAAGTGATGAAAAACACGAATATGTGATACCTCAATTTATGTTTGGAGGAAATTTTGAAACTCTGATTTTATTATTAATTACGAGGGGTAGAATTGGGGTGTTACATTAGTGGTATCAGAGCAGGTCGGTCTGTCCGGCCAAGTTGTTGAGTTTGTTGTTGTCTAACAATCAAGTATTGTTATTTGTTGATTCTAATCCTTGTTTTGTTTTGAGCAGAAGTTGTTATGGCTGGAAGGAACACTGGTAGGAATGATGAGGCTCTTGCTGCTGCTATGCAGGCAATGGCTCAGGCTTTCCAAAACCCGCCGAATGCTGACGAGAACGCTGGGTCTCGTAGTTTGGCAACCTTCCAAAGAGAGAATCCTCCTACTTTCCAAGGAAAGTATGATCCTGAAGGTGCTTTGGCGTGGCTGAAGGAGATTGAAAGAATCTTCCGTGTGATGGATTGCACTCCTGTGCAAAGGATCCGTTATGGTACTCATAAACTAAGTGCTGAAGCGGATGACTGGTGGTTTGAAACCCGTCAGAGGCTTGAGATTGCTGGTAAGGAAGTGACATGGGAAGTTTTCCGAAGGGAATTCATGAGGAAGTATTACCCGGAAGATGTTCGGGGAAAGAAGGAGATAGAGTTCCTTGAATTAAAGCAAGGAAGCATGTCTATCACTGATTATGCTGCAAGGTTCACTATGTTGGCCAAGTTCTATCCGCATTATGATGGGCCGAATGGCGAGTTCTCTAAATGCATCAAGTTTGAAAATGGTTTGCGTCCCGAGATTAAGAAAGCTGTTGGTTATCAGAAAATCCGTGTCTTTTCGGATTTGATTGATAGTTGTAGGATCTTTGAGGAGGACAATAATGCTCATTATAAGATTATATCTGATAAGGGAAACAAAGGTCAACAAAGCCGTGGGAAACCGTATGATGCTCCAGCTGGTAAAGGGAAACATAAAGTGTTTCAAGGGCGAAGAACTAGTGGGGGAGATGCTCCTGCTAGTATTGTTTGTTACAAGTGTGGGAAACCTGGCCACAAGAGTAATGTTTATCGAAGCGATGTTAGAGCCAAGGAGAATGAGGTGAGATGTTTTCGATGTGGAGAAGTGGGCCATATGACTCGCGATTGTTGACATAAGGATGTGGTCTGTTTTAATTGTGGCGAGGGAGGTCACATTAGTGCTCAATGTAAGAAGCCTAAGAGGACTCAAGGAGCTGGAAAGGTGTTTGCTTTGTCAGGTGCTCCGACGGCAAACGAGGATGGTCTTGTTCGAGGTGCTAGTTTCATTAATAACTTTCCTCTTATTACTATTATTGATACTGGTTCTACTCACTATTTTATTGCTGTTGATTGTGTAAAGAGATTGGGTCTCACTTTGTCGTCTCTGGATAGAGATATGGTGGTAGAAGTTCCGTCTAAGGGAACGGTTACTGCTTCTTTTGTGTGTGCAAGTTGCCCTTTATCAATCTTTGATAGAGACTTTGTGGTGGATCTTGTTTGTTTACCGCTTGTCGAGTTGGACGTGGTTTTAGGTATGGACTGGTTAAAAGCTAATTATGTCCATATCAATTGCTATGACAACACTGTGAGGTTTTCTTCCTTAGTAGAAGAAGAACAATCTATGTTGGTGTCGAAGAAGCAATTGAATGAGTTCATGAAGGATGAGGTGCTGGTTTTCTTATTGATGGCGACTCTTTCTATGGAGAGTCAAGCTGTGATAGCAAACTTTCCGGTGGTGTGCGATTTTCCCGAAGTATTCCCTGATGATATTCCTAGTGCACCTCCAGAAAGAGAAGTTGAATTTTATGTGGATCTTGTCCCTGGTACCAGACCTATCTCGATGGCACCATACAGGATGTCCGCATCTGAGTTAGCAGAATTGAAGAGCCAATTAGAAGATTTGCTCGAGAAGAAGTTTGTTAGACCTAGTGTGTCACCGTGGGGAGCTCCTGTGTTATTGGTGAAGAAGAAAGACAGTAGCATGAGACTTTGTATTGATTATCATCAGTTGAATAAAGTGACTATCAAGAATAGGTATCCACTTCCTAGAATTGATGATTTGATGGACCGATTGGTTGGCGCTCGCATGTTTAGTAAGATTGATTTGAGATCGGGTTACCATCAAATAAGGGTGAAAGAAGAGGATGTTCAGAAAACTGCTTTCAGGACGAGGTATGGACATTACGAATATTTGGTGATGCCTTTCGGTGTCACTAATGCACCGGGAGTATTCATGGAGTACATGAATCGTATTTTCCATCCTTACCTAGATTGTTTCGTGGTTGTTTTCATTGATGATATTCTGGTTTATTCTAAATCGGAAGAAGAGCACGCAGAACATTTGCGCATCGTGTTGGAAGTTATGAAAGAGAAGAAACTTTATGCTAAGTTGTCAAAGTGCGAGTTCTGGTTAAGTGAAGTGAGCTTTTTGGGGCATGTCATTTCTGGTGATGGCATTGCAGTTGATCCTTCTAAAGTCGATGTTGTGTTGAGATGGGAGACTCCTAAGTCTGTTACTGAGATTAGAAGTTTCTTAGGATTGGATGGTTACTATAGAAGGTTCATTGAAGGTTTTTCTAAGTTGGCACTTCCTTTGACAAAGTTGACTCGTAAAGGAGTTGCGTTTGTGTGGGATGTCAAGTGTGAAGAAAGTTTTGTTGAATTGAAGAAAAGGTTGACAACGGCTCCGATCTTGATTCTACCTAATCCTGAAGAACCGTTTGTTGTTTATTGTGATGCTTCTAAGATGGGTTTAGGTGGTGTACTTATGCAAAATGGCAAAGTGGTTGCTTATGCTTCTAGGCAATTGAAGATTAATGAGAAGAATTATCCTACGCATGATTTGGATCTTGCAGCAGTTGTTTTTGTGCTTAAGATTTGGAGGCATTATCTTTATGGTTCTAGATTTGAAGTATTTAGTGACTATAAAAGTTTGAAGTACTTGTTCGATCAGAAATAGCTTAATATGAGGCAAAGACGGTGGCTTGAATTGTTGAAAGATTATGATTTTGGATTGAATTACCATCCTGGTAAAGCTAATGTGGTGGCCGATGCTTTAAGTCGAAAGCCTTTGCATATGTCACTTTTGATGGTGAAAGAGTTGGAATTGATTGAGCAATTTAGAGATATGAGTCTTGTAGTAGAAGTGACGCCGAAGAGTGTTATCTTGGGAATGTTAAAGATCAATAATGATTTCCTTGATAGTGTTAGAGAAGCTCAGAAGCTTGATGTGAAACTGGTTGATTTGTTGGTTGGTATTGGACAAACTGAAAATGAAGATTTCAAGTTGGATGCTCAGGGTGTATTGAGGTTCCGAGATAGGATTTGTATTCCCGATGATATGGATTTGAAGAGAATGATCTTGGAAGAAAGTCATAGAAGCAATTTGAGTATTCATCTCGGAGCGACCAAAATGTATCAAGATTTAAAGAAACTATTTTGGTGGTCGGGCATGAAGAGAGAGGTGGCTCAGTTTGTTTATGCTTGTTTAACTTGTCAGAAGTCTAAAGTGGAGCATCAGAAACCTGCAGGGTTGATGCAACCGTTAGAGATTCCAGAATGGGAATGGGATAGCATTTCTATGGATTTCGTAACGGGGTTACCGAATACACAAAGAGGACACAATGCGATTTGGGTGATTGTTGATAGGCTTACGAAGTCGACTCACTTTATTCCTATTAACATCACTTATCCCGTATCGAAGTTGGCGGAAATTTATACGCATGTGATTGTGAGATTACATGGTATTCCTTTGTGTATTGTTTCAGATAGAGATCCGAGGTTTACTTCTGAATTTTGGAAGAGCTTGCAAGAGGCTTTGGGTTCAAAGTTGAGGTTGAGTTCGACTTATCATCCTCAAACTGATGGTCAGACATAAAGGACGATTCAATCGTTGGAAGACTTGTTACGTGCTTGTATTCTTGAACATGGTGGTTCATGGGATACATATCTTCCTTTGATTGAGTTTACTTATAACAATAGTTTTCATGCTAGTATTGGAATGGCACCGTTCGAGGCTTTGTATGGTCGGAGGTGTAGAACTCCTTTGTGTTGGCATGAGTCGGGTGAAGGTGTGGTTCTTGGACCAGAATTGGTTAGAGAGACTACTGAGACGGTGAATATGATTATAGAAAAGATGAGAATTTCTCAAAGTCGACAAAAGAGTTATCATGATAAAAGGAGAAAAGACTTGGAATTTCAAGATGGTGATCATGTATTTTTGCGAGTTACTCCTACAACCGGCGTTGGGCGAGCATTGAAGTCGAAGAAGCTAACTCCTCGCTTTATTGGTCCTTACCAAATTACTAGTAAAGTGGGAAAAGTGGCTTATTGAGTGGCGTTACCGCCAAATCTTTTGAACTTGCATGATGTGTTCCATGTGTCGCAACTTCGGAAGTATGTTCCGGATCCTTCACATGTGATTGAGATGGATGATATTCAAGTGCGAGACAATCTTACGGTGGAGACGATGCCATTAAGGATCGAAGATCGTGAGATAAAGTCTCTTCGTGGCAAAGAGATCTCCTTGGTTAAAGTTGTTTGGATAGGAGCAGCTAGTGAAAGTGCGACGTGGGAGTTAGAAAGTAAGATGCGGGATTCCTATCCCGAGCTTTTCGAGTCAGGTAATTTCGAGGACGAAACTTTTATAAGCGGGGGAGAGTTGTAACGCCCCGTTTTATTTAATATTATATTATATTAATATTTTTGAGTTACCGTTTGATGTTTATTTTGCGACGAGAATATTTAAATTAACCGGTATATCTGTTAATATATCCGGCGATGTTTTCTTTCGGTCTGATAATTATTTTGTTCGGTCCAATTTTTAGTCCGTTCGGTTCGGTAAAATATTATTCAGACCGATATTTAATTATTTGAGTTAATAATATTATTTAGTATTATTAGTGTTATAACTAGTAGTAAGACCAAGGGCTTTTTGGTATTTTTGCTTGCTAGTGTCTGGCTACTAAACCACACCAAACACTTGTTTTGTGATAACATACAAAAACACATAGAGAGAGTTTGAGAGAAGAGAGTCTTGGAGAAGAGAAGAGCAAGAACAAAGCCAAAGCTAGGGTTGAAACATCAAGAATCAATTCAAGCATTTAAGGTAAGGGGTTTGATTCTCCATCTCATATTGTTAGGTTTTGATAGATATATTTTGGATTTGGGGGTAAAATTGATAGTTGATTTATAGGGTTTTGTTGGTTGATTGTTGGAATGGTTTAGAAAAGTTGGATTAGGAGTATGGTTTGTGGGTGTATTAGGTGCTAGCTTGTAGAAATTAAGAGTATTGAAATGGGAAAGAAAACCATGGTAGTAGAATGAGAAAAACTCAAAAGAATGAAGTTTTCACGTAGGTCCATCAACACGGGCCGTGTTGATTAACACGGGTGCCCGTGTTGATTCACTGACTTTGGTGATTTTGTATTTTCTAGGGGCTTTTCGACACGGGCCGTGTTGATTAACACGGTGGCCCGTGTTAATGCATCTGTAGCCTCCCATATTCTGATTTTTGCACTTCTTTTGCCCCGGTTATGTTCCGATTTTCCAATTCCGGTAAATTCGACGACGGAGCAAGTTGCTCCGAATTTAACGAAAATTGACGTGTTAGCTAATTTTGACGTGTAGAACGTCGTGGTAAAGTTAGTTTTTCGAGATTATGCATTTTTTAACGGAGCGACCCGAAATAAGTCAATTTACGGTTAAGTTGATCCGGGTTGCATTTTAGTCGGTTTAAGTCGCGTATGGACAATACGATTGCGACGTTAATGATTATGATTGGTGCCGATTATTATGAATTACTTTCGCGACGATTATTGATGTTTGACTATTTTTCCGTGTTTGAAATTTAGTGAATTATTTGATTATGAAGTGGTGTGATTAAATATGATGTTTGTGACGGTTTATTTATAATGAGTACTTGATGATATGGATGCGATGATATGTTTATCTTGATGTGGATAAATATGGCGACGTGGGTTTTATACCAAATTTTGATATGCGATGATGATGTTTTGTTGTGTCGTGTTTGTGATGTCGTGTTGTCGAGTCACATACATTGCATTGGCGACAAGGGCTTTTATGCCAAGCGACGAGGGATTTTATGCCAAAGCGACGATGGGCTTTTATGCCGAATGTCCCTAATTATGGACAAAAGTAACGGGTACCACATGCATAACATATTCGTGTCTCATGGAGTCGGTTATGTTTATTTTTGAGTCTTTTGGCGTTGAGTTTTATTTGATGACTTATAATGAATTGCGATGTTATATGATACTTTGTTTTGTGATGATTTTTGTGTTGAACATAAAGTGATTATGATGTGATAATTTCATGAAAATTATGCGATGGATATAACATGACGGTAAAGCGACGATATGAGTTTATGGCGATGGAGTTTATGTCTTGTTTTGACATGATTATGGTGATTATGTGATGATATTAAAGTGTTGATCTTATACACTAAATGATGATTTTAAAGTATGTGAGATTTGATATTTGTTGACATATTCTTATTAATCTATTTCATTTATTATTCCAAAACTATTTATATATTTTATCATGCCTTTAATTATATGTTTTGGAGTATCTCACCCTTTACTTGTTTCGCTGTTGCCTTTATATTGGTAACGTGCAGGCGATCCGCGAGGATGATGAGGATTAGCTCGAGTCTCTTTATTTTGAGTCGCTCTGCTCTGATAGTAGTAACACTCGGGATTTGGGCGACGTTATTATTTTGATAGGATAGTTTATGTATACTATCTTATGACTTTATGTATTGATGATAACATGATGATATGTACATTTTGTGAACACATCCGCTGTGCTATGAATATTCATATGTTTATATGATGATTTGTGATATGAATCGGTATATCCGACTTTTGATTTTTGTGATGTGCATTATAATGCAAAGTGATGAAAAACACGAATATGTGATACCTCAATTTATGTTTGGAGGAAATTTTGAAACTATGATTTTATTATTAATTACGAGGGGTAGAATTGGGGTGTTACACCATTCCCGAGTGCGTTGGACGCTCCATCAAAAACCAGGGTCCATGAGGATCCTTGTTCAGGTCCTTTATATGGCCTGAATTCTTCACAGTTATTTACCATCATGATGTCTTCATTTGGGAATTCGAACTTCATGGACTGATAGTCATCCACAACTTGATGAGCAAGGTGACCAGCTAGTACACTGCCCTTTATTGCTTTTTGGGTAGTATATTGAATGTCATATTCCGTCAGGATCATCTGCCATCTTGCTATTCTCCCAAAGAGGGAAGGCTTCTCGAATATGTATTTTATTGGATCCATCTTGGATATCCATAAGGTAGTATGGGTCAGCATATACTGTCTTAGCCGACGAGTAGCCCATGCTAGAGCACAACAAGTTCTCTCGAGCAGTGAATATCTTGTTTCACAATCGATAAACTTTTTGCTCAGGTAATAAGTAACATGCTCTTTTCGGCCAGACTCGTCATGCTGCCCCAGCACACACCTGTCATACCCCAAATTTTGACCTAAGATACCACCTCCCATCTGCATTATTACATAGCAAGTGTTCACAAGCGATTCGACCTATTTTATTTTTGCCAATTCTCGAGTCAGATTTCAAAAATTCATAACTTCTTCAAATTTTGACAATTTTTAGTGGTTCTTTCACATATGATTCTCCTCTGCAACAACTACAACTTTTCTTTACAAGTCAAGAGATGATTATGCTTTGAAAATCCACGAAAAAATAGAAATATTAGAAATTGTTGTGAATTTAGAGAAATTTAACTGGTTTTGCCTGACTTTATTAAATCATGTTTTTTTTCATTTTTTTATCATCTTTATTTTATTCTTATTTTTCATAAAAAGAAAATCCTAAAAAATATTTAGTTCATGCTATCTTCATTTTATTCATGTTTTTATTCAAAATATAAAAAAAATTAGTTTCCTTAAGTTTCATTTAGTTTTTTTTGTTCTTGTATCATTTAAGTTAAAATTATAGTCTTTTAGATTTAATTTAGTAAAAAATCTCAAAAAAATAGTAATTTCACATTATTTTATTTTATTTTGCAAGTTCTTTATGTTAATTTAAAATTATCAAAAAAATCTTAGTTACATATAATTTATATTTTTGCATCACTTTATTTGAAAAAACTCAAAAGTTATAAGTTTGTCCTCATGCTGCACAAAATCTGTCCTTATGCTGCATGGTCCCTGTAAGTAATGCCAAGAAAACGGTCACACAATCTCTGCTGCCCAATTTCCAGTCCAAAAACCTATGAACACCAGTCCTAAATCTGAACTATGTCAAGACAAACATTACACCAAAATAGGAGGGCAAGAAACTGCATCAAAAAGTGTCGAAAACAGAGTGTTCCATATGTTCAAACTCACCAAACCTTCCCTCCCAAAACCTCATTCTTATTCACTATAAAACAGGCAGATACAATCGAAGAAAAGGGGAGAGCGAGAGAAAGAGATAGTTCCCAAAGAGAAAAAAAACACAAACCTGCAAGCGGGATAGCCTGCATAACTCCAAACCTGTTTCAAAGCTGCAAGTTATCAACTTGCCAAAGCCTGCCTCCTCCAAACAACAAATCCCAAACTGCATCCACCTGCCTAAAACCAGCAAAAACCTGCAAGTCTCAAACTTGCACAACCACAAACTGTAAAACTGCAAGCAAAAACCTGCAAGTTTGTCAAACCTGCAAACTGCTCAAAAACACAACAACATAGCCAAATCAAAACACAAGCATAACCTGTAACATGCCTTCAAGCATAACTCAAAGCTTGTTTCGAACTTGCAGAAGCACAAATCTGCATAAACTAAAGCCCTCACACCACAAGCTCAAATCTTCATTCCATGCAACCTCCAACTTCATTCACTACCTCAGAAGCAAACCTTCTAACCTGCACCATTTTGAACCAAGCACAACCATCCGCAAGAACTCATCGCCTCAACAACACCAACATTTTCGAGTCAGTTTCTGGAAGCAGAAGGAATTAAAAGAGTATATTACCTCATCTCTGGATTTCTTTATTATTTCATCGTCAAAAATCGAAACCATCAGACTTTCTCTGATCTTGTAAGTCTCCCTACGTTTTTCTCAAAGTCTGTTGCTATGCTTGTTATAATGATGTATGCTATGAACTAGTTGTCGTTGCTGTATTTTTTGTTGTTGATGTTTCAATAAACCAGGACTCCTGAGATTATTATTGTTGTTTCTCTTACCATGAATATTTGTCGCCTTATTGATTTGATGTTTAACTGCATGAAAAAAAAGGGAGCAGGTTGTTCGATTTCGATTTAGAGGAGTAAGAGTTCGAAAGAGGGAGAAGGTTGTTCGATTTCGATTTATAATAGAAAGAGTTCGAAAGAGGGAGCAGGTTGTTCGATTTCGATTTAGAATAGAAAGAGTTCGAAAGAGGGAGCAGGTTGTTCGATTTCGATTTAGAATAGAAAGAGTTCGAAAGAGGGAGCAGGTTGTTCGATTTCGATTTAGAGGGAGAAAGAGTTCGAAAGAGGGAGCAGGGTGTTCGATTTCGATTTAGAAAAGAGAGTTTGAAAGAGAGATTGAAGAGAGAGTTCGAAAGAGATATCGAAGAGAGAGTTCGAAAGAGAGAAAAAAAGAGAGATCGAAGAGAGAGTTCGAAAGGGAGATCGAAGAGAAAAAAAAGAGAGTTCGAAAGAGAGAAAAAAAGAGAGTTCGAAAGAGAGTTCGAAAGAAGCGTTGTTCGATTTCGATTTCAATCCCATGCTGGACCTTTATTTCGTTTTCAGTTTATAACCCAATTAATTAGTTTAGTTTTATAATTTATTTAAATCTTGATATTTCGTTTTTAGTTTGGTCAGTAATTTAGTTAATTTTATTAGTTTTTTTAACTAGTCTTTTATTGATAAGTTTGTAAGTTATCTCTTTGAATTTATTGCCCCTTATGATGTTCCTCCCATGATACATGTTGGTTGAGTTTGTGATAATTTCGATTTAATTCCATGGCTTCTCTCTTGGTTTTCTTTTAAAATCTTGGAGTGTTTATACTTTTAGTTTTAATCTTCATGTTGCTTGCAAAATCCAAGGGAATTGTTTAATTTTTGTCGACTTCATGTCATCAAAAAAACATCATGCGAATACCCTCATTCATCCTCCGTTTATTATTTCGTTAAAAACTTAAGATAATTTTCCCAAATATTCAATTTTTCAAAACTCACACCTTTTAAGTCAAAACTTCGACATTAGGTCGTCGTATCTTCAAAAACTCGTCCATACCCATTTTTGGCCAAAACAATTTATTTTTAATCAAACAAACATTTTAATAAACAGATATTTCAAAAGGTTCGTATAGAATACTATAGATACATTGGGTGCTAATACCTTCCCATTATATAACCAACCCCCGAACTCTAGACCTCTTTTCAAAAACGCCTTGTATTTGTCTTACTTTTAAAGTATTATTTTACATTGCATATTTTAGGGTTTTATTTCACTCTTTTCCCTTTTCCCTTGGAAATAATAAAGCGCGGTGGCGACTCTTGCTTTTGTGAGACGAATTAATTAATAGTTCGATCTCCGATTTACCCCGCTACATTTTTTATCGCTACAGAATTGGCGACTCTGCCGGGGAAAGATTGACCTCTTGCTGGTCCATCCCTAAGTGGGTTAAGCCTAGTTTGTTTATCTGTTTTATTATTATTTGATTTATTTGATTATGTGTTTATATTGGGGTTGTTTGGGTTTTTTGCAAAGGACGAATCCTATACCCGGATTAAGTTACACTTAAGGATAGGACGGGCGATATAATCATGTTAACTTTGAGGGAGTAATCCCGAAGAAGGAGGCATGAGATCCCCCACTCAGTGGAAGGCCCTTTTGAACGTAATACTTGTTTACCGAGTAATCGGGAAGACACTATTATTTTCGACCTGGGAGCCAGAGAAGCTGAGAACCGTAGAACCCTAACCCATCTTGGCCTTTTAGGTGTAGCACGGAGATTATAACGGAGTAATCCGAAAGTAGTTGTTACACGATGCTACGCTCGGATGAGTTTCTCTTGAGAATATTGCTAATTATTGAGTAATCAAGACGTTGGTAATATTCGAAGGAGGAATGTAGACTCCGGGAACTCTTAGAACCTTGTCTTGCAGGTGTGATTAAACCGTTAGTACATACCTTGGGATGTTCTTTACCTTTGACTCCATGCACGAAACATTGAACCTTTGAACCCCATATTTGTGAACTTGTGTGTAACTATTTCATTATCATTCATCCATGCATCCATCAACATTTTTTGAAAAAAACTATCAAAATGAACGATCATTTGCATCGCATATCATGCATCATCCAACATTCCACTTCACATGTTTTCTAGAGTCTTATCTTTGTTTCTTTTTCCACTCCGGTAGATTGCCAAGCTGTCTCATCGATACGATACCCGAGCCAACCGTCAGAGGAAGATGGAAGATCTAGAACAAGAAAACCACGAGCTTCGTTAGGAGGTCGCTACCCTTCGTGTCGGTATGGAGAAACTAACTACGCTGGTGGAAAGTTTGATGGCTGCTCAGAATCAGCCATCGACTGCAGCTGCTGAGATTCAGACTTCAACTACTGTGGTTTCTATGATTGTCACCGTTCCAACATCTGTGACTCAAATCAAATCTCCGCTTCAACATCAGATGCCAAAAGGTTTTCCGTGGGGAATGCCTTATAACTTTGTGCCAGAAGGGTATCAGCCTGTCGTACAACCTTTGGTTCAACCTACTGTGTCTTTTCCTCAACCGGAGACAACTACTATGCCGCCTGTAATCTCGTCTGTGGCACCTTTCCCTCAACCAGTGATGACAACTGTCGCGCCGGTGGTTCATTCTATGCCATACATGAATGAACCTGCTTATCATGCCGATCCTGCTGAAAGTCTGGGTCTTTTCGATAGAATGGAGGAATTTCAAGACCAGTTTCAAGAGATGCAGAGGGAGATCAGAGCGTTAAAGGGGAAAGATTTGTTTGGAAAGAATGCTCATGACCTGTGTTTAGTTCCAAATGTAAAGATTCCAGCCAAATTCAAAGTGCCAGACTTTGGAAGGTATAAAGGTGATTCGTGTCCGTGGAGTCATTTAACTATGTATGTGAGAAAAATGTCTACATATTCTGATGATCATAACTTGTTAACTCACTACTTTCAAGACAGTTTGACTGGTGCCGCTCTAAAGTGGTATATGGGTTTGGACAACACTCGGATCCGTAATTTCAACGATCTTAGTGAAGCTTTTGTTCGCCAGTATAAGTACAACATCGACATGGCACCGGATAGAGATCAGCTCCGGGCGATGTCCCAGAGAGACAGAGAGTCCTTTAAAGAATATGCCCAGAGGTGGCGCGATATTGCTGCTCAGATTTATCCCCCTCTTGAGGAGAAAGAAATGAAAAAGATATTCCTGAAGACTTTGGGTTCCTTTTATTATGAAAGAATGATTGCCAGCGCACCAAGTGACTTCACCGAGATGGTAAGTATGGGCATGCGGTTGGAAGAAGGAATTCGTGAAGGACATTTGGTTAAAGAAGGAAGTCCGTCTAGCAGTATCAAGAAGTTTGGAAGTGTTTTCCCTAAAAGGAAAGAACAAGATGTCAGTGTAATTTTCCCTGGGAGACCAAGGAGAGGCTATTCACATGTTGCGACAGTCACTCAGGCTGTCCGCCCAACAATGGTGACCCTAACTCATCAAACCCCACCAACTCAGCAACGGCCATTTCAACAGCAGCCTCGACAACATGCTTATCAATTTAATAACCAGAATCGTTCACCAAGGAAACCGCAATTTGATGCCATTCCCATGACTTACACTGAATTGTTCCCTGCTCTGATCAGAAAGAACCTCATAACGACGAAGCCTCCTCCTGTCGCACCGAATAGTACTTCTCCGTGGTACAAGGCAGACCAGTTTTGTGAATATCATCAAGGGTCGCCAGGGCACAACATTGAAAATTGCTTTGTTCTAAAGGCAGATGTGCAGAGATTGATTAAGAAAGGTATCTTGTCTTTCAAGGATGTTAACCCGAATGTTAGAGATAATCCTTTGCCTCGACATGGGGCAACATCAGTGAATATGGTGGAAGGTTGTCCGGGAAAGTTTCGAGTTTTTCAAGTTGAACACATAAGAGATTCGTTGATAAGGTTACATCAGAGCTTAAGAAGACTTGCCTTTTTTAGGCATCAGCATGATTATGATGTTTGTGAATTTTGTTCAAGAGAAGTTGATTGCCCTATTGTGAAGGAGGACATTCAAATATTGTTAGACCAGAGGGTTATCACTATTACATATGACAGAGATCCGGTGGATGAAGTGAATGTTATAATACCACAATTCAACTTGCCTGAACCAATAGAGATCGTTATGACAGTCAGACTGCACCTGTTGCTCCTTTGATCATTTGTCCACCTGGTCCTGTGCCTTACAACTCAGACCAAGCTATACCATACAAGTATAATGCCACAATGATTGAGAATGGGGTAGAAGTCCCTATACCAACAATGCCATCTTTTGTTAACATCGCTGATGTGAGCAGAGTTACGAGAAGCGGACGTGTCTTTGCAGCAGTACATTTGAAGAGACCAGAAGTTCAAGTCAGGAGGCCCATACCGGCAGAAATTCCAGCGAGAAATGTTGAACCCAGGGTTGAGGTAGGCCGATCCAATAAACCTATCCCACACCTCGATGATGATGAGATTCTGAAGCTCATGAAGAGAAGTGAATACAAGATTGTGGACCAACTATTGCAAACTCTGTCCATGATTTCTTTGCTTGCTTTATTGAGAGATTCTGGTGCCCATAGAGAAGCTTTGATGAAGGTCTTGGACCAGGCATTCGTGGATCATGATGTGACGGTTGACCAATTTGATGGAATTGTGGGAAATATTACTTCGTGTAACAATCTTGGTTTCAGTGATGAAGAGCTTCCGGAGGAGGGAAGAAACAATAACATGGCTTTGCATATCTCATTAAGTTGTGGAAACAATACTTTATCAAGTGTGCTGGTAGATATAGGTTTGTCGTTAAATGTAATGCCCAAAACTACATTATCTCGACTCTCATATCAAGGTGCTCCCATGAGACCTAGTGGGGTAATTGTCAAAGCGTTTGATGGTTCTAGGAAGACTGTCATTGGTGAAATGGATCTTCCTATAATAATTGGTCCTCATACTTTTCATATCACTTTTCAAGTAATGGATATCCGTTCCGCCTACAGTTTCCTATTGGGTCGTCCATGAATCCATGATGCAGGGGCAGTCACTTCCACGCTCCATCAAAAATTGAAGTTTGTAAGGCATGGAAAGCTGGTAATGATTGGTGGAGAGCAGGCTATGGTGGCAAGCCATTTGTCATCTTTCTCTTTTATTGATGCTGATGAGGATGTTGGAACCCAATTCCAAGCTCTATCTGTTGCTAATAATGAAGTGAAGAAGCAAGGGACATCTATTTCTTCTTTTGAGGATGCGCGACGAGTGGTTGAAAGTGGTTCGGCTGAAGGTTGGGGCCAGGTGTTGACTTTGCCTGAGAACAAGTCTGGAGAAGGTCTTGGTTTTCGTCCCGTGTCTACAAGAGTCAAGCAGGAAACAATTATCCGTCCGATACAAGAGGTTTTCCGGAGCGCAGGTTTTATCCATCCAACTCCTCCTGAGGTTGATGCTATAATAGGAGACGATTCTGAAGAGGATTTACCCGATTTTGTAACGCATGGAGTGGTTTGCCAGAACTGGATTGCTGTTGATGTTTCTGTTGTGATGCACATTTCTGAGTAATGTTTTGTTTTATTTTTGAAAAAAAATTTCTCTCTGCCCAAGGCGAAAAGTATTTGTGTCGGGCTATGTTGAAAATAAATCCTTTTACTCTGCCCAAGGCAAAAGAGAAAATGTCTGGGCTCTTTGTTTCAAGTATTGCCCCTCATGAATAAAAATGTTATTTTGTCCACTACTGTTTTATTTTTTCACTTTTTATGGGAAATAGTAATGAAAATTAATTGGTAGTAATAGGAAAATATAATAACTTTTTGTTTTATTTGAACAAATCGATTTCTAAGATAAAGCATAATCATATGTGCAGATTAATCCATGACTTAACCATTGAAAACAATGATCCTATTCCCCCTCCCAACTTTGAATTCCCTGTGTTCGGAGCCGAGGAAGAAGATAGCGAAGAAGTTCCTGATGAAGTTTCCCGTTTGCTTGAGCACGATGAAAAGACTATTCAACCATTTGAAGAGCCCATAGAGATGATCAACTTGGGTGATGAAGAAGATAAAAAGGAAGTCAAGGTCGGAGCATTGCTTATCCCAGAGGTCAAAGAGAAAATGTTGGAGCTTCTCAGAGAGTATGTTGATGTGTTTGCTTGGTCCTACCAAGATATGCCAGGTTTGGACAACAATATTGTGGAGCATCGTTTGCCGTTGAGACCTGAATGTCCTCCGATTAAGCAGAAGTTGAGAAGGACTCCTCCCGATATGGCTGAAAAGATCAAAGAAGAAGTTCAAAAACAAATTAATGCAGGTTTCCTTGTTACATCGGTCTATCCTCAATGGTTAGCCAATATAGTGCATGTTGCTAAGAAAGATGGCAAAGTTCGGATGTGTGTAGACTATAGAGATCTGAATAGAGCTAGCCCAAAGGATGATTTTCCTTTAACACACATTGATGTATTGGTCGACAGTACTGCAAAGTTCAAAGTCTTTTCTTTCATGGATGGTTTCTCTGGTTACAATCAAATCAAGATGGCACCAGAAGATATGGAGAAGACATCTTTCATTAAAACTTGGGGAACATTTTATTATCGGGTAATGCCGTTTGGTTTGAAGAATGCTGGTGCAACATACCAAAGGGCCATGACTGCTTTGTTCCATGATATGATGCATAAAGAGATAGAAGTGTATGTAGATGACATGATTGCCAAATCACAAACTGAAGAAGATCATTTGGAACATTTATTGAAGTTATTCCAGCGTTTGAGAAAGTATAAACTCCGCCTGAATCCCAACAAGTGCACTTTTGGTGTTCGTTCTGGAAGACTTCTGGGTTTCATTGTCAGTTAGAAAGGTATTGAGGTAGATCCTGATAAAGTCAAAGCTATTCGGGATATGCCCGCACCCAAGACGGAAAAACAAGTAAGAGGATTCCTTGGGAGACTGAACTATATTTCTAGATTTATATCTCATATGACTGCTACCTGTGGGCCGATTTTCAAGCTTCTCCAAAAGAATCAAGGATGTGTGTGGACAGAAGATTGTCAGAGAGCTTTTGATAGCATCAAAGAATATTTACTTGAACCTCCCATATTGATTCCTCCAGTGGAAGGAAGACCTTTGATTATGTACCTGACTATATTGGAAGATTCCATGGGATGTGTGCTTGGTCAACAAGATGAGACTGGAAGGAAGGAACATGCCATATATTACCTGAGTAAGAAATTCACAGACTGTGAGTCTCGATACTCAATGCTAGAGAAAACCTGTTGTGCTTTAGCTTGGGCTGCTCGCCGTCTGCGCCAGTATATGATTAACCACACCACTTGGTTGATCTCCAAAATGGATCCGATCAAGTATATCTTTGAGAAGCCCTCCTTATCTGGAAGAATAGCCCGTTGGCAGATGTTGTTATCTGAATATGACATTGAGTATCACACTCAGAAAGCAATCAAAGGGAGTATTTTAGCCGATCATTTGGCTCACCAACCAATTGAAGATTATCAATCCATCAAGTTTGACTTCCCAGATGAAGATGTTATGTACTTGAAAGCAAAAGATTGTGAAGAGTCGTTACCTGAAGAAGGACCTGATCCCGAATCCCGTTGGGGTTTGATATTTGACGGAGCTGTGAATTCTTATGGAAATGGAATTGGGGCAATCATCGTCACTCCCCGAGGTACTCATATCCCATTCACGGCGAGATTGAAGTTCGAGTATACGAACAACATGGCTGAATATGAGGCATGTATTATGGGTCTCGAAGAAGCATGGATCTAAGGATTAAGATTCTTGATATTTACGGAGACTTGGCATTGGTAATTAATCAAATCAAAGGAGAATGGGAGACTCGTCATCCTGGTTTGATCCCTTACAGAGATTATGCTAGAAGATTGTTAACCTTCATCAACAAAGTGGAGTTACATCATATCCCTAGAGATGAAAACCAAATGGCTGATGCTTTAGCTACTTTATCTTCAATGTTTCAAGTGAATGGTTTCTAACGATGTGCCTACAATCAGAGTTATGCGCCTCGATAGACCTGCTCATGTGTTCTCAGTAGAAGAGGTCACCGAAGACAAACCGTGGTTCTATGACGTTAAACGTGTTCTTCAAACTCAAGAGTACCCGCCTGGGGCATCCAATAAAGATAGGAAGACGTTGAGGAGATTGGCAAGCAGTTTCTTCCTCAATGAAGAAGTATTATATAAGAGGAATTACGACATGGTCCTACTCAGGTGCGTAGACAGACATGAAGCGAATATGCTGATGCAAGAAGTACATGAAGGATCCTTTGGCACCAATGCCAACGGACATGCAATGGCTAAAAAGATGTTGAGAGCTGGTTACTATTGGATGACAATGGAATCTGATTGCTGCAAATATGTGAAGAAATGTCATAAATGCCTGATTTATGCGGACAAGATACATGTGCCACCGACCCTCCTTAATGTTATCTCTTCACCTTGGCCTTTCTCTATGTGGGGCATTGATATGATTGGAATGATTGAACCCAAATCTTCAAATGGTCATCGTTTCATTTTGGTAGCGATCGATTATTTTACTAAATGGGTGGAAGCAGCATCTTATGCTAATGTAACCAGACAGGTGGTAGTCAGATTTATCAAGAATCAAATCATTTGTCAATTCGGCATCCCGAGCAAGATCATCACTGATAATGGTTCGAATTTGAATAACAAGATGATGAAAGAGCTTTGTGAAGAGTTCAAGATCGAACATCATAATTCTTCTCCTTACATGCCGAAGATGAATGGGGCAGTTGAAGCTGCTAACAAGAACATCAAAAAGATTGTCCAGAAGATGGTGGTAACTTATAAAGATTGGCATGAAATGCTTCCGTTTGCTTTACATGGATACCGTACTTCAGTTCGAACTTCAACAGGTGCAACCCCGTTTTCCTTAGTTTATGGCATGGAAGCGGTACTCCCCATGGAGGTTGATATTCCGTCTATGAGAGTGTTGATGGAAGCTAAACTTTCTGAGGCTGAATGGTGTCAAAGTAGATATGATCAGTTGAGTTTAATTGAAGAGAAGAGATTGACAGCGTTGTGTCACGGTCAATTATATCAGCAGAGAATGAAGAAGGCTTTTGATAAGAAGGTTCGACCACGCGAGTTCAGAGAAGGTGACCTTGTGCTCAAAAAGATATTATCTTTCCAACCTGATTCTAGGGGCAAGTGGGCTCCGAATTATGAAGGACCGTATGTCGTTAAGAAAGTTTTCTCTAGAGGTGCCATGATTCTCACAAATATGGACGGTGAAGAACTCCCGCGCTCCATGAACGCCGATGCAGTCAAGAAGTATTACGCCTAGTTTTGAGTTGACAGTTCGCTAAGTTGAAAACCCGAAGGGGCGGCTTTGGCAGGCTTTTGGTCCGACCGGCTGTGGCATTTGAGCACATTTCGGAATTCGAAGTTGTTAGGGAGAATAGTGATCATTGTTTTTGTGTAACTCTTTCTTTCATGTACTATTTCCCAAACTTTTGTAAACCGTTGGAGTCGCGTTGTTAGCGAACTACCATCTTTGAGCATTTACCTTTTGTGGGAAAAATTTTAATTTTACGGCAATATTTGAAAGAAAGTTATTTAAAGTTTTTTTATTTTTAAATGTGTCGTGAATACTGAAAGGAATATTAACAGTTGTTCCGAGGATGGTTAAGCCATGAAATGCAAAACAATACAGTAATTTATCCTTGCATGATGAACATGTTTTCTTTCAAAATCGTCACGAGGTATTGGTTGTGTAAACTTTTGTTTCTAGTGGTACTAAGTTTGGTGACTCCCCAGCTTTTCCAGTTAAGCGTTGTTTTGGTTATCTTTATTTGAGCAGATTTTTGAAGTGTGGTACGCTTTGTCTCATGCCAGTGGTCCATTGGTGTTAGAAGATTGGATTGAATACTTTTCTCCCCAGAAGATTTGAGCCTTGTAGCGTGACACGCTCTGACATTGCTTTGTGGTTCCAGTTCCAGTTATTTTCCGTCTCTTTAAGATTGGCCGAGTATCTATTATTTTGTGATATTTTATCATCTTCAAGATATTCCGTCTGCCTATTTCGTCAGCATAACATTCATTCATTCATTTACACTTATATCACGCATGCATATTCACATTTGTCATTGATTTTGGGTCGTATACCTTGTTTATGTTTATTAAGACAATGTACATGTTCTTTCCAAGTAGAATGTTAGCTTAGGCAGAAAATGTGCTTCCTTTCTAAATTCCCCAACTGAGCTAATCCTCGTGGATGATTTTTTGATTTAGCCTTCCTTGTCCATTTCTGGATAGGATGAATCCCCAATCAAGTTATTTTCTCATTGGGTGGAGTCTTGTTTGACTGTTTTCTCTCTGGTTTATTCCTGGAAGGAGTTGTTGTCTCTTGCATAGGCTATCTCGTGGTTTTCTCCAAGCTAGGCAACCTGGACGGATGGTGCATTTATTTTGCACATTTAAGTATTTGATCTCCTCGGGAAGGATCTATTCATGGTTCCCTTTGACGAAGATCTTATTTTCAGGCAGTGTTATCGCAATTTTCTTCTGAATTATTCTTCGGAAAATGGCAAGTGGCGGTCTCTTCATGAGCAGATTGTACGTTATTTTTCTTCGGAAAACGACAAGTGGCGGTCTCTTCATGAGCAGCTTGTACGTTATTATTCTTCGGAAAACGGCAAGTGGCGGTCTCTTCATGAGAAGCTTGCACGTTATTATTGTTTGGAAAACGGCAAGCGGCGGTCTCTTCATGAGCAACTTGCACGTTATTATTTTTTAGAAAATGACAAGCGGCGGTCTCTTCATGAGCAACTTGTGCGTTATCTTCTTTGCGGAAAACGGCAAGTGGCAGTCTCTTCATGAGCAGCTTGTACGTTATTATTCTTCGGAAAACGGCAAGTGGCGGTCTCTTCATGAGCAGCTTGTACGTTATTATTCTTCGGAAAACGGCAAGTGGCGGTCTCTTCATGAGCAGCTTGCACGATATTATTGTTTGGAAAACGGCAAGCGGCGGTCTCTTCATGAGCAACTTGCACGTTGTTATTTTTTGGAAAACGACAAGCGGCGGTCTCTTCATGAGCAACTTGTGCGTTATCTTCTTTGCGGAAAACGGCAAGTGGCGGTCTCTTCATGAGCAGCTTGTACGTTATTATTCTTCGGAAAACGGCAAGTGGCGGTCTCTTCATGAGCAGCTTGTACGTTATTTTTCTTCGGAAAACGGCAAGTGGCGGTCTCTTTATGAGCAGCTTGTACGTTATTATTCTTCGGAAAACGGCAAGTGGCAGTCTCTTCATGAGCAGCTTGTACGTTATTATTCTTCGGAAAACGGCAAGTGGCGGCTTCTTTATTTGGGCAACTTGTACGTCATAGTATTTTTGGAAGACAGCAAGTGGCAACTTCTTTATTTGAGCAACTTGTATGTCATAGTATTTTTGGAAGACAACAAGTGGCAGCTTCTTTATTTGAGCAACTTGTATGTCATAGTATTTTTGGAAGACAGCAAGTGGCAGCTTCTTTATTTGAGCAACTTGTATGTCATAGTTTTTTGGAAGACAGCAAGTGGCAGCTTCTTTATTTGAGCAGCTTGTGTATCTACAACCATATTATTATTTCAGCATTAATTGGTATCTCTCCGGAAATCTCGCAGAGAAGTTTTGTTATGAATCTTTACCTTCAGAAGTCGGTAATCCATTATCAGTAAATTTGGTACATCTTTTTTCTATCTTTGACCTTGAGTTGTGAACTCACTGTTATTTTGGGTCAATAATCTGTTTTTGTGGCCTATGCAAGATGCCTTCTTTGTTAGGGTCAGAGGTTGTATTCTATCAAATTTTTATTCGCTGTCAAGAGTCTATCATTTGAAGTCGATGGCTCATTTCCCCAGTAGTGTATAATCTATGTTCCTGTGGTTTGTTAGTGTTTGGTTTCTCCAACATTATCTTGTCTCATACAATATCATTCTCTGTGAATTTAAATACTACATTCATATCACAAACATAATGGCGGTATCTTAGGGCAAAAATTGCGTATTATGTATTTAAGTACCTTCAATCTCGTCGAGACGAAGATTTTAATCTTCATATCTCCGGATAGAAGAAACTTAAATAGGGGCAGCTGTCATACCCCAAACTTTGACCTAAGATACCACCTCCCATCTGCATTATTACATAGCAAGCGTTCACAAGCGATTCGACCTATTTTATTTTTGCCAATTCTCGAGTCAGATTTCAAAAATTCATAACTTCTTCAAATTTCGACAATTTTTTAGTGGTTATTTCACATATGATTCTCCTCTACAACAACTACAACTTTTCTTTACAAGTCAAGAGATGATTATGATTTGAAAATCCACCAAAAAATAGAAATATTAGAAATTATTGTGAATTTAGTGAAATTTAACTGGTTTTGCCTGACTTTATTAAATCATGTTTTTTTTTTCATTTTTTTATCATCTTTCTTTTATTCTTATTTTTCATAAAAAGAAAATCCTAAAAAATATTTAGTTCATGATATCTTCATTTTATTCACGTTTTTATTCAAAATATAAAAAAATTAGTTTCCTTAAGTTTCATTTAGTTTTTTTTGGTTCTTGTATCATTTAATTTAAAATTATAGTCTTTTAGATTTAGTTTAGTAAAAAATCTCAACAAAATAGTAATTTCACATTATTTTATTTTATTTTGCAAGTTCTTTATGTTAATTTAAAATTATCAAAAAAATCTTAGTTACATATAATTTATATTTTTGCATCACTTTATTTGAAAAAACTAAAAAATTATAAGTTTGTCCTCATGCTGCACAAAATCTGTCCTTATGCTGCATGGTCCCTGCAAGTAATGCCAAGAAAACAGTCACACAATCTCTACTGCCCAATTTCCAGTCCAAAAACCTGTGAACACCAGTCCAAAATCTGCACTATGTCAAGACAAACATTTCACCAAAATAGGAGGGCAAGAAACTGCATCAAAAAGTGTCGAAAACAGGGTGTTCCATATGTTCAAACTCACCAAACCTTCCCTCCCAAAACCTCATTCTTATTCACTATAAAATAGACAGATACAATAGAAGAAAAGGGGAGAGCGATAGAAAGAGATAGTTCACAAAGAGAAAAAAAACACAAACCTGCAAGCGGGATAGCCTGCATAACTCCAAACCTGTTTCAAAGCTGCAAGTTATCAACTTGCCAAAGCCTGCCTCCTCCAAACAACAAATCCCGAACTGCATCCACCTGCCTAAAACCAGCAAAAACCTGCAAGTCTCAAACTTGCACAACCACAAACTGTAAAACTGCAAGCAAAAACCTGCAAGTTTGTCAAACCTGTAAACTGCTCGAAAACACAACAACATAGCCAAATCAAAACACAAGCATAACCTGTAACCTGCCTTCAAGCAAAACTCAAAGCATGTTTCGAACTTACAGAAGCACAAATCTGCATAAACTAAAGCCCTCACACCACAAGCTCAAACCTTCATTCCATGCAACCTCCAACTTCATTCACTACCTCAGAAGCAAACCTTCTAACCTGCACCATTTTGAACCAAGCACAACCATCCGCAAGAACTCATCGCCTCAATAACACCAACATTTTCGAGTCAGTTTCTGGAAGCAGAAGGAATTAAAAGAGTATATTACCTCATCTCTGGATTTCTTTATTATTTCATCGTCAAAAATCGAAACCATCAGACTTGCTCTGATCTTGTAAGTCTCCCTACATTTTTCTCAAAGTCTGTTGCTATGCTTGTTATAATGATGTATACTGTGAACTAGTTGTCGTTGTTGCATTTTTTGTTGTTGATGTTTCAATAAACCAGGACCCCTGAGATTGTTATTGTTGTTTCTCTTACCATGAATATTTTTCGCCTTGTTGATTTGATGTTTAACTGCATGAAAAAAGAGGGAGCAGGTTGTTCGATTTCGATTTAGAGGAGTAAGAGTTCGAAAGAGGGAGCAGGTGGTTCGATTTCGATTTAGAATAGAAAGAGTTCGAAAGAGAGAGCAGGTTGTTCGATTTCGATTTAGAATAGAAAGAGTTCGAAAGAGGGAGCAGGTTGTTCGATTTCGATTTAGAATAGAAAGAGTTCGAAAGAGGGAGCAGGTTGTTTGATTTCGATTTAGAGGGAGAAAGAGTTTGAAAGAGGGAGCAGGGTGTTCGATTTCGATTTAGAAAAGAGAGTTCGAAAGAGAGATTGAAGAGAGAGTTCGAAAGAGAGATCTAAGAAAGAGTTCGAAAGAGAGAAAAAAAGAGAGATCAAAGAGAGAGTTCGAAAGGGAGATCGAAGAGAAAAAAAAAGAGTTCGAAAGAGAGTTCGAAAGAAGCGTTGTTCGATTTCGATTTCAATCCCATGCTGGACCTTTATTTCGTTTTCAGTTTATAACCCAATTAATTAGTTTAGTTTTATAATTTATTTAAATCTTGATATTTCGTTTTTAGTTTGGTCAGTATTTTAGTTAATTTTGTTAGTTTTTTTAACTAGTCTTTTATTGATAAGTTTGTAAGTTATCTCTTTGAATTTATTGCCCCTTATGATGTTCCTCCCATGATACATGTTGGTTGAGTTTGTGATAATTTCGATTTAATTCCATGGCTTCTCTCTTGGTTTTCTTTTAAAATCTTGGAGTGTTTATACTTTTAGTTTTAATCTTCATGTTGCTTGCAAAATCCAAGGGAATTGTTTAATTTTTGTCGACTTCATGTCATTAAAAAAACATCGTGCGAATACCCTCATTCATCCTCCGTTTATTATTTCGTTAAAAACTTAAGATAATTTTCCCAAATATTCAATTTTTCAAAACTCACACCTTTCAAGTCAAAACTTCGACATTAGGTCGTCGTATCTTCAAAAACTCGTCCATACCCATTTTTGGCCAAAACAATTTATTTTTAATCAAACAAACATTTTAATAAACATACATTTCAAAAGGTTCCTATAGAATACTATAGATACATTGGGTGCTAATACCTTCCCATTGTATAACCAACCCCCGAACTCTAGACCTCTTTTCAAAAATGCCTTGTATTTGTCTTACTTTTAAAGTATTATTTTACATTGCATATTTTAGGGTTTTATTTCGCTCTTTTACCTTTTCCCTTGGAAATAATAAAGCGCGGTGGCGACTCTTGCTTTTGTGAGACGAATTAATTAATAGTTCGATCTCCGATTTACCCCGCTACATTTTTTATCGCTACAGAATTGGCGACTCTGCTGGGGAAAGATTGACCTCTTGCTGGTCCATCCCTAAGTGGGTTAAGCCTAGTTTATTTATCTTTTTTATTATTATTTGATTTGTTTGATTATGTGTTTATATGTGGGTTGTTTGGGTTTTTTGCAAAGGAAGAATCCTATACCCGGATTAAGTTACACTTAAGGATAGGACGGGCGATATAGTCATGTTAACTTTGAGGGAGTAATCCCGAAGAAGGAGGCATGAGATCCCCCACTCAGTGGAAGGCCCTTTTGAACATAATACTTGTTTACCGAGTAATCGGGAAGACATTATTATTTTCGACCTGGGAGCCAGAGAAGCTGAGAACCGTAGAACCCTAACCCATCTTGGCCTTTTAGGTGTAGCGCGGAGATTATAATAGAGTAATCCGAAAGTAGTTGTTACGCGATGCTACGCTCGGATGAGTTTCTCTTGAGAATATTGCTAATTATTGAGTAATCAAGACGTTGGTAATATCCGAAGGAGGAATGTAGACTCCGGGAACTCTTAGAACCTTGTCTTGCAAGTGTGATTAAACCGTTAGTACATACCTTGGGATGTTCTTTACCTTTGACTCCATGCACGAAACGTTGAACCTTTGAACCCCATATTTGTGAACTTGTGTGCAACTATTGCATTATCATTCATCCATGCATCCATCAACATTTTTTGAAAAAAACTATCAAAATGAACGATCATTTGCATCGCATATCATGCATCATCCAACATTCCACTTCACATGTTTTCTAGAGTATTATCTTTGTTTCTTTTTCCACTCCGGTAGATTGCCAAGCTGTCTCATCGATATGATACCCGAGCCAACCGTCAGAGGAAGATGGAAGATCTAGAACAGGAAAACCACGAGCTTCGTGAGGAGGTCGCTACCCTTCGTGTCGGTATGGAGAAACTAACTGCGCTGGTGGAAAGTTTGATGGCTGCTCAGAATCAACCATCAACTGCAGCTGCTGAGATTCAGACTTCAACTACTGTGGTTTCTGAGATTGTTACTGTTCCAACATCTGTGACTCAAATCAACTCTCCGCTTCAACATTAGATGCCAAAAAGTTTTCCGTGGGGAATGCCTTATAACTTTGTGCCAGAAGGGTATCAGCCTGTCGTACAACCTTTGGTTCAACCTACTGTGTCTTTTCCTCAACCGGAGACAACTACTATGCCGCCTGTAATCCCGTCTGTGGCACCTTTCCCTCAACTAGTGATGACAACTATCGCGCCTGTGGTTCATTCTATGCCATACATGAATGAACCTGCTTATCATGCCGACCCTGCTGAAAGTCTGGGTCTTTTCGATAGAATGGAGGAATTTCAAGACCAGTTTCAAGAGATGCAGAGGGAGATCAGAGCGTTAAAGGGGAAAGATTTGTTTGGAAAGAATGCTCATGACCTGTGTTTAGTTCCAAATGTAAAGATTCTATCCAAATTCAAAGTGCCGGACTTTGAAAGGTATAAAGGTGATTCGTGTCCGCGGAGTCATTTAACTATGTATGTGAGAAAGATGTCTACATATTCTGATGATCATAACTTGTTAACTCACTACTTTCAAGACAGTTTGACTGGTGCTGCTCTAAAGTGGTATATGGGTTTGGACAACACTCGGATCCGTAATTTCAACGATCTTAGTGAAGCTTTTGTTCGCCAGTATAACTACAACGTCGACATGGCGTCGGACAGAGATCAACTCCGGGCGATGTCCCAGAGAGACAGAGAGTCCTTTAAAGAATATGCCCAGAGGTGGCGCGAGATTGCTGCTCAGATTTATCCCCCTCTTGAGGAGAAAGAAATGAAAAATATATTCCTGAAGACTTTGGGTTCCTTTTATTATGAAAGAATGATTGCCAGCGCACCAAGTGACTTCACCGAGATGGTAAGTATGGGCATGCAGTTGGAAGAAGGAATTCGTGAAGGACATTTGGTTAAAGAAGGAAGTCCGTCTAGCAGTATCAAGAAGTTTGGAAGTGTTTTCCCTAAAAGGAAAGAACAAGATGTCAGTGTAATTTTCCCTGGGAGACCAAGGAGAGGCTATTCACATGTTGCGGCAGTCACTCCGGCTGTCCGCCCAACAATAGTGACCCCAACTCATCAAACCCCACCAACTCAGCAACGACCATTTCAACAGCAGCCTCGACAACAGGCTTATCAATTTAATAACCAGAATCGTTCACCAAGGAAACCGCAATTTGATGCCATTCCCATGACTTACACTGAATTGTTCCCTGCTCTGATCAGAAAGAACCTCATAACGATGAAGCCTCCTCTTGTCGCACCGAATAGTACTTCTCCGTGGTACAAGGCAGACCAATTTTGTGAATATCATCAAGGGTCGCCAGGGCACAACATTGAAAATTGCTTTGTTCTAAAGGCGGATGTGCAGAGATTGATTAAGAACGGTATCTTGTCTTTCAAGGATGTTAACCCGAATGTTAGAGATAATCCTTTGCCTCGACATGGGGCAACATCAGTGAATATGGTGGAAGGTTGTCCGGGAAAGTTTTGAGTTTTTCAAGTTGAACACATAAGAGATTCGTTGATCAGGTTACATCAGAGCTTAAGAAGACTTGCCTTTTTTAGGCATCAACATGATTATGATGTTTGTGAATTTTGTTCAAGAGAAGTTCATTGCCCTATTGTGAAGGAGGACATTCAAAAATTGTTAGACCAGAGGGTTATACTATTACATATGACAGAGATCCGGTGGATGAAGTGAATGTTATAATACCACAATTCAACTTTCCTGAACCAGTAGAGATCGTTTACGACAGTCAGACTGCACCTGTTGCTCCTTTGTTCATTTATCCACCTGGTCCTGTGCCTTACAACTTAGACCAAGCTATACCATACAAGTATAATGCCACAATGATTGAGAATGGGGTAGAAGTCCCTATACCAACAATGCCATCTTTTGTTAACATCGCTGATGTGAGCAGAGTTACAAGAAGTGGACGTGTCTTTGCAGCAGTACCTTTGAAGAGACCAGAAGTTCAAGTCAGGAGGCCCATACCGGCAGAAATTCCAGCAAGAAATGTTGAACCCAGGGTTGAGGTAGGGCGATCCAATGAACCTATCCCACACCCCGATGATGATGAGATTCTGAAGCTCATCAAGAGAAGTGAATACAAGATTGTGGACCAACTATTGCAAACTCCTTCCAAGATTTCTTTGCTTGCTTTATTGAGAGATTCTGGTGCCCATAGAGAAGCTTTGATGAAGGTCTTGGACTAGGCATTCGTGGATCATGATGTGACGGTTGACCAATTTGATGGAATTGTGGGAAATATTACTTCGTGTAACAATCTTGGTTTCAGTGATGAAGAGCTTCCGGAGGAGGGAAGAAACCATAATATGGCTTTGCATATCTCAATAAGTTGTGGAAACGATACTTTATCAAGTGTGCTGGTAGATATAGGTTCGTCGTTAAATGTAATGCCCAAAACTACATTATCTCGACTCTCATATCAAGGTGCTCCCATGAGACCTAGTGGGGTAATTGTAAAAGCGTTTGATGGTTCTAGGGAGACTGTCATTCGTGAAGTGGATCTTCCTATAATAATTGGTCCTCATACTTTTCATATCACTTTTCAAGTAATGGATATTCGTGCCGCCTATAGTTTCCTATTGGGTCGTCCATGGATCCATGATGCAGGGGCAGTCACTTCCACGCTCCATCAAAAATTGAAGTTTGTAAGGCATGGAAAGCTGGTAATGATTGGTGGAGAGCAGGCTATGGTGGTAAGCCATTTGTCATCTTTCTCTTTTATTGATGTTGATGAGGATGTTGGAACCTAATTCCAAGCTCTATCTGTTGCTAATAATGAAGTGAAGAAGCAACGGACATCTATTTCTTCTTTTGAGGATGCGCGACGAGTGGTTGAAAGTGGTTCGGCTGAAGGTTGGGGCCAGGTGTTGACTTTGCCTGAGAACAAGTCTGGAGAAGGTCTTGGTTTTCGTCCCGTGTCTACAAGAGTCAAGCAGGAAACAATTATCCGTCCGATACAAGAGGTTTTCCGGAGCGCAGGTTTTATCCATCCAACTCCTCTTGAGGTTGATGCTATAATAGGAGACGATTCTGAAGAGGATTTACCCGATTTTGTAACGCATGGAGTGGTTTTCCAGAACTGGATTGTTGTTGATGTTCCTGTTGTGATGCACATTTCTGAGTAATGTTTTGTTTTATTTTTGAAAAAAATTTTCGCTCTGCCCAAGGCGAAAAGTATTTGTGTCGGGCTATGTTGAAAATAAATCCTTTTGCTCTGCCCAAGGCAAAAGAGAAAATGTCTGGGCTCTTTGTTTCAGGTATTGCCCCTCATGAATAAAAATGTTATTTTGTCCACTACTGTTTTATTTTTTCACTTTTTCTGGGAAATAGTAATGAAAATTAATTGGTAGTAATAGGAAAATATAATAACTTTTTGTTTTATTTGAACAAATCGATTTCTAAAATAAAGCATAATCATATGTGCAGATTAATCCATGACTTAACCATTGAAAACAATGATCCTATGCCCCCTCCCAACTTTGAATTCCCTGTGTTCGGAGCCGAGGAAGAAGATAGCGAAGAAGTTCCTGATGAAATTTCCCGTTTGCTTGAGCACGATGAAAAGACTATCCAGCCATTTGAAGAGCCCATAGAGATGATCATTTTGGGTGATGAAGAAGATAAAAAGGAAGTCAAGGTCGGAGCATTGCTTATCCCAGAGGTCAAAGAGAAAATGTTGGAGCTTCTCAGAGAGTATGTTGATGTGTTTGCTTGGTCCTACCAAGATATGCAAGGTTTGGACAACAATATTGTGGAGCATCGTTTGCCGTTGAGACCTGAATGTCCTCCGATTAAGCAGAAGTTGAGAAGGACTCGTCCCGATATGGCTGACAAGATCAAAGAAGAAGTTCAAAAACAAATTAATGTATGTTTCCTTGTTACCTCGGTCTATCCTCAATGGTTAGCCAATATAGTGCCTGTTGCTAAGAAAGATGGCAAAGTTTGGATGTGTGTAGACTATAGAGATCTGAATAGAGCTAGCCCAAAGGATGATTTTCCTTTACCATACATTGATGTATTGGTCGACATTACTGCAAAGTTCAAAGTCTTTTCTTTCATGGATGGTTTCTCTGGTTACAATCAAATCAAGATGGCACCAGAAGATATGGAGAAGACAGCTTTCATTACACCTTAGGGAACATTTTGTTATCGGGTAATGCCGTTTGGTTTGAAGAATGCTGGTGCAACATACCAAAGGGCCATGACTGCTTTGTTCCATGATATGATGCATAAAGAGATAGAAGTGTATGTAGATGACATGATTGCCAAATCACAAACTGAAGAAGATCATTTGGAAAATTTATTGAAGTTATTCCAACGTTTGAGAAAGTATAAACTTCGTCTGAATCCCAACAAGTGCACTTTTGGTGTTCGTTCTGGAAGACTTCTGGGTTTCATTGTCAGTCAGAAAGGTATTGAGGTAGATCCTGATAAAGTCAAAGCTATTCGGGATATGCCCGCACCCAAGACGGAAAAACAAGTAAGAGGATTCCTTGGGAGACTGAACTATATTTCTAGATTTATATCTCATATGACTGCTACCTGTGGGCCGATTTTCAAGCTTCTCCGAAAGAATCAAGGATGTGTGTGGACAGAAGATTGTCAGAGAGCTTTTGATAGCATCAAAGAATATTTACTTGAACCTCCCATATTGATTCCTCCAGTGGAAGGAAGACCTTTGATTATGTACCTGACTATATTGGAAGATTCCATGGGATGTGTGCTTGGTCAACAAGATGAGACTGGAAGGAAGGAACATGCCATATATTACCTGAGTAAGAAATTCACAGACTGTGAGTCTCGATACTCAATGCTAGAGAAAACCTGTTGTGCTTTAGCTTGGGCTGCTCGCCGTCTGCGCCAGTATATGATTAACCACACCACTTGGTTGATCTCCAAAATGGATCCGATCAAGTATATCTTTGAGAAGCCCGCCTTATCTGGAAGAATAGCCCGTTGGCAGATGTTGTTATCTGAATATGACATTGAGTATCACACTCAGAAAGCAATCAAAGGGAGTATTTTAGCCGATCATTTGGCTCACCAACCAATTGAAGATTATCAATCCATCAAGTTTGAATTCCCAGATGAAGATGTTATGTACTTGAAAGCTAAAGATTGTGAAGAGCTGTTACCTGAAGAAGGACCTGATCCCGAATCCCGTTGGGGTTTGATATTTGACGGAGCTATGAATTATTATGGAAATGGAATTGGGGCAATCATTGTCACTCCCCGAGGTACTCATATCCCATTCACGGCGAGATTGAAGTTCGACTGTACGAACAACATGGCTGAATATGAGACATGTATTATGGGTCTCGAAGAAGCAGTGGATCTAAGGATTAAGATTCTTGATATTTACGGAGACTCAGAATTGGTAATTAATCAAATCAAAGGAGAATGAGAGACTCGTCATCCTGGTTTGATCCCTTACAGAGATTATGCTAGAAGATTGTTAACCTTCTTCAACAAAGTGGAGTTACATCATATCCCTAGAGATGAAAACCAAATGGCTGATGCTTTAGCTACTTTGTCTTCAATGTTTCAAGTGAATGGTTGGAACGATGTGCCTACAATCAGAGTTATGCGCCTCGATAGACCTGCTCATGTGTTCTCAGTAGAAGAGGTCACCGACGACAAACCGTGGTTCTATGACGTTAAACGTGTTCTTCAAACTCAAGAGTACCCGCCTGGGGCATCCAATAAAGATATGAAGACGTTGAGGAGATTGGAAAGTAGTTTCTTCCTCAATGAAGAAGTATTATATAAGAGGAATTACGACATGGTCCTACTCAGGTGCGTAGACAGACATGAAGCGGATATGCTGATGCAAGAAGTACATGAAGGATCCTTTGGCACCCATGCCAACAGACATGCAATGGCTAAAAATATGTTGAGAGCTGGTTACTATTGGATGACAATGGAATCTGATTGCTGCAAATATGTGAAGAAATGTCATAAATGCCAGATTTATGCGGACAAGATACATGTGCCACCGACCCTCCTCAATGTTATCTCTTCACCTTGGCCTTTCTCTATGTGGGGCATTGATATGATTGGAATGATTGAACCCAAAGCTTCAAATGGTCATCGTTTCATTTTGGTAGCGATCGATTATTTTACTAAATGGGTGGAAGCAGCATCTTATGCTAATGTAACCAGACAGGTGGTAGTCAGATTTATCAAGAATCAGATCATTTGTCGATACGGCATCCCGAGCAAGATCATCACTGATAATGGTTCGAATTTGAATAACAAGATGATGAAAGAGCTTTGTGAAGAGTTCAAGATCGAACATCATAACTCTTCTCCTTACAGGCCGAAGATGAATGGGGCAGTTGAAGCTGCTAACAAGAACATCAAAAAGATTGTCCAGAAGATGGTGGTAACTTATAAAGATTGGCATGAAATGCTTCCGTTTGCTTTACATGGATACCGTACTTCAGTTCGAACTTCAACAGGTGCAACCCCGTTTTCCTTAGTTTATGGCATGGAAGCGGTACTCCCCGTGGAGGTTGAGATTCCGTCTATGAGAGTGTTGATGGAAGCTAAACTTTCTGAGGCTGAATGGTGTCAAAGTAGATATGATCAGTTGAATTTAATTGAAGAGAAGAGATTGACAGCGTTGTGTCACGGTCAATTATATCAGCAGAGAATGAAGAAGGCTTTTGATAAGAAGGTTCGACCACGCGAGTTCAGAGAAGGTGACCTTGTGCTCAAAAAGATATTATCTTTCCAACCTGATTCTAGGGGCAAGTGGGCTCCGAATTATGAAGGACCGTATGTCGTTAAGAAAGTTTTCTCTGGAGGTGCCACGATTCTCACAAATATGGACGGTGAAGAGCTCCCGCGCTCCATGAACGCCGATGCAGTCAAGAAGTATTACGCCTAGTTTTAAGTTGACAGTTCGCTAAGTTGAAAACCCGAAGGGGCGGCTTAGGTAGGCTTTTGGTCCGACCGGCTGTGGCATTTGAGCACATTTCGGAATTCGAAGTTGTTAGGGAGAATAGTGATCATTGTTTTTGTGTAACTCTTTCTTTCATGTACTATTTCCCAAACTTTTGTAAACCGTTGGAGTCGCGTTGTTAACGAACTACCATCTTTGAGCATTTACCTTTTGTGGGAAAAATTTTAATTTTACGGCAATATTTGAAAGAAAGTTATTTAAAGTTTTTTTATTTTTAAATGTGTCGTGAATACTGAAAGGAATATTAACAGTTGTTCCGAGGATGGTTAAGCCATGAAATGCAAAACAATACAGTAATTTATCCTTGCATGATGAACATGTTTTCTTTCAAAATCGTCACGAGGTGTTGGTTGTGTAAACTTTTGTTTCTAGTGGTACTAAGTTTGGTGACTCCCCAGCTTTTCCAGTTAAGCGTTGTTTTGGTTATCTTTATTTGAGCAGATTTCTGAAGTGTGGTACGCTTTGTCTCATGCCAGTGGTCCATTGGTGTTAGAAGATTGGATTTGAATACTTTTCTCCCCAGAAGATTTGAGCCTTGTAGCGTGACACGATCTGACGTTGCTTTGTGGTTCCAGTTCCAGTTATTTTCCGTCTCTTTAAGATTGGCCGAGTATCTATTATTTTGTGATATCTTATCATCTTCAAGATATTCCGTCTGCCTATTTCGTCAGCATAACATTCATTCATTTACACTTATATCACGCATGCATATTCACATTTGTCATTGATTTTGGGTCGTATACCTTGTTTATGTTTATTAAGACAATGTACATGTTCTTTCCAAGTAGAATGTTAGCTTAGGCAGAAAATGTGCTTCCTTTCTAAATTCCCCAACTGAGCTAATCCTCGTGGATGATTTTTTGATTTAGCCTTCCTTGTCCATTTCTGGATAGGATGAATCCCCAATCAAGTTATTTTCTCATTGGGTGGAGTCTTATTTGACTGTTTTCTCTTTGGTTTATTCCTGGAAGGAGTTGTTGTCTCTTGCATAGGCTATCTCGTGGTTTTCTCCAAGCTAGGAAACCTGGACGGATGGTGCATTTATTTTGCGCATTTAAGTATTTGATCTCCTCGAGAAGGATCTATTCATGGTTCCCTTTGACGAAGATCTTATTCTCTAGCAGTGTTATCACAATTTTCTTCTGAATTATTCTTCGGAAAATGGCAAGTGGCGGTCTCTTCATGAGCAGCTTGTACGTTATTTTTCTTCGGAAAACGACAAGTGGCGGTCTCTTCATGAGCAGCTTGTACGTTATTATTCTTCAGAAAACGGCAAGTGGTGGTCTCTTCATGAGCAGCTTGCACGTTATTATTGTTTGGAAAACAACAAGTGGCGGTCTCTTCATGAGCAACTTGCACGTTATTATTTTTTGGAAAACGACAAGCGGCGGTCTCTTCATGAGCAACTTGTGTGTTATCTTCTTTGCGGAAAACGGCAAGTGGCGGTCTCTTCATGAGCAGCTTGTACGTTATTATTCTTCGGAAAACGGCAAGTGGCGGTCTCTTCATGAGCAGCTTGTACGTTATTATTCTTCGGAAAACGGCAAGTGGCGGTCTCTTCATGAGCAGCTTGCACGTTATTATTGTTTGGAAAACGGCAAGCGGCGGTCTCTTCATGAGCAACTTGCACGTTGTTATTTTTTGGAAAACGACAAGCGGCGGTCTCTTCATGAGCAACTTGTGTGTTATCTTCTTTGCGGAAAACGGCAAGTGGCAGTCTCTTCATGAGCAGCTTGTACGTTATTATTCTTCGGAAAACGGCAAGTGGCGGTCTCTTCATGAGCAGCTTGTACGTTATTTTTCTTCGGAAAACGGCAAGTGGCGGTGTCTTCATGAGCAGCTTGTACGTTATTATTCTTCGGAAAACGGTAAGTGGCGGTCTCTTCATAAGCAGCTTGTACGTTATTATTCTTCGGAAAACGGCAAGTGGCGGCTTCTTTATTTGAGCAACTTGTACGTCATAGTATTTTTGGAAGACAGCAAGTGGCAGCTTCTTTATTTGAGCAACTTGTATGTCATAGTATTTTTGGAAGACAACAAGTGGCAGCTTCTTTATTTGAGCAACTTGTATGTCATAGTATTTTTGGAAGACAGCAAGTGACAGCTTCTTTATTTGAGCAACTTGTATGTCATAGTTTTTTGGAAGACAGCAAGTGGCAGCTTCTTTATTTGAGCAGCTTGTGTATCTACAACCATATTATTATTTCAGCATTAATTGGTATCTCTCCAGAAATCTCGCAGAGAAGTTTTGTTATGAATCTTTACCTTCAGAAGTCGGTAATCCATTATCAGTAAATTTGGTACATCTTTTGTCTATCTTTGACCTTGAGTTGTGAACTCACCGTTATTTTGGGTCAATAATCTGTTTTTGTGGCCTATGCAAGATGCCTTCTTTGTTAGGGTCAGAGGTTATATTCTCTCAAATTTTTATTCGCTGTCAAGAGTCTATCATTTGAAGTCGATGGCTCATTTCCCAAGTAGTGTATAATCTATGTTCCTGTGGTTTGTTAGTGTTTGGTTTCTCCAGCATTATCTTGTCTCATACAATATCATTCTCTGTGAATTTAAATACTACATTCATATCACAAACATAATGGCGGTATCTTAGGGCAAAAATTGCGTATTATGTATTTAAGTACCTTCAATCTCGTCGAGACGAAGATTTTAATCTTCATATCTCCGGATAGAAGAAACTTAAATAGGGGCAACTGCCATACCCCAAATTTTGACCTAAGATACCACCTCCCATCTGCATTATTACATAGCAAGCGTTCACAAGCGATTCGACCTATTTTATTTTTGCCAATTCTCGAGTCAGATTTCAAAAATTCACAACTTCTTCAAATTTCAACAATTTTTTAGTGGTTCTTGCACATATGATTCTCCTCCGCAACAACTACAACTTTTCTTTACAAGTCAAGAGATTATTATGCTTTGAAAATCCACCAAAAAATAGAAATATTAGAAATTATTGTGAATTTAGTGAAATTTAACTGGTTTTGCCTAACTTTATTAAATCATGTTTTTTTTCATTTTTTTATCATCTTTCTTTTATTCTTATTTTTCATAAAAAGAAAATCCTAAAAAATATTTAGTTCATGCTATCTACATTTTATTCACGTTTTTATTCAAAATATAAAAAAATTAGTTTCCTTAAGTTTCATTTAGTTTTTTTTGTTCTTGTATCATTTAAGTTAAAATATAGTCTTTTAGATTTAGTTTAGTAAAAAATCTCAAAAAAATAGTAATTTCACATTATTTTATTTTATTTTGCAAGTTCTTTATGTTAATTTAAAATTATCAGAAAAATCTTAGTTACATATAATTTATATTTTTGCATCACTTTATTTGAAAAAACTCAAAAATTATAAGTTTGTCCTCATGCTGCACAAAATCTGTCCTTATGCTGCATGGTCCCTGCAAGTAATGCCAAGAAAACGGTCACACAATCTCTGCTGCCCAATTTCCAGTCCAAAAACCTGTGAACACCAGTCCAAAATCTGCACTATGTCAAGACAAACATTACACCAAAATAGGAGGGCAAGAAACTGCATCAAAAAGTGTCGAAAACAGGGTGTTCCATATGTTCAAACTCACCAAACCTTCCCTCCCAAAACCTCATTCTTATTCACTATAAAATAGGCAAATACAATCGAAGAAAAGGGGAGAGCGAGAGAAAGAGATAGTTCACAAAGAGAAAAAAACACAAACCTGCAAGCGGGATAGCCTGCATAACTCCAAACCTGTTTCAAAGCTGCAAGTTATCAACTTGCCAAAGCCTGCCTCCTCCAAACAACAAATCCCGAACTGCATCCACCTGCCTAAAACCAGCAAAAACCTGCAAGTCTCAAACTTGCACAACCACAAACTGTAAAACTGCAAGCAAAAACCTGCAAGTTTGTCAAACCTGTAAACTGCTCGAAAACACAACAACATAGCCAAATCAAAACACAAGCATGACCTGTAACCTGCCTTCAAGCATAACTCAAAGTCTGTTTCGAACTTGCAGAAGCACAAATCTGCATAAACTAAAGCCCTCACACCACAAGCTCAAACCTTCATTCCATGCAACCTCCAACTTCATTCACTACCTCAGAAGCAAACCTTCTAACCTGCACCATTTTGAACCAAGCACAACCATCCGCAAGAACTCATCGCCTCAACAACACCAACATTTTCGAGTCAGTTTCTGGAAGCAGAAGGAATTAAAAGAGTATATTACCTCATCTATGGAGTTCTTTATTATTTCATCGTCAAAAATCGAAACCATCAGACTTGCTCTGATCTTGTAAGTCTCCCTATGTTTTTCTCAAAGTCTGTTGCTATGCTTGTTATAATGATGTATGCTATGAACTAGTTGTCGTTGCTGCATTTTTTGTTGTTGATGTTTCAATAAACCAGGACCCCTGAGATTGTTATTGTTGTTTCTCTTACCATGAATATTTGTCGCCTTGTTGATTTGATGTTTAACTGCATGAAAAAAGAGGGAGCAGGTTGTTTGATTTCTATTTAGAGGAGTAAGAGTTCGAAAGAGGGAGCATGTTGTTCGATTTTGATTTAGAATAGAAAGAGTTCGAAAGAGGGAGCAAGTTGTTCGATTTCGATTTAGAATAGAAAGAGTTCGAAAGAGGGAGCAGGTTGTTCGATTTCGATTTTGAATAGAAAGAGTTTGAAAGAGGGAGCAGGTTGTTCAATTTCGATTTAGAGGGAGAAAGAGTTTGAAAGAGGGAGCAGGGTGTTCGATTTCGATTTAGAAAAGAGAGTTCGAAAGAGAGATTGAAGAGAGAGTTCGAAAGAGAGATCTAAGAAAGATTTCGAAAGAGAGAAAAAAAGAGAGATCGAAGAGAGAGTTCGAAAGGGAGATCGAAGAGAAAAGAAAAAGAGTTCGAAAGAGAGTTCGAAAGAGAGAAAAAAAGAGAGTTCGAAAGAAGCGTTGTTCGATTTCGATTTCAATCCCATGCTGGACCTTTATTTCGTTTTCAGTTTATAACCCAATTAATTAGTTTAGTTTTATAATTTATTTAAATCTTGATATTTCGTTTTTAGTTTGGTCAGTATTTTAGTTAATTTTGTTAGTTTTTTTAACTAGTCTTTTATTGATAAGTTTGTAAGTTATGTCTTTGAATTTATTGCCCCTTATGATGTTCCTCCCATGATACATGTTGGTTGAGTTTGTGATAATTTTGATTTAATTCCATGGCTTCTCTCTTGGTTTTCTTTTTAAATCTTGGAGTGTTTATACTTTTAGTTTTAATCATCATGTTGCTTGCAAAATCCAAGGGAATTGTTTAATTTTTGTCGACTTCATGTCATCAAAAAAACATCGTGCGAATACCCTCATTCATCCTCCGTGTATTATTTCGTTAAAAACTTAAGATAATTTTCCCAAATATTCAATTTTTCAAAACTCACACCTTTTAAGTCAAAACTTCGACATTAGGTCGTCGTATCTTCAAAAACTCGTCCATACCCATTTTTGGCCAAAACAATTTATTTTTAATCAAACAAACATTTTAATAAACAAATATTTCAAAAGGTTCCTATAGAATACTATAGATACATTGGGTGCTAATACCTTCCCATTGTATAACCAACCCCCGAACTCTAGACCTCTTTTCAAAACGCCTTGTATTTGTCTTACTTTTAAAGTATTATTTTACATTGCATATTTTAGGGTTTTATTTCGCTCTTTTCCCTTTTCCCTTGGAAATAATAAAGCGCGGTGGCGACTCTTGCTTTTGTGAGACGAATTAATTAATAGTTCGATCTCCGATTTACCCCGCTACATTTTTTATCGCTACAACACCCCATTGAATTTTCCAAAACAGTTAGATACATGATCAATGGTCTTCCCTCGACTGGTGGCATCAAAACAGGAGGCTCTTGTAGGTACTCTTTGATCTTATCGAAGGCAGTTTGGCACTCATCATTTTATTTGACTACTTGATCTTTCTTCAGTAATTTGAAGATTGGTTCACAAGTAGCTGTCAGGTGAGAAATGAATCTGGTAATGTAGTTTAGCCGTCCCAAGAATCCTCTGACTTCATTCTCAGTACGAGGAGCAGACATTTCTTGTATCTCTTTAACCTTGGCAGGGTCCACTTTGATACCTTTATCGTTGACGACAAAGCCTATGAGTTTACCGGACCTCACCCCAAATGTGCATTTATTCGGGTTCAACCTCAGCTTGTATTTCTTTAGCCTCTCAAAGAGTTTCTGTAAGTGGTCAAGATGTTCCTCTTCAGTTTGAGATCTGGCTATCGTGTCGTCCACATAGACCTCTATTTTGTGATGTATCATGTCGTGAAATAGAGCCACCATGGCACGTTGATAGGTTGCCCCAGCATTCTTCAACCCAAATGGCATAACCTTATAACAGAAAGTGCCCCATTGTGTAACAAAGGTTGTTTTCTCCATGTCCTCAGGCGCCATTTTAATTTGATTGTAACCTGAGAAACCATCCATGAAGGAAAACACCTTATGCTGTGCTGTATTGTCAACCAAAATATCGATGTGGGGAAGTGGGAAATCATCCTTAGGGCTTGCCCTATTCAAATCTCTGTAGTCCACGCACATGCGTACTTTGCCGTCCTTTTTAGGCACGGGAACAACATTGGAGACCCATTGTGGATAGGAGGTAATGGATAAGAATCCGACATTGAATTGTTTCATGACTTCCACTTTGATCTTCTCTGACATGTCTGGTCGCATGCGACAAACTTTCTGCTTTACCGGAGGGCAATCTTCTTTTATTGGTAGAAGATAGACCACGATATCAGCATCCAATCCTGGCATGTCTTTGTACGACCAGGAAAAGACCTCGACATAATCATGTAGCAACTAAATCATACGCTTCTTGACACTGGGTTCCAGATTGGCACCCACCTTAACTTCTTTCTTGTCCTCTTCGGTACCTAGATTAACTGTGTCCACTGGTTCTTCGTGGGGCTGTATGGTCCTCTCTTCTTGTTGCAGTAATCTGGCAAGTTCCCCTGGTACTTCACAATCTTCCTCACCTTCGTCTTCGGCTTGGTAGATTATATTTTTAGAGTCACAAAAAGCCATAGCAGAATCGTTACCCATGGGATCCGGAATGGATGTAGATCTGCATTTTGAGTGTGAGTGTGTGTAAGAGTATAGCTATCTTTGAAATCAATAAAAATGTAAAAAGAAAGACAAAGAGCACAAAGTTTGTATGCAAAAATGTCCATGATTCATTGATGACATATGAAAATGAGGTAACAACCCTTACAAATGGACAGTTGTGTCTCGGGTAAGACACAAGGTTTTAAAAGTCTGAATTGTTTAACTATTACAGGTTCGACAAAAATTTAAAGACAATTACTGTTGGATAAAATAAATTGGGACAAATTCTTTAGCTTCCCAATTGTTGAGTCCTCCATTGAAAGTTGGGAAAATCCATTCCTCCAGGTGGTAGCTGTCCTCATCATCCTCCACTGCGTTGACCCCGTGGTTGTTGATCTTCAAGGGTGGTCCCCCAGCATGAGCATGGCGTACAAATTTCGGGGCTCCTAAGGTGAAACCCAAACCAAATTTGTCAGACTTGTATGGGATATCCAAGAGTTGCCCCCAAATAGTACACCCACCTTCTTCGATCACTGCCTTAGTATCTTTCAGGGAAGACATCTTTAGCGGAGGTCTTGTAATCTTTGGGACTTGGGAAACAACCTTGGTTACTGCCACGGTTTGCGGGACTTCCTCGAAGTGCTGAAATGGAGTTTCAATGAATTCACAATCCAATTCCACGTATCTGAAGGAGTTCAAGTGACTGACCATATATTCCTCTTCTCCATGGACAATAATGATTTTCCCCTCGGTTGGATATTTCAGCATTTAATGAAATGTAGAGGTAACGACACCAACCTTGTGAATCCATGGTCGACCCAACGAGCAGGAATAGGAAGGGAGAATGTACATCACATAAAAAGTTAAATCAAAGGTTTGGGTTCCAACTTTTATGGCGATGTCCACCTCCCTATGCACCATTCTCTTTGAACCGTCGAAGGCCCTTACCACTATATTACTGGGTTTTAAGGTCAAACCTTCACAGTCGAGTCTATCAAGAGCCTTCTTAGGTAACACATTCAAAGACGAACCAGTATCAACCAAGACATGGGCCAAAGTTGTGCCCCTGCATTTGACAGAGACATGCAATGCCTCGTTGTGCTTCCTCCCTCTAGGTGTCAAGTCAGCATCTGAAAAGCCTAAACCATTGTCAGCGGTTAAACTGGCCACGCAGTCTCGGAACTGATCAACAGAGGTTTCTTGTGGTACATGGGCAGTTTTAAGGAATTTCACCAAGGCCTTCGCATGAGCCTAGGAGCACAACAATAAAGCCAACATGGAAATCTTTGACGGAGTCTGCCCTAGCTGTTCGACTACGTTGTAGTCGCTTCTCTTTATAATCTTCAGAATTTCTTCCATCTCCTTTTGGGAGGCCTCAGGGATAGATACTGAATGCGCCTTCATCCGGACAGGCTCAACCAGAATACCTTTGCCCCGAGTCTTAGTCGACTCGGTGGTAGGAGTATCAGTAGGTGTAACTGTAGGCATTGTAGTAGTAGTAGTGTCAACAGGAACAAAAACAGGGATGATCACAGGACCAGTAACAATCTTTGGAAGAGCAATTTTTGGGGAGAATACTCTGCCACTTCGGGTTATCTTGCGGGTTCCCGCAATGTTGCTGATGTCAGGGTCAGCCTTCTCAGAAGTTGAGTCTTCAACAGCCGGTCAATCCTGCTTGACACCGTGATAGTAGACATCGCCCCCATAATTCCATGGGACAGTCTTATCTGATGAGTACGAGACTGGTCCAGGCATAGTAATTATCAGTGGAGCTACTTTAGGAACTGATTTAATCCTAATGGGTCTTTTGGTGGAGACCCTGGAAGAATTGGCGGAAATGGTTACTATTGAAACATCATTGTAGGAAATGGTTGGAATGAGAGTCTTCTCAAACAAAATCTCTTTGTCATCCATTAGGCGTTAAACACCTGCTTTCAATAAATGACAGCCAGTTGGTAGGTAGGAACAGAAGTGGCAGCTTTCGTCACAGCCTGGAAATAAACCAGCCTTTAACAAGTTCTTCTTGACGGTCAGGAGAGGAGTAACAAGTTCATCAACAACAATAATAAACATATCATCTTCGATAGCTTTAACACCACGACCATGCTTGGGCATAGGAGCGGTGATAACATTTTGGATTTCAGGAGCATCAAACTCAATTTCTTTGGCTTCAAGAAGGTCTTGCAACTTGTTTTTCAAAGCCCAACAATTGTTAGTATCATGGCCTGGACTTTCTGAATGGTATGCACAACGAGCATTAGGATGGTAGTGAGGAGATGTTGTGTTAGGATTCTTTGGAGCTTCTTTCAAAGTTACCATATTAGATCTCAACAAATGTGGCAGTACTTGAGATAGTGTCATATTAATCTGGGTAAATTGTCTTACTGGTCTTTATGTTCTAGGCTAATCGTTCCTTTGTTGAGTAGGTGCAGGCTTAGGGATCATGACAGCCCCTACCATTGGACGGCGTTCAGTTCTTTCTTGATTCCTTTGAGGACACACAACACCAACTTCTTTCTTCCCAATAAATGATTTTCTTACATCAATAGAGGATGCGTCTTTTTGAATCTTCCCACTCTTAATCCCAACTTCCACTCTTTCTCCGGTCAAGATTATTTCGGTAAAGTCTGCCGAGGAGCTCCCAATTAAGTGATTAAAGAAATGACCAAACAGGGTACCCAAAAACATGTCTACTAGCTCTCTTTCAGATAGGGGAGGCTGGACTCTTCCTACTAAGTCTCTCCATTTCTGAGCATAGTCTTTGAAACCTTCACTTAAAACCATAGCCATACTCTGGAGTTGAGTACGGGTAGGAGAAATGTCTGCGTTGTACTAATACTATTTATAGAAAGAAACGACAAGGTCTTACCAATTATGAATATTGGCCTTTTCCAGTTGATAGAACCAATCTAGTTGAGTCTCGGATAAACTGTCTTGAAAGAAATGTACCCACAAATCTCAATCAGCAGTGTGAGGCTGTATCTTCCTCACATAGGATCAGAGATGCATCTTGGGACACGAAACTCCGTCGTACTTAGCAAATATTGGTGCCTTGAATTTTGGTGGAATAACAATCCCAGAAACCAAACCCAACACTTCAAAGTCTAGCCCAGGCACTTTCTGAATTTCCATTGCGCTTAGTCGTTCTTCCAGATGCTTGTATTTGTCGTCGGCCGGGGGATACTGCTCTTCAGAGTAGTCTTCTTCTTCTTCCTCTTCAGATTCTAGCTGGAAAACCGCTTCCTTGCCTTTCACTTCTTGATTATCCTTTTCACTAGATGACGTTCCAAAGTCTAGGGTCCGTCTGGCTTGTCCTTGGAACCTTCTTCCCATATTCAGCACTCCGGTAACTTTCTTTGCTTTCTTTTTCTTTTCTTCAACCAGCAAAGTTTTCAGATCCTCTTGTCCTTTGGCTAGAGTCAGGAACATCTGTTGAAACTGAGCATTCTGCGCCTGAAGGTCTTTTACTATCTGTTCGAGATCCATCTTACTGAAATAAACAGTAGAAAAATGAGAAGACTTGTTGTGAGAAAACCTACTTATGTTATGATGAATGGTAAATGCATATGCAATGATTTCAAGGAAATTAGAGATTTAAATTTGCTTTAGACCAAAAAGGAACACATGTTATATTAATCAATCAAATCTTGAGTACATCATGCCTCTTTTGGGCTTACAAAGAAATACAAAAAATCTAAGATAAAAAAGTTGTACGCATCCTCTTTGGTGTGATGTAGGCGTTCAGGTTCCACTCCTCATGAAGTTGCCTAGTGAGTTCCAAAACCTTCTTCTCGCTGGCGTAGAATTGGGCTTCGAAAGTGTCTCGCTCACCCTTAAGTTGTATCCAATCCCTTTGTAAGTCTTCAAGAGAGGTGGGCATGTTAGGATGCAGGATAGTGTATGGAACATCTCCTTCCACAACAGGCTCAATGATAACTGGGAGAATGGAATGGTAAGGCATCATAAGATTTTGAGCACGAGTTCGTACCCATTTGAGGTAAGGTTCAAGAGGAATGGAATTCTTATGCCCCAATGTCTTGCTATCTACCTTATTTAACATCCTCCAAGCTCGGATAAATCTCTGGCGGTGACCTTGATCGTCATTTTCGTAGTCAAATACCAAACCTTGAATGAGCATCTCATGTGGGCCATCCCTTTGAGCGTAACTAAACTGTCTTAAGGCTAAGCAAGGGTTGTAGGTGATACCTCCCCTAATGCCAAGTAAAGGGACATTAGAAAATTCTCCATAACAGTCGACAATAGTAACATTCTCTATGGATCGGGAACACCAATAAATGTCTAAATGTTTGAGTGTCATCAACCTATGTGACCACCTTGAACCTTACTCGTTCTTCAATACAAATTGGGGAAGATCCGAAATAAACCATCTTGCCAAAAGAGGAGTACAACACATAAGGATACCTTTTTTCCTCATAGTGCGAGTGTGAAAAGAATGTAGGATGTCCCCTAGCAAAGTAGGCACCGGGTTACGAGACATGAAGATTTTGACGGTGTTCACATCTATGAGTTGGTCAGGATTTGAAAACAAAACCATCCCATAGATGAGGAGAGCCACAATTTCCTCAAAATCTAGCAAATCCAAAGAGTTCCAACAATTTTGGGCTTTTTCAAACAAGAACTTTGCTAGGAAACCTTTGACACCACTACTTATTTCCCAATTAGTTGTGATATCAGATGATTGCAAGTGTAGAGCTTGAGAAATATCTCCTGGCTTTGGATCTCTTTCGTACCGTTAAAAGGTAGTTGATTGAGAATGGGAATCCTCAAGAGTCGGGAGAATTCTTCCAAAGTTGGCAAAAGTTGATAATCGGGAAATGTGAAGCAATGGTGTAGAGGACCAAAGAACAAGAATATCACCTTCATCATGTCCTCATCAGTGTTGGAGGTGACCAAGTTTAGTAGGCGACCATGTCTTTCGGTAAATGGAGAGTTTTCTGGAATTCTTGATGCTAGCTCTTTAAGTTGAGGAGGGACCCTTACAAGGTTGACTTGGATGGTTTTCCTGCGAATAGAATCCATGTCCTACAAAACAGAACAAAGAAAAATTCCAAAATCCTTGAAAGAGTTAGTGAATATGAGTATGTTGTTATGATGTTTATGATGTTATGTACAAGTATATATACACAAGAGAATCAAACAAGTCCTTAGGTTTAGGCTTGCATGGAGTCTCATAGGTAAGTACCCTCTTGAAGTTTAGTTGGCTCAAACCTATCCTAGTAATAGTAACCGGGTTCTAAGGAGCTCAATATCTCCGGTTTGTTTCTTTGGGCATTGTTTCAGCGCAAGCCTCTTTAATGGCGACCAAAATATCCCAAAAAACCAAACCTCAATGAGTGTAGTATTGAGTATCTACCAACTTCGGGCTGCACTAAAGTCGGTCATCTCACTACATCCTAATGGCCAATTTGGTCAAGTAAAGGTTCTAAAAGTCCATTAGTGCTTCATGACATCACTCAGCGGCCTCGTATTCTCCTTGACTACTCAAGGGCTACTGGTACCCACAAATATGTTGCACTAATGTAGATATTGCTTAGACCATGTCGGTATACCCCGCATAGTTTCCATAATGTATTGCTACTTACTTATAAGGTATCCCAAATCCGGGTAGAGGATTCAAACCCAAACAAAGAACCATAATGTAAAGCATACAAGTTAAACAATGAAAGCAAGTAAATGTGATCTAGCCCTAAGGTAACCCCACTTTAAGAATCTTCCCCAGCAGATTCACCAGTTCTGTGATACGGTGGGAGAACTGACTTGAATGTTTTGTGTTTGATCGCAAATTTTGCGGTTAGCAAGAGTCGCCACCGACTTTTCTTTTATCCAAAAGGAAAGGTAAAAAAGCATAGGAAAGACCTTTTAGATTGTTTCTTGAGTTCATAGGGTAGATTATGAAAAGGGAAGGTATTATCACCCTTTTCATCTATGGTTTTCCATGGGCTCTTAGTTACTTACTAGATCACTTGATTTTGTTTGTAATTGTGCTTTGTGTGGTTTTGAAAGTATTTTTGAAAAGAGGCCATTGTTAAGGCAAACTTTGTAATGATTCTTGTTCGTAAGAATGTATACAAAGTGTTTGTTCTTTTGAAAATGTTTTCAAGTTTGAAAGATGTTTTGAAAGTGTAGGTGTTTGTTTTTGAAGATAGAAAGGATGTTTTTGTTTTGAAATGGAGCAAGTAACTAGGAACATTCTACCTACTCAAAAGTCTTTTATGCTCATTTGCTTTATCCTTTGACATGGTTATCTTACCATTGATTTGGTAAGTAACCCTATCTTTGGATGTAAACGGGATGGGCGTGGGTCATCGTATAACCATGATTAGCAATGTTGCAAGATATCTTAGTATTTTTCTTTAGGGACTAAGATCATTTTTGAAAGGCAATTATGATAGCGTCATCGAGGGACTATGATCTTGTATTTTGCTTGTCTTTGCTAAGATACCTCACATGCATAATATGGCTATTTTTGTAAGGCAACCAAGTGGATTTACCCTAGGGGTGCTTGTGTGCAAGTGTATTGATTTTCATATTTGATTTGTCTTTGATTAAGGTTTGCTATTGATTGGTTTTAGTCTTTCCATACAAAACCCTAATTACTAGCATTTATATATAAAGCGATAAATTGCGGAATTTAAAATTACTACGCTATTACATCATTTAGGGGAGGGGGTATACAAATTACAAATGGGGATTTTGCAAGAAAATTAAACCTAATTATCTATTACAACTATATTGAACATGTACAAATAATTGAATAAATAATAATATATAAATACAAGAATATAAAAAAAGAGAGATGGTTTTTGTTTGGTTTTCATAAAAAGGGTTTAACCTAAACCTAATTAAGAAAAATGATTAGTTAAAATTAAAATAAAATTAACTTAAACTAATTGAGTAAAGAAATTAAATTAAAAAGATTTTTAAGGTTTTTATGAAGAAAAAGGGTTTTAAGTTAAATAATAATAAAAATGAAAATTAAATAATTAAAAGAAACCTAAATTCTAAATTAATTTTAATTAATAAAATAATTATTAAAACTAAGTCTAAATATTTAATTATTTAAAAGAGAAGTTAATTTGTTAAAAGAAAATGTTGTTAATATTTTTGTTTCATAAGAAAATAAAATAAATAAGTGTAAATAATAAATAAAATATTTTTGGATTTTTCATGATTAATGAAAATAATAATAATAATAATAATAGTATTAATAATAATAATAAATAAAAGATAAAAAAGTAAAAATAAATAAAATAAAAATAAGTCAAGGGTGTTGATAAGTGAAACAGGGGGTATGGTGAGAAAAAAGAGTTGGACCCAAAGGATGGCCCAGGCGCTGCAAAAAAAAAACACAAAAATGTTAAAAAAGTGGAGAAAATGGAAAAAAGGTCACGCTGGGGCTTGAACCCAGGACCTCATAGTGACAAGTGCGCGCTTTAACCACTGCGGTGGTACATCCATTAACTTGTATGAAATGATAGATATATAACATAAAACGTGCCCTGACTGTACTTCATCTTCAACCTCCAGCCAAATGATCTGTAACTTGCTCATTTCTCAACCATTTGCAAAAATGTAAACATGAAAATTGCTCCATTTCTAAAAGTACCAAATTCTGACCTAAATATTTCAGAAAGTTCAAACTCAAAATTCTCCTAGCTCAATCAAAATAAATGAAATCTATGGACATGTATAGTTTCAGGGCAATGGTGCCTATATTTTATCTTCACAAATGCAAGCCTAACAATGCCTAAATATGAAGATGGAAGTTCAAGAAAAATACCTCAAAACTGGAAATCGTGAAATGAAAATGAGCTTGATTCAAGGTGCTGCAATGATCAGGTTAGCTTCCTCAAGTTCTCAGGAAGCTAATGCAATGGTTTGCTTGAGCAATGGATGGCTAGAATGGTCTGGAGAAGTCAAGTTTCAGACCTCTATTTTTGATTATGGAGGATGATGAAGATGGAGTTACAGTTCCAAACCAAGGACAGGGATGGACTATATTTGATGTAAGGAAGCTTTAGGAATGGATTTGAGGGAAAACGCACGAGGGAAATGAGAGATACAAGTTTAAGGTCAGAACTGTGTATCAATGGAGTTTTTTGAGCAATTTCTGGCTAGAGGGAGTTTGGGAGTGTTTCAGGGTGCTTAAGCACGTGTCTTAGCTCAAAAATAGTGACTCTATTTATAAGCAACAAGTTTGGAGACTTGTTGTTGATCAGAATTCAAAATCACAAGTTTATGCATAACATGTGATCTTTTGAGAAATTCAAGTTTCCATGCCTTGTACTTGGTTCATAGAGTTGTTAACCACTTTAAGCACAATACCTCTGACTTTGTGGATGGAGTGTAATCAAGGAAAACAAGTTAGAGGCTCAAGAATGAACTTTATGCAAAAAGCTTGCTTTACAAGAATGACAATGTTAACTTTGTGCCATTAATGGAAATGCAACTTGGATAATATCTTAATTGCTTGGATCAAAGCTCTAACAGTTATGTAAACATTTAATTATGGAGTGACAAACAAGTTTGAGACCTACAAGGCAAAGATTATGCAGCCTAGCATGGATTTGGTTCATGTGTTCATAAAAAATGACTTGTAATTCAAGTTTGAAAACCCTAACTTCCTCTGTTCGATTCTCCTTGCTCAAGAATGATCTCAAGGAGTTCTTGGACATTTTAGAAAGCTTGTAATGTGATCTACAACCCCTATTTGAATCACTTTTTAAAATTCCCCTTGGAACTATATGAAAAAGTGCCATGAAGTTAGGTCAAATCCTGCCTAAACTAGGGCAAAATTTCACTAAGTGTTTAGTTTCAAGACTATGACTTCATGAATTAATAACTTGAGATCCAAGCACTTTTAGAAGAAGTTATGTAAAGAAATGTTGTTGATCACATGGAGATCTACAACTTTCATGTTGAAAGTTTCTTTTGAATCATCTTGCATCATGGTGAAAAATTTGCTCAAAGTTGTGAAAAAACATGAAGTCTTAAACATTTAAAAATTTCTAAGTTAGAAAACTTTGACTTTTCAAAATGAAATCTTGAATTTTTGATTTCTTGATGAATAAGTTTCATATTTTTACATGTTTTGATGAATTGTGATCTTTGACATTTGATTTTGACCAAAAAGTCAAAGTTTGACTTTTCAGTGTACAATTGACTTTTGATCAGTTGACTGAAAATTCACTATCAATCCAATTGATCTTGAGCAATATTTTGGGTCATGCCATTAGGTCAAAGTGACACAATTAAACTCTTGAGATCATGCCTCAAACCACTTAACCATTTGCTAGGTCAAAAATCAGAAATTGTCTTTCCTCAGTTAAAACCCTAATTTTGACCATTTTGCCTTTTTGATGATTTGATCAGATTTCTTGAGGAATTATGGTCCAAACTTGATCAAATGATACATATGAGTTTATAATGTTTCTATGGATAATAAATTATGAAGTTTGACTGTAAATTGGCCACAGTTGACTTTTTCCCCAATACAGCTTATTTTTAGGTCAATTGACTGAGCAAACGTGTGATCCAAGACTTGAAACTTGACATGAGTAATCTTGGGGGTCCAAAATGATCCATGAAAGTCACATGAAGAATTGAAAGTTCAATTATCCTTGTGCAATCTCAAACCCTAATTTTGGTCATCAGTGCTTAAGGAGGTGTCTTGAGTTGATCAACCCTAGTGCAGTCTTGAACCAAGAGAGATCTTTGTGAGAAAATATTTGATAAATGAGAGGGAAAATTTTAGGGTACAACACACTGATCCATTAGTGAGGCTAACATGACTTTCTTCTAATGTCCAAATCTTGCTTTAATTTTTTCCCACAAAATCTTGGTATCTTTAGCGTTTGAGTATTTTGTTTGCAATCCATCATCAAGATGGTGCTAGATTATTCTGTTTACTTTTGACTTTCTCTTTTCCATTTCATCTAGGTCTTCTATTCCAAAATTGTCTCCTTCTAGGATTTTGTTAAGTCCCTTACATGTAAGTTACTCTATTAAACTGTTGTTTCATGTTATGAAGTTGTCCCTAGTTATGCTTAAAATTTTGAATTGATGTTTAAGATTGGACATGATTATATATGTAATTCAGATGAACATAATCAATATTTATTGCATAGACTAAAAAGAATATTTATTCAATTACAAAATCCATGATCACATATTATATAAACCTCTATTAATTAATAAACCAAGCTATGATTAGTAATGGTAAGACGATAATTATCATTAAAGCTACAAAATCATTACCTAATTCTTCATGCTTGATAGTACAAATAAGAAACAAAATAATCATAAGTAGAGTGGTGAACAAAATAAGAAAATTAGCCATTTGAAAAATACAGATAGATGTTTTGAGAAAGATGTCAAAGTTATGAAAGAAGTTGAAGTATTTATAGAGGTAATTTTGAAAAATAGTCGTTATAATACTGTTTGGAGAAAAGGAAAAAGAAAAGTTGCATGAATTTCCCTAACATTTGAAGATTCTCTTATTTTTTATGGTATTATAACGACTTTTTTTTTTAAAATTACCTCTATAAATACTTCAACTTCTTTCATAATTTTCACATCATTCTCAAAACATCTATCCGTATTTTTCAAATGGCTACTATTCTTATTTTGTTCATCACTCTACTTGTAATTATTTTGTTTCTTATCGATACTATCCAACTTGAAGAATTAGATAATGATTTTGTAGTTTTACTGATAATTATTGTCTTACCGTTACTAATTATAACTTGATTTATTAGTTAGTAGAGGTTTTTGTATAATATGTGGTCATGGATTTTGTAATTGAATAAATATTATTTTTAGTCTATGCAATAAATATTGATTATGTTCATATGAATTATAGATATAAACATGTCTAATTTTAAGCATCAATTCAAAATTCTAAGCATAACTGTGACCTGGAACAACAATTTAATAGAGTACCTTACATGTGAGGGACTTAACAAAATCCTAGAAGAAGACAATTCCATAACACACGACCTAGATGAAATGGAAAAGAGAAAGTCAAAAGTGAAAAGAATAATAAATCACCATCTTGATGATGGATTGCAAACAGAATACTAAAACGTTTAGATCCCAAGATTTTATGGGACAAAATTTGGACATCAGAAGAAAGTAATGTTACCCTCACTAATGGATCAAGTGAATAAGTTAAGGTTCTAAGATTACAAAATTGTCATTGCATATAACTCTGCTATGCACCAGATTATATGACAACTAGAATTTTGTGGCACAATTGTAACTGAAAAAGAAAAGTTGTAAAACAACTTTTTCAACTTTCCATGCATCCCATATATTATTGCAACAACAATATAGAATGAGAGAATTTACTGAGTATTCTGATTTAGTTGCAGCCTTTCTAGTGGCAGAACAAAATAACAAGTTCCTTATGAAAAACCACCAGTCACGACCCACGAGAACAATAGCATATCTTGAAATTAATGCCACAATATTTAATCATGAGCGTGGTGGCTTTAATCGTCTTAAGAGACGTGGTGGTCATGCTCGTTTTGATTGTAATAATGGTTGTGCTCGTTTTGATGATCACATTCAAGGAGGATATCATGGTCGAAACCTTTTCTATTGTCAAAACCATTTTCTTGGTAGAGGACGTGGACAAGGTCATATGAATAATTATAGATTTCCTAGATATAAACAAAATAATTGGAATCACCAAGGAAAGAGTAAGTATACCCAAGAAGGTCCCTCAATAAATTATGAAGATGTATGCTATAGATGTGAAAAGAAAGGCTAGTGGTCTAATGTGTGTAGAATATCAGAACATTTGTGTAAAATACAAATGACATTTGTAGAGGAAAAAGAAACATAAGTGAATTTTAATGAGATTGAACCCAAAAATAATAATACATATTTTGAGACTGTTGATTTTGTTGAAGGAACAATTGATTAAATAACTACTTGAGTAATGTGTGATGTGTTTATATTAACTTTATATTTAGACTATGTATCTTAAGAATTTGGATGTTGTTTAGTGTATCTCTTACGTTTGCATGAAATAATAATGTTAAATATGTTTTTGATTTACTCTCTATTTAATCTTATTTCTATTTAAAAAAGGTTAGACATGTTAGACATGGAACATTTCGGATAATGGAACTACCCATACAATCCTCAAAAGTAAGAAATACTTTACAGAAATAAATTCTACTAAAGGTGTAATAAATACAATCTCAGGTCCCGCTGATTTGATTGAAGGATATGATACTGAAACCGCAGCTGAAGGTAACATGAAATACAACATCACACCAATATTTTGGGAGAGAAGAAACCTTAAGAAAAACTACCGAAATTGCCTTCTAGATTTCATTATACATGAAATTGAATGCAATATAGTAGTAAAAGAAGATCCCAAAATTATAACTTTATGGCATGACCATTTAGGTCACTTTGGTTCAATAATGATGCGTAAAATAGTTGAAAGTACACATGGTCATCCATTGAAAAGTTTAAAACTTACAAAAGAAGATAGAACATGTGAAAATTTTATATCTTGGCAAACTAATAACAAAGAATTCACCAGGTATTCAGACAGAATGACTTGCATTTCTTGAAAGAATTCAAGGAGATATCTGTGGACCTATCCATCCACTATCAGGATCATTTAGGTATTTTATGGTATTTATTGATGCATCTTGTAGATGGTCATATGTATGGTTATTGTCAAGTCATGATATGACATTTGTAAAATTTATTGCACAAATAATTAAACTTAGAATTCGATTTCCTGAAAATACTATAAAGAAATGATACTTGAAAATGTTGGTGAATTTACATCTGAATCATTTAATAATTATTGCATACACAAAATGGTTTAGCTGAGTCATTAATCAAACGTCTTCAATTTATTGCTTGACCATTAATAATGAGAATTAAACTACCGGTTACAATTTGGGGGGTCATGCAATTTTACATGCTGTAACACTCATCCACCTAAGGCCAAGTGTTGATCACAAACATACCTCTTATTAACTTGCATCTGGAAAGGAACAACATATTTTTCATTATTAGTTATATATGTGGGGAATATATGTGAGATATGAATCACCATCTTTTGTTAGATATCTTGAACCTTTAATGGGTGATATTTTTCAGGCAAGACTTGTTGATTGTCATTTTGATGAAACATAATTTCTAACGCCAAGGGGAGAGAATAAAAAAATTAGAAAATGAGATAACGTAGTATGTACCCCCATTTATTCATTTGGAACCATATAATAGATCATGGGAAGAAAATGTAAAGAAAATTGCACTTACAAGATTTAGCAAATCAATTGCCAGATTCGTTTACTGATTTCAAAAGAGCGACAAAGTCACATGTACTAGCAATAAATGTCCCATCTAGGACTAAGAGTTCAAATATAAATGATGTAGGAAGTACATCTAAGGCAAACTTGAAGCGTGTCCGACCTATGGGATCCAAAGATTAAAATCTCTGAAAAAGAAAGGGATTAGAAAAGGTGAATTTGATTGAAAGTGATCTTGAAAAGACACTAGATAATAATAATAAATCCATGATTGAAAAGCGTGCTCTCGAAGAAGTACAAGATGATGATAAAGAGATCATTAATAATGAAACTCAAAACAAGAATAATCTCGAGATTTCAATTAATTATGTTAATACAGGAAATTTGTTGAACCAAAAAGGTCATATATTGATGAGATATTTTCATTCTCAGTCGCATGTGAAATATGAATAAAAATGATGATCCCGAACCCCGATCTATAAATGAATGTCAAAATAGACATGATTGGAAAAATTGGAAGAATGCTATAGATACTGAGTTAAACTCTCTTAATAATCGAAAAGTATTTGTCCCTATTGTGGTTATATACCTAAAGGTGTGAAACTTGTTAGGTATAAGTGGATTTTTGTGAGAAAACAAAATGAGAAAAACGAGATTGTAAAATACAAAGCTCGTCTTATTGCACAAGGTTTTTACCAAAGACCAGTGATCGATTATGAGGTAATATATTCTCCTGTTATGGATGCCATTAATTTTCATTATTTATTTGGTTTATCAATATTTAATAATTTTGACATGTACCTTATGGATGTTGTATTTAATAATCTTGATATATACATGAAAACTCCAGAAGGATTTAAGATACCTGGGACATCAAAGCCGAAAGAAATGTATGCAATTAAGTTGCAAAGATCATTGTATGGGCTAAAAAAAATCAGGGCACATGTGGTATAATAGACTAAGAGAATGTTTACTTAAAGATGGGTATGATAATAATCCTATTTGTCATCATTCTTTCCATAGTTTTTCAAATATAATTGGCCTTTGATCCTTGAAGCAAACTTATAGAGAGAATCACAAATGATAATTAGCAAAAATAACCAATAAAAAATGTTGAAAATTGAGAGAGTTATGATCTTTTAAAGTTGGGAAAATACACTTGAAATTAGGTCACATTTCACTAAGTCCACAAAGTGACATCTAATGTCTTCAATCTTTTGATGATCTTCCAAGCATGATTGGTTCTTGACTTATAAATAGAAGTTGTTGAGGATGTCAAGGAGAGTTATGTGCTGAGAGAAGCATTCAAAAATGTTTAATATTGAAGGAGTTGTGATATTTTGAACTTTAACTTGAAATATTGACTTTTTGGTCAAACCACCTTAATCAAACTTGAGTCCCTTGAATTTTTTTCTTGCAATTCAAAGCACATTGATGATTATATGAACTCAAAATCATGTACCCTTGAAAGTCCTTTTATTAAACTTGACCAAGTCTCGAGGTAACTTATTGAAGAAAATATGGAAATAAACACATGAATCTTTGAAGTTTCGTGAGTAGCAAGCTGTTGTACCCCAAAATTTTCCCTCTCATATTATCAAGATTTCCCCTCACAAGACTCTTTGGACTCCAGACAGGATTAGGGTTTGCTCTGCTCAAGACATCTCCTTGCACTGTTGACCTGAATTAGGGTTTGAGTTTTCACAAGGATTTTTGGACTTCCAATGCTCAATGTTACTTTTATACTTCATTTTGGATTTATAAGATTGCCCCTACCAAGTTTCAAGCTTTGAATCAAATTTTTTCCCAGTCAATTTGACAGTTGACCTAGAAATCAGCTATATTGGGGAAAAAAGTCAACTGTGGCCAATTTACAGTCAAACCTCATTATTTTTGATCCAAATCAACATTATAGGATCATATGAACCATTTGATCAAGTTTGGACCACAACTCCTCAAGAAATTTGATCAAATCATCAAAAGGGCAAAATGGTCATTTTTAGGGTTTTGATTGCAGAAGGGCAATTTCTGATTTTTTACCTAGCCAATGGAAAATTGGGTTCAAGCATAGATTTAAGGACTCAATGTCATCATCTTGACCTAATCACAAGGTTCAAAAGATCTCAAATGCATTGGATTGACAGATGAATTTTCCAGTCAACTGATCAAAAATCAACTATACACTGAAAAGTCAAACTTTGACTTTTTGGTCAAAATCAAGTGCCAAGGGTCATTTTTCATCAAGATATGTCAAAACATGAAACATTTTCATCAAGAAACCTAATTTTGCAAATTAGGGTTTAAGATTAAAAAATTTCATAACTTAGAATTTTTCTAAGTTATGAAATTTTCTTATTTTCCCCCAACTTTGCCCATTTTTTTCTCCATGATGCAATTGGATTCAAACACAACTTCCAACATGAAAGTTGTAGTACTCCACAAAATCTACAACTTTTATACACAAAGTTTTCCCAAAGGATTCTTGGATCTCAAGTTATTATTTTTAGAAAAAGGGTCCACGAAACTTTTAACTTAGTGAAATTTTGCCCTAATTTAGGAAGGATTTTGACCTATCTTCATGGCAATTTTTCACATAGTTCCACTTGGAATCTCAAAATTCATTTCAAATATGGATTGTAGAACATGTTACAAGATTTCCAAAATGTCTAAGAACTCTCCAAAATCATTTATGGTTAGAGAGAATCGAAGGTTTGAATTTGGCAAAAAGTCATTTTGATCCATGGCATTTTTCATGTTGCTACAAGTTGCAATTTCCATCCAGCATTGTTTATACTTGCTTACAGGTATCTAAACCCTTCCACAATCAAGAATTAAATGCAAACTCAATGAATTGAAGCTTTGTTCTGATCATTAGAGGTTTACACAAGGGATTAATCCAAAAATAGCAAAAAGGCAACATTGCCATTTTTGTCAAAACTTGCTTTATGTCAAATTGCATCCCTTGAGCCTTGAACCAAATCTTGGACAGCAAACAAAATCCACAAACTTGGGGCCAAGCTCACCAAATGTATGCAGCATTAGAGCTAGCCTGTACAGGCCTGCCCTTTGTCACTTCTCACCTTTTGCTTCAAAAACAAGAAAGCTTGCACAAGTGAGAGAACTTGAGTATTTGATATAACCAACTATTGGAAGCATTTGAAACAAGTTTTGTACATTTCCTTGAGCCAGAAACACGAGCCATCCATCCCTCAAACACTCTTGAACATCAAAACACCAAAAACTTGCAAAACAGGGCACTCTCTGCAGTTTCACTTCCATCTCACAAACCACTCGTGCGTTTTTCCCCAAACCTCTTCCAACACACTCCATACAACCTATCTGAACTATCCCAACCATTGGCCATTGACTGTAACTCCATTTGCAAGCTTCACCATTTCTGATTTCAGCTTGTGCAGGTTGACTTCTACAGGCTTATTCAAGCAAGCTCAAGGCAAACAAAGCATTGGGGAAGGTCAGAGGAAGTTCAGGCAAGCTCACAAACATCTCAGGCCTCATTGAAAACCTCTACATTGCCATACATGAGTTCAACTGAAACAGGTATTTTCCAACTTTCTATCTCTCTATTTAGGAATCATTAGGCTTAGGTTTGTGAATAAAAAATGTAGTACTTATAGCCCTTAAGCTGTACATATGCATAGATTTCATTTAAGTTAAGTGTGTTGAGAGAATTTGATTGATGAACATTCTGAAAAAGTTAGGTTAGAAATTAGGTCCAGAGAAATTCTCTCTGGTCTTTGAGAGTTAGATTAAGTTTTTTATATGGTTGGAATCGTGTTGAAAAATGCTATAACTTTCATGTTGTAAGTTTTTGCTTTAGAGCACGTATGCAGGAGTTGGACATTTGTACAGGGCGCACGTTTTTTATGATTCAAAGGTTGAAGATGAAGTGGAAATGGGTTGGGCTGGCTTGTTTCTGTTTTTGACACCCCCAGCTTGCTGATTGCACCCCCTGGCCCATTTCTTTATTTTTTTTAATACTTTTTCTATTTTATTTTCATTTCTGATTTTATTTTATTTTTTCTAAACATAAAAAATTACCAAAAACATTTTCATAAATTTTCACATTTTATTTTATTATTTTTATTATTTTTTCTAACATAAAAATAATTATTAAATAACATACTTTTATTTTCTTTAATAAAAACTTATAAATAATACAAAAAATATTATACTTTTATTATTATTATTTATATACTTAAATAATATTTTTTCTAACATATTTTTATTTTTTGACATTTGTATATATTTTATTATTTTATTTTATTGTACATAAATAATATAATTTATATATATATATATATATATATATATATATATATATATATATATATATATATATATATATATATATATATATATATATATATATATATATATATATATATATATATATATATATATATATATATATATATATATATATATATATATATATATATATATATATATATATATATATATATATATATATATATATATATATATATATATATATATATATATATATATATATATATATATATACTTTCTTAAAATAAATTAGGGTTTTACCCTTAACAAAAATAACTCTTTATTTTTTTTATATACATTAAATATTATACTTTTATACACATAAAAATAAACAAAAAAACATCTTTTGCATATTTATAATATATTGCATATTTATTTAATTGTCTATTTAAATATTGCTTATTTATCATTTGTACAAAGAAATTCAATTTGGTTGTAATAACTTAGGGTTTTAATTTCTTGCAAAATAATCTCCTATTCAAAATTGTATCCCCCTCCCTATATCAAGTTGTAATAGCTTAGATTTATTTTTACGCATTTAAAGCTTTCAAAAATGCCATGATAAAGATTAGGGTTTGTATGCAATATCCAAAATCAAAACAAATAGTTAGACCTAATACAAGACATAAAAAGCATGTAAATTGACAACACAATGCACACATGCACCCCTAGGGTTCTCATCCACTCGTTGCCTTTAAAATGGCCATGGTATGCATGTTAGGTATCTTGGCAAAACAAAAACCAAAACAAAAAGATCATAGTCCCTCGATGACGCTATCTTGGTTGCCTATACAAAATGATCTAGTCCCTCAAAAATTTGCTAAAGATACTTAGCACTATTGCTATCATGGTCAATACGATTACCCGCGCCTGTCCCGTTTAAACATCCAAACACAAGGTTGTTTACCAAATGCAATGGTAAAACAAAATTGTAAAAGGGTTAAAAATGTGTAGGAAAGACTCTTGAGTAGATAGGGTAGACAACTCTTAGTTACTTGATCTCTTGCAAACATCCTTGCTAATTTCAAAACACACAATTTCAAAACATTTTCCCAAATCACACTTTCAAATATTGAAACATCTTTTCAAAAGACAAACACCTTTGTAAAACATTCAAACAAGAATCATTACAAAGGTTGCCTTGATAAAAGGCCTCTTTTCAAAACATTTTCAAAACCCCACACTAACCACCATTTCAAACAATTGAAAAGCAAAAGCAAGTGATCTAAACAAGTAACTAAGAGCCCATGGATAACCATGGATGAAAAGGGTGCTTGCACCTTCCCTTTTCATAATCTATCCCTCGAACCCAAGAAAACATCTCAAAGGTCTTTCCTGTGCTTTTTGACCTTTCCTTTGGATAAAATAAAAAGTCGGCAGCGACTCTTGCTAAACCGAAACATTTGCGAACACAAACGCAAAACCTGAAGTTAGTTCTCCCACCGCATCACAGAACTGGCAACTCTGCTGGGGAATTTATAAAAGTGGGGTTACCTTAGGGTTTTAGATCACCTTTATATGCTTATTTTGCTTGACTTGACTGCTTTACATTTGGTTCCAGTGTTTGGGTTTGAATCCTCTACATGGATTTGGGAAACATTCATAGGTAAATAGCAATACGTTGTGGAAACTGTGCGAGGTATACCGACATGGTTGAAGCAATAGCTATATTAGTGCGACATATTTGTGGGTACCGGTAGCCTTTGAGTTAATCAAAGAGAATACGGGGCCGCTGAGTGATGTCATGAAGCACTAATGGACTTTTAGAACCTTTACTTGACCATCTTGGCCTTTTTAGGGGTAGTGAGATGACCGGCTTTGGTGCAGTCCGAAGTTGGTAGATACTCGATACTACACTCATTGAGGGTTATTTTCTTGGAATATTTCGGTCGCCAGTTAAGTGGCTAAATTAAAACAATGAACATAGAAAATAATCTAGTGATATTGAGCTCCTTAGAACCCGGTTACTATTTATAGGATAGGTTGAGCCAATTAAACTTCAAGAGGGTACTTACCTATGAAACCCCATGCAAGCCTGAAACTAGGAACTTGTGTGATTTGTTTGTACATATGCTTGTGCATACATCATGAACATCATAAAGCATCATATGCATCTGCTAACCATTTCAAGGGTTTGGATCTTCATCTTTGTTCCTGTTTTGTAGGTTATGGAATCACTCCGCAGAAAAACAATCCAGGTCAACCTTGTGAGAATCCCTCCTCAACTCAAGGAGCTTACTTCCAAGATTTCAGAGAATTATCCTTTCAGTGAAAGACATGGTAGACTTCTCAACTTGGTCAACTCCAACATTGAAGAAGACATGGTGAAAGTTCTCTTCCAGTTCTTTGACCCCCTACACCACTGCTTCACATTTCCTGATTACCAGCTTGTGCCTACTTTGGAGGAATTTTCTCAACTCCTGAGGATTCCTATTCTCCATCAACTACCCTACAACGGTACGGAAAGAGATCCAAAGCCTGAAGATGTTGCTCAAGCCCTACACTTGCAACCATCTGATGTCAAAGGTCATTGGGAAACTAGAAGTGGTGTCAAGGGTTTCTTGGCAAAGTTTCTGTTTGAGAAAGCTCAAGAATGCTGGAATTCCTTGGACCTACAAGCTTTTGAAGAGATCGTGGCTCTTCTCATCTATGGGTTAGTCTTGTTCCCAAACCCTGATCAGCTTATAGATGCGAATGCTGTCAAGATTTTCATATCTCGGAATCCTGTGCCTACATTGCTTGGGGACATCCTCCACTCATTTCACACACGAACAATGAGGAAAAGGGGTGTTCTCATGTGCTGTACTCCTCTTTTAGCAAGGTGGTTTATTTCTTACCTTCCCCAATCAGTCTTGAAGAATGAACAAGGTTTGAGGTGGTCACAACGGTTGATGACCCTTACACATTCAGATGTTCATTGGTGTTCTCGGACCCGAGAAAATGTTATCATCATTGATCATTATGGGGAATTCCCTAATGTCCCACTACTAGGCATTAGGGGAGGCATTACCTACAACCCTTTCTTGGCTCTGAGACAGTTTGGGTATGCCCGAAGAGATGGCCCACATGACATGCTGATTCCAGACTTGGTTTTTGACTTCGACAACAACGATCAAGGACTTCGACAAAGGTTTATCCGAGCTTGGAGAATGCCCAACAAAGTGGACAGTAAGACCTTGGGACACAAGAATTCCATCCCTCTTGAGCCCTACCTCAAGTGGGTACGAACCCGCGCCCAAAGTCTTATGATGCCTTACCCCTACATTCTGCCTGTGATCAAAGAGCCTGTTATTGAAGGAGAGGTTCCATACACCCTCCTACATCCTGACATGCCAACATCACTTGAAGATTTGCAAAGGAGTTGGATACAGCTCAAAGGAGAGCGCGATACGTTCGAAGCCCAATTCTACGCCAGTGAGAAGAAGGTTTTGGAACTTACTCGTCAACTTCACGAGGAGCAGACTCTCAACACCTACATTGCACCGAAGAGGATGCGCAACGTCTTTTTACTTTAGAATTTCGTGTTATTTTGCCCATGGGGAACTTATGTACTAACAAATTCTTCTTATTAATATGACGTGTGTTCTTTTTGCTTGCAACAAATTTGAATTTCTGAATCCTTGAATGCATTACATGAATACATCTCATTCATCATATGCATAAGCAGGTCTTCACACCAGGTTTCCTTATCTCTCTGCTGTTTATTTCAGCAAGATGGATATAGAGCAGACAGTTAAAGACTTACAAGCGCAGAATTCACAGTTCCAGCAACTACTCATGACCTTGGCAAAAGGTCAGGAGGATCTCAAAACCTTGCTGGAGAAAGAAAAGGAGAAAAATAAAAAGAAAAGAGTTGGTGTGGCTACATTGGGTAGAAGATTTGAAGGCCAAACTATAAGGGTCCTTGATTTTCCCTCATCATCTGAAGAAGGGGCAGGAAAGGGAGTTGCGGTACAACCTGAGTCTGAGGAAGAAGAAGAAGAAGAGGATGAAGATTATTCTAAGCAACAGTACCCACCTGCAGATGAAAAGTACAAGAATCTGGAAGAGCGTCTGGCTGCCATGGAGGTGCAGAGGGTTCCTGGGCTGGACTTTGAAGATCTAGGGCTAGTTTCCGGGATTGTCATTCCCCCTAAGTTCAAGGTGCCTATATTTGCTAAGTACGATGGTTTGTCTTGTCCAAAGATGAATCTGCGATCTTACGTCAGAAAAATCCAACCTCATTCTTCGAATAAGGATCTATGGGTCCATTTCTTCCAAGACCGCCTTTCAGGGATGCAGTTGGATTGGTTTTACCAGCTGGAGAGATCTGATGTGCACAACTGGGAGGATTTGGCTGTTGCCTTCTACAGGCAATATTAATATAATGCGGATTTAGCACCAACCCGTACTCAATTACAGAGTATGGGCATGGTATCAAATGAAGGTTTCAAAGAGTATGCCCAGAAATTGAGAGACTTGGCTGGAAGGGTGCAGCCACCTTTGTCTGAGAGGGAACTTGTTGATACGTTCTTGGGTACACTGTCCGGTCCATTTTTCAATCACCTGATTGGAAGTTCTTCTGCGGGGTTCACCGAGTTAATTCTGACTGGTGAAAGGGTTGAAGCAGGAATCAAGTGCGGAAAAATTCAAAAGGATGCATCTGCTTCCACTGCCATCAAGAAGACCTTTCCAGCAAAGAAAGAGGTATCAGCTATTTATTCTCAAAGAAGTCAAGGAAGAGTTGAGCGCCGGCCAGCGGTGGGGGTTGTAATGATTCAAAAGTCTGCAGCTGATCAGCCTAGAAACAATCAACCCAGAACCAACCAAGCAAGAGTGGAAAGGCCCTCACGGCAATACACCCGGATAAACATGACACCCGTTCAGGTTTTACCCCATCTTTTGAAGTTAAACCTTGTCAGTTTGAGGGAGGCCCCTAAAAACCCTAACACTTCATCACCGCACTACCATCCCAATGCCAAGTGTGCTTATCATTCAGACAGCCTGGGGCACGACACCAATAATTGTTGGGCCCTCAGGAATAAGATTCAGGATTTGATAGATGCTAAAGAAGTTGAATTCGACACCCCTGAAAAGCCTAATGTGATCTCTGCTCCAGTGCCAAAACATGGTCACAATGTCCATGCTGTTGAAGAAGACCTTTTTGTTGCTACTATTGATGATTTGATGACTCCGTTACCAATGATCAAGATGAATCTGTTGAAAGCCGGGATTTTCCCGGGCTGTGAAGAAGATTATTGTATTTGTTCTTCCTTACCAACCATCTATCCGTTGTTGAAGTTAGGCATCCAACGCCTAATGGATAATCAAGACATCCTCTTTGAGAAAACTCCTGTTACTCCTGTTACTCCAACTCCTATCAATGATGTTGCTATAATTACCATTTCCGCCAGTCTTTTCAAGGTCTCCAAAAGACCTGTTAAGATTACATCCGATCCGAAGATTGTACCGCTGAAGATAACTATGTCGGGGCCTATCCCGTACAAGTCCAACAAGTCAATACCGTGGAACTATGGGGGAGAGATCTTCTACCATGGTGTTAAGCAAATTGAATCGACCGAAGAAAGTTCTGATGAAGAGAATTTCGACATTGGAAACATTGCAGGAATGAGTAAAATCACCTGCAGTGGAAGAATTTTCTCTCCGGAGATTGCGCCACCAAAGGAAATCTTCGGAACCTCTGCCGTTCCTAAGGTTACTCCTGTGCCGATCAACATATCTGCGAGAACTCTGGCTATTGAAGAAGTTGTGACTCCTGAAGTTGTCCCCTCTGCTGTTGCTGATGATAGAGGAAAAGGGATCCAAGAAGAGCCTGTCATGACGAAGGCTCAGCCGATGGCCATCCCTGAAACCACTCAGAAATAAATGGAAGAGATTTTGAAAATAATCAAGAAGAGTGATTATAATGTTGTGGAGCAACTGGGGCAAACCCCCTCAAAAATATCTATGCTGGCCTTGCTCCTTTGTTCAGAAGCTCATGCCAAAGCATTGATAAAATTCTTGAAGACGACCCATGTGCCCCAGGAAACCTCCGCGGATCAATTCCAAGAATGTGTAGCTAGTCTGACAGTAGACAACGGTTTAGGGTTCTCCGACGCTGATCTAACAATCAAAGGGAGAAAACATAATGACGCTCTGCATGTCTCGGTAGAATGCAGAGGGACTCCTCTGGAACACGTTTTGGTAGACACTGGTTCATCGCTGAATGTCCTACCAAAGAAGGAATTGGATAGAATAGATTGTGAAGGTCTAATTTTGAAGCCCAGCAGCATCATTGTCAGAGCCTTTGATGGTTCTAAAAGGATGGTTCACAGGGAGGTGGATATCCCGATTAAAGTGGGTACTGAAACCTTCAACTCTACATTCTATGCCATGGACATCCGTCCCTCCTATTCTTGCTTGTTAGGAATACCCTGGATTCATCATGCTGGAGCCGTTACTTCAACTCTGCACTAGAAGCTCAAGTACCCTGTCCAGGGGAAAATTGTCACAGTTCACGGTGAAGAGGAATACATGATAAGCTATCTTAATTCCTTCGGCTATGTGGAATTGGATGGTGAGTTCATAGAGACCCCCTTTCAACACTTCGAGCAAGTTTCTGAAGAGATTGCAGCAACCAAGGCAGTGCCTTCTGTACCCATGATCACCCGACCTACTCCTCGGATGTCGTCACTCAAAGATTCAAAGGCTGTGATTGAAGAAGGAGGAAGCACAATCTGGGGGCAACTTCCCGATTTTCCTTTCAAGTCTGATAAATTCGGCTTGGGTTTCACTGCTGCTAGTCAGAAGGTTGTGCGTCGCTCCCGAGCTGGAGGACCACCAGTGAATATCACTCATCATGGAGTCAGTGCTTTGGAGGATGGTGAGGAGGAGAGCAACCTAGAAGACTGGATTTTCCCCACCGTTGAAGGAGGCTTGTGCAATTGGGAGGCAAAGGACTATATTCCCATTACTTTCATCAATCAATAATTTATCTTTCAAACATTTTTGTTGGTTTGTAATAATTCCTAAACAATTCGTACACTTTTTGCCTTGTACCTTACCCGAGGTACATAGGTCCATTTGTAAGGGTTTGATTTTTCATCTTCATATGCCATTTTAATGAATCATGGACGTTTTCATATATAAACTTTTGTGTTAATTTTCTTTATTTTTACATTTTATTTGTTTAAAGGTGGCTATCCCTTACACATACCCACACTCACCAATACAGGTACCCATCCACTCCGGATTCCATGGGTAACAATTCTGCTATGACCTTCAGTGACTATGAAGATCTGGTCAATCATGCCGAATACGAAGGTGATGAAGACTGTGAAGTGCCTGGAGAATTGGCTAGACTGCTACAACAGGAAGAAAGGGCTATTCTACCACATGAGGAGTTGTTAGAGACTATCAACTTGGGAACAGAGGAAGATAGAAAAGAAGTTAAAGTGGGTGCCAACCTAGAGCCAAGTGTCAAAGAGCGCCTAGTTCAGCTGTTGAATGAATATGTTGAGATCTTCGCCTGGTCCTATGAGGACATGCCAGGACTGGATACATATATTGTGGTTCACCGTCTCCCTACAAGAGAAGACTGTCCACCAATTAAACAGAAAGTCCGCCGAATGAGGCCCGATATGTCTGAAAAGATCAAAGCTGAAGTGATGAAGCAGTTCAATGCTGGCTTTCTTGCTGTTACTTCCTATTCACAATGGGTTGCTAACATTGTGCCTGTGCCTAAGAAGGACGGCAAAGTCAGGATGTGCATGGATTACATAGACTTAAACCGGGCTAGCCCTAAAGATGACTTTCCACTACCGCACATTGACATCTTGGTTGACAATACAGCTCAACATAAGGTATTTTCTTTCATGGATGGATTTTCAGGGTACAACCAGATCAAAATGGCCCCTGAAGACATGGAGAAAACTACTTTTGTTACACAGTGGGGTACGTTCTGTTATAAAGTGATGCCATTCGGACTGAAGAATGTCGGGGCAACCTATCAACGCGCCATGGTGGATTTGTTTCATGATATGATACATCATGAGATAGAGGTTTACGTGGATGACATGATAGCCCGTTCACAGACAGAAGAAGAACACCTCGACCATCTGCAAAAGCTGTTTGTCAGGTTGAAAGAGTACAAGCTCAGGCTGAACCCTAACAAGTGCACTTTCGGAGTTAGGTCCGGTAAACTCTTGGGTTTCATTGTCAGTAACAAGGGCATCGAGGTTGATCCTGCTAAGGTCAAAGCTATACAAGAAATGCCTGCCCTTCGCACTGAGAAGGAGTTTAGAGGTTTCTTGGGACGCTTAAACTACATTGCAAGGTTCATTTCTCACCTAACATCTACCTGTGAGCCAATCTTCAAGCTGTTGAAGAAAAACCAGGTGGTTAAATGGAATGATGACTGTCAAGTTGCTTTCGATAGAATCAAGGAATACTTGCTGGAACCTCCTATCTTGATGCCACCCGTCGAAGGAAGGCCATTAATCATGTATTTGATTGTCCTGGAGAATTCAATGGGGTGCGTATTGGGCCAACATGACGAGTCTGGCCAAAAAGAGCATGCCATTTATTACCTTAGTAAAAAGTTTACCGACTGTGAGACCCACTACTCACTGCTCGAGAAAACTTGCTGCGCTTTGGTATGGGCTGCTCGCCGTCTAAGGCAGTATATGTTGACACATACCACTTTGCTGATCTGTAAGATGGATCCGATCAAGTACATCTTCGAGAAGCCTGCTCTATCCGAAAGAATCGCTAGATGGCAGATGATCCTCACCGAATGTGATATACAGTACACGACCCAGAAAGCTATAAAGGGGAGTATACTAGCCGATCATCTGGCCCATCAAGCTGTCGAAGATTACCAATCCATGAGATTCGACTTCCCCGACGAGGATATCATGACTTTGAACAACATTGAAGAAAACAGACCGTATGACGGGCCTGAACAAGGATCCCGATGGACCCTGTACTTTGATGGTGCCTCCAACGCACTTGGGAATGGTATCGGTGCTGTACTTATCTCTCCAGAAGGTTACCATACACCTTTCACCGCCAGACTCTGCTTCAGCTGCACCAACAACATGGCCGAGTATGAAGCTTGTATCTTTGGTCTCAAGGATGCTATTGACTTGGGAATCAAATCTTTGATCGTATTTGGGGACTCAGCTTTGGTTATCAGTCAAATCAAAGGAGAGTGGGATACTAAACATCCAAACCTCATCCCTTACAAAGAACATGTCCTGACATTGTTACCTCATTTCGAGCAGATTACCTTCGAGCACTTCCCGCGAGAAGAAAATCAGCTAGCAGATGCGCTAGCTACAATGTCATCCATGTTTAAACTTAACTGGGATAATGAGGCTCCCCAAATCACCATCGAGCGGATGGAAGAACCTGAATATTGTCACGAGATCAATACCGAAGAAGTAGTGGACCGACGATGGTTTCATGACGTCAAAAGGTATCTCGAAGCACAAGAATACCCTGAAGGAGCTTCAGTCAACGACAAAAAGTTCCTGAGGAGGTTCTCAGCTAAGTTCTTCCTGAGAAATGGTATCTTATAAAAGCACAATCACGATTGCATTCTGCTCCGTTGTGTGGACAAGGTTGAAGCTGAGCAGATCATGGCTGAACTACATAATGGCACCTTTGGCACCCACTCAAGCGGTCACACGATGGCTAAGAAGATTCTGCGGGCAGGCTATTACTGGTCTACCCTGGAAGCTGACTATCATCAACATTCTCGTACTTGTCACAAATGCCAAATCTATGCAGACAAGGTGCACGTGCCTCCTGTTCTTCTAAATGTCCTAACAGCTCCTTGGCCGTTCGCTATGTGGGGAATCGACATGATTGGAGAGATCAAGCCTACAACATCCAATGGACACCGCTTCATCCTGGTGGCCATTGATTACTTTACCAAGTGGGTCGAAGCAGCTTCCTTCACCTTCGTAACAAAGAATGTTGTTGCCCGCTTCATCAAACAGAACCTCATTTGCCGGTATGGTATCCCCGACAGGATTATCACAGACAACGGTACAAATTTGAACAATACTATGATCACCGCTCTGTGCGAACAGTTCAAGATTCAACATCACAATTCATCTCCCTATCGGCCAAAGATGAACGGTGTTGTCGAAGCTGCAAACAAAAATATCAAGAAGATCATTCAAAAGATGACAGTCACCTACAAGGACTGGCATGAGATGTTACCGTTTTCTCTGCATGGGTACCGTACCACGGCACGAACATCAACTGGGGCAACACCATTTTCTTTGGTATACGGCATGGAAGTTGTTTTGCCTATCGAGGTTCAGATTCCCTCCTTGAGAATCATGAAAGATGCTGGTTTGAGTAAAGACGATTGGATTCAGACCCGACTTGATCAACTTAACTTGATTGACGAAAAAAGACTTACTGCTGTTTGCCATGGTCAGGCGTATCAGAAACGAATGATCAAGGCTTTCAACAAGAAAGTCAGATGCCAGACATATCAAGTTGGGGATCTTGTAATCATGCGGATCATCTTGCCGCAAAGCGATCCCAGGGGCAAATGGACTCCAACTTACGAAGGACCATTTGTGATCAAAAACATCTTTTCTGGTGGGGAAATGATCCTGACCACCATGGACGGCGACGACCTGCCGCACCCTGCGAACGCGGACATAGTCAAAAGATACTACGCATAAACGACCCGATAAGTTGAAAACCCGAAAGGGCGACTTGGGCAAAAATGGGCATCCCGGTGAATCGAAAACCCGAAAGGGCGGTTCAGGCAAAAATTAGGGATAAATGAAAAAATCTGTACACCCGGCAAGTTGAAAACCCGAAAGGGCGACTTGGGCAAAAAAGGGTTTCCCGATGGACTGAAAACCCGAAAGGGGGGTCCAGGCAAAAGTTAGGGAATTAAAGCGTATGACTATGTCTCGTTGGATCACTTTAAGGACAATCTCTTCACCAGACAAACTCCTGGCTTCTGATCAATCCAGTCATCTTCGGAAGAAGCAGCGAATGGACAAGATATCCAGAGTTACGAAGGCTATAGCAGAATGGGAACCCCATGGAATTTTACACATAGCCATCTTTCTTTGTATAAATATTTCTCAATTTTTATGACAACATTCTCTTACTAGGATGACTGTCTTCTATGTACAAAATACTTACACAAAGTTAATACAAAGATACTTCAAAGTGCATAAAACTATTCTTTTTTTTCTTTACACTTATGTTTCATTTGAAAACGTCCAATGGTTTATTAAATGAGCATATGCATTTGAATATAATCACTATTTACAAATAAACGAAATGTGAAAGAGTAATTACTGACAGGTTGAAAGGATAGGAAAACATCCTTAGGCTATTCCAAGAGAGATCCCCTGCAGTACCTCATCTGGATCCCCAGTGGAGCTAAACCTTGAAAAACATATCCCCAGCGGAATTAAGATTTCAAAATCCTCGCCAGAATTGAAACTTCAAACTCCCAATCCCCGATGGAGCCATATTTCAAACCTTTAATTCTAATCAGAGTTAAAATCCTCAGCGGAGCAAAAACTTTGGGTCATAAGTCCCCAGCAAGGATGAAACCTTCTTCCCCAGCGAAGTCAAATTTCCAACTACCATTTCACAACGGAAACCATCCAGTTTCTCCAAACTCCCCAGCAAGTTATCTTAAAATCTGAGAAATCCCCCCAGATAACAGTTAATTTTTTATCCCCACCTCCGAATAAATCCCCAGTAGAGGTCTTCAAAGTTTCCCTATTCCCCAGCCGAGTAAGGATTCCCATTGGTGTACTCCCCAGCTATAGTCATCAAAGTTTCTTTGGATTCCCCAGGCAAGTTTCTCAAGCAGACTTAATGGATACCCACATCCCCACAAAAGCTGTCAAAAGTTCTTGTTAATCCCCACAAGTTGCCAAGGATTTTCTATCCCCAACAGCGGTCCAAGGATTCCTCATCCTTAGCAATCAAAGAGTTTGAATCTCCAGCAACGGTCATGGAGTTATTTTCCCGGGCAGCAGTCAAAGATTTCATTATCTCCAGTTATCAAGGATTTATTTTCCTCAGCAAGACAGCTAATCATCTTACATGCACATACATTACACTCATCTATCATAAACATTGATAAAACACATGTGTTGCATCATACATTTCATGCAACATGACTTTGCGTTTCAGCTAACATTTTACCCTTTTTCAGGATAAGATTAATAGGCTACCAATTTACAATCTTGAAACAGCTTAAGGATGCTCCAGACACGGATGCTATTCTATTGCTTATTCAAAGAGCTCAGAAAATAGCCTAGAGATGCTCCAGACACGGATGCTAATCTATTGCTTATTCAAATTCAAGGATCATGAAAACAGTTTACGGATGCTCCAGACATGGATGCTAATCTATCGCTTGTTCAGATTCAGCCTCAGAAAATAGCCTAGAGATGCTCCAGACACGGATGCTAATCTATTGCTTATTCAAGTTCAAGCCTCAGAAAACAGCTTAGAGTTGCTCCAGACACGGATGCTATTCTATTTGCTTATTCGAGGAATTCAGAAAACAACTTAGAGTTGCTCCAGACACGGATGCTATTCTATTTGCTTATTCGAGGAATTCAGAAAACAGCTTAGAGTTGCTCCAGACACGGATGCTATTCTATTTACTTATTCAAGGAATTTAGAAAATAGCTTAGAGTTGCTCCAGACACAGATGCTGTTCTATTTACTTATTCGAGGAATTCAGAAAACAACTTAGAGTTGCTCCAGACACGAATGCTATTCTATTTGCTTATTCAAGGAATTCAGAAAACAGCTTAGAGGCGCTCCAGACACGGATGGTATTCTATTGCTTATTCAAGATCCCCAGCTCAGAGATGTTCCCAACACGGATATCATTCTGATACTTATTCTTCTGACTTACAACATTCAATTCAACAAACATTTTGGATGGAATCTTTAAGCCCATCTCCAGCAAGATTCTACCTTCTCCAGATGGCATCTTTAAGCCCATTTCTTCAACCACCTTTTGACGAGTTCAAATTTACTGGCACTCTAGTGTCCAATCATCTTTTACCTTCGAGTCACGAAAGGCAAACTCGCCAATCTAACTCTTCAGGTTCAAGAAGATTGATCAGGGGCAGCTGTTGTACCCCAAAATTTTCCCTCTCATATTATCAAGATTTCCCCTCACAATACTCTTTGGACTCCTGACAGGATTAGGGTTTGCTCTGCTCAAGACATCTCCTTGCACTGTTGACCTGAATTAGGGTTTGAGTTTGCACAAGGATTTTTGGACTTCCAATGCTCAATGTGACTTTCATACTTCATGTTGGACTTATAAGATTGCCCCTACCAAGTTTCAAGCTTCGAATCAAATTTTTGCCCAGTCAATTGGACAATTGACCTAGAAATCAGCTATATTGGGGAAAAAAGTCAACTGTGGCCAATTTACAGTCAAACCTCATGATTTTTGATCCACATCAACATTATAGGCTCATATGAACCATTTTATCAAGTTTGGACCACAACTCCTCGAGAAATTTGATCAGATCATCAAAAGGGCAAAATGGTCATTTTTAGGGATTTGATTGCATAAGGGCAATTTCTGATTTTTCACCTAGCCTGTGGCAAATTGGGTTCAATCATATATTAAAGGACTCAATGGCATCATCTTGACCTAATCAAAAGGTTCAAAAGATCTCAAATGTATTGGATTGACAGATGAATTTTCCAGTCAACTGATCAAAAATCAACTATACACTGAAAAGTCAAACTTTGACTTTTTGGTCAAAATCAAGTGCCAAGGGTCATTTTTCATCAAGATATGTCAAAACATGAAACTTGTTCATCAAGAAACCTAATTTTGCAAATTAGGGTTTAAGATTAAAAAATTTCATAACTTAGAATTTTTCAAAGTTATGAAATTTTCTTATTTTTTCCCAACTTTGCCCATTTTTTTCTCCATGATGCAATTGGATTCAAACACAACTTCCAACATAAAAGTTGTAGTACTCCACAAAATCTACAACTTTTATTTACAAAGTTTTCCCAAAGGATGCTTGGATCTCAAGTTATGATTTTTGGAATAAGGGTCCATGAAACTTTTAACTTAGTGAAATTTTGCCCTAATTTAGGCAGGATTTTGACCTATCTTCATGGAAATTTTTCACATAGTTACACTTGGAATCTCAAAATTCATTTCAAATATGGATTGTAGAACATGTTACAAGCTTTCCAAAATGTCCAAGAACTCTCCAAAATCATTTATGGTTAGAGAGAATCGAAGGTTTGAATTTGGCAAAAAGTCACTTTGATCCATGGCATTTTTCATGTTGCTACAAGTTGCAATTTCCATCCAGCATTGTTTATACTTGCTTACAGGTATCTAAACCCTTCCACAATCAAGAATTAAATTCAAACTCAATGGATTGAAGCTTTGTTCTGATCATTAGAGGTTTACACAAGGGATTAATCCAAAAATAGCAAAAAGGCAACATTGCCATTTTTGTCAAAACTTGCTTTATGTCAAATTGCATCCCTTGAGCCTTGAACCAAATCTTGGACAGCAAACAAAATCCACAAACTTGGGGCCAAGCTCACCAAATGTATGCAGGATTAGAGCTATCCTGTACAGGCCTGCCCTTTGTCACTTCTCACCTTTTGCTTCAAAAACAAGAAAGCTTGCACAAGTGAGAGAACTTGAGTATCTGATATAACCAACTCTTGGAAGCATTTGAAAAATATTTTGTACATTACCTTGAGCCAGAAACATAAGCCATACATCCCTCAAACACTCTTGAACATCAAAACACCAAAAACTTGCAAAATAGGGCTCTCTCTACAGTTTCACTTCCATCTCACAAACCACTCGTGCGTTTTGCCCCAAACCTCTTCCAACACACTCCATACAACCTATCTGAACTATCCCAACCATTAGCCATTGACTGTAACTCCATTTTCAAGCTTCACCATTTCTGATTTCAGCTTGTGCAGGTTGACTTCTACAGGCTTATTCAAGCAAGCTCAAGGCAAACAAAGCATTGGGGAAGGTCAGAAGAAGTTCAGGCAAGCTCACAAACATCTCAGGCCTCATTGAAAACCTCCACATTGCCATACAGGAGTTCAACTGAAACAAGTATTTTCTAACTTTCTATCTCTCTATTTAAGAATCATTAGGCTTAGGTTTGTGAATAAAAAATGTAGTACTCATAGCCCTTAAACTGTACATATGCATAGATTTCATTTAAGTTAAGTGTGCTGAGAGAATTTGATTGATGAACATTCTGAAAAAGTTAGGTTAGAAATTAGGGCCAGAGAAATTCTCTCTGGTCTTTGAGAGTTAGATTAAGTTCTTTATATGGTTGGAATCGTGTTGAGAAATGCTATAACTTTCATGTTGTGAGTTTTTGCTTTAGAGCACGTATGCAGGAGTTGGACATTTGTACAGGGCGCACTTTTTTCTGATTCAAAGGTTGAAGATGAAGTGGAAATGGGTTGGGCTGGCTTGTTTCTGTTTTTGACACCCCAAGCTTGCTGATTGCGCCCCCTGGCCCATTTCTTTTTTTTTATATACTTTTTCCATTTTATTTTCATTTCTGATTTTATTTTATTTTTTCTAAACATAAAAAATTACCAAAAACATTTTCATAAATTTTCACATTTTATTTTATTATTTTTATTATTTTTTCTAACATAAAAATAATTATTAAATAACATACTTTTATTTTCTTTAATAAAAACATATAAATAATACAAAAAATATTATACTTTTATTTTTATTATTTATATACCTAAATAATATTTTTCTAACATATTTTTATTTTTTGACATTTGTATATATTTTATTATTTTATTTTATTGTACATAAATTATATAATTAATATATATATACTTTCTTAAAATAAATTAGGGTTTTACCCTTAACAAAAATAACTCTTTATTTTTTTTTTTATATACATTAAATATTATATTTTTATACACATAAAAATAAACAAAAAAACATTTTTTGCTTATTTATAATATATTGCATATTTATTTAATTGTCTATTTAAATATTGCTTATTTATCATTTGTACAAAGAAATTCAATTTGGTTGTAATAACTTAGGGTTTTAATTTCTTGCAAAATAATCCCCTATTCAAAATTGTATCCCCCTCCCTTTATCAAGTTGTAATAGCTTAGATTTATTTTTACGCATTTAAAGCTTTCAAAAATGCCATGATAGAGATTAGGGTTTGTATGCAATATCCAAAATCAAAACAACTAGTTAGACCTAATACAAGACATAAAAAGCATGTAAATTGACAACACAATGCACACATGCACCCCTAGGGTTCTCATCCACTTGTTGCCTTTAAAATGGACATGGTATGCATGTTAGGTATCTTGGCAAAACAAAAATCAAAACAAAAAGATCATAGTCCCTCGATGACGCTATCTTGGTTGCCTATACAAAATGATCTAGTCCCTCAAAAATTTGCTAAAGATACTTAACACTATTGCTATCATGGTCAATACGATGACCCACGCATGTCCCGTTTAAACATCCAAACACAAGGTTGTTTACCAAATGCAATGGTAAAACAACACAGTAAAGGGTTAAAAATGTGTAGGAAAGACTCTTGAGTAGATAGGGTAGACAACTCTTAGTTACTTGATCTCTTGCAAACATCCTTGCTAATTTCAAAACACACAATTTCAAAACATTTTCCAAAATTACACTTTCAAACATTAAAACATCTTTTCAAAAGAAAAACACCTTGGTAAAACATTCAAACAAGAATCATTACAAAGATTGCCTAGACAAAAGGCCTCTTTTCAAAACATTTTCAAAACCACACACAAAGCACCATTTCAAACAATTGAAAAGCAAAAGCAAGTGATCTAAACAAGTAACTAAGAGCCCATGGATAACCATGGATGAAAAGGGTGCTTGCACCTTCCCTTTTCATATTCTACCCCCCGAACCCAAGAAAACATCTCAAAGGTCTTTCCTGTGCTTTTTGACCTTTCCTTTGGATAAAATAAAAAGTCGATGGCGACTCTTGCTAAACCGAAACATTTGCGAACACAAACGCAAAACCTGAAGTCAGTTCTCCCACCGCATCACACAAGCTATCAAACTTTGATATATTCATGATGAAAATGAAGTTGAATCATGCTTGAGATCAATACTTTGAGATTAGAGACCATGCTTTGAAAAGGAATCCTCTTGGGAATCCACGGTTGACCATACTTTGACTTGCATAAGCAAACCCTACCTTTCATAATAAACAAAAGGAAATAAGGCATATTTTTGGTATTTTGATTACAGGTTAGTGTAACATAAAGTATATAGACACAAAATAATGAACAACGTCTTGCCCTGTGTTGATCTCATAATCAAAATTCTCCACTATACCGGCTGTCCCTTTGGTGAAGTGAAACGACCTGGCGGAACCCGTCATCTGGATATAATGAAACATCAATGAAGTCGCCACCGAACATCTTTTATCCCGCCGAGAGGCAAAGGTAAACATCGAGAAAACCTGAAGAGGGAGAAATCACGGTCTTTCGACCGAGAGATCGGGTAAGGGAGTCTGTTACGCGAGGGGAAGGTATTAGCACCCCACATGCCCGTAGTACTCTACGGTATCCACTCTTGTTGTCTAATCTTAATGGGTGTGGTCAAAACCTATGTCTATGGCTTAAAGCTGAAAAGGGAATGCATGCGAAAAAGAAAACAATATAGGGAAAATAAAAGTTGTGCTCGGTTGGGCCCTACCCCTTTGCCTACGTATCCCTTTTAAGGAATCAGAGCAGCCGTAGTTCAGCTTATGTATTTTGGTTGGTTTGTGTTTTTTAGTTAAGAGAACAAAAGAAATAGTCAAGATGGAAAAACATCAGATAAAACAACAAACAAAAGTGATGGCGAAACATCGGCTAAAAGATAAACAAAATAACATGTCGAAGATGGTGAAACATCAATAAAACGGATGACAAAACATCACACCTAACAATGATATTGAGAATCAAAGTAGGATAACAAACATGTGCGATGGCGAAACATCGGCTAAAAGATAACAAAGCATCATGGCAAAGATGGCAAAACATCAATAAAACAGATGGTAAAACAACACAACTAACAATGATATTGAGAATCAAAGTAGGATAACAAACATGTGCGATGACGAAACATCGACTTCAAACAAATGTGCGATGGCAAAACATCGGCTAAAAGGTAGTAAGGTATCATGGCAAAGATGGAGAAACATCAATAAACTGGATGACAAAACATCACACCTAACAATGATATTGAGAATCAAACTAGGATAACAAACATGTGCGATGACGAAACATCGGCTTCAAACAAATGTGCGATGGCGAAACATCGGCTATAAGATAATAAGGAATCATGGAAAAGATGGTAAGACATCAATAAACCAGGTTTAAAAACCAAGCCAAGAGGAGCACAAGCAAATAGGATTGATTTGTATCTTTTACCTTGAAGAAGGGTTTGAGTTTATTAGAAATGTTTTATGATTTGCCAAGAAAACAATTTTTGTTTTAAGATGCAAAATGCAAAGGAAGAAAGCAAATGTTTTCTAAATTGAGTGACTCATCGATCAACAATTAAAAAAAAACAAAAAACATCCTATAGGGAACATGCACTGAGAGCGAAGTCGTGATCTCAATTTCTAAATTGAGTGACTCGTCGATCATAAAACAAACACAAACACAACACATGTATCAAACAAAACAGAGGGCCTCCTGACGTATATCAGCAATAGAGGTCCCATCATGCTACATAGAACTATGAAAGTAGAATAAAGGAAATAGTGCAATACCAAACGGATAACTATCCGTAGCAACTGAGCAAGAATAAAAGAAACCCAAAGAACTTCAAGCAAGCTGGCATCAGCAGACAAATCAAGTCAGAAATTACGCCATCAGGATGTAAGTACTGAGATTTTCAGATATGAACAGATCCCAGGGGCAACGTATAGCATTCATAATCACATATATATCCTGCATAGACTATCAAATATGCAAAGCATAAAAGTAGTGCCAATATAATAAATTGTGTTTCACAAATAAAGTGAAACACAGCAGCCTCAAGTCAAAAATGGAAAACTTTTCTCAAAGTACCTCGCACATTCAACAGCCAAGTTAGTATTCCCATAAATAGAATGATGATTCACATAAGGGATGGATGATGAAACCATAGTGAAGTGAGAAAACATGATAGCCATTATCACAACATTAGATGTGGTAAACAAAAAGACACATGCATGTGCACAATTTGGTCAAAAGTTAGAGGAATGTTGCTCCTTTCTATCACCATATTGAATTGACAATTGAGTATCAATCAAGGATCATGGGAGATTGAGAAGAATACAATCAAAGACCATGTAGGTCAGTAGCAAACACAATTCAATCATACTCAATTACTTCATCACAACTCACAAGCATAGTAGAAGAGGAATCCCACACAATGCATCAAAAGGTTCAATCATTCAAACATGGGGCACTAAGTGAAATGACTTGAGTTTATATAGATAAACAAGAACCAACATGATCATTAGGTGCCCAATTATAGGCCTCACTCAAGTTCATTGGCCATCAAGCAAATTGCAACAAGATATGCAACATTAATTGGGTACCTTCACTTCAAAAATACATCAAAAATAGAAAAGAATCTCAATAATTCAAACCAAAATTTACATAACATATTTGAGATGTGTAGAAGATAGAAAGCAAGTCTTATGTTCATGAATGGTTGAGGAGGGGATAAAATGAGGCCCAAAGATCAAAACTAGTTGGCCAAACTATCAAAACTAGACAAGTTTTCAAAATAATTCATGAAAAAATATCAAACCAAGTCAAATAATTCAGGAAAAATGGTTTTCAGATCCCCAATACATTCATGACCCATAATCAAGACTTAAATTCCATTGAAAATCCAGGGCATAATGGTTTTGAAAATGAAACTTGCACAATAAGCAACAAGACCCTAATTTTTGACTTTTAATCTTAAATATTGATTAGATAAGATCAAAATTCAAACAATTCAAACCAAGATCATGCAAACCACAAGGAAACCCTAAATGTAAGAATACATATTTTTTCACATTTTTTGAATTAAAGAAAGGTCAAAAATAAAATCAAATTTAAACAATTAATCAATTAAACAAATAATCACATCTCAAAATGAAATTCTAATAAAAAATCAGAAAAATATCCAACCAAAATTATATTCAAATATTAGAATTAAAAACACACATCCCTGATTTTTTTGGAATTTATTAATTAAAGGAAATATTAAAATAAAAAAATCAAACAAACAATTAACAATTAAACTATTATTTAAAGGCAAAAATGCAAACCCTAGCCAAAAGTCATGAAAAGGTCAAAATAAAATTATATTCAGATTCTATGATTAAAAACAAGCTTGCATGATTTTTTTTAGGGTTTTTGTATTAATGGAAGTATTAAAACCAAAATTATAAAACAAATATTTCAAATAAACTTCTCAAATTAAATTTCTAATCAAAAATAGAAAAAATGTTAAACAAAAATCAGAATCAATTTCTAATTAATTTTTTGAGTCAAACATAATTTTTGTGGAATTTTTCAAATCAAAGAAATATTAAAATAAAAATAAACACTAAACGAATAATTAAATAATAACACAAATTTTTAAACCACTCAAAACATTTTTAAAAATTATCAAAAAAATGCACAAGGTCAGGAATATTATTTTTTAGTTTCATGAAATTTTTCATAATTTTTCATCAAGTTTTGATCAAGAAAATAAAATCAGAGAATCAATAAAAATTATATAACAAAAACAAGAACAAGGCCAATGAGATGATGCCACGCACCATCTTCAACCTCCAGCCAAGACAAAACACTCGCTTTTACCAGTTCCAACATGCTCACTTCAGACCCATCAAACAAACATGATTCTCAACCAAAATCCATGAGATTAAGCTCAAATTAAAGCTAATATATCATACTACATCATGCAATTCGAATCAAACTCAGAGATCAAGCATAGATCAAGAAATCAAATCTCAAAAACTGGAAAAACACACTGCAAACATCAAAACCAGAAACACGATTTTACCAAATCTGCTTGAATTAGAGTTCAAATATACATCAATCCTAATGATTGGCCAACTATAAACACAATGCACACCATAAAATACTTCAATTCATGCTTAAATCAGGGTTCAGATTCAGTGAGCATACCTGCAAAGGTGAAAAATAAATTCACTTGGTGCCTCTGAAATCTTACAAGAAACCCTTCTAAATAGCTTCCTTGTGCTCTAATGAAGGTGTTTGATTAGAGAAATGAGGACTGGATCAAGAGAATTGAGCTGCTCAATTCAAGTTGCAGAGCAAGAAAAATGAGAAAATTCTGAGGAGCTTCTTCCAATGCAGTGCCCTCATCCGTGAAAGGCGAGCTTGAGCAGCTTGTATAGAGTGTTTGGAGTGAGGTTAGAGTGGTAATTCAAGCTGAGAGTCGTTGGATGGAAAAAAGTGGATTTTCTATCAAACCAAAACAAGTGTGATGGCCATTTGCGTTTTGCTTGGTATTCAGGAAATGCTTACAGTCGTTTTGAGTAACAAAAGGAGAGTGTGAGTGAGTGAAAAAAGCGTGATGAGGTGAGCTGTCCTCTCTTGCACATGGGACTGATTTTCTTGAGTGATAAGTTTCCCATTTTGTCAAAAATGTGAAAAATGAGAGAGGCACGAGGTATGCACCTGGTTTGGCCTTTTTTGGCAAGCACATGAGGTGTCCAATTCGTGCCAAGCATGTGCAAGTGGACTCTAAAATGATTTAATCAAAACTGAACCAAAACTTGAAAATTGCCATGGCCAAGCATACACCAAAAATCAGCTGACTTCCAACTGAGGCCATTTCAAATTGGCTCGTGAATTTTCCAAATTTCTTTGAGCCAATTAAAATTCATATGATGAGCTTCACAATGATCTTTGATTCATCAAAAATGGTGGAGAAATGAAAGAGATGTGGACATTAGGATTCCGGGGTAAGTCAAGCCAACTTGCCCAAGACTGCGCGCGCGCTGGCCTGCCCATGTGCCTTCAAGAATCCGGTTTTGCCACCCAACTTCCTCAAATCACAACTTCCTCAATTTTAATCCAATTTGAGTGATTCCAAGTTTAATGAGAAGCTTTCATGGAAGACAACAAAATGCTCTTTTTAATTCTTCAAATTGAGGCTTGAGTCACAAGAAATTGATTCCACAAAATGGCATGCCAAGTGTTTGATGAAATTACGCGTGTGACTTGCCCAAGAGAAGTCATCTTGACACTTAGAATTCTTTTTGATTTCTAAGTTACTTCTTGAAAAAGTTACACTCAAATTCACCATTTCTCATGATTCAAAGATGAATTTAGGTATGGAATATGAAAAGAGGATGCTTAAGTTGATGGTTGACCAAAGGTCCACTTGGTCAACTCCTGATTTTGCTGACTTTGGTCAAAATGACCAATTTGCCCGTTTTGATCAATTGAATTGTTTCCAATCCAAATTGAACCTCAATTTTCCAATCATAAATGCTTAATAACATGCGGTGAATCATGGAAACAAGCTTGGATTAAAAAGTCAGAGAAATCCTGATTAAATCCAAAACCCTAGTTTTGTACCATGTACTAGGAGATAGCTGATCAAGCTTCAAAACCGTAATTCCACTGAGCATCATGAGAGACTCTTTGATCAAATTTTATTCTAATGATGATAAGATAATGATGCTTCATGAATTGGCTCATCTAGACCCCAATTACTTCAACTTGGACCAAACCCTAAATTTTACTGATTCCTCAAAGGAGAGTGATGAATCATCTTCAAAACTTCACATCCTCTGGACATCTTGACCAATTTCTTGTACAAAGACTTTTCAAATACCAATGAGATGTTATAGCTTCCAAATCAAGACTTGTACATTGATCAATAGCCTTGCTCAAACAAACCCCTAATTTGACTGGTGAATCAAAAGAGAGATTCTTCTTATAATCAAACACAAACTTCAATCCTCTGATGATCCAAAGAGATGGATAAAATATCTTGAGATATGCAATAAATTTTGAGCTTGAAAGATCCGGAGGTTTAGATGATAAAGTTTTGCTTGAGCAACTTGTCAATGCAATCAACCTTCAAAACTTGAGGAAGACCTGATAACCAAAGTACTTTGATCCCATCACAATGTATGAATGTAATGCAATATGGTATTCATGATGAAACATAAGCCTAAATCAAGAGGGTAAATTTTGGGGTGCAACAACTGCCCCTATTCAAATATCTTCAACATGATAAGTGAGAAAAGTGACAACTTTCGAGCGTTCAGAGTTAAAGATGATTGAATACAAAAGAACCCGAAAATTTACACTCTTGAAGAAAAAAATAAAAAGGAGCAGAAAACCCTTAAGACATGCGTCAGAACGAAAATGTAACGCAGGTTGAAACAGAACAAAAACAAAGAAGAGTAGACGCAACTAAACCTCCGGACAAATGTGCCAGGGCAAGACTGGACGTCAAAAAGGTGAGATAAAACTCAAACCACATAGTATAGGCGAAACTAAGCTCTGGAAAAGAAAACGTGCGCGGGTGAGGAGACAAAACTCTGAGCTCGACCCAAAGCAAAGTGGCTAGAGTGCGTGATTCTAGGAGAACTTGCTAATCTCAAACAAAGATAGACAGTATGAAGGAACTGAAAGAATCCTAGAAAAGAGGAACAAAAGCGAGACTCGACTCGACTCAATAACCAGTTAGACGAAACTAAACTAGATGAGTACCAGGACGAAACTGGATTTCACGCACGGGTAACGAGGCGAAACTCGAACCATAGAAAAGTGATGAGAGTGCATGTTTCTCAAAGAACCTACTGGTCTCAGATCAAAGGATAAACAGTGACGAAAACTGATAGAAGAATCCAAGGAACAAAAAAGTCAGATTTCAAACCAGGGACGCAGTACGAACACTGCACTCAGTAAAGGAACACCGTCAAAGGGTCCAAGGTATGAAAGCAAAAACGAGACGAAACTCGACTCAATAACTAGTTAGGCGAAACTAAACTAGATGAGTACCAGGATGAAACTGGATTTCATGCACAGGCGACGAGGCGAAACTCGACCCAAAGCGAGAGTGATGAGAGCACATGTTTCTCATAGCACCTGATGGTCTCAGATCAATGGATAAACAGTGACGAAAACTGATAGAAGAATCCAAGGAACAAAAGAGACAAATTTCAAACCAGGGACGCAGTACGAACACTGCACTCGGTAAATGAACACCGTCAAAGGGTCCAATGTATGAAAGCAAAAATGAGACGAAACTCGACTCAATAACTAGTTAGGCGAAACTAAACTAGATGAGTACCAGGACGAAACTGGATTTCACGCGCAAGGTAAGGAGACGAAACTCTGAGCTCAACCCAAAGCAAGGAGATTAGGGCGTACACCTAAAAACCTGCAGAAAGCGAATATTAGGACGAAACTGGTATTCGAAAAGGTGCACCAATAGACATTGGAATGAACCGGAGAGGGTAGTGAAGACTAAACCCGAGAAGACCGCGCCAGGGCGAAACTGAACTATAGTCAAAAGTAGACACTCAAACAAACAAATGATTGATATAAAAAAGATATTGGTATGGGGAGGAAACTGAGATAATGAGGAAGAAGACCTCGCTGGGGATTTAATCTGAAGTATTAGCAAATTCACTGGGGACAACAGAAACAAATAATGGCTTATGTTCCGATGCATGTTTGAATTCTTTCTATATAGCGCAATGCTCCATATAATGGAAATGCTACGCGTTTTGATAGATGCAATGTAATGGTGCATGTTTAAAAGTTTCACTGGGGAATGGCCAATTGAGAAGCCAATAACCAATAAGTCAGAATCTGACGCAACTTACAAAAATAAATTGCAAAATCCAAAGGAGAGGAGAAAATACGGGGAACCGCTAGAGAGTGAACCTCGAAGAGATGAAGCTTCGCGGGGAATAACAACCGAGCAACTAGTAGAAACGGGCCACAACAAAGAGAAAAGCTGCAAAAATAAATTGCAAACTCCTAGAGAAGATCATATCGACACTGTAGCTTCGGAGAGGGACGCCATCTGAAAATTAGACATTGAGGGAGAAGATCAGGGCAGGACTGTAATCTCTGGGAAAGACAGCGCGCGACCGTGTTGAGGATGACACCAAGGCAACAAACCCGACGTGAGGGGTGAAAAAAACCTTTGCTGAGGGAACAAAACTCTACTGAGGAGACGGGACTTCACCGGGGGTACAAAACTCTGTTGAAGATTTTGCTGGAGAGATATTGAATGCAACCATTGGATGGATCATGCAGATAGTCACACAGTATCGACCTTACCGGGGATAAGGAAAGATCTTAACCAAAGGATGCCCCAGTCAGAAGATCGGTTGGGAAATGAGATGTCATGGCGAGGGATATCTGTTGGCAACTCTGTTAGAGAGTTGAAACTTCTTCAGAATGTGAGTTCCCATTTAAACAACTCCACTGGGGATATGCGACATATCCAAACTTGAAGTCTCAGAATGAAGCCTTTAAAAGAAGATTCCTGGGGCAACAAAACTCCGTTGCGGAAACGAAACTTCACTGGGGATAGGTAAAGTCCTATTCATACATGGGCTCTTTCTAACAAAAGAAAGCCAAATATTCCCTTCCTGACAATCATTAAGCTCTTTACAGGTGTTCAACGTGTAAACTCTCTTTTTTTTATGTCAAACAAATGTTTTGCATGCAGAAAGATGTTTATTTTGGGAATGACAGACCTGATATGATGATTATTTAAGCCTTAAAGTTGAAAAACGTTAACAAAATGTCGCATCTCTGTTGTGAATGAATCATTGGCTAGAGTGCAAAAATTTCAAAACTTTTCTTCCCCCCTTTTTTCAAGAAAAATGAGTCAAGTTGCGGGTGATAAGATACCAACATGGATATGCAACGCATATTGTGAAGTTTAGGAAACGTTATCCTGTTGTAGTATGTTTCGAGTTAAACCCTTGTTTCAGTTAGGACTTTTAAAGGTTGTAACGTGACATGGTTCGAGGTTTTTTAGAAAAAGGTTTTTCAAGGCTCAAGTTATTTGGTGCCCACCCCCTTCGTGATATTCTCCTGTCCTAAGTTCAGTTGACTTATCACAAGCATTCATCTTTCAAAAGGATTTATAATGGTTGAGTGATCATGACAAATTCTCCAACATGATTGTCACTTTAACCTTTGCTGCTTTTGTTTGTCTTTTTTTTTTATATTATTGTTCCTCTTCTTTTGATGAAAATTTTATTGGATAATCTTTTCCGGCCTTTTAGGCTCTTCTTTTCCCTAACTTTTGCCTGGAAAAAATCTTTTGAATTTCAATTTTGGGAGTCCAGCGGGACGCCCTAACTTTTGCCTAAGCGACTTGTTTTCAAGTTTCGACTTAGCGGGGATTTTTGTTTCTTTCTTATTCATACTTTCCACTTCGAACAAGTCAATGTGACTTTAGGTCTTTGAACTTTTTCTTTCTTTCTCTTTTTTCTTTTTTTTTTCTCTTTTTTTTTAAGAAAATAAATGCCTCATTCCTTGGTCGGCGAGGGATAGCCATTATTGTATCGATTCGATCTCGACCTCAGGGCTTTGTGAGGAAATTAACATCGTTGTTTAGACATTTTTCCTGATCTCATGATGTGAAAGATAAAATGTGGTGATCTTCAAAAGGGATATTCCTTCTGAAATTTGAATGCTTGGTCAAATTAATTGAACATCTACCCTGCCCCTGGTTAAAAAAAGGTTTTTTTTAACGGGAAAGAAACTCCTACTTCGAAGGCTCAGAGGGGTTAACGAGGGTCTAACTCCCTTATATCTACGGTGTTTGGGGATTAAAACAATGCCTGTACATCATCAACGGGGTTCTACTCAAAAGCATACCACTACAGTCACCGTTTTCAGCTAAACTCCTTCCTCCAAACTCTTGGCTAAGCAAAAGAATTGGCACAGTTGGTATCAAAATGCCCGAAAAATTGATTAAAGAGTGATACTGGATGGATTAAGTAAAATGAAACAATTTTTTTCAAGGCAAAGAAATGTAATAAAAGCCATTATGGGGAAGAAATATCTCCAACTAGGTTCGCAGGTCTCATCGACCTTCCATAATCTTGATATTACCCTGACTCATGACCTTTACCAACAGCACGGAGCTGTGAAACAAATTGGCAAGGCATCCAACAGTAAAGTGAATGAGAATCCCATCAATCATAGAACCAAACACGCCCCTTGCACAATAGTAGTTGTGTTTGTTATCCGTATTTCAAGCGATCAACCAACCAAAACTTAGATTACCATTTCCGTGTAAGGCCCACGAAGTTTATATGCACATGCTTATCAAAACATTGGACGTTTTTGCAAACAAAATAGTAAAAAAGGAGAAAAGAAACGTATACGTATACTTGAACGAAGATATTTTATTGATTTTGAGAAATCAGCCCGTGAAAAAGGCATTTACATTTGGAAGCAAGTGATTACAAAATCAAAGCAAACAAGTGTTTACAAATGGCAATGTGAATGTGAATATCCATCAAGTCCCGACTCTGCTATGACTCTTATGACTCTTACGCTTTCATCTTCCTGCTTTCAGACAGATCATTCTTGTATTAGCTTCGAGCTTATGCCAGGTGACGGAACGAAGGAAAGAAATGAAGGATCTCATGCTGAGCGTAGTCATTTGCTTTAAGTCCCTAACTTTTGCCTGAATCGCCCTTTCGGGTTTTCGATTCACCAGGACACCCTCTTTTTGCCTAAACAGCCCTTTCGGGTTCTCAGTTTAGCGAGTTTTTATTTATTATTTTTTATATTTTTTATGCAAAGTATTTTTAACTACGTCAGCATTCACAGGGAGAGGGAAATACTCTCCATCCATAGTCGTGAGCATCATCGCTCCTCCAAAGAAAACTTTTCTGACCACGAAAGGACCTTCATAAGTCGGAGCCCACTTGCCCCTGGGATCTCCCTGGGGAGAATTATCCTTTTTAGCACCAGGTCACCTGGCTTCTAACACTGAGGCCGTTCCCTCTTATCAAAAGATTTTCTCATCCTTTGCTGATATACCTGACCATGACATACAACTGTCAACCTCTTCTCATCAATAAGTTCCAACTGATCCAGCCGATTCTGCACCCATTCACTTTCATCTAGCTCAACATCCCTCATGATCCTAAGAGAAGGAATCTCGACTTCTACCAGCAATACTGCTTCCATGCCGTACACCAATGAAAATGGGGTTGCCCCAGTTGAAGTGCGCACAGTGGTGCGATAACCATGCAAAGCGAAAGGCAGCATCTCATGCCAATCTTTATAAGTTACCACCATCTTCTGTAAGATCTTCTTGATGTTCTTATTGGCCGCTTCGACAACACCGTTCATCTTTGGTCGGTATGGGGAAGAGTTATGATGCTTGATTTTGAAGGACTCACAAAGCTCCTTCATCATTTTGTTGTTCAAATTAGACCCATTATCGGTAATGATCTTTTCAGGCACTCCGTAGCGACATATAATATTGTGCTTAATGAACCGAGTTACCACCTGCTTGGTGACATTGGCATAGGATGCAGCTTCAACCCATTTTGTAAAATAATCGATGGCAACCAGAATGAAACGGTGCCCGTTGGATGCAGTCGGTTCAATTTTTCCGATCATATCAATTCCCCACATCGCAAACAGCCAAGGGGAAGTCAAGACATTCAAAGGTGCTGGCGGCACATGCACCTTATCAGCATAGACTTGACATTTGTGGCAAACCCGTGCATGATTGTAACAGTCAGTCTCCATGGTGGACCAATAATAACCTGCTTGCAAAATCTTTTTAGCCATGGTATGCTCACTGGAATGGGTCCCGAAATCACCTTCATGTATCTCCTCAATGATTCTAGCTGCTTCTTTCTTGTCAACACATCTGAGCAGTAAACCGTCATGATGTCTTCTATACAACACACCACCACTGAGAAAGAACTTGGCTGAAAATCTTCTCAAAAACTTCTTATCTGTGATGGATGCCTCTTCAGGGTACTCTTGTGTTTCAAGATATCGTTTAACATCATAAAACCAAGGATTACCATCTGATTCCAAACTAGCCTCAAAGCAGAAAGCTGGCTCACTCAAACTTCTGATGGTAATGGAAGGTGCCTCATTAGCCCACTTGACCTTGAACATGGAGGACAATGTTTCCAGTGCATCAACTAGATTGTTTTCTTCTCTGGGAATGTGCTCAAACATGATCTCTTCGAAGTACGAAATTAGCTTCATAACATGCTCACGATAGGGAATTAGGTTTTGATGACGAGTCTCCCAATCTCCATTAATCTGGATGATAACAAAACTGGAATCCCCGTAAACTTTCAAAAAATTGATGCACAGGTCGATCGCCGCTTCAATGCCATAAATGCAAGCCTCATATTCGGCCATGTTGTTAGTGCAATTAAAACAAATACGAGCCGTGAAAGGAATGTGGTATCCCTCAAGAGAAGTGATAATAGCTCTGACACCGTTGCCCATGGCATTGGAGGCACCATCAAAAACAAGTGTCCAACGTGATCCTGGCTTGGGTCCTTCGTCTGGGTCTGGCATATTACAATCCCGAATATACACAATTTCCTCATCTGGAAAATCAAACTTCATTGGTTCATAAACGTTCAAGGGCTGATGAGCGAGAAGGTCGGCCAGTACACTACCCTTAATTACTTTTTGAGTAGTGTATTGGATATCATATTCGGTGAGTATCATCTGCCAACGGGCTACCCTACCTGTAAGAGCTGGCTTCTCAAAAATATACTTGGTTGGATCCATTTTGGATATCAAGTAGGTGGTGTGAGTTAACATGTACTGCCTCAAACGTTTGGCGGCCCAGGCAAGCGCATAACAAGTCTTTTCCAGCAATGAGTACCTCGACTCGCATTCCGTAAATTTCTTACTCAAGTAGTAAATAGCCTGCTCTTTCTTCCTTGTCTCGTCGTGCTGGCCGAGGACACAACCCATTGAGCTCTCCAACACAGTTAGATACATGATTAGCGGCCTTCCTTCCACTGGAGGCATGAGTATCAGAGGTTCCTGCAAATACTCCTTTATTTTGTCAAAGGCCTTCTGACAATCCTCGTTCCATTTCACTGTCTGACTTTTCTTCAACAATTTGAACAAAGGTTCACAGGTGGCTGTGAGATGAGAAATAAATTTAGAAATGCAGTTTAACCTTCCCAAGAAACCACGTACTTCCTTCTCTGTCCTTGGTTCAGGAATTTCCTGTATCGCTTTTACCTTGGCCGGGTCCACCTCGATGCCTTTTTCACTTACAATAAAACCCAACAGCTTGTCGGATCTCACCCCGAAAGTGTACTTATTCAGATTCAACCTCAGCAAGAACTGCCTCAGTCTCTCGAACAATTTTTCCAGATGAACAAGATGTTCCTCTTCCGTGTCAGACTTAGCAATCATATCGTCCACATAAACCTCAATCTCTTTGTGAATCAAATCATGAAAGAGAGTGACCATGGCGCGCTGATATTTTGCACCGGCATTCTTCAAACCAAACGGCATCACTTTATAGCAAAAAGTTCCCCAAGGCGTGATAAATGTTGTCTTCTCCATATCCTCCAGAGACATCTTAATTTGATTGTAACCCGAAAAACCATCCATGAACGAAAACACTTTGGAATGAGCAGTATTGTCGACCAACACATCAATATGCGGAAGAGGGAAATCATCTTTAGGGCTGGCCCTGTTTAAATCCCTATAATCCATGCATATCCTGACCTTACCATCCTTCTTGGGCACAGGCACAATATTTGCAATCCATGGCGGATAGTTGATGACCTTTAAGAAATTCGCGTCCAACTGCTTCTGGACATCCTCTTTGATCTTCTTGGACATCTCAGGATGAGTTCTTCAGAGCTTTTGCTTGACAGGAGAACAACCTTCTTTGAGCCGTAGTCGATGCACCACTATGTCTGTATCTAACCCAGGCATATCCTCATAAGACCAAGCGAAGATATCAGAATACTCACGGAGTAGCTCAATCAATCTGACTTTTATACTTTCTTCAAGATCTGCCCCTATCTTGACTTCTCTTCTTACCTCTTATGTGCCAATATTCACCACCTTAATCGAATCCTGATTCGGCTGGATAACCTTCTCCTCTTGTTTTAACAATCTTGCTAATTCCTCAAGAAGATCACAATCCTCATATACTTCCTCTTCAGCTTGATAAATAGGAGTATCAAAGTCATAATAAGCCATAGCAGATTCGTTATCAATATATTCGGTGGTGGAAGTGCATCTGCATGAATGACATTTTGGCGTTTTTTAGTGACAGTGTGTGAAAAGAGAAACATTGCCAAAATAAAAAATAAAAATAGAAATGGAGCAAAATTTTGAATGCAAAAACGTCTTTTATTTCATGATAAACTTTTTGAAAATAAACATGGTGGACCTACACAGATGATTCACCACGCCTTGGGCAAAGCGTAGGAATTATGATATGATAATAAAAGAAAACAAGAAAATTACTCCTCAGCGCTTGAAACTTGGATAACATCCACAGAAGTCCAATTGTTGAGTGTCTGGCCTAGAATACTCGGACGAATCCAATCTTCAATATTGTAGCCATCAACCCTATCATCGACAGCTGCATTGACGTGCCCTTCTTGAGTAGCACAAGGACGGGAAAACTTCACAGGAGTAGATAAACTAGATGCTCTAGGAATTGTACTCCGATGACCTGGGTTAAAACCAAGACCAAATTTATCAAATTTCGGGATAAAGTCCAGCACCTGACCCCAACCTTCAGGGTTACCAATTTCCACCACAGCTCTCGCATCCTTGAGAGAAGACATAACAGTTTCAGGTTTCCTTTTCTGCTCTGGAGGAGGAAAATTGACTGCATGAACTGTCTCAAACGCCTGAAACGGAGTCTCATGTATCTCGCCTTCAACTTCAACATAGCGGAATGATGTCAAGTGACTCACGTTGTACTCTTCCTCACTGCACACAGTTATCACCTTTCCCTCTGCAAGATACTTGAGTTTCTGATGAAGAGTAGAAGTGTTTGCCCCTGCTTTATGAATCCACGGCCGCCCCAACAAACAATAATACGCTGGCTGTATATCCATCACAAAAAATGTGGCCGTGAAGGTGCGAGGACTGACCTTGATTGGTAACTCCACCTCCCCAAACACCGACCTTCGAGACCCATCAAACGCCTTCACCATCAAATCACTAGGGCGCAGCTCCTGTCCGGAATAATCAATTTTCATCAATGCTGATTTGGGCAATACATTCAAAGATGACCCTGTGTCCACCAAAACCCGGGATAAAGTAGTGCCCCTGCACTCCATTGAAATATGCAACGCTTTGTTATGGTCTCGCCCCTCCGGAGGAAGATCAAAATTTGTGAAGCCCAGACCGTTCCCGGCAGATATGTTAGCACAAACATTCTCAAACTGATTGACTGTTATCTCATGTGGTACGAACGCATTCTTTAACAACTTCATCAAAGCATTTCTGTGAGGTTCTGAATAAATCAACAGAGACAAGATAGACATCTTATAAGGAGTATGGCTCAGATGATCAATTATGCTATAATCACTCTTTCTGATAATTCGCATTAACTCTTCAACCTCATCGGGAACTGAAGAAGCTTCTGGTATCGGAATTGGTTGAGTCACATTGGCCAGCGTAACCCTTGGATTACCAATCATCGCCTGCTATTTTCCTTTTTCTCTTGCAGAAGCATCTGCCACATCTTGCAGATTGGTAGGACCAAATACTCTCCCGCTTCTAGTCATTTGACCCACACCAGAAAAGTTATAAACTTCCCTTTCACTACCTTCAACACGTTCTTCCTCAGACGAACGAGTACTTACTTCCTGCTTCACCCCATGGTAATAAACATCAGCGCCGTAATGCCACGGGATGGCCTTCTCACTGGTATACGGCATGGGACCAGGTACCGTAATCATCAAAGGAGGTGCCCTAGATGGGGCAGGAATGCGCACAAGGGTGTAAGGAATAGATACCACAGCAACATCTTCTTTGGTAACCTTACGGTAGCTCAGTTTTCTATCGAACTGCAGGGAACCCTCCTTTATCAACAACTGGATATCGGCTTTTAAATCATAACAGCCCTTCGGTTGCTCTCTACACTTGGCACACTCTGAAGTACAACCCAAGAAAATTGAATTGTCAAGCAAGTACCTTTTAACATACCGTAACAGAGTAGTTACTTGTTCCACATTCATGATTAAATTCAACACTTCACCATTATCATCAATCATATTAACAACACCCCCTACATGCCTAGGCATTGGGTTCTGAGTAACATTCGGACCAGTCACTGGAGTAAACTCAATTGCCTTAGCATCCAACAAGTCTTGTATCTTGCACTTCAACGCAAAGCAATTGTCAGTAGAATGACCAACTCCGCCTGAATGGAATTCACATCTTGCGTTAGCATCATAGTTAGGAGGGAGTCTTGCGGGGGATGGTGGCATATTTCTCAAACCGATCAACTTTAAATCGAGAAAATGGTGGAGTGCCTCAGTAAGAGATACTGGCAAGGGATCGAATTTTCTCGGCTATCTCTGTTGTTGATTATTATACTGACGGGGAGCATCTTGCTGTCTTTGTTGTTGAGGCACTGTGTTCGGTCTCTGCTGCGGAGGAGCATTAACAGGAATAGAAACATCATTTATTTGTTGGTGCTGACGATCCTCTCCTCTTCCTCTATGAGAGTAAACCACACTTGCGTCGCCTTCCTTTTTCTTAGGGTAAGTGTTGAATGGTTTCTTACTGCCCCCTGATTAGCCACTAGAACCTCCAATCTGAATTTTCCCCAATTTCAAACCTACCTCAATTCTTTCACCAGCCATAACCAAGTCTACAAATCCTGCCGAAGTACTTCCTATCATGTGCTCATAGAATGGTCCTTGCAGGGTACTCATAAACATATCAATGAGTTCCCTCTCCATGAGTGGAGGTTGAACCCTCGCAGCCAACTCACGCCACCTCTGAGTGTATTCCTTGAAAGATTCTCTTGATCCTTGTGATAAATTATGTAGCTGAGTGCGATTAGGCACCATATCCACATTGTACTGATAATGTTTGACAAAAGCCCGAGCAAGATCATTCCAGCAACGAATATGGGTTTTCTCCAAATTCATGTACCACTCCAGGGATGCCCCAGATAGGCTATCCTGGTAAAAGTGAATCAAAAGCCCCTGATCCTCAGTATGTATTGACATCTTTCGGAAATAAGCAGTTGCATGAGTAACAAGACATGACATTTCGTTGTACTTTTCAAATACAGGAGGCTTGAACTTTGGAGGAACTTTCACCCCAGACACCAACCCGAGATCATTAGCATCCATACCCAGGACTCCTTGCCCTTCCACAGCCTTTAAACGTTCTTCCAACAACCGATACTTCCTATCCTCAACCTGAACTTCCGGCTCTGAACGCCGAACAGAAAACTGATCTTCATCCTGGTCAAAGTCAAAATCCTGCTCTTGATAGTTCCTTACACTGCCCTGATTATCTCTTCTGTTCCCCACAAGACGAGGTCCCGGAGACGGAGGAAACTGCCCTACGTTACGCACAAAAGGGTTTCTGGGCATCCCATGAAAATTTCAAACAGGCTGATCTTGCGCATCCCCCAATCCTACAAAAATGTCTTGATAGAGCCCTTGATTTCCACCATCCCCTGGATAGCAGCGCTGGTTGTTGACAATGGCAGCCAGTTCCTCCTGCCGGCGATTCACATTGGTGATGACCTCCATGAACTGAGTCATCTGAGTAGCCATTTGAGCCCTTATTTCAGCAAGTTCAACTTGAACTTGTTCCATCTGTCTTGGAAAATTGTTTCTAGTGGAATACCGATGAGTAGTCGTCTTGAACTCTGAATAAGAAAAGCAGAAGAATAAGAATACCGTCTTGAGATAACCTGTAATGTTATGAAATGCATGATGTGCATGATATATTTGTCATTTCCCGGTATCCGAGAGTCCTTTTATTCATCAGTCACGTAGCGCAACCAAAGATCAAGCATACAATCAAAGGACAAAAAAGGACAACAAGACAAACACTTCAATTATTTACAAACAAAAGAAACGATGTTCGAGTGACTTCGGACATTTAAGAGTGTAACGATAAACAAAGACTGAATAATAAAATAAAAAACAAATGGTCCCTTCCAACAATCCTGGGGGTGACCAAATACACCAAAGGTAAGTAATAAAACTAAATCTCCGAAACAAGACACGCTTCAAGGTGTTGACAATACTCTTCAAGCCTGGCTTTCTCCTTTAGAAGTTGTGATGCGACTACTTTACTTTATTGAAACCGATCCTCTGCGACACGCCTCTGGGCTACTTCCTTCTTAAGCTGAGCATATTTGTCTTTGAGCTGTTTCTCCAAGTTTTGAATCTTCCTCCTGTAGCTATTCTCAGATGCCAGAAGCTTCTGGCACTCTTGCCGGGTCTTACTCAACTCTTCTTCCATTTCAGCATGTGACCTCTTCCTAAAACTAGTTGCATCAGAAGTTTCCCCTTGAGCTTCTTTGAGTTTGCGAGCTAATTCGGCCCTTTCTTGATCTACCCTATTGTACCCCAAAATTTTCCCTCTCATATTATCAAGATTTTCCTCACAAGACTTCTTGGACTCCAGACAGGATTAGGGTTTGCTCAGCTCAAGACATCTCCTTGCACTGTTGACCTGAAACTAGGGTTTGAGTTTGTACAAGAATTTTTGGACCATCAATGCTTCATCTGACTTTCATACACCATCTTGGACCCCTAAGATTGCCCATACCAAGTTTCAAGCCTTGAATCACATTTTTGCCCAGTCAATTGGACAGTTGATCTAAAAATCAACTATATTGGGGAAAAAGTCAACCATGGCCAATTTACAGTCAAACTTCATAATTTTTGATCCACAATCACATTATAGGCTCCTATGTAAATTTTATCAAGTTTGGATCACAACTCCTCAAGAAATTTGATCAGATCATCAAAAGGGCAAAATGGTTAAAATTAGGGTTTTGACTGTGGAAGGGCAATTTCTGATTTTTAACCTAGCCAATGACCAATTGGGTTCAAGCATGACTTCAAGGACTCAATAGCATCATCTTGACCTAATCACATAGTTCAAAAGATCTCAAATTCATAGGATTGACAGATGAATTTTGCAGTCTACTGATCAAAGTCAACTGTGCACTGAAAAGTCAAACTTTGACTTTTTGGTCAAAATCAAGTGCCAAGGGTCATAATTCATCAAGATATGTCAAAATGTGAAACTTGTTGATCAAGAAACCTAAAAATTTAAAATTAGGGTTTTAATTTGAAATTTTTCATAACTTAAAATTTTTCTAAGTTATGGAAATTTCTTATTTTCCCCCAACTTTCCACAACTTTTTCACCATGATGCAATTGGATTCAAAGAAGACTTCCAACATGAAAGTTGTAGTCCTCCATGAAATATACAACTTTGATTCACAAAGTTTTCCCAAAATATGCTTGGATCTCAAGTTATGATTTTGTGAATAGGGGTCCATAAACTTTTTAACTTAGTGAAATTTTGCCCTAATTTAGGCAGGATTTTGACCTAACTTCATGGCAACTTTTCATCTAGTTCCAAGAGGTATCTCAAAATGCATTTCAATGATGGATTGTAGATCATGTTACAAGCTTTCCAAAATGTCCAAGAACTCTCCATGATCATTTTTGGTTATGGAGAATCGAAGAAGGGAAAATGGCAATTTATCACTTTTTTGTTCAAGGCATTTTCACAATGGTTCAAGTTGCAAATTTGTACTAGCATGTTTGTACTTGGTATTACAGGTCCTAATCCATTCCACACTCCATAATTGAATGCTAACAAAATGGATAATGGTCTTGTTCTTACTTTTGAAGAATTGCACAATGAATTAATCCAAAAATGGCATAAAGTTCATAATACCATTTTGATAAAGCATGCTTTTTGCAACTTTGCAAATCTTGAGCCATGGACCTGATCTTTTGTTGCAAGCAAGATCCACAAACATCAGAAAAAGTTTACCAACTCCTTGCAGCCCTAGAACTAGCAAGTACAGCACCTTGGGCATTTGCACTTCAACTTTCTTCAAAAGCAAGCAAACTTGCAAAAGTCAAGGGAACCCATCCATCTGATAAAGGCAAGGTTTGGATTCATTTGACACATCTTCAGAAACTGGTAACAAGCCAATACACGATTGCCTAACATCCCAAACACTCTCAAACACCAAAATCACACTTTCCTGCCCAAACAGGGCATCATCTGCAAAACACTTGCCATCTTGAAACTTGCTCGTGCGTGTTGCCTTTCAACCCTTGAAACATCTTCCCTACATCACATCCAAGCTATCCAAGCATTCATCTTGCAACTGTGAGCTCAGTTTCACACTTCACCATTTTCATTTAGCAAGGTTGCAGGTTGACTCGTGCAAGGAGATTCAAGCATCTACAAGGCCAACTAAGCATTGGAAAAGGTTGAGGGAATTTCAAGGAAGCTCACACGATCTTCAGGCCTCACTCAAAGTTCCCACATTGCCATATCCAAACTCAACTGAACAAGGTATTTTTCAAAGTCCTATCTCCTTATTTAGGCATCCTTAAGCTTAGATTTGTGAAGCAAAAATGTAGTCCTTAACTTGCTTAAGCTGTACATATGCATAGTTGTCATTTATATTAACTGAGCTAAGAGTATTTGGTTGTTGAACATGCTGAAAAACTAGGTCAGAAATTAGGGCCATTAAAATTCTCCCTGATCTTTGTGAGTTAGGTCATGAATTTTATATCATTGGAATCGTGAGTTCACAAGCTACACTTTTTATGTTATGAGTTTTTGATTTCATGCAAGCTAGAGCAAGATACAGGTTGAAGAGGAAACACGCGCGTTTGATGCTGGCTGGAGGTCAGGGACGAAGGTTATCTGGGCCTGGCGCCTTGGGCTTGCTACTTTTCACACCCCCCAGTTTACTTTTGTACCCCCCTGATTCATATTTTGTTATTTTTCATATTTTCTTTTTATTTTTATGATTATTGACTTTAATAATTTTTTCTGAACATTAAAAATCTTGAAAAATATTTTCTTTATTTTTTGCATTTCATTTTATTTTTAGCATAAAAAATAGCTTATTAGTAATAATATACTTTATTTTCTTAATTAAACTTGTAAATAATAAAAATACTTAAATATTTTTATTTTTATTATTTTATACACATTAAATATTTATTTTTCATACATATTTAATTTTTAATATTTGTACATAATATTATTATTATTTTTCTTAAACAAAAATGGACAAATAAATATTAGAAAACATATATTTTCTTTTAATAAAAAAATTAGGGTTTCCCCTTTCAAAAATAATAATATTATTTTCTCTTATTTTTAGGACTTAGATAATTTTATTTTCTCATACTTAAAACAATTACAAAACATTTTTTGCATATTTACATTTTTATTGCATATTTAAATAATTGTTTATTTATTTATTTGTAGAATAAATTCAATTGGGTTGTAATAGTAAATTAGGGTTTTATTTTGAGCAATATCCCCCATTCAAAACTTGTATCCCCCCTCCCATAATATTGTTGTAATAGCTTAGATTTACTTTACGCAATTTATCGCATTATATACATGTTTAGTAAATTAGGGTTTGTATGATAAGACAAAAATCAAACAAATAGCAAAGACCTAATGCAAGACAAAAATGCATGAAAAATGACAACACTTTGCACACAAGCACCCCTAGGGTTTCACCCACTTGGTTGCCTAAACAAAATGGCCATGGTATGCATGCTAGGTATCTTGGCAAAACAAAACAAAACAAAAGATCATAGTCCCTCGATGACGCTATCAAAAGGTTGCCTAAAAACTAATGATATTGGTCCCTAAAACTTTCTAAAGATACTTGGCACTATTGCTATCATGGTCATACGATGACCCACGCCCGTCCCGTTTAACATCTAAAGATAGGGTTGTTTACCAAAGCAATGGTAAATCAACAATGTCAAAGGAATAAAAATGTACAAGAAAGACTTTTGAGTAGGTATAATGCTTCTAGTTACTTGATCAACTTCAAAATAATCCTTGCTATTTTCAAAAACACACACACATTTCAAAACAATTTCCAAACAACTTTCAAAACATTGAAACATTTTTTCAAAAGACAAACATCTTTGTATACATTCTTACAAACAAGAATCATTACAAAGATTGCCTAAACAAAGGCCTCTTTTCAAAATACTTTCAAAACCACACAAAGCACCATTTCAAACAATTGAAAAAGCAAAGCAAGTGATCTAAACAAGTAACTAAGAGCCCATGGAAAACCATGGATGAAAAGGGTGCTAATACCTTCCCTTTTCATAATCTACCCCCCGAACTCAAGAAAACATCTCAAAGGTCTTTCCTGTGCTTTTTCACCTTTCCTTTTTGGATAAAAGAAAAGTCGGTGGCGACTCTTGCTAAACCGCAACATTTGCGAACACAAACGCGAAACCTCAAGTCAGTTCTCCCACTGCATCACAGAACTGGCGACTCTGCTGGGGATCTGTATTTCAGTGGGGTTACCTTAGGGTTTTAGATCACCTTTACATGCTTATCTTGCTTGACTTGTTTGCTTTACACTTTGGTTCTATTGTTTGGGTTTGAATCCTCTACCCGGATTTGGGAAACATTCATAGGTAAATAGCAATACATTGTGGAAACTGTGTGGGGTATACCGATATGGTCTAAGCAATAGCTATATTAGTGCGACATATTTGTGGGTACCGGTAGCCTTTGAGTCAATCAAAGAGAATACGGGGCCGCTGAGTGATGTCATGAAGCACTAATGGACTTTTAGAACCTTTACTTGACCAACTTGGCCTTTTAGGATGTAGTGAGATGACCGGCTTTGGTGCAGTCCGAAGTTGGTAGATACTCGATACTACACTCATTGAGGGTTGGTTCCTTGGAATATTTCGGTCGCCAGTAAAGAGGCTGAATTGAAACAATGAACAAGGAAACAATCCAGTGATATTGAGCTCCTTAGAACCCGGTTACTATTTCTAGGACAGGTTGAGCCAACAAAACTTCAAGAGGGTACTTACCTATGAAACCCCATGCAAGCCTAAACTAGGAACTTGTGTGATTTGCTTGTACATATACACTTGTGCATAACATCATGGACATCATGAGCATCATGTGCATCAACTAACCATTTCAAGGATTTTGGAGGTTCATCTTTGTTCTTGTTTTGTAGGTTATGGATTCACTTCGCAGGAAAACTGTCCAAATCAACCTTGTAAGAATTCCTCCACAACTCAAGGAGCTAGCTTCAAGGATTCCTAAGAACTCCCCATTCACCGAGAGGCATGGTCGTCTACTCAACTTGGTCACCACCAACACAGAGGAGGATATGCTGAAAGTTTTCTTCCAGTTCTTTGACCCTTTGCATCATTGCTTCACATTTCCTGACTACCAACTTGTGCCTACTTTGGAGGAATTTTCTCAACTCCCGAGTATTCCTATTCTCAATCAACTACCCTTCAACGGTACGGAAAGAGATCCAAAGCCAGAAGAGATTGCTCAAGCCTTACACTTGCACTCCTCTGATGTCACAACACATTGGGAAACTAGAAGTGGTGTCAAAGGTTTCTTGTCAAAGTTTCTGTTTGAGAAGGCCCAAAGCTGTTGGAATTCTCTAGACTTACAAGCTTTAGAGGAGATTGTAGCTCTTCTCATCTATGGTATGGTCTTGTTCCCTAACCCTGACCAACTCATAGATGTGAGCGCTGTCAAAATTTTCATGACTCGCAACCCAGTGCCTACATTGCTTGGGGATATCCTCCATTCTTTTCACACTCGTACAATGAGGAAAAAAGGTGTTCTCTTGTGTTGCACTCCTCTCCTGGCAAGATGGTTTATATCTCATCTTACCCAATCAGTTTTGAAGAATGAGCAAGGTTTGAGGTGGTCACAACGGTTAATGACACTTAACCATTCAGATATTCGTTGGTGTTCTCGATCAAAAGAGAATGTTATTATCATTGACCATTGTGGGAATTTCCTAATGTCCCTCCACTAGGCATTAGGGGAGGCATCACCTACAACCCCTGCTTGGCTCTGAGACAGTTTGGGTATGCTCGAAGGGATGGCCCACATGATATGCTGATTCAAGGCTTGGTTTTCGACTTCGACAACGACGACCAAGGACTCTATCAGAGATTCATCCGAGCTTGGAGGATGCCCAACAAGGTGGACAGTAAGACCTTGGGACACAAAAATTCCATCCGTCTTGAGCCTTACCTCAAGTGGGTACGAACCCGAGCCCAAAGTCTTATGATGCCTTACCCCTCCAACTTACCTGTGATTATAGAGCCTGTTATGGAAGGAGAGGTTCCATATACCCTCCTACATCCTGACATGCCAACATCACTCGAAGATCTACAAAGGAGTTTGATACAACTCAAGGGAGAGCGCGATACTTTCGAAGCCCAATTCTACGCAAGCGAGAAGAAGGTTTTGGAACTCACTCGTCTACTTCACGAAGAGCAGACTCTCAACACCTACATTGCACCAAATAGGATGCGCAACATCTTTTTACCGTAGAATTTTATATTATTTTGCCCAAGGGGCATTCATGTACTAACAATTCTATCTTATTAATATGACGTGTGTTTCTTTGTTGTTTAAAACAAATTTGAATTTATGAATCCTTGAAAGCATTACATGAATACATATCATTCATCATATGCATAAACAAGTCTTCACACCAAGTTTCCTCATCTCTCTGTTGTTTATTTCAGCAAGATGGATATTGAACAAACGGTCAAAGATTTGCAAGCTCATAATTCACAATTTCAACAGCTACTCTTGACCTTGGCCAAGGGGAAGGAGGAGCTCAAGACTCTGCTAGAGAAGGAAAAAGAGAAAAAGAAAAAGAAGCGAGCCGCTGTGGTTAACATGGGAAGAAGGTTTGAAGGACAAGCCAGACGGACCTTGGAATTCCCCTCAACATCTGATGAAGGGGTAAGAAAGGGAAAAGAAACGGCAGTACCATCTGATTCTGAGGAAGAAGAAGAAGAAGAAGAAGATGAGGACTATTCCGAACAGCAATACCCTCCGGCCATGAGAAATACAAAAACTAGGAAGAGCGTCTAGCTGCTATGGAAGTGCAAAGAGTACCGGGGTTGGATTTCGAGGAGTTAGGTCTGGTTTCTGGAATTGTAATCCCTCCTAAGTTTAAAGTGCCACTGTTTGCTAAGTACGATGGGGTGTCTTGTCCTAAGATGCACCTACGATCTTATGTTAGGAAAATTCAACCACATTCTTCTGACAAAGACCTGTGGGTCCACTTTTTCCAGGACAGTTTATCGGGGACACAGCTGGATTAGTTCTACCAGTTGGAGAGGTCTGATGTGCATAATTGGGAAGATTTGGTAGCCGCCTTCTATAAACAGTATCAATACAACGCCGACTTGGCGCCAACCCGTAATCAGCTATAGAGTATGGATATGGCTACCAATGAGGGTTTCAAAGACTACGCCCAAAAGTGGAGGGATTTATCCGGAAGGGTGCAACCACCTTTATCTGAAAGAGATCTAGTGGACATGTTCTTAGGGACTCTGTCAGGTCCCTTCTTTAATCATCTGATTGGAAGCTCCTTTGCAGGTTTTACTGAGTTGATTTTAACTGGAGAAAGGGTGGAAGCCGGTATTAGAAGCGGGAAAATTCAGAAAGATGCATCTACCTCTACTGCTTCAAAAAAGCCCTTCACGGGAAAGAAAGAAATGTCTGTTGTCTATGCCCAAAGAAATCAGGGAAGAATTGAAAGACGACCAACTGTGGGGGCCGTGATGATTCAAAAGTCTGCATCAGATCAACCTAGAAACAACCAGCCGAGAAATAACCAGCAAAGGGTGGAAAGGCCTGTAAGGCAATTCACCAAGATAAACATGACTCCTGCTCAAGTCCTACCCCATCTCTTGAAGTTGAACCTGGACACTTTGAAAGAGGCCCCTAAAAATCCTAATACTACTTCTCCACATTACCATCCCAACTCCAGATGTGCGTACCACTCAGAAAGTCCGGGGCACGACACCAACAACTGTTGGTCCCTGAAGAATAAGATTCAAGATCTGATTGACGCTAAGGAATTTGAATTTGAAGCTCCTGAAAAGCCGAATGTTATCTCCGCCCCAATGCTGAGGCATGGGCACAATGCCAATGCTATGGAAGAATATCTGTTTGTTTCTACTGTGGATGAACTGTCAACTCCTCTCCTAACCATCAAGTTGAATTTTTTGAAAGCTGAGGTGTTCCCAGGCTGTGACCAAGATTGCTATGATTGTCTATCCTCCCCATTTGACTGTCCTCTTTTGAAGAAAGGAATCCAACAACTGATTGATAACAAGGAAATTTTGTTTGAGAAAACTCTTGTCTCACCCATTCCAATTCCAGAAGTTTCAATAATAACCATATACGCCAATCCTTCCAGGGTTCCTAAAAAACCCGTTAGGATTACATCTGCTCCTATGACTACTCTGTTGAAGATAACAATGCCCGAGCCTGCCCCATACAAATCAGATAAGATGGTACCATGGAACTATGGTGGAGAAATCTACTACCATGGTGTCAAACAGATTGAACAGACCATTGAAGAAGAAAGCCCTGAGGAAAATAATCCCGACATCAGTAACATTGCCGGAACAAGCAAAGTTACCCGTAGTGGAAGAATCTTTTCTCCAGAGATTGCTCCTCCAACGACAGTCTTTGGACCCACGGCCATTCCAAAGATTATCCCTGTGATTGTACCTGCAAGTGTACCCGCTAACAATGACAATGCAATTCCCATCCCTATTTCCAATGCTGAGAAAAAAGGAAAGAATGTTCAAGAGGAGCCTGTCTTGACGAAGGCTCGGTCATTAGTCGTTCTATAAACATCCCAGAAAGAGATGGAAGAGATTCTGAGGATTATTAAGAAAAGTGATTATGATGTTGTAGAACAACTGGGGCAAACCCCCTCCAAAATCTCTATGTTAGCCCTGTTGGTATGCGCTGAGGAACATGCTAAATCTTTGGTCAAGTTTTTGAAGACGGCCCACGTGCCACAAGAAACCTCCGCTGATCAGTTCCAGGAATGTGTGGCTAGTTTAACAGCCGACAATGGTCTAGGATTCTCCAATGCAGACTTGACCTCCAAAGGGAGAAAACATAATCACGCGCTACATGTCTCGGTGGAGTGTAGGGGAACCACCCTAGCTCATGTCTTGGTTGATACTGGGTCGTCTCTAAATGTCTTGCCGAAGAAAGCCTTGGATAGGTTGGATTGTGAAGGCCTAACCCTGAAACCCAACAATATAATTGTCAGAGCCTTTGATGGTTCTAAGAAGATGGTCCATGGGGAGGTGGACATCCCAATCAAGGTGGGTACTCAGACGTTTAATTCAACATTCTACGTGATGGACATCCGTCCTTCTTACTCTTGTCTGTTGGGGCGCCCCTGGATCCATAATGTCGGAGCTGTCACTTCCACCTTGCACCAGATGCTCAAGTACCCCGTCCAAGGGAAGATTATAACTGTCCATGGGGAAGAGGAATATATGATTAGTCATCTGAATTCTTTCTGTTATGTGGAGTTGGATGGCGAATTCATAGAGACCCCTTTCCAACACTTCGAAGAGTTCTCAGAGGAGATAGCAACAACCAAGGCGGTATCCTCAACCCCTGTGATCACAAGACCTCCACCTCGGATGTCATCTCTCAAGGATGCTAGGGCAGTGGTGGAAGAAGGAGGAAGCACAATCTGGGGGCAGCTTCCCGACTTTCCTTTCAAATCAGACAAGTTTGGCCTTGGATTTACTTCGACTGGTCAGAAGGCTGTGCGCCGCTGCCATGCTGGAGGGCCACCTATGAAGATCAGCCACCGAGGGGTTAATGCACTAGAGGATAGTGAAGAAGAGGGCAACTTGGAAGACTGGATTTTTCCTACTGTTGACGGAGGACTGTGCAACTGGGAAGCAAAAGACTTTGTTCCGATTACTTTCATACCGCAATAATTTATCTTTTCCATTTCTGTTGGACTGTAATAATTCACAAACAATTCGTACTTTTCCAGCCTTGTGTCTTACCCGAGACACATAGGTCCATTTGTAAGGGTTCTTATTTCATTTTCATATTTCATTTAATGAATCATGGATGCTTTTCATATTTAAACACTTTTTGCTCACTGTCTTTCTTTTACATTTTTGTTGTTTTAAGATGGCTATCCCTTACACACACCCGCACTCAAAAATGCAGGTACCCCTCCATTCCGGAATCCATGGATAATGATACTGCTACAGCCTTCAGTGACTCTGAAGATCTGATCAACCAAGCCGAATACGAAGGTGAGGAAGATTGTGAGGTGCCAGGGGAATTGGCCAGATTACTACAGCAAGAGGAAAGAGCAATTCAGCCTCATGAGGAGCAGTTGGATACGATCAACTTGGGTACTGAGGATGATAAAAAGGAAATCAAGATAGGTGCCATTCTAGAGCCGAGTGTCAAGGAGCGCCTAATTCAACTGTTGCATGATTATGTTGAGATCTTCGCCTGGTCATACAAAGACATGCCGGGACTTGATACAGACATTGTGGTACACCGTCTACCCACAAGAGAAGACTGTCCACCGGTTAAGCAAAATGTCTACCGCATGAGACCCGACATGTTCGAAAAGATCAAAGCAGAAGTTATGAAGCAGTTCAATGCTGGATTTCTGGCTGTTACTTCCTATCCACAATGGGTTGCTAATATTGTGCCCGTACCTAAAAAGGACGGCAAAGTGAGAATGTGCGTGGATTATAGAGACTTAAATAGGGCCAGCCCTAAAGATGACTTTCCAATACCGCACATCGACATCCTGGTTGACAACACAGCTCAACACAAAGTATTTTCTTTCATGGACGGATTCTCAGGCTATAACCAGATCAAAATGGCACCTGAGGACATGGAGAAAACTACTTTTGTTACACAGTGGGGTACGTTCTGCTACAAAGTGATGCCATTCGGACTGAAGAATTCCGGGGCAACCTATCAACGCGCCATGGTAGCTTTGTTTCATGATATGATACATCATGAGATAGAGGTCTACGTAGATGACATGATAGCCCGATCACAAACTGAAGAAGAACACCTTGATCACTTACAAAAGTTGTTTGTCAGGTTGAAGGAGTACAAGCTCAGACTGAATCCAAACAAGTGTACATTCGGAGTCCGGACCGGTAAACTCTTAGGTTTCATTGTCAGCAACAAAGGCATCGAGGTTGATCCTGCCAAAGTAAAAGCTATACAAGAAATGCCTGCTCCTCGCACTGAGAAGGAGGTCAGAGGTTTCTCGGGACGCCTAAACTACATTGCAAGGTTCATTTCTCACCTAATGTCTACTTGTGAACCAATCTTCAAGCTGTTGAAGAAAGATCAGGTAGTTATATGGAACGATGATTGTCAGATTGCTTTCGATAAAATCAAGGAGTATTTGCTAGAACCTCCTATCTTGATGCCACCCATCGAGGGAAGACTGCTAATCATGTATCTGACCGTCTTGGAAAATTCAATGGGGTGCGTACTGGGGCAGCATGACGAGTCTGGCCGAAAAGAGCATGCCATTTATTACCTTAGAAAAAAGTTTACCGACTGTGAGACCCAATACTCACTGCTCGAGAAAACTTGTTGCGCTTTGGTATGGGCTGCTCGCCGGCTAAGGCAGTATATGTTGACTCATACCACTTTGCTGATATCTAAGATGGACCCGATAAAGTACATCTTTGAGAAGCCTGCTCTATCTGGAAGAATAGCTAGATGGTAGATGATCCTAACGGAATACGACATACAATACACAACCCAAAAAGCTATAAAGGGTAGTGTGCTAGCTGACCAGCTGGCTCATCAAGCTGTCGAAGATTACCAATCCATGAGGTTTGACTTCCCTGACGAGGACATCATGACATTGGACAACATTGAAGAGAACAGACCATATGACGGACCTGAACAAGGATCCCGATGGACCCTGTACTTTGATGGGGCCTCCAATGCACTTGGCAACGGTATCGGCGCGGTACTCATCTCCCCAGAAGGTTGCCATACTCCTTTCACCGCCAGACTTTGCTTCAACTGTACGAACAACATGGCAGAGTATGAAGCTTGCATCTTTGGACTCAAGGCTGCCATAGACTTGGGAATCAAATCTTTGAATGTGTTTGGGGACTCTGCTTTGGTCATCAGTCAGATCAAAGGAGAGTGGGACACTAAACATCCAAACCTCATCCCTTACAAAGGACATGTCTTGACATTGTTACCACATTTCGAGCAGATCACCTTCAAGCACTTCCCGCGAGAAGAAAATCAGCTAGCAGATGCTCTAGCTACAATGTCATCCATGTTTAAACTTAACTGGGATAATTAGGCTCCCTAAATTACCATTGAACGGATGGACGAACCTGCACACTGTCACGAGATTAATTATGAAGAAGTAGTGGACCAGCCTGGTTTCATGAAGTCAAAAGGTATCTCGAGGCGCAAGAATACCCTGAAGGAGCTTCAGTCAATGACAAAAAGTTCTTAAGGAGATTCTCAGCAAAGTTCTTCCTAAGTAATGGTATCTTGTACAAGCGCAATCATGATTCTATTATGCTCCGTTATGTGGACAAGATTGAGGCTGAAAAGATCATGGCAGAATTGCATGAGGGTACCTTTGGCACTCACTCTAGCGGGCATACGATGGCTAAAAAGATTCTACGGGCAGGCTATTACTGGTCTACCATGGAAGCTGACTGCTATCAACACTCCCGCACCTGCCATAAATGTCAAATCTATGCAGACAAGGTGCACATGCCTCCTGTTCCTCTAAATGTCTTAACATCTCCTTGGCCATTCGCTATGTGGGGAATCGACATGATTGGAGAGATCAAGCCTACAGCATCCAATGGACACCGCTTCATTCTAGTGGCCATTGACTACTTCACCAAGTGGGTCGAAGCAGCTTCCTTCGCATCTGTTACTAAGAATATGGTTGCCCGCTTCATCAAGCAGAATCTTATATGCCGGTACGGTATCCCCGAAAGGATCATCACTGATAACGGTACAAACCTTAACAATACTATGATCACCGCTTTGTGCGAACAGTTCAAGATTCAACATCACAATTCATCTCCCTATCGGCCAAAGATGAACGGTGCTGTCGAAGTTGCGAACAAAAATATCAAGAAGATCATACAAAAGATGACAGTCACCTACAAAGACTGGCATGAGATGTTAGTGTTTGCTCTCCACGGGTACCGTACCACGACTCGCATATCAACTGGGGAAACACCATATTCTTTGGTATATGGCATGGAAGCTGTTTTACCTATCGATGTTCAGATTCCCTCCTTGAGAATCATGAAAGATGCTGGTTTGAGTGAAGACGATTGGATCCAGACCCGGCTTGATCAATTGAACTTAATTGGCGAGAAGAGACTTACTGCTGTTTGCCATGGTCAGACGTATCAAAAACGGATGATCAAGGCTTTCAACAAGAAAGTCAGACGCCAGACATATCAAGTCGGGGATCTAGTGATCAAGCGCATTATCTTGCCACAAAGTGATCCCAGGGGAAAATGGACTCTTGTCTATGAAGGACCATTTGTGATCAAGAACATCTTTTCTGGTGGGGAAATGATCTTAACCACCATGGACGGCAACGACCTGCTGCACCCTGCGAACGCAGACATAGTCAAAAGATATTACGCATAAATGACCCGCTAGGTTGACACACCTAGGCAAAACAAGGGCATCCCGGTGAATCGAAAACCCGAAAGGGAGATTCAGGCAAAAATTAGGGATAAGTAAAATAAAAAAATCTGTACACCCGGCAAGTTGAAAACCCGAAAGGGCGACTTGGGCAAAAAAGGGTTTCCCGGTGGACTGAAAACCCGAAAGGGCGGTCTAGGCAAAAGTTAGGGAATTAAAGTGTATGACTATGTCTCGTCGGATCACTTTAAGGACAATCTCTTCACTAACAAACTCTGAGCTTCTGATCAATTCAATCATCTTCGGACGAGGCAACGGACAGACAAGATATTCGGAGACACGAAGGCTATAGCGGAATGGGAATCCCATGGGATTTTTTCACACATAGCTATCTTTCTCTGTATAATTTTTCTTACTTTTATGACACCATCCTCTTACTAGGATGTCTGTCTGCTTTGTACAGAACACTTACTCAAAGTAAATACAAAGATGTCTCTTTCAAAGTGCAAAAACTATTTGTCTTTTTCTTTCACACTTATGTTTTTATTTGCAAAAGCGTCCATTGATTCATTGATGAACATATGCATTTGAACATAATTACTATTTACAAATAAACAGGATGAAAAAGAACAATTACTGACAGACTGAAAGGATAGGAAAACGTCTTTAGGCTATTCCAGGAGAAATCCCCTACAGTACATCATCTAGATCCCCAGCGGACCTAAAACCTTGAAATACAGATCCCCAGCGGAGTTATAATTTCAAACCCTTAATCCCCATCAGAGTTAAAACTTCAAACTCCCAATCCCCAGCGGAGCCAAAGCTTTGAGTTACAGATCCCCAGCGGAGCTGAAACCTTCATCCCCAGTCGAGTCAAGACTTCTAATCCCCAGCGGAAACCATCCAATTTCCCCAACAAGTTATCTTGAAGCATGTAAATCAACCAGATAACAGTTAACTTTTGTCTCTCCCCAACCTAGGATAACTCCCCAGTAGAGTGGCAGACGACCGAAACTCCCGAACCTACTCCCAACAGTAAACTCTTCCCCACAGAGTCTTCATTACTCCCCAGCATGAAGTCGCCAAAATTCTCATGGCTCCCCAACAGAATGAAGATTCTCATTCTTATTTCCCCAGTGAAATCACCAAGATTTTCATTAATCCCCAACAGAAGGAAGATTCTCATTTTTAATTTCCTGCAGAAGTCATCAGAGTCTTCCTTATTCTCCAGCAGATCAAGGATTTCCTTTGTGTAACCCCCAGTAGAAGTCATCAAATTTCTCTGGATTTCCCAAGCAGATTTCTCAAGCAGTTTGGAACTACTCTCATAACAAAATTTTTGTCAATACTCCAACTTCAAGACATGAAGGATCCTCACATCCCCACAAAAGTTATTAAAGATTTCTTAATCTCCAACAGTCGCCCAGGATTTTCTTATCCTCAGCAGTCAAGGATTTATTTTCCCCGACAGCAGTCAAGGGTTTTTATTATCCCCAGCCGTCAAGGATTTATTTTCCTCAGCAATACAGCTAATCAGCTTACATGCACATACATTACATCCATATATCATAAACATTGATAAAGCACATTTATTGCATCATACATTTCATGCAACATAACTTTGTGTTTTAGCTAACATTTTACCCTTGTCAGGATAAGGTTAGCAGCTATCATTAACAATGTTCAAAGATTTCAGATACAGTACGGATACACTCCAGACACGGAAGTCATTCTGTCACTCATTCAAATCTCAACTCAAGATACAGTTCAGATACGCACCAGATACGAATGCCATCCTGATACTTATTCCAGATTTCCTTCTAGAGATAGTTCAGATACGCTCCAGACACGGATGCCATCCTGATACTTATTCAGATTCAAACTTCAGATACAGTTCAGATACGCACCGGATATGGATGCCATCTTGATACTTATTCCAGATTTCCTTCTAGAGATAGTTCAAATACGCACCAGATACGGATTCCATCCTGATACTTATTCTAGATTTCCTTCTAGAGATAGTTCAGATACGCTCCAGACACGGATGCCATCCTGATACTTATTCAGATTCAGACTTCACATACAGTCCAGATACGCTCCAGACACAGTTGCCACTCTGTCATTTATTCTGATTGTACCCAGCTTAGAGACGCTCCAGACACGGATTCTATTCTATTGCTCATTCGGATTTAAACTACCAGATACAACTCAGAGATGCTCCAGACACGGATGCTATTCTATTGCTCATTCAGATTCCAACTACCAGATACAGCTCAAAGATGCTCCAGACACGGATGCTATTCTATTGCTCATTCAGATTCCAATTTCAAGATACAGTTCAGAGACGCTCTAGACATGGATGCTATTCTGCTTCTCATTACAAGTCTCCAGATACATCTCAGATGCGTTCCAGACACGGACACCATTCTGAATACTCATTCTTTTGACTTACAACTCACAACTCAACAAACACTCTTGGATGGCATCTCTAAGCCCATCTCCAACAAGATTTTATCATCGTTCCAAATGACATCTTTAAGCCCATTCCCTCAACTACACTTTGACGAGTGCAAATTTACGGGCACTCTAGTGTCCAATCATCTTTTACCTTCGAGTCACGAACGGCAAGCTCGCCAATCTAACTCTTCAGGTTCAAGAAGATTGAACAGGGGAAGCTGTTGTACCCCAAAATTTTCTCTCTCATATTATCAATATTTTCCTCACAATAGTTCTTGGACTCCATACAGGATTAGGGTTTGCTTAGCTCAAGACATCTCCTTGCACTGTTGACCTGAAATTAGGGTTTGAGTTTGTACAAGAATTTTTGGACCATCAATGCTTCATGTGACTTTCATACACCATCTTGGACCCCTAAGATTTCCCATACCAAGTTTCAAGCTATGAATCACATTTTTGCCCAGTCAATTGGACAGTTGATCTAAAAATCAGCTGTATTGGGGAAAAAGTCAACCATGGCCAATTTACAGTCAAACTTCATAATTTTTGATCCACAATCACATTATAGGCTCCTATGTACCATTTGATCAAGTTTGGATCACAACTCCTCAAGAAATTTGATCAGATCAAAAAAAGGGCAAAATGGTCAAAATTAGGGTTGTGACTGTGGAAGGGCAATTTTTGATTTTTAACCTAGCCAATGACCAATTTGGTTCAAGCATGACTTCAAGGACTCAATAGCATCATCTTGACCTAATCACATAGTTCAAAAGATCTGAAATGCATAGGATTGACAGATGAATTTTGCAGTCTACTGATCAAAGTCAACTGTGCACTGAAAAGTCAAACTTTGACTTTTTGGTCAAAATCAAATGCCAAGGGTCATAATTCATCAAGATATGTCAAAATGTGAAACTTGTTGATCAAGAAACCTAAAATTGAAAATTAGGGTTTTAATTTGAAATTTTTCATAACTTAGAATTTTTCTAAGTTATGGAAATTTCTTATTTTTTCCCAACTTTCCACAACTTTTTCACCATGATGCAATTGGATTCAAAGAAAACTTACAACATGAAAGTTGTAGTCCTCCATGAAATATACAACTTTGAATCACAAAGTTTTCCCAAAATATGCTTGGATCTCAAGTTATGATTTTGTGAATAGGGGTCCATAAACTTTTTAACTTAGTGAAATTTTGCCCTAATTTAGGCAGGATTTTGACCTAACTTCATGGAAACTTTTAACCTAGTTCCAAGAGGTATCTCAAACTTCATTTCAATGATGGATTGTAGATCATGTTACAAGCTTTCCAAAATGTCCAAGAACTCTCCAAGATCATTTATGGTTAGGGAGAATCGAAGAAGGGAAAATGACAATTTATCACTTTTTTGTTCAAGGCATTTTCACAATGGTTCAAGTTGCAAATCTGTCTTAGCATGCTTGTACTTGGTATTACAGGTCCTAATCCCTTCCACACTCCATAATTGAATGCTAACGAAATGGATAATGGTCTTGTTCTGACTTTTGAAGCATTGCACAATGAATTAATCCAAAAATGGCATAAAGTTCATAATACCATTTTGATAAAGCATGCTTTTTGCAACTTTGCAAATCTTGAGCCATGGACCTGATCTTTTGTTGCAAGCAAGATCCACAAAAATCAGAAAATTTTTACCAACTCCTTGCAGCCCTAGAACTAGCAAGTACAACACCTTGGGCATTGTCACTTCAACTTTCTTCAAAAGCAAGCAAACTTGCAAAAGTCAAGGGAACTCATCCATCTGATAAAGGCAAGGTTTGGATTCATTTCACACATCTTCAGAAACTGGTAACAAGCCAATACACGATTGCCTAACATTCCAAACACTCTCAAACACCAAAATCACACTTTCCTGCCTAAACAGGGCATCATCTGCAGAACACTTGCCAACTTGAAACTTGCTCGTGCATTTTGCCTTTCAACCCTTGAAACATCTTCCCTACATCACATCCAAGCTATCCAAGCATTCATCTTGCAACTGTGAGCTCAGTTTCACACTTCACCATTTTCATTTTGCAAGGTTGCAGGTTGACTCGTGCAAGGAGATTCAAGCATCTACAAGGCCAGCTAAACATTGGAAAAGGTTGAGGGAACTTCAAGGAAGCTCACACGATCTTCAGGCCTCACTCAAAGTTCCCACATTGCCATATCCAAACTCAACTTAACAAGTTATTTTTCAAAGTTCTATCTCCTTATTTAGGCATCCTTAAGCTTAGATTTGTGAAGCAAAAATGTAGTCCTCAACTTGCTTAAGCTGTACATATGCATAGTTGTCATTTATATTAACTGAGCTAAGAGTATTTGGTTGTTGAACATGCTGAAAAAACTAGGTCAGAAATTATGGCCATTAAAATTCTCCCTGATCTTTGTGAGTTAGGTCATGAATTTTATATCATTGGAATCGTGAGTTCACAAGCTACACTTTTTATGTTATGAGTTTTTGATTTCATGCAAGCTAGAGCAAGATACAGGTTCAAGAGGAAACACGCGCGTTTGATGCTGGCTGGAGGTCAGGGACGAAGGTTATCTGGGCCTGGCGCCTTGGGCTTGCTACTTTTCACACCCCCCAGTTTACTTTTGCACCCCCCTGGTTCATTTTTTGTTATTTTTCATATTTTCTTTTTATTTTTATGATTATTGACTTTAATAATTTTTTCTGAACATTAAAAATCTTGAAAAATATTTTCTTTATTTTTTGCATTTCATTTTATTTTTTTAATTATTTTTTAGCATAAAAAATAGCTTAGTAGTAATAATATACTTTATTTTCTTAATTAAACTTGTAAATAATAAAAATAATTAAATATTTTTATTTTTATTATTTTATACACATTAAATATTTATTTTTCATACATATTTAATTTTTAATATTTGTACATAATTTTATTATTATTTTTCTTAAACAAAAATGGACAAATAAATATTAGAAAACATATATTTTCTTTTAATCAAAAAATTAGGGTTTCCCCTTTCAAAAATAATAATATTATTTTCTCTTATTTTTAGGACTTAGATAATTTTATTTTCTCATACTTAAAACAATTACAAAACATTTTTTTGCATATTTACATTTTTATTGCATATTTAAATAATTGTTTATTTATTTATTTGTACAATAAATTCAATTGGGTTGTAATAGTAAATTAGAGTTTTATTTTTAGCAATATCCCCCATTCAAAACTTGTATCCCCCCTCCCATAATATTGTTGTAATAGCTTAGATTTACTTTACGCAATTTATCGCATTATATACATGTTTAGTAAATTAGGGTTTGTATGATAAGACAAAAATCAAACAAATAGAAAAGACCTAATGCAAGACAAAAATGCATGAAAAATGACAACACTTTGCACACAAGCACCCCTAGGGTTTCACCCACTTGGTTGCCTAAACAAAATGGCCATGGTATGCATGCTAGGTATATTGGCAAAACAAAACAAAACAAAAGATCATAGTCCCTCGATGACGCTATCAAAAGGTTGCCTAAAATCAAATGATCTTGGTCCCTAAAACTTGCTAAAGATACTTGGCACTATTGCTATCATGGTTATACGATGACCCACGCCCGTCTCGTTTAACATCCAAAGATAGGGTTGTTTACCAAAGCAATGGTAAATCAACAATGTCAAAGGAATAAAAATGTACAAGAAAGACTTTTGAGTAGGTAGAATGCTTCTAGTTACTTGATCAACTTCAAAATAATCCTTGCTATTTTCAAAAACACACACACATTTCAAAACAATTTCCAAACAACTTTCAAAACATTGAAACATTTTTTCAAAAGACAAACATCTTTGTATACATTCTTACAAACAAGAATCATTACAAAGATTGCCTAAACAAAGGCCTCTTTTCAAAATACTTTCAAAACCACACAAAGCACCATTTCAAACAATTGAAAAAGCAAAGCAAGTGATCTAAACAAGTAACTAAGAGCCCATGGAAAACCATGGATGAAAAGGGTGCTAATACCTTCCCTTTTCATAATCTACCCCCCGAACTCAAGAAAACATCTCAAAGGTCTTTCCTGTGCTTTTTCACCTTTCCTTTTTGGATAAAAGAAAAGTCGGTGGCGACTCTTGCTAAACCGCAACATTTGCGAACACAAATGCAAAACCTCAAGTCAGTTCTCCCATTGTATCACATACCCAATAAAGTTTCATCCCCGCCTCGCGGTCTTTTGCACGAGCTGAATGTTCTCAACATGAACCTGGGTGAACACCTCGGTAGGCACCATGTTACTCAGAACAGTAGGAGGTTGTTCACATATAGGATCCGACCTTGCAAATGGTAACCGTAAAATCTTGACCCTGGCTCTAATCCATTCCAATTAAGGAACTCTAGCAATAGGAACCTTCTTGCCCAAAGTAGTTCTATCCTTCTTGTGAATTCCCTTCCAAGCACTTGTCACTCTTTTCAACATCACAGGATCACTTCCTCTAACAAAATACACTGATTCAGACACCTCCTCAACCCTTGGTGGTCCATCCATTGCATATCCCAATTGATGATAAGAAAGCACAAGATTATAGTTGATAGACCTCTTAGTCCCTATGAGGGGAACATTAGGGAAATCTCTGCAGCTAGTGATAACACTTCGTACTTCCCCCATGTCATAACTCCACCGGGTATCAAATGAAGTAAGGTTGACAAGTCTTGATGACCATCGGAGAGAATGTCTAGTATCCACGAAAGGGCCACTTGTCGGTAGGTGCAACTTAAACCATTGATACAACATCGAATGACATAAACTTACATTACCTCCTTTTCCATGCCTGAAATGAATGGTATAAAGAGTATCTGCCAAGAGTGTCGGTACCGGGTTCTTATTTCTAAAAATACAAATAGCCGTCAAATCCATAAAATTTCTCTTGCGAGGGGAGAGGATGATCCCGTATATCATGAGAGCAAACAGAGAGCTGAAGTCACTACAATTCCCTTTCTTCGCCCAGTCTTCAGCTTTCTTCACTAAGAAATCCAAATGAAACCCTGTAGTATCCCCACTTGATTTCCAATTGTCCTTCACCTCTTTCCAACTCAAATGAAGAATTTCAGCAATAACTTTGAACTTCAGCTTCTCCGGCACTTGGACAAAAGGAACTTCATCGGACAACTTGATATTAAGTAGGTACGCGTACTCTTCTAGTGTGGGAACCAGTTGATAATCTTGAAAATTAAAACACCGTAATTCCTTGCCATAGAACTGGAAGAGGGTGATCAAAGCCATTGGGTCAACTGGAGTGTTAAGGATTAGTAACAAATTGCCATAATTTTTGTCGAAATTATTCAGAACATCACCCTTCAAATAAGAACTCAACTTCTTCAATTCGGACACATCAACAGTAGGGATCTGATAAGCGAATGTATGCATGGTGGGCTCTTTAACAAGAACTGAATCAAACTCAACTGACGGGAGGCCATCCATTTCTGATGGAAAGAAGACTCTCGAATGTCCCTGGAAGATGACATGCATATGCTAGTTATTTTTTATACATCAGTTTTTTAGAAATATATATGCTATGATGCAACATGACTGGATCAAAGTTCCACACTGGATAATGGCTGGACCATTACAGAACAACACTACTCAAGATCAAAAGAAAATCCCAAAGCTTCAAAACTATCATGGGAACCTGAGTCACCTTCGCAACACAAAGTCACCAACAGTACCTGTACCTGTAAGAAAAGTTTTCCCGCCCCTCTCACGGGTGTAGTCTAGGTCAAGGTAAGGTTAAAAGCCAAATCAGAGTACAAGAGCTCGACTGTCGGTATCATCATACGATAACACCTATCCGAACTACCTCTGAAGTCATGTGTCTCATGGTCAGGTCTACAAAGCATCCGCCTCATAGCTTCCATGGCCACTATATTCCTAGTTCCTATGGAATTCACTTATAGCCTGGGTATGAGGCCTTTTACCTCATAGAACAACCTACCCACCAAGAAATCCAAAATCCAAACAGTCCAGCCAAATCCAGTATGCAGAAAGTAAAGCGCACATAGGATGCAGTGCAAACAGATAAATATGCAAAGCGGTAAAATAAACACCCAAAAAGAAAACAAACAAGAGCTAGGATCGACTCCGGGATGGACCAGCAAGAGGTCAATCTGTCCCCAGTGAAGTCAGCAGCTAAAACGACCTGGCGGAACCCGTCATCTGGATGTAATGAAACATCAATGAAGTCGCCACCGAACGTCTTTTATCCTGCCGAGAGGGAAAGGTAAACATCGAGAAAACCTGAAGAGGGAGAAATCACGGTCTTTCGACCGAGAGATCGGGTAAGGGAGTCTATTACGCGAGGGGAAGGTATTAGCACCCCACACACCCGTAGTACTCTACGGTATCCACTCTTGTTGTCTAATCTTAATGGGTGTGGTCAAAACCTATGTATATGGCTTAAAGCTGAAAAGGGAATGCATGCGAAAAAGAAAACAATGTAGGGAAAATAAAAGTTGTGCTCGGTTGGGCCCTACCCCTTCGCCTACGTATCCCTTTTAAGGAATCAGAGCAGCCGCAGTTCAGATTATGTATTTTGGTTGGTTTGTGTTTTTTAGTTAAGAGAACAAAATAAATAATCAAGATGGCAAAACATCAGATAAAACAACAAACAAAAGTGATGGCGAAACATCGGCTAAAAGATAAACAAAATAACATGTCAAAGATGGAGAAACATCAAAAAACGGATGACAAAACATCACACCTAACAATGATATTGAGAATCAAAGTAGGATAACAAACATGTGCGATGGCGAAACATTAACTTCAAACAAGTGTGCAATGGCGAAACATCGGCTAAAAGATAACAAAGCATCATGGCAAAGATGGCGAAACATCAATAAAACGGATGGAAAAATAACACAACTAACAATGATATTGAGAATCAAAGTAGGATAACAAACATGTGCGATGACGAAACATCGGCTTCAAACAAAAGTGTGATGGCGAAACATCGGCTAAAAGGTAGTAAGGTATCATGGCAAAGATGGCGAAACATCAATAAACTGGATGACAAAACATCACACCTAACAATGATATTGAGAATCAAAGTAGGATAACAAACATGTGTGATGACGAAACATCGGCTTCAAACAAATGTGCGATGGCGAAACATCGACTATAAGATAATAAGGAATCATTGCAAAGATGGTAAGACATCAATAAACCAGGTTTAAAACCAAAGCCAAGAGGCGCACAAGCAAATAGGATTGATCTGTATCTTTTACCTTGAAGAAGGGTTTGAGTTTATTAGAAATGTTTTATAATTTGCCAAGAAAACAATTTTTGTTTTAAGATGCAAAATGCAAAGGAAGGAAGAAACAACTAAGGGAAACTAGCCTAGCACTATCCCTAGTGTTATCATACAATGATTGAACCTAAGGTTAAGGATAAAGGAAAATCCTACCCTATGTTAGCATACATGGATTCCTACCTTAATCAACATGTTAAAGGAAGCTTAACAAAACTATCCTATAGGGAACATGCACTGAGAGCGAAGTCGTGATCTCAATTTCTAAATTGAGTGACTCATCAATCAACAATTAAAAAAACAATAAACATCCTATAGGGAACATGCATTGAGAGCGAAGTCGTGATCTCAATTTCTAAATTGAGTGAATCATTGATCAAGAAACAAACACAAACACAACACATGTATCAAACAAAACAGAGGGCCTCCTGACATATATCAGCAACAGAGGTCCCATCATGCAACATAGAACTATGAAAGTAGAAGAAAGGAAATAGTGCAATACCAAACGAATAACTATCCATAGCAAATGAGCAAGAATAAAAGAAACCCAAAGAACTTCAAGCAAGCTGGCATCAGCAGACAAATCAAGTCAAAAATTACGCCATCAGGATGTAAGTACTGAGATTTTCAGATATGAACAGATCCCATGGGCAACATATAGCATTCATAATCACATATATATCCTGCATAGACAATAAAATATGCCAATCACAAAAGTAGTGCCAATATAATAAATTGTGTTTCACAAATAAAGTGAAACACAACAGCCTCAAGTCAAAAATGGAAAACTTTTCTCAAAGTACCTCGCACATTCAACAGCCAAATTAGTATTCCCATAAATAGAATGATGATTCACATAAGGGATGGATGATGACACTATAATGAAGTGAGAAAACATGATAGCCATTATCACAACATTAGATGTGGTAAACAAAAAGACACAGGCATATGCACAATTTGGTCAAAAGTTAGAGGAATGTTGCTCCTTTCTATCACCATATTGAATTGACAATTGAGTATCAATCAAGGATCATGGGAGATTGAGAAGAATACAATCAAAGACCATGTAGGTCAGTAGCAAACACAATTCAATCATACTCAATTACTTCATCACAACTCACAAGCATAGTAGAAAAGGAATCCCACACAATGCATCAAAAGGTTCAATCATTCAAACATGGGGCACTAAGTGAAATGACTTGAGTTTATATAGATAAACAAGAACCAACATGATCATTAGGTGCCCAATTATAGGCCTCACTCAAGTTCATTGGCCATCAAGCAAATTGCAACAAGATATGCAACATTAATTGGGTACCTTCACTTTAAAAATACATCAAAAATAGAAAAGGATCTCAATAATTCAAACCAAAATTTCCATAACATATTTGAGATGTGTAGAAGTCAGAAAGCAAGTCTTAAGTTCATGAATGGTTGAGGAGGGGATCAAATGAGGCCCAAAGTTCAAAACTAGTTGGCCAAACTATCAAAACTAAACAAGTTTTCAAAATAATTCATGAACAAATATCAAACAAGTCAAATAATTCAGGAAAAATGGTTTTCAGATCCTTAATACATTCATGACCCATAATCAAGACTTAAATTCCATTGAAAATCCAGGGCATAATGATTTTGAAAATGAAACTTGCACAATAAGCAACAAGACCCTAATTTTTGACTTTTAATCTTAAATATTGATTAGATAAAATCAAAATTCAAACAATTCAAACCAAGATCATGCAAACCACAAGGAAACCCTAAATGTCATAATACATATTTTTTCACATTTTTTGAATTAAAGAAAGGTCAAAAATAAAATCAAATTTAAACAAATAATCACATCTCAAAATGAAATTCTAATAAAAAATCAGAAAAATATCCAACCAAAATTATATTCAAATATTAGAATTAAAAACACACATCCCTGATTTTTTTGGAATTTTTTAATTAAAGGAAATATTAAAATAAAAAAATCAAACAAACAATTAACAATTAAACTATTATTTAAAGGCAAAAATGCAAACCCTAGCCAAAAGTCATGAAAAGGTCAAAATAAAATTATATTCATATTCTATGATTAAAAACAAGCTTGCATGATTTTTTTGAGGATTTTTGTATTAATGGAAGTATTAAAACCAAAATTATGAAACAAATATTTCAAATAAACTTCTCAAATTAAATTTCTAATTAAAAATAGAAAAAATGTTAAACAAAAATCAGAATCAATTTCTAATTAATTTTTTGAGTCAAACATAATTTTTGTGGAATTTTTCAAATCAAAGAAATATTAAAATAAAAATAAACACTTACAAATAATTAAATAATAACACAAATTTTTAAACCACTCAAAACATTTTTAAAAATTATCAAAAAAATAAAATCAAGTTTTGATCAAGAAAATAAAATCAGAGAATCAATGAAAATTAAATAAAAAAACCAGAACAAGGCCAATGAGATGATGCCACGCACCATCTTCAACCTCCAGCCAAGGCAAAACACTCTCTTCCACCAGTTCCAACATGCTCACTTCAGATCCATCAAACAAACATGATTCTCAACCAAAATCCATGAGATTAAGCTCAAATTAAAGCTAATATATCATACTACATCATGCAATTCGAATTAAACTCAGAGATCAAGCATATATCAAGAAATCAAATCTTAAAAACTAGAAAAACACACTGCAAACATCAAAACCAGAAACACGATTTCACCAAATTTGCTTGAATCAGAGTTCAAATATACATCAATCCTAATGATTGGCCAGCTATAAACACAATGCACACCACAAAACACTTCAATTCATGCTTAAATCAGGGTTCAGATTCAATGAGCATACCTGCAAAGGTGAAAAATAAATTCACTTGGTGCCTCTGAAATCTAACAAGAAACCCTTCTAAATAGCTTCCTTGTGCTCCAATGAAGGTGTTTGAGTAGAGAAATGAGGACTGGATCAAGAGAATTGAGCTGCTCAATTCAAGTTGCAGAGCAAGAAAAATGAGAAAATTCTGAGGAGCTTCTTCCAATGCAGTGCCCTCCTCCGTGAAAGGCGAGCTTGAGCAGCTTGTATAGAGTGTTTGGAGTGAGGTTAGAGTGGTAATTCAAGCTGAGAGTCGTTGGATGGAAAAAAGTGAATTTTCTATCAAACCAAAACAAGTGTGATGGCCATTTGCGTTTTGCTTGGTATTCAGGAAATGCTTACAATCGTTTTGAGCAACAAAAGGAGAGTGTGAGTGAGTGAAAAAGCGTGATGAGGTGAGTTGTCCTCTCTTGCACATGGGACTGATTTTCTTGAGTGATAAGTTTCCCATTTTGTCAAAAATGTGAAAAATGAGAGAGGCACGAGGTATGCACCTGGTTTGGCCTTTTTTGGCAAGCACATGAGGTGTCCAATTCGTGCCAAGCATGTGCAAGTGGACTCTAAAATGATTTAATAAAAACTGAACCAAAACTGGAAAATTGCCATGGCCAAGCATACACCTAAAATCAGCTGACTTCCCACTGAGGCCATTTCAAATTGGCTCGTGAATTTTCCAAATTTCTTTGAGCCAATTAAAATGCATATGATGAGCTTCACAGTGATCTTTGATTCATCAAAAATGGTGGAGAAATGAAAGAGATGTGGGCATTAGGATTCCTGGGCAAGTCAAGCCAACTTGCCCAAGACTGCGCGCGTGCTGGCCTGCCCATGTGCCTTCAAGAATCTGGTTTTGCCACCCAACTTCCTCAAATCACAACTTCCTCAATTTTAATCCAATTTGAGTGATTCCAAGTTTAATGAGAAGCTTTCATGAAAGACAACAAAATGCTCTTTTTAATTCTTCAAATTGAGGCTTGAGTCACAAGAAATTGATTCCACAAAATGGCATGCCAAGTGTTTGATGAAATTACGCGCGTGACTTGCCCAAGAGAAGTCATCTTGACACTTAGAATTTTTTTTTAATTTTTAAGTTACTTCTTGAACAAGTTACACTCAAATTCACCATTTCTCATGATTCAAAGATGAATTTGGGTATGGAATATGAAAAGAGGATGCTTAAATTGATGGTTGACCAAAGGTCTACTTGGTCAACTCCTGATTTTGCTGACTTTGGTCAAAATAACCAATTTGCCCCTTTTGATCAATTGAATTGTTTCCAATCCAAATTGAACCTCAATTTTCCAATCATAAATGCTTAATAACATGTGGTGAATCATGGAAACAAGCTTGGGTGAAAAAGTCAGAGAAATCCTGATTAAATCCAAAACCCTAGTTTTGTACCATGTACTAGGAGATAACTGATCAAGCTTCAAAACCCTAATTCCACTGGGAATCATGAGAGACTCTTTGATCAAATTTGATTCTAATGATGATAAGATAATGATGCTTCATGAATTGGCTCATCTAGACCCTAATTACTTCAACTTGGACCAAACCCTAAATTTTACTGATTCCTCAAAGGAGAGTGATGAATCATCTTCAAAACTCCACATCCTCTGGACATCTTGACCAATTTCTTATACAAAGACTTTTCAAATACCAATGAGATGTTGTAGCTTCCAAATCAAGACTTGTACATTGATCAATAGCCTTGCTCAAACAAAACCCTAATTTGACTGGTGAATCAAAAGAGAGATTCTTCTTATAATCAAACGCAAACTTCAATCCTCTGATGATCCAAAGAGATGGATAAAATATCTTGAGATATGCAATAACTTTTGAGCTTGAAAGATACGGAGGTTTAGATGATAAAGTTCTGCTTGAGCAACTTGTCAATGCAATCAACCTTCAAAACTGGAGGAAGACCTGATAACCAAAGTACTTTGATCCCATCACAATGTATGAATGTAATGCAATATGGTATTCATAATGAAACATAAGCCTAAATCAAGAGGGTAAATTTTGGGGTGTAACATGAAGAAGAACCGATATTTGAACATATAAAGATATGACAAGTAAAATCGATTTTTCATTCAACAAGGAGAATTTGTTGCACAACAACTAAAAGAAGAATGGAAAGAAGAAACATTCCTCCATCCAACTCCTGCTGTAACGCCCGCTTAAATATTTAGTCATTATTTGTTAACTTTGAATTATTATGGCATAACTAAGGCTATGTTAGCTTGACTGAGGGGGTGTGAGAACTTAGTATGATATGATAATTAGAGTAAGCTTTGAATAATATTATAATAATGATAATTCTGGTGAAGGGTGACATACTATTATTATTGTTTGTTAAATGGTATATTTGCCACTAATGACACTATTATTATTAATATTATAACTATTATTATTATTATTATTATTATTATTATTATTATTATTGGGATATAATAAGGAATAATAAGGAGAGTGGTAGAAGGAATTGGGTGAATTGTTTTCACGTGAAAAGAAGAGAATAGAGAGGAAGAGAGCTGGGGCGGGAGGGAAACAAGAGGAATTCCCACCGTTGTTGAAGAATCAAAGCTCTAAATTGAAGTAAGGGGGTGAATGGATTCTCTAAATGGTGATTAAACATGAGAGGATAGTGAGGATTACTTTCCCTCTTTAAATTTTGTGTATAATTGATGTTTATCCTTTCCATTGTTTGATTTTTGTTATATATATATGATTACCATAGAATTGTGAATGGTGTGATGTTATTACTGTGAATTTTGATAAGGATTGATGTTGTTAAGGGTTCTTCCGTAAAATCCTAAATCTGAAAATATGGGTTTATATAGATGATGAAAAATGATGTTTTAATGTAGGAAATTGTTATAGAATAAGTGCTCAAAATGAGTGAAAATTATTCTGATGCGAAAATAAAGTGTTTGAGGTCGCAGACTGCCGTTATTTGTAAGGCATGCAGTGTTACACATAATATAGGCAACATTACACGTAAGGCATGGACATTACGCGTAAGACAGGGCAGGACAATAGGGTGTTACGCGTAAGGCAGGGCAGGATAGTAAGGCATTACACGTAATGCATGTAGCATTACATGTAAGGCAGGGTAGAATAGCAAGGCAATACGCGTAATGTGTAACACCCCAAGTCTACCTAGCGGATAAAAATAAAATCAGAGTTCAAAACAAATAGGGTGCTACATTTACAACTTAAAATCAAACTTCATTTAATCGCATATAAAACAGATATATAATACTTAACTCAGATGAACCCATAACAACCGGATTTATCCTTCAAAATCAAAAAACTTTATATTGATAAGCAGCGGAATATACATACTCAGCTTCAATTCACTTAACATCTCTTATTCAGCTAAAAAAACATCAAGACAACAATTATTTCATGTATTCAAACAAAAAATTCAGCAACTGAAATGATAATCAATAACTAAACATCAAGCGTTCATCCCCCCAAGTGATACGTATCAGAGCGACAACACCGACTCGAACTAACGAAGGTAACAATTGTCCTTCTTGATTACCTGCACGTTACCAACATAGGGAAACATTCACATAGAAGGGGTGAGATATCGGACAATATAATAAGTCGTATGATAAATAATATATTAAATCAGATCATATAAAATCACCACTTCACAACTTACAGACAACTTTAATCACAATAGAACATCAACACGACATAACTACTAATTCACCGCTTTTAGATAATACTTGTCACAACAAGTTAACAATATAAAGCAACCACAAATATATAATCACCACAACTCAAGATGCAACATCAACTGCAACTCAATTACAATGCACATGCATGTGGTACCATTGGAGCAGAACTCCCATCTTAAAAATCTGCCAATAAATAGAGGCATCAACAAGGGATAAGCCTTCTTTGCAGTTTGCCAATCCATGCCATCATAGAGTATGCAAATATATATGACCCAATGAATGCACTAAAACATACTCACAACAATCATCATCCATCGCAAGGCATAAGCCCACATCGCCATTATTACCAGTAAATATGTGTAATTCATCATCATTTAATATTCCCTGCAACTTCGCATTACCAACAAGAATTCACAGTGACAATCACAACAACAACAACTCAACATAATTCAACATTGGCATAAGCCTACAACTTAATAATAATTCAACACTGGCCATAAGCCTACAACTTGATATTTCAACAACAACAATTAGTGCAACATTGGCATAAGCCTACAACTTATTATGTCACAACAACAATATCATATCAACAATAGTAATCCAACAACAAGATCAATTGGAAAACAACATTGGCCATAAGCCTACCAATTTATCTTGCAAATAAATAGCAGCATTTCGATATCAACATATCGACAACAATAATCCCACAACAACTCAACCACAACAACAACACAACAATAAGTCAACAACCATTTGACATTGGCCATAGGCCTACAACATAATATTGCCCATAATTATTCAGACAATTCTACACTATACCGGTTAATTACTTATCTAAATGCATATTTCTAATTACAAAACTTCTACAAATTGTTATAATATAATACTACATCATCAATATCATTGATATTATTATTATTATGAACCAAGCATTATCATAAGATCGTCATGTCATTATCATACTTCATCACCACAAAACATCATGGCGATTCAACGCGGGAAAAATAACTCTATCCTAACTTGGGTACTATAATTATCCTTCTTATCCCTCATTTTACTCCTTATAAATATAGTTCATCATGTTATCTTTCCAACGCTTCGAACGGCGCACCAAACAGAGTTGTTGTTCAAAAGTTATGGCCGTTACAAAATCTGCCAGAAATCTTGTTGTATGAGTCAACGCAAAACCTTGTATGAGTCGACGCATAGAATGAGTCGATGCAAAAATGACTACGAGTCGATGCAAAACTGTGTGACAACACTTCCTTTCCTGGTAGGTTGTATTGCACCGACCCCCCTTCAGTTTGAGTCGACTCAAACTCCAAAAACATGGTTTTTTTGCATTTTACTGCGATTTTCTGCAATTTCACTATATTAAGGGTCTTATAACTTCACCATATCATAGGTAATCATCATCTATTATTATTATATGTTTCTACATCAATTATACATCATTTGTGCATCATTATTCATCCTTAATTCATTGATTCCTCATCAAACAACAATATATAAAATTTCCAACACAAACAAAACAATTCTACAACCCAATTCCACATACCACTCATCACATACACTATTATAGAGTCAGAATCCCATCCTTACCTTGGATTGAAGTTTTCTCTTTATTTTTCCGATCGAATTCCGCTTTTCCTCTTTTCCTCTTCTCTGTAACTTCTACGTTCCTTTCTTTCTTCCAACCCTTATTTTTGTTCTACTTGACAAAACCTATTTTTCCTTACTGTCACTTCTAATTTATATTATTATAATCAAACTTAATAATAATAATATTTCTATTGGGCATAATTCTCACACCTCCTTAATACTACATACCACCATATAAATAAGCCTGACAACTTAATCTTATATTATTCCGTTAACTCCAACATTATTATTATTATTATTATTATTAATCAACTAGTTAATTAATTAATAATAATCTAACAACTTATACCAACAATTCTCAACATCTCATAACTTCAACCAATAATCCAAAAATAATTTAATTAAATAATTAATTAAATTAACGAGCGTTACAACTCTCCTCCATAAGAATATTTTCGTCCTCGAAAATTTACTCAATACTACCACTCTTAACGCGAATTTCGCATCACACTCTCTGATCTCCAAGTCGCATCCGACAACACTTCGACCACTACTTTCTCGACATAACAATAGCTCAACACGATTTAAATCAAATTATACATGCTAATCATTCAACACCTTCGTGACATAATCGTTAATAACTTATCAACCACTTCAACCATATCTTGACATATCAACATTTAAAGTAGTAACAATCATAACACACTTATACCTGAATATACAACATCACATTATCATCCTAACAATATTTCCAACACCAAAACACATATGCAATTTCATTCCCATATATACATATGTATGTCAATTATCAACACAATATCAACAACTCCATTCATATCGTCGTATCACCCTGATAGTGACATCAACATATCCAACATGATTAACTTCATCATATTATGGAGTACTATCCATCATTTATGGTAACTAACAACATCACAACAACGGGAACAAAATTATTATAACATCAACTTAACAATATAACTCAACAAATATACACACAACTCACCATCAACTAACAACCACAATAATTTCCTTATAGGATCAACTACTATCTTCGAGATATCACAACACCTTGGGACATCATCCATACATCAACAAACTACCAAATCAAGTATGTAGAGTGGTATACTCATAACAACTGTGCCACATACGCTTCAGTTGCACAACTCTGATAATCCATCTTAAGTCATCGTCCTCATTAAAGTTTCTGTCAACTATACCGTTTATAAATCTCATTCTAGTTTTAGACTTTCCTCAAGATCCACCATAAAACCATAATTCACTTGATATTCTCAATCTTTCACTTTGCGACGTTAGCTCGCATATAAACCTGCTACTCTGAATTGTTCAATACGCCTCAACTCTTTCTTAGCCACTCTTCACACAAATTGGTGAGCGACTATATCATGATACATCATCAACCACTTCACTCCCCATTAAGATGGAAAGACAAGTCTATACCATCCAACACGATCCTGTCTACTATCAACAAGAGATTAAGGGTGATCAGTTTCTCAATTTGTTAATAGATAGCAGACAACCATAATGGAGTATAAACCATCGTTACCAAACTACAATGGTATTCCTTTCGAACTTGTACTCAAGTCACCTAAAGCACCATAATTCAATAATTTTCAATGAGGCTTACAAATACTTCCACAATTTCCCTCTCATTCGATTTTGTCAATGAGACACCAACGCTCAACATATTACACGGTCCACGTTACACTCACTAAGCCTCACACGAAGGTTAAGTATCCTCCAACTCAAGAATTACTTTCTTCATCTCCGCATCATCAGGAATACAAATTCGATTACAGAATCTTAACACACCCGCGCATCTAACTCGAAATCATCATTCTCAGACTAATTGAGTCCATCCATCGAATCTACCAATTTCTCATCTAACTTCTGAGCTTCTTTGATATTATCCATAAAATCATTGTTAATCTTCAACATCCCCAACATAACACTCTTCAGTGTCACCTCGCAAACTAAGCTCATATCTCTAAACTATTCAATTAATTCCAATTCTTTAACCAACATTGCCGACATATGTAAAGTCTTTCGACTTAAAGCATCAGCCACGAAATTTTCTTTACCTTAGATGATAATTCAAACCAAAATCATAACCTTCCAACAACTCCAACCATCTTCGTTGTCTCCTATTCAATTCCTTATGATCAAATAAATACTTTAAACTCTTATGGTCACTAAATACTTCAAATCTAGAACCAAAAAGATAATGTCTCCAAATCTTCAACATAAACACCACTGCTGCTAACTCTAAGTCACTCATAGGATACTTCTTCTCATGAACTATGAGTCATCTAGAATCACAAGCAACAACTTGTCCATTCAGCATTAGCACACCACTAAGTCCCATCTTAGACGCATTCATAATACACTACAGATGACTCACTCGGATTAGGAAAAACCAATACCGGAGCAGTCATTAATTTTTTTCTTTAGTTCTATAAAACTTTCTTCACATACAACATCACATACTTGAAATGATGAACGACTATCCTTTTTAATGTCGAACATCTCATTTCTCAACTTATTCTCCAACAACATATTATGCTAGACCTCGTCTCGAACAACTGCGATAATAATCATTTATACCCAAAGAGCCCCTAGTTCTGTAAACGACTTCAGAATTTCTCCATATAGGAATGCATCAAACATATTTGAAAACACTTTCATGTGATATAATATATTTCTATCTCCTCATAGGTTCAAACGGAGCACCAATCCGATACTCAGAACACAAGATATGAATTTCAAAAGTTAGCCGAAAATGCGAACATCGACGTCATGCAGCGACATACTATTACACACCTTACCATAATGTTAGAACAAAATTTCATTGTACCAGTACCAACACTTACCATTATTTAAATCGTACTCATCTTCTCACATTTTCGACTCTGACTCGCAATTCGAAATATTCCAACAACTTCACAACTTTTACAATCACTCACAAGGATCCCACGACAAGGTCTACATTAATCTATCACTCTATCATCATTCAAACATCGACATCATACGCAAGGGCTACTTAAATCGACAACTTCGCGGTCCATCAGCAGTACTGAAACATCGTAACTTTCTAAATTCAATCTTCTAAAAATCATCCTTGTTACTTAACAACCACCTTCTGAAACATCAGGGATTTACACTTTACTCGTATATCAACCACTATTACATTGCTCCTCATCCTTCGAGAAGTAAATGCCAACAATGTCTAATCATCCTCCCTTAAGACGTTCCAACTTGATTAACAAACAAAGTCTTTAATCCATGTCACCTTCGAATTCAGGAAACAACAAAACTTCAACAATACTTACACTGTCGCCATACTGAACCAACATCTTACAACTGAAACCTATTCGAGAATTAAAGCTTCTACCCTACTTATATTCAAACATGTTCCTGCATACAACCGCGTAGAAAAGCAAGAAAACACCGACAGTTTTCAACACACTTGTCGCGTACTAAGGAACAAACAACATTAGAAAACTTGGCCGGACGGACCGACTTGCTTTGATACCACTAATGTAACACCCCAATTCTACCCGCGGATAATAATAAACTCAGAGTTCAACACAAATAGGGTGCTACATTTACAAATTAAAATCAAACTTCATTTAATCGCATATAAAACAGATACATAATACTTAACTCGGATGAACCGATAACAACCTGATTTATCCTTCAAAATAAAACAACTTTATATTGATAAGAAGCAGAATATTCATACTCAGCTTCAATTCACTTAGCATCTCTTATTCAGCTAAAACAACTTCAAGACAACAATTATTTCATGTAATCAACCTAAAAATTCAGCAACTGAAATGATAATCAAAAACTAAAGATCAAGCGTTCATCCCCCTGAGTGCTGCGTATCAAAGCGACAACACCGACTCGAACTAACGAAGGTAAAAACTGTCCTTCTTGATTACCTGCATGTTACCAATAGAGGGCAACATTCAAACAGAAGGGGTGAGATATCCGACAATATAATAAGTTGTATGATAAATAATATATTAAATCAGATCATATCACCACTTCACAACTTACAGACAACTTTAATCACAACAAAACATCAACACAACATAACTATTAATTCGCCGCTTTTAAATAATACTTGTCACAACAAGTCAACAACATAAAGCAACCACAAATATATCATCACCACAACTCAAGATGCAACATCAACTGCGACTCAATTACAATGCATATGCTTGTTGTACCATTGGAACAAAACTCACATCTTAAAAATATGCCAATAAATAGAAGCATCAACAAGACATAAGCCTTCTTCGCAGTTTACCAATCCAGGCCATCATAGAGTATGCAAATGTATATGACTCAATGAATGCACTAACCCATACTCACAACAATCATCATCCATCGCAAGGCATAAGCCCACATCGCCATTATTACCAGTAAATAGAGGTAATTCATCATCATTTAAAATTCCACGCAACTTCGAATTACCAACAAGAATTCACAGTGACAATCACAACAACACCACAACTCAACATAATTCAACATGAAGATGTGAAAAACACAAGAAGGGGGGTTGAATTGTAAAACTTAAATCAAAAGCTTAAACAACACTGTATTTTTATCCTGGTTCATTTGATCTCAAACTACTCCAGTCCACCCGTCAAGTTGATTTCGCCTCTCTCCAACGAGGTCTTAATCCACTATATTCAAAGGATTACACAACAACTTTAACAACTGTTAAAGCCTTCTTGAGTATAACCACAAACCGGTTTATCTCAAGAAAATCTCTTTACAAATAATTGAACAATAATGTGTTTGATGTTTTCTAATAAAACAGTATACCACAACTGTGATAATACACAAATTTAAGCTTAGAATGAAACAGGATTTGCTAGAGCGTTTGAGTAAGCGTGGTTGGAAAGCTTAGCAAATTGTATGAGTGCGTGCTTGTAGAATATTAGCCTTTTCTTTTCTCACACAGACTTGTTTATATACCCAAGACAAAGATACGTTGTTGTCCATAAATCACTTTCAATGATAATAACGTTCTTTCCTTTTTGAGAAGATCTTGTCTTAAAGAGAGCCGTTAGCAATTAATCTGTCTTGAATGCTTAGTAACGCTTCAGAGTGTTCTTTATGATAATCAGAGTGTTCTTTGCTTTAGCTTATGCTGACGCTTCTGAGTGCTGATTACTTGGTAAGGATCTTGATCAGAGTCAGAGTGTATATGTTTATGCGCAGATTCTGGTCATTAAGCTTCAGCGTATGATCTGGTAACTGAAGTAGTGAAAAACACAAGAAGGGGGGGGGGGGGGGGGGGGTTGAATTGTAAAACTGAAAATCAATGCAATGAACAAGATATTTTTATCCTGGTTCGTTTGATCTCAAACTACTCCAGTCCACCCGTCAAGGTGATTTCGCCTCTCTCCAACGAGGTCTTAATCCACTATATTCAACTGAATATTACAGACTGCTTTAACAACTGCTAAAGCCTTCTTGATGCAAACCACAACCCAGTTTGTCAAGGAAACACTTTCTTACAAGGAAGATAAATCTAAGTGCGTGAATGTTTTCTAGAAAACTGTATCACAACTGTGATGTATACACAACTTAAAGCTTAGAAACTAGATTGCTAAACAATGATTGAATAAAAGAATGTGTAGTGTTTAGCAAACTGAGAGAAGGAAGATTATGATCAGCTTTTAGGCGTGTAAAGAGTTGGAGAGCATTAGCCAATTCAATCTTCAAAGTCTTGTTTATATAGCACTGAGATGTTGAACGTTGGAGCAATATCCTTGATTCAATGCTAATAACAAACTTTCCTTATCGAGCAGATCTTGTCTGGAATGAGGCCGTTGGTATTAATTTGCTTTCAATGCACAGTACCGTTGCTTACTTAATGCAAGTTCTGGCTTGGCTCATTCTGATTCTGCTTAGCTGCTGATGAACTGTTGTGTTTCTTTATCAGAGTGTTGAGCGCAGTTCTTGTTCATCGGACTTCAGCATACACGTGAGTTAATCTTCTGATTCTGACATTCTGATATGGCAACTTCTGATGCTGATGTCAGGAACCAAATTTCTGATGCTGATTAGGTGTGATCTTGCTTATACCAATCAGAGTATCTGCAAATCAGAATGTAATAATTTAGGCAGCAGATAGTTCATACATGAATCATATAAATAATATATCTTTTCACTTTGTTATCATCAAAACTTAAACATAGGGTAGTAGATTCAAACTTTGTTCTAACAATCTCCCCCTTTTTTATGATGACAAAAACTAGATATTTTTAAATGAAAATAACGTGAAAAGGTATCAGAGAGATGCATCAGAGTAAGAGGTTATCAAAGATAAGGGATAAAGAGATATCAGAGTTGAGAGATACTCCCCCTGAGTTTATTACTTCCCTTTTTGATTACAAGTGTTCTTCAGGATCAGATCTTTTTGCCTTTCTTTGAACATCAGATTATCAGAGTCTTTGACTATCGGAAGCTTTAGATCAGCATATCAGAGCAGAGCTTCAGATCAGCGTATCAGAGCTTTTCTTGTCAGAGCTTTGCTTTGGATCAGAGTATCAGAGCGGATCAGAGCTTCAGAGCTTTTAGTCTTCAGAGTGTCCAGGAGCTTCCTTGTACCTGTAGACTTTAAGCAAAACAGAAAACATTTTCAAGTATAATAGAGTTAGAATGTTCGAGAATTTCTGTCTTAGTAAACCGTTATTGTTTAAAATATCATTCTTGTTCTCCCCCTTTTTGTCAGCAATCAAAAAGTGTAGGTGATGTGCTAAAACAATTAAGATCAGAAAAACTTGTCATATTAAAAAGGTTCAGAATTAAACAAAACATATTCAAACAGTACATCAGATAATCAGAGAAAACATGAAAAAGACATGAATGAAAAAACTAAGGTTGGGGAGGAAAGCGTGTGAACAGGTTCTCCAGCATGGCTTTGATCTGATCAGCAGTCTCATTCTGCTTGTGCACCATGCTGACAACAGTGTCAATCTTGCTATCCTGCACATCCATTCTTTCTTTCATCTTCTGGTCGTTTTCATCCATCCTCTGCTGCAGACGCATGTCATTCAGCTTCAGCTCTTCCAGAGTCTGCCTGTCCAAGGCAGCTTGAGAAACATCAGAAGCAGGAAGCTTCTGAGAGATTTCTGCAACATCTTCTGCTTGACTTGCTTCAGCTTGAATGGTCTTGTCTTCTTCTGGTTGCACATTTGAAGCTAGCTATTTCTCAGACCAAGGTTCACTATCCAGAGGGAGCACAGCTTCCTGAGGCAGCTGACCTACAACTTCCTTCAGCAGCTTGCTGAAGTTCTGTTGTGCCTGCTCATAGTTGATATCCTGCAACTTGAGGGCTTCAGCACGCACCCAAAGTCTGAATTGTGACCAGAGCTGGTCAGAGGCAGCTGGGTCAATCATTCTAGGACATACTTGCTTCAGAGATGCAATCCATTGCTGCAAACCTGTTTCAAAATTCATAATACCAGAGCCAACATCTGGTTGTTTTGGTTTTGGGATGGCTATTTTATGTTTCAGATCAGCAAGACGGTCAAGGCTGGTTAAGTCTATGAAGGTCCTGCTGGGGTTTTCGGTGGTTTGCTTGGCAGCTGTTTGTTTTAGAGATGGAGTGGGAGAATCAGAAATTATGATTGGACTGTTTGGTGTTTTGGGAGTATTTGGTGGTGTAGATTCTGGCGAGGATGGCAGCTGGGCCATGGTGACTGTTGTTCCACATGGCAGCTGGATTGCCAGAGGTTGTGGTTCAGATGATTGAGGTGAATGAGGTTCAGAAGGTGGAGGAGTTTGAGTTTCAGAGTGATGAAACTCAGGTTGAGGTGATGGTGGATGAATTTCTAGTTGAGGAGAGGGAGACGCAATTGTTGGTTGAGGAGAAGTTATTGGAATTTCTGGTTGTTCAGGGATAAGGGGTTCTTCTGGAATGGATGAGAGAGGTTGTTGTTGTTCTGGTTCTTCAGCAGATTGTTGTTGTTCTGGTTGTGGAGGAGGGACAATTTGTGGTTCAGAGTTTGGATTGGAGGAGTGATCAGAAGTGTGTTGATCAATGTCAGACAGCACTTTGTCAATTGCTGATGTTGTTGAGATTGTTGGTTTGGGATGTTTGGTTCTGGGTCTTCTGAGTTTTAATGCCTCAGAAGGGTCATCTTCTGGTTCAGTTTCATCTATTGTTGGGATGGGGATTGAGATTCTATGAGAGGTTGGAGGTGGAATAGATGTTGGAATAGTAGAAGAATTTAAAACAGAAGCAGCAGATAAATTACCTCTTTTCTTGGGTGTCTGCTGGGATGATCCTTCTGAAGGTGCCTTCCTCTTCTTCGTCTTCTTCAGAGTCACTTCTGGTTGAAGTTGATGCAGATCTTTGATATTCAGATTTGGATTTGTACCATCTACCTTGGACGCGTCTAAGTATCTGAGAACCACCTCTGGTTTAGATTCTATCTCAAAAAATAAAGGAAAGTCACTCAGTGGAACTCTTCTGCTGGTGATATCAGCAATAGGAGTAGCTCTGGGTTCCTTTTTGATATTCTCTATCAACTTCATTTTCTTCAAGTTCTTCGCGTTCAGAGGCTTCCCAACCGTTGGTTCAATGGTGCTTAACTCTTGAGCTTCTATCAGATGCTCTATCAGCCTATTCTCTGTCAGAATATCAGATATCAACCTTCCAAAGGGTATCTAATCCCTCTTTGTTCTTTCTTCTTCCCTGGTTTCCTTCACGCTTGTTCTGAGGTGGTTGAACAGAAGATGAGCCAAGTTAATTTTTACCTTCTGATTGATAAAGTAGATCAGAAACTGCTGATCCACATTTATGTAATCAGGGGAACTAGTTGGCTTCCTATGGTTGAAGCACCCCAGAATTATCTTTGCCCAAACTCTGTGATGATCCTTCAGATCTTTGATCTTGCTGCTGGGCACCCCATGGGTGAAAATCCTTTCAGCTATCACGCCCACGTCAGCACATCTCTCAGCCGTATCAATACAGCGGACGCCACCGCCACTTTAGCCTATTAACCTTGCTATGTGATCCTCAGTGATCACAATCTGCTTCCCCATAACGAAGGAGGTGACTAGATGCGTTGAGGCCTTCGCATGGATCCAGAACTCCTTGACTAACATAGGGAATGTTGGTCCAACCAACCTGTCAAAATACCTTTCCCATTTCTGTGCCCTAACTTCTTCTGTTAGGTCAAAATCGTTCTCCTTCAAGCTTCCAAAATCAATGATCAATTCAGATAACACTTCAAGATTCTTCACAGGAGTGAGGAGTGTTCTGAATGGCACTTGATACTGTTCAGATGATGCTTTCTTTTGAGGACCTGCAGAAGCACTGCTGGAGGTTGCCATGTTCACACTAAAATATTTTGAGAAGAAACTGAGAAAAAGGGTTTGCAAGAGATGAACACAGAAAAATGCAGAGAATGCTTGAGAATTAGTGAGAAACTGTAAAGAATTAGAATGAGAGGTTAATGTGTTTAAATAGAGTTCATAATATTTTGAAGAAATAAACGTTTTGAAGAAAGAGAAAAATCATGATTGCGTTTTAAAAGCATGATTACTGTTATTAAATGCTTGCTGATTTTGGGGGATTTGAGAAAGATACTTAAAAACGGTTACCAAACATGTGTCTCAATGCACCCAATCAGCGTTTTGCCTTCTCAGAAGCGTGCACGCGTTCTGCTTCAGAGATTTGCTGATGATTGGATGACACTTGTTTGATGTAGTGATCAGCACGTCTGTCTTTGAGCTTAGACTCTCAGATCTTTAGACTTGCATCTGATACAACCTGCATGTTCTATCTTTCTGAAAGAAGATTGATCAGAAGTTCACAGTAAAACAATTACGTTCTGAAGATAAATATATGGAATTAAAACATTTTCACTCTGGGCAGACTTTCATGCTGAGATGTTTCAGAATGAAATTAAACCTATCTTCTGAAAGGGGTTTAGTAAAGATATCAGCCCATTGATGGTCTGTATCTAAATTTTAAATTCAAAATTCCTTTCTGAATATAGTCCCTAATGAAGTGATGTTTTATTTCTATATTCTTAGCTCTAGAATGTAAAATGGGATTCTTACTTAAGCAAATAGCAGAAGTATTATCACAGAGTATAGGAATGTTACTCTCAAAAATCTGGAAGTCTTCAAGCTGACTTTTCATCCAGAGCATTTGTGTGCTACATCCTGCTGCTGCTATGTACTCAACTTCTGCTGTTGATAGCACAATTGTTGATTGCCTTTTGCTGGACCAAGAGATCAGATTTTCTCCCAGAAACTGGCAGCTTCCAGAAGTACTTTTACGCTCCACTCTGTCTCCAGCAAAATCAGCATCGCAGTAGCCTACTAAACTGTAATCACTAGATTTTCTATAAAACAAACCCAAATTAGTAGTACCTTTCAGATACTTGAAAATTCGCTTAACAACTGTTAAGTGAGATTCTCTAGGATCTGATTGGAATCTAGCACAAATACAAACACTGAATAATATGTCAGGTCTTGAAGCAGTCAGATAGAGGAGAGAACCAATCATACCTCTGTAGACTTTCTGTTCTACATTTTTGCTTACCTCTTCTCTTTCCAGAATGCACGTGGGATGCATTGGAATCTTTGATGGCTTACATTCTGAGAGGTCAAATTTCTTCAGAAGATCTCTGATGTATTTGCTCTGATGAATGTAAGTTCCCTCTGGAGTTTGATTGATCTGAATTCCTAGAAAGAATTTCAGTTCCCCATGAGGCTCATCTCAAATTCTGCCTGCATACACTCAGCAAATTTTCTTCCAAGAGAAGGATTAGTAAAACCAAAAATAATATCATCAACATAAATTTGACAGACTAATATGTCATTCTTAACTGATTAACAGAATAAGGTAGTGTCCACCTTCCCTCTGGTGAATTCATTTTCTAACAGAAAGTTACTTAGCCTTTCATACCAAGCTCTGGGAGCTTGTTTCAGACCATATAGTGACTTCTTTAGTTTGAAAACATGTTCTGGATGTTTTGTATTTTCAAAACCAGGGGGTTGGTGTACATAAACTTATTCTTCTATATAACCATTTAAGAATGCACTTTTGACATCCATCTGATACAGAGTGATGCCTCTATTAACCACAAATGAAATTAAAAGTCTGATAGATTCTAACCTGGCGACTGGGGCAAAGGTTTCTGTATAGTCTATCCCCTCTTGCTGACTATAACCTTGTGCAACCAGTCGTGCCTTGTTTCTGATGACTTCACCTTGTTCATTTAGCTTGTTTCTGAACACCCATCTTGTTCCAATGACGTTGAATCCTTTTGGTCTGGGAACAAGATCCCATACGTCGTTTCTGGTGAATTGATTCAGCTCTTCTTGCATTGCCAGAATCCAGTCATTATCCAGAAGTGCTTCATCAATAGAAGAAGGTTCAATCAGAGACACAAGTCCCATGAGAGTTTCTTCAGAGTTTCTGAAGCTTGCTCTTGTTCTGATTGGATCTTCCTTTCTTCCTAAGATAGTCTCTTCTGGATGATCCAAGCTGCTTCTGGGTAATCTCTTCTTAGGTTGATCAGCAGCTGTTGTAGGATTGCTAGCAGTGCTCCTTTCAGACGTTGAAGGAGTGTCTGTGTTGATAGCTTCTGATGACTTGTCTTCAGAACCTGTAAATTCAATTTCCATACCTGCAAAAACTTCATTCTGCTTTGACTTTTCAGAGTCAAGCTTATCATCAAAACGAATACTGATTGATTCTTCCACAATCTGTGTTTCTGTATTGTATACTATGTACCCTCTTGAGCGTTCAGAGTATCCTAACATAATACACTTCTGTGCTTTAGAGTCAAACTTGTTCAAATAGTTCTTTGTATTTAACATAAAACAGGTACATCCAAATGGATGAAAATATGAAATGTTGGGCTTTCTGTTCTTCCACAATTCATATGGAGTCTTGTCCAGAATAGGTCTTATTGAGATTCTATTCTGAATGTAGCACGCTGTGTTTATTGCCTCTGCCCAGAAGATCTTAGCAACGTTTGTCTCATTGATCATGGTTCTGGCCATTTCTTGCAATGTTCTGTTCTTTCGTTCTACAACTCCATTTTGTTGGGGAGTTCTAGGACAAGAGAAATCATGCAGAATGCCTCTGTCATTAAAGAATGACTCAAAATCTTTATTTTCAAATTCTCCACCATGATCACTTCTGACTTTAACGATTCTAAGATCCTTTTCATTCTGAACTTTGTTACAGAAGGTAACAAACACAGAGTGTGACTCGTCCTTGTGTCTTAAGAGCTTTACCCATGTCCATCTGCTATAGTCATCTACGATTACTAACCCATACTTCTTGCCACTGACTGAAGCAGTTTTAACTGGTCCAAATAAGTCAATGTGCAGAAGTTCTAATGGCTTAGAGGTAGAAACAACATTTTTGGATTTAAAAGAAGGTTTTGCAAACTTGCCTTTCTGACATGCTTCACACAGAGCATCTGAATTGAACTTCAAATTAGGAAGTCCTCTGACCAGATTGAGTTTGTTAATCTGAGATATTCTTCTCATACTAACATGCCCCAATCTTCTGTGCCAGATCCACTGCTCGTTGTTAACAGACAGAAGGCACTTTACATTCTAACTCTTTAGTTCAAAAAGTTTGATTTTGTAAATGTTGTTTTTCCTCTTACCATTAAACAGGATAGTCCCATCTTTCTGACTAACAGCTTTACATGATTTTTGATTAAAGATTATATCATAACCGTTATCACTTAATTGACTTATGGATAACAGATTATGTATTAATCCATCTACTAGCAGCACATTATTAATAGAGGGAAGATTTCCATTACCTACAGTTCCAGAGCCAATTATCTTTCCCCTCTGATTGCCTCCAAAGCCAACGTGGCCTCCAGGCTTAAGTTCCAGGCTTTGGAACATATGCCTTCTTCCCGTCATGTGTCGCGAGCATCCAGAGTCCAGGTACCATGACTGGTGTTTCTGACTTGCTGCTAAAGATATCTGCAACATGTATTATTTTATCCTTAGGTACCCAGATTTTCTTGGGTCCTGATTTGTTAGTTTTACCAAAACTCTGATTGAATTTTGGTTTCACAGAGTGCTTACTGCTAGTGTATTTAATATCATGTGTGTGACCATACACAAAATGTGAATTCAGAGGAGTGTGTTTAATGGTTAAGTCCATGACATTCTTTGGTGTAGGAACCTTACCTTGGTATCCTATTCCTTTCCTGCCGTTTCTGCTAACTCCATAGATCATTGAAGCCATTTTGCTTCTATCTATGCTTTTAGCAAGGAACTTATGGAAACTGTGATCATACTCCTTGATGATCTCATCAGTGTTGCTGGGAGTTTCAGAAATTGGTTCCTTCTGAGAGTTTTGTAAAGTATTTTCTAATTTTGAAATCTTATTTCTCAGCTCAGAATTCTCCAATTTGAGACTCTCAGTCTTATTAGAGTCAGATTCAAGATTCCTTTTCAGGTCTCTGAATTTAACTCTAATTTGCTGATACCGTTCCAGAATCTCATTAAGGCTTTCAGCAAGTTCAGCCTTGGTAAAATTAACAGCAAAGTTAGGAAATACCTCTTCAGTATCTGATTCTGAGTCTGATTCAGAAGCTTCACTATCTTCTGAGATGTTAGCCATGAGAGCTATGTTTGCCCTCTCATCATCTGATTCTGAGTCAGCTTCAGACGAGTCAGAGTCATCCCATGTAGCCATGAGACTTTTCTTCTTCTCTCTTCCAAACTTCTTTTTGGGCTTTTCCCTCTGAAGCTTTGGGCAGTCACTCTTGTAGTGTCCTTGCTCATTGCACTCATAGCAGATGATGTCCTTGGTGTTTGGCTTTTTGCTACTAGAGGAGCCTTCAGATCTTCTATATCCAGAGGAAGAATCTGTCCTTCTGTATCTGGAAGAAGACTCGTTTTGATCAGATCTTCTGGGATTCCTGAACTTTCGTTGTCTTTGCTTCCACAGTTGATTTACTCTTCTGGAAAGGAGGGAGAGTTCGTCTTCTTCTGATGAGGATCCATCAGATGTTTCTTCAACTGCCTGCAAAACTTTAGACTCAGATTTTTTGTTAGATTTTAATGTTAAAGGCTTACCTTGCTTCTGAGGCTCGTCAGCTTCTAGCTCTATCTCATGACTTCTGAGGGAGCTGATAAGTTCCTCCAGAGTGATTTTGTTGAGATCTTTAGCTAGCTTCAGAGCTGTAACCATTGGTCTCCACTGATTAGGTAAACTTCTGATGATTTTCTTGACATGGTCAGCAGTAGAGTATCCTTTGTCCAGAACCTTGAGACCAGCTACCAGAATCTGGAATCTTGAGAACATTGTTTCAATGGATTCAGATTCTTCCATTTTGAATGCCTCATACTTCTGAATGAGCGCCAGAGCTTTAGTTTCTTTGACCTGAACGTTGCCCTCATGCGTCATTCTGAGTGAGTCAAAAATGTTCTTTGTTGTGTCTCTGTTGGAGATCTTTTCATATTCAGTATAGGAGATGGCGCTGAGGAGGATGGTTCTGGCCTTGTGGTGATTCTTGAAGTCACGCTTTTGTTGGTCAGACATTGTTTTTCTATCAATCTTCTGACCGCTTGCATTCACAGGGTGCGTGTATCCATCTGTCACCATATCCCACAGATCAGCATCATGTGCCAGAAAGAAGCTTTCAATTCTGTCTTTCCAGTAATCAAAGTTTTCTCCATCAAAGACTGGAGGTTTGCCACTGAATCTGTCTCTGTCCTCATTGTTGTCATTGCTGGTGTGAGAGTAGTTTCCTACCATTGTGTTTTTCTGACGTTGGATCTTGTACTGACACGGTTAAGTGTTTTAGCTCAGAACCAGGCGCTCTGATGCCAATTGAAGTAGTGAAAAACACAAGAAGGGGGGGTTGAATTGTAAAACTGAAAATCAATGCAATGAACAAGATATTTTTATCCTGGTTCGTTTGATCTCAAACTACTCCAGTCCACCCGTCAAGGTGATTTCGCCTCTCTCCAACGAGGTCTTAATCCACTATATTCAACTGAATATTACAGACTGCTTTAACAACTGCTAAAGCCTTCTTGATGCAAACCACAACCCGGTTTGTCAAGGAAACACTTTCTTACAAGGAAGATAAATCTAAGTGTGTGAATGTTTTCTAGAAAACTGTATCACAACTGTGATGTATACACAACTTAAAGCTTAGAAACTAGATTGCTAAACAATGATTGAATAAAAGAATGTGTAGTGTTTAGCAAACTGAGAGAAGGAAGATTATGATCAGCTTTTAGGCGTGTAAAGAGTTGGAGAGCATTAGCCAATTCAATCTTCAAAGTCTTGTTTATATAGCACTGAGATGTTGAACGTTGGAGCAATATCCTTGATTCAATGCTAATAACAAACTTTCCTTATCGAGCAGATCTTGTCTGGAATGAGGCCGTTGGTATTAATTTTCTTTCAATGCACAGTACCGTTGCTTACTTAATGCAAGTTCTGGCTTGGCTCATTCTGATTCTGCTTAGATGCTGATGAACTGTTGTGTTTCTTTATCAGAGTGTTGAGCGCAGTTCTTGTTCATCAGACTTCAGCATACACGTGAGTTAATCTTCTAATTCTGACATTCTGATATGGCAACTTCTGATGCTGATGTCAGGAACCAAATTTCTGATGCTGATTAGGTGTGATCTTGCTTATACCAATCAGAGTATCTGCAAATCAGAACGTAATAATTTAGGCAGCAGATAGTTCATACATGAATCATATAAATAATATATCTTTTCACTTTGTTATCATCAAAACTTAAACATAGGGTAGTAGATTCAAACTTTGTTCTAACAGTAACTTCAGCGTGTAGCACATGTTATTGATCTTCTGATGCTGATATGATTTTCTGATGCTGATTCCATCAGAACTTCTGTAAACACAAACCATAATTTTAAGTAGCATATATGTCTTATATATAAGTCTTTCAATTTATTTATTCTTGTATTTTGTTATCATCAAAACTCTAATCAAGGTTTGTAGAATCAAACTATGTTCTAACAATCTCCCCCTTTTTTATGATGACAAAAACCATATTTTTTCAATTAAAAATAAAGAATAAAAAGGTATCAGAGTTAAGAAGAGAAACTCCCCCTGAGTTGATTACTTCCCTTTATTTCCATGAGTCTTTTGGGCATCAGAACTTTACTGTACTTTACTGTATCTTTCGTCAGAATTTTGTACCTGTTCACGCTTTTCAGAAGAAACAAATTCAAATAGATCAGAATGTCAGAATGTTTGAGACTTATGTCTCAGTAATCCGTTATTGAAAAATATCATTCTTTCTCCCCCTTTTTTGTCAGTTATCAAAAAGCACAAATAATCAGAGTCAAAAATGCATTTATATTGAAAACCATAAGTAATGATAAGTTCAGAACAATATAAAAATATTACAGATAAACAAGTAAAAACAACAAGGAAATTCTAAGAGGGAGGTGGAAGTCGTGTGAACAAAGCCTCCAACATGCCCTTGATCTGATTGTTAGTTTCCTGTTGCTGGGTTAACATGCTTGATATTGCATCAATTTTGGTGTTAGAAGCGTTCTGTAAGGTTCTTCATATTGTTCAGATGAAACAGTTTTCTGGGAACCTGAAGTAGGAATGCTGGAAGAAGCCATGTTCACATGAAGGTTTTTGTGAAAAAGATTGAAAGGGTTTTGTGAATGCAAAATGAAAACAACAAGTTTGTAGAGAAAATGATAGTGTAGGTAAAAGAGTGTAAGTGGTGCGAAGTGTGTTTAAATAGATTTCTAAAAAGGTTTTGAAAACATAAACGGAAAGAGAGAGAAATTAATAATGATTATTAGCATTTAATGATAGCTGATTTTAGGAGATTCAGACAGATATTTGGAACGGTTACCCATGACATGTGTCTCAATGCATCCAATCAGCGCTTTTTCCTTTTCAGAAACATGAACGCGTGTTCAGCCTCAGAAAATAGCTGATGACTGGATGACACTTGTTTGCTTGAGTGAATTGCACACTTCTATCCTTGAAATGAAGCGCTCAGATCTTTCTGGATAGATTCTGATACAATCTGCAGTTCTAAAGTTCTGAAAGAAGATTGATCAGTAGTTCACAGTGAAATAAACAAAGTTCTGAAGGTTAAGATATGGAATCAAAAATTTTTTATTCTGGGCAGAGCTTCATGCTGAGATGTTTCAGAATGAAGTTGAACCTATCTTCAGAAAGAGGTTTTGTAAAAATATCAGCCCATTAATGGTCTGTGTTAATAAATTTAAAATTTAAAAACCCCTTTCTGAATATAGTCCCTAATAAAATGATGTTTTATTTCTATATGCTTAGCCCTAGAATGCAGAATTGGATTTTTACTAAGACAAATAGCAGAAGTATTGTCACAGAGGATAGGAATGTTACTCTCAAATATCTGGAAGTCCTCAAGTTGACTTTTCATCCAGAGCATTTGTGTGCTGCATCCAGCTGCTGCTATGTATTCAGCTTCTACTGTTGATAGAGCAATTGTGGATTGTCTTTTGCTGGACCAAGAGATCATATTTTCTCCCAGAAACTGGCAGCTTCCAGAAGTGCTTTTTCGTTCTACTCTGTCTCCAGCAAAATCAGCATCACAGTATCCTACTAAGCTGTAATCACTTGATTTTCTATAAAACAAACCCAGATTAGTAGTACCTTTCAGATACTTGAAAATTCGCTTAACTGCTGTTAAGTGAGATTCTCTAGGATCTGATTGGAATCTAGCATAAATGCAAACACTGAATAAAATGTCAGGCCTTGAAGCCGTCAGATAGAGAAGAGAACCAATCATACCTCTGTAGACCTTCTGTTCTACCTTTTTACTTACCTCTTCTCTTTCCAGAACGCACGTGGGATGCATTGGAATCTTTGATGGCTTACATTCTGATAGATCAAATTTCTTCAGAAGTTCTCTGACATATTTTCTCTGATGAATGTAAGTTCCTTCTGGGGTTTGATTAATCTGAATGCCCATAAAGAATTTTAGTTCCCCCATTAGGCTCATCTCAAATTCTGCCTGCATACATTTAGAAAACTTTCTTCCCAGAGAAGGTTTAGTAGATCCAAATATGATGTCATCAACATAAATCTGACATACTAAAATGTCATTCCTAACTGTCTTACAGAATAAGGTTGTGTCCACTTTCCCTCTGGTGAATTCCTTTTCTAATAGGAAGTTACTTAGTCTTTCATACCAAGCTCTAGGAGCTTGTTTCAGACCATACAGTGACTTCTTTAGTTTGAAAACATATTCTGGATTTTTGGAACTTTCAAAACCAGGGGGTTGGTGCACATATACCTCTTCTTTTATATAGCCATTTAAGAATTCACTTTTAACATCCATCTGATACAGAGTGATGCCTTTATTAACAGCAAATGAGATTAAGAGTCTGATAGATTCTAACCTGGCGACTGGAGCAAAGGTTTCTGTATAGTTTATCCCCTCTTGCTGACTATAACCTTGTGCTACCAGTCGTGCTTTGTTTCTGATGACTTCAACTTGTTCATTCAGTTTGTTTCTGAATACCCACTTTGTACCAATGACGTTGAATCGTTTTGGTTTGGGAACTAGATCCCATACGTCATTTCTTGTGAATTGATTTAGCTCCTCTTGCATTGCTAGAATCCAGTCATTGTCCAGAAGTGCTTCATCAATTGATGTTGGTTCAATTAGAGAAACCAGTCCCATGAGGGATTCTTCAGAGTTTCTAAAGCTAGCTCTTTTTCTGATTGGATCTTCCTTTCTTCCTAAGATTGTTTCTTCTGGGTGATCCATGCTGCTTCTGGATGGTCTTTTATGGAGTTGATCAATAGAAGGTGCTGGATTGCTTGCAGTTACTCTTTCTGATGTTGAGGAAGTGTCTTTGTTAAGAGCTTCTGATGACTTGTCTTCAGTACCTGTGAATTCAACTTCCATACCTGTAAGGAATTCATTCTGCTCTGACTTTTGAGAGTCAAGCTTATCATCAAAACAAACACTGATTGATTCTTCCACAATCTATGTTTCTGTATTGTATACTCTGTACCCTGTTGAGCGTTCAAAGTATCCTAACATAATACACTTTTGTGCTTTAGAGTCAAACTTGTTCAAATAATTTTTTGTATTCAAAATAAAACATGTACATCCAAATGGATGAAAATAGGAAATGTTAGGCTTTCTGTTCTTCCACAATTCATATGGAGTCTTTTCCAGAATAGGTCTTATGGAGATTCTATTCTGAATGTAACACGCTGTGTTTATTGCCTCTGCCCAGAAGATCTTAGCAACCTTAGTCTCGTTGATCATGGTTCTGGCTATTTCTTGCAATGTTCTGTTCTTTCGTTCTACAACTCCATTTTGCTGAGGAGTTCTAGGACAAGAGAAATCATGCAGAATGCCTTTGTCATTAAAGAATGACTCAAAATCTTTGTTTTCAAACTCTCCACCATGATCACTTCTGACTTTGACGATTCTAAGATCCTTTTCATTCTGAACTTGGTTGCAGAAGGTGACAAACACAGAGTGTGACTCGTCCTTGTGTCTTAAGAACTTTACCCATGTCCATATGCTATAGTCATCTACGATTACTAACCCATACTTCTTGCCACTGACTGAAGCAGTTTTAACTGGTCCAAATAAGTCAATGTGTAGAAGTTCTAATGGCTTAGAGGTTGAAACAACGTTTTTTTATTTGAAAGCTGGTTTTGCAAATTTGCCTTTCTGACATGCTTCACACAGAGCATCTGAATTGAACTTCAGGTTAGGAAGTCCTCTGACCAGATTGAGTTTGTTAATCTGAGATATTCTTCTCATACTAACATGTCCCAATCTTCTGTGCCAGATCCATTGCTCGTTGTTAACAGACAGTAGACATTTTACATTCTGACTTTTCAGTTCAGAAAGTTTTATTTTATAAATGTTGTTTCTCCTCTTTCCATTAAAAAGGATAGTCCCATCTTTCTGACTAACAGCTTTGCATGAATTTTGATTAAAGATTATATCATAACCGTTATCACTTAATTGACTTATGGATAACAGGTTATGCATTAATCCATCAACTAATAAAACATTACTTATAGAGGGGAGATTTCCATTACCTACTGTTCCAGAGCCAATGATCTTTCCTCTCTATTTGCCTCCAAAGCCTACGTGGCCTCCAGGCTTAAGTTCCAGGCTTTGGAACATATGCCTTCTTCCCGTCATGTGTCGTGAGCAGCCAGAGTCCAGGTACCATGACTGGTGTTTTTGCTTTGCTGCTAAAGATATTTGCCACATGTATTATTTTATCCTTAGGTACCCATATTTTCTTGGGTCCTTATTTGTTAGTTTTACCAAAATTCTGGTTGAATTTTGGTTTGACAGAGTAATCACTACTTGTATATTTTATGTCATGTGTGTGCCCATATATAAAGTGTGAATCAAGTGGAGTGTGTTTTATAACTAAATCCATGGCATTTTTTGGTGTAGGTACCTTACCTTGATATCCTATCCCTTTTCTGCCATTTCTGCTAACTCCATAGATCATTGAAGCCATTTTGCTTCTATCTATGTTTTTAGCTAGAAACTTCTGAAAGCTGTGATCATACTCCTTGATGATCTCATCAGCACTATTGGGAGTTTCAGGGATTGTTTCCTTCTGAGAGTTTTGCAATAGATTTTCTAATTTTGAAATTTTACCTTTTAACTCAGAATTCTCCAATTTGAGACTCTCAGACTTATCAGAGTCAGAAGCAAGATTCCTTTTCAGGTTTCTGAATTTGACTCTGATCTCCTGATATCTTTCCAGAATTTCATTAAGGCTTTCAGCTAGTTCAGCCTTAGTAAAGTTTATAGTAAAGTCAGGGAATACCTCTTCTGTATCTGATTCAGAGTCTGACTCAGAAGCTTCACCATCTTCTGTTATGTTTGCCATGAGAGCTATGTTTGCTCTTTCATCATCTGATTCTGAGTCAGCTTTAGATGTGTCAGAATCATCCCATGTGGCCATGAGACTTTTCTTCTTTTCCTTGCCAAACTTCTTTCTGGGCTTCTCCTTCTGAAGCTTTGGGCAATCGCTTTTGTAGTGCCCTTGTTCGTTACATTCATAGCAGATGATGTCTTTGTTGTTTAGCTTTCTGTTTCCTGAAGAACCTTCAGATCTTCTGTGTCCAGAGGAGGATTCTGACCTTCTGTATCTGGAGAAAGATTCATTCTGATTCTCTGTACTTCTGGGATTCCTGAACTTCCTTTGCCTCTGCTTCCATAGTTGGTTCACCCTTCTGGATATGAGAGACAGTTCATCTTCTTCTGATGAGGACCCATCAGAGGTTTCTTCTACAGCCTGCAAAACTTTGGAGTCAAATTTTTTGTTAGATTTTAAAGCTAATGGCTTACCTTGCTTTTGAGGTTCATCTGCTTCTTGCTCTATCTCGTGACTTCTGAGGGAGCTGACAAGTTCCTCTAGAGAGATTTTGTTGAGATCCTTGGCTAGCTTAAGCGATGTTACCATTGGCCTCCACTGTTTTGGCAAGCTTCTGATGATCTTCTTAACATGATCAGCAGTGGAATACCCTTTGTCAAGAACTTTTAGACCAGCAACCAGAATCTGAAATCTTGAAAACATAGTTTCTATTGATTCACTTTATTCCATCTTGAATGCATCATACTTCTGAATGAGCGCAAGAGCTTTGGTTTCTTTGACTTGAATTTTGCCTTCATGCGTCATTCTCAGAGAGTCAAACATATTCTTTGCAGTGTCTCTGTTTGATATCTTTTCATATTCTGAATAAGAGATGGCGCTGAGAAGAATTGTTCTGGCCTTGTGATGATTTCTGAACTCACGCTTTTGCTGATAAGTCATTGTTTTCCTGTCAATCTTCTGACCACTTCCATCCACTGGGTGCGTGTATCCATCAGTCACCATGTCCCACAGATCAGCATCATGGGCCAGAAAGAAACTTTCAATTCTGTCTTTCCAGTAGTCAAAGTTCTCTCCATCAAAGACTGGAGGTTTGCCACTGAATTTGTCTCTTTCTTCATTGTTGTCATTGCTGATGTTTTGATGTGGTCCTGCCATTGTGTTTTTCTGACGCTGGATCTTGTATTGACACGGTTAAGTGTTATAAGCTCAGAACCAGGAGCTCTGATACCAATTGAAGATGTGAAAAACACAAGAAGGGGGGTTGAATTGTAAAACTTAAATCAAAAGCTTAAACAACACTGTATTTTTATCCTGGTTCGTTTGATCTCAAACTACTCCAGTCCACCCGTCAAGGTGATTTCGCCTCTCTCCAACGAGGTCTTAATCCACTATATTTAAAGGATTACACAACAACTTTAACAATTGTTAAAGCCTTCTTGAGTATAACCACAAACCGGTTTATCTCAAGGAAATCCCTTTACAAATAATTGAACAATAATGTGTTTGATGTTTTCTAATAAAACAGTATACCACAACTGTGATAATACACAAATTTAAGCTTAGAATGAAACAGGATTTGCTAGAGTGTTTGAGTAAGCGTGGTTGGAAAGCTTAGCAAATTGTATGAGTGTGTGCGTGTAGAATATTAGCCTTTTCTTTTCTCACACAGACTTGTTTATATACCCAAGGCAAAGATACATTGTTGTCCATAAATCACTTTCAATGATAATAACGTTCTTTCCTTTTTGAGAAGATCTTTTCTTGAAGAGATCCGTTAGCAATTAATTTGTCTTGAATGCTTAGTAACACTTCAGAGTGTTCTTTATGATAATTAGAGTGTTCTTTGCTTTAGCTTATGCTGACGCTTCTGAGTGCTGATGACTTGGTAAGGATCTTGATCAGAGTCAAAGTGTATATGTTTATGCGCAGATTCTGGTCATCAAGCTTCAGCGTATGATCTGGTAACTTCAGCGTGTAGCACATGTTATTGATCTTCTGATGCTGATATGATCTTCTGATGCTGATTCCATCAGAACTTCTGTAAACACAAGCCATAATTTTAAGTAGCATATATGTCTTATATATAAGTCTTTCAATTTATTTATTCTTGTATTTTGTTATCATCAAAACTCTAATCAAGGGTTGTAGAATCAAACTATGTTCTAACATAACATAGGCATAAGCCTACAACTTAATAATAATTCAACACTGGCCATAAGCCTACAACTTTATATTTCACTAACGACAATTAGCGCAAAGTTGGCATAAGCCTATAACTTAGTACGTCACAACAACAATAACATATCAACAATTGTAATCCAACAACAACATCAATAGGAAAACAACATTGGCCATAAGCCTACCACTTTATCTTGCCAATAAATAGAAGCATTTCGACATCAACATATCATCAACAATAATCCCACAACAACTCAACCACAACAACATCGCAACAACAGGTCAACAACCATTCGACATTGGGCATAGGCCTACAACATATTATTGTCCATAATTATCCGGACAATTCTTGACTATACCGGTTAATTACTTATCTAAATGCTTATTTCTAATTACAAAACTTTTGCAAAATTTTATACTATAATATTACATCATCATTATCATTGATACTATTATTATGAACCAAGCATTATCATAAGATCGTCATGTCATCATCATACTTCATCACCACAAAACATCATGGCGATACAACGCGGGAAAACTAACTCTATCCTAACTTGGGTACAATAATTATCCTTCTTATCCCTCATTTTACTCCTTATATATATAGTTCATCGCAATATCTTTTCAACGCTTCAAATGGCGCGTCAAACAGAGTTACGGTTCAAAAGTTATGGTCGTTACAAAATTTGCCAGAAAACTTATTGTATGAGTCGACGCAAAACCCTGTATGAGTCGATGCAAAGAATGAGTCGACGCAAAAATGACTATGAGTCGATGCAAAACTGCATGAAAACACTTCCTTTCCTGGCGGGTTGTATCGCGCCGACCCCCGTTCAGTTTGAGTCGACTCAAACTCCAAAACCATGGTATTTTCTGCATTTTATTACGATTTTCTGCGATTTCACTATATTAAGGGTCTTATAACATCACCAAATCATAGGTAATCATAATCTATTATTATCCTATGTTTCTACATCAATTATACATCATTTGCGCATTAACATTCATCCTTAATTCATTGATTCCTCATCAAACAACAATATATAAATTTTTCCAACACAAACAAAAAAATTATACAACCCAATCCCACATAACACTCATCACATACCCTATTATAGAGTCAAAACCCACTCTTACCTTGGATTGAAGGTTTCTCTACAATTTTCTGATCGAATTCCTCTTTGCCTCTTTTCCTCTTCTTTGTAACTTCTACGTTCTTTTCTTTCTTCCAACCCGTATTCCTCTTCTACTTGACAAAACCTATTTTTCCTTACTGTCACTTATAATTTCTATTATTATAACCAAACTTAATAATAATAGTATTGCTATTGGGCCTAATTCTCACACCTCCTTAATACTACTTACCACCATATAAATAAGCCCGACAACTTAATCTTATATTATTCCATTAATTCCAATATTATTATTATTAATCAACTAATTAATTAATGGCAAAATACTCATTTTGGTCCCTTAACTATACCCTTGGGTTCACATTAGTCCCTTAACTTTTTTTCGTGTCATTTTGGTCCCTTAACTTTCAAAATGTTTCATTTTAGTCCTTTTTGTCTAATTAGCTACGAATTTAGCGGCTGATTTCAAAGTTTTTCCGTCTAATTAGCTACGAATTTAGACAAAAAGGACTAAAATGAAACTTTTTGAAAGTTAAGGGACCAAAATGACACAAAAAAAAGTTAAGGGACCAATATGAACCCAAGGGTATAGTTAAGGGACCAAAATAAGTATTTTGCCTTAATTAATTAATAATAATCTAACAACTTATACCAACAATTCTCAACATCTCACAACTTCAACCAATAATCCAAAAATAATTTAACTAAATAATTAATTAAATTAACGGGTGTTACAACTCTCTCCCACTTTTAATATTTTCGTCCTCGAAAATCTACTCGATACTACCACTCTTAACGCGAATTTTGCATCACACTCCCGGATCTCCAAGTCGCATCCGACAACGCTTTGACCACTAATTTCTCGATATCACAATAGCTTAACATGATTTAAATCAAATTATACAAGCTAATCATTCAACACCTTCGCGACACAATCGTTAATAACTTATCAACCACTTCAACCATATCTTGACATATCAATATTTAAAGTAGTAACAACCATAACACACTTATACCTGAATATACAACATCACATTATCATCCTAACAATATTTCCAAGACCAAAACACATATGAAATTTCATTCCCATATATACATATGTATGTCAATTATCAACACAATATCAACAACTTCATTCATATCATCGTATCACCCATATAGTTACATCAACATATCCAACATAATTAACTTCATCGTATTATGGAGTACTATCCATCATTTACGGTAGCTAACAACAACATCATAACAACGGGAACATAATTATTATAACATCAACTTAACAATATAACTCAACAAATATACACACAACTCACCATCAACTAACTACCATAATAATTTCCTTATAGGATCAACAAATATCTTAGAGATATCACAACACCTTGGGACATCATCCCTACATCGACAATCTATCAAATCAAGCATGTAGAGTCGTATACTCATAGCAACTGCACCACATACGCTTCAGCTGCAGAACTCTGATAATCCATCTTAAGTCACCGTCCTCATTAAAGTTTCTGTCAACTATACAGTTTACAAATCTCACTCTAGTTTCAGACTTTCCTCAACATCCACCATAAAACCATTGTTCACGTGATATTCTCAATCTTTCACTTTGCGACGTTAGCTCGCATATAAACCCGTTACTCTGAATTCTTCAATATGCCTCAACTCTTTCTTAGCCACTTTTACACAAATTGTTGAGCGACTATCTCATGATACATCATCAACCACTTCACTCACCATTAAGATGGAAAGACAAGTCTATACCATCCAACACGATCTCGTCTACTATCAACAAGAGATTAAGGGTGATCAGTTCCTCAATTTGTCAATAGATAGCAGACAACCATAATGAAGTATAAACCATCGTTACCAAACTACAATGGTGTTCCTTTCGAACTTGTACTCAAGTCACCTAAAGCACCATAATTCAATAATTTCCAATGAGGCTTACAAATACTTCCACAATTTCCCTCTCATTCGATTTTGTCAATGAGACACCAACGCTCAACATATTACAGGGTCCACATTACACTAACTTTTCCTCACACGAAGGTTAAGTATCCTCCAACTCAAGAATTACTTTCTTCAACTCCACATAATCAAGAATACAAATTCGATTACGGAATCTCAACACACCATGCACATCTAACTCGAAATCATCATTCTCGGACGGATCGAGTCCAACCATCGAATCTACCAATTTCTTATCTAACTTCTGAGCTTCTTTGATACTGTCCAGAAAATCATTGTTAATCTTCAACATCTCCAACATAACACTCTTCAGTGTCACCTCACAAACTAATCTCATATCTCTGAATTGTTCAATTAATTCCAATTCTTTAACCAACATTACCGACATATGTAAAGTCTTTCGACTTAAAGCATCAGCCACGACATTTGCTTTACCTTAGATGATAATTCAAACCGAAATCATAACCTTCCAACAACTCTAACCATCTCCGTTGTCTCTTATTAAATTCCTTCTGATCAAATAAATACTTTAAACTCTTATGGCCACTAAATACTTCATATCTAGAACCAAAAAGATAATGTCTCCAAATCTTCAACATAAACACCACTGCTTCTAACTCTAAGTCACTCGTAGGATACTTCCTCTCATGAACTATGAGTCGTCTAGAAGCACAAGAAACAACTTGTCTATTCAGCATTAGCACACCACTAAGTCCCATCTTAGACGCATTCATAATACACTACAGATGACTCACTCGGATTAGGCAAAACCAATACCGGAGCAATCATCATTTTTTTTCTTTAGTTCTATAAAACTTTCTTCACATGCAACATCACATACTTGAAATGATGATCGACTATCCTTTTTAATTCCGAACATCTCATTTCTCAACTTATTCGCCAACAACATATTATGCTTGACCTCATCTCGAACAATCGCGATAATAATCATTTATGCCCAAAAAGCCTCTAGTTCCATAAACGACTTCAGATTTCCTCCATATAGGAATGCATAAACCATATTTGAAAACTCTTTCATGTGATAGAATATATTTCTATCTCCTCATAGGTTCAAACGGAACGCCAATCCGATACTCGGAACACAAGATATGAATTTCAAAAGTTAGCCGAAAGTGCGAACATTGACGTCATGCAACAACATATTATTACACACCTTACGATAATGTCAGAACAGAATTTCATTGTACCAGTACCAACACTTACCATACTTGAAATCATACTCATCTTCTCGCATTTCTGACTCTGACTCGCGATTCGAAACATTCCAACAACTTCTCGACTTTTACAATCACTCACAATGATCCCACGACAAGGTCTACAACAATATGTCACTCTATCACCATTCAAACATTGACATCTTACACAAGGGCTACTCAGACTGACAACTTCACAGTCCACCAGCAGTGCTGAAACATCGCAACTTTCTAAATTCCATCTTCTAAAAATTATCTTTGTTACTTAACAACCACCTTCTGAAACATCAGGGATTTACACTTTACTCGTATATCAACAACCGTTACATTGCTCCTCATCCTTTGAGAAGTAAACGTCAACAATGTCTAATCATCCTCCCTCAAGACGTTCCAACTTGATTAACAAACAAAGTCTTTAATCCATGTCACCTTCGGATTCGGAAAACAACAAAACTTCAACAATACTTGCACTGTCGCCATACTGAACCAACATCTTACAACCGAAACATATCCCAGAATCAAAGCTTCTCCCCCACTTATATTCAAACATGCTCCTGCATACAATCACGTAGAAAAACAAGAAAACACCGACAATGTTCAACACACTTGTCGCGTACTAAGGAACAAACAACATTAGAAAACTTGGCCGGACGGACCAACTTGCTTTGATACCACTAATGTAACACCCCAATTCTACCCGGCGGATAACAATTAAATCATAGTTCAATACAAATAGGGTGCTACATTTACAACTTAAAATCAAACTTTATTTAATCGCATATAAAATAGATACATAACACTTAACTCGGATGAACCAATAACAACCTGATTTATCCTTTAAAATAAAACAACTTTATATTGATAAGCAGCGGAATATTCATACTCAGCTTCAATTCACTTAACATCTCTTATTCAGCTAAAACAACTTCAAGACAACAATTATTTCACGTAATCAACCTAAAAATTCAGCAACTGAAATGATAATCAACAACTAAAGATCAAGCGTTCATCCCCCTGAGTGCTACGTATCAGAGTGACAACACTGACTCGAACTAACGAAGGTAACAACTGTCCTTCTTGATTACCTGCACGTTACCAACAGAGGGCACCATTCAAACAGAAGGGGTGAGATATCCGACAATATAATAAGTTGTATGATAGATAATATATTAAATCAAATCATATAAAATCACCACTTCACAACTTACAGACAACTTTGATCACAACACAACATAACTACTAATTCACCGCTTTTAAATAATACTTGTCACAACAAGTCAACAACATAAAGCAACCACAAATATATCATCACCACAAATCAAGATGCAACATCAACTACGACTCAATTACAATGCATATACATGTTGTAACATTGGAGCAGAACTCACATCTTAAAAATCTGCCAATAAATAGAAGCATCAACAAGGCATAAGCTTTCTTCGCAGTTTTCCAATCCAGACCATCACAGAGTATGCAAATGTATATGACTCAATGAATGCACTAACACATACTCACAACAATCATCATCCATCACAAGGCATAAGCCCACATCGCCATTATTACCAGTAAATAGAGGTAATTCATCATCATTTAAAATTCCCCACAACTTCGAATTACCAACAAGAATTTACACTGACAATCACAACAACACAACAACTCAACATAATTCAACATTGGCATAAGCCTACAACTTAATAATAATTCAACACTGGTCATAAGCCTACAACTTTATATTTCAAAAACGAAAATTAGCACAAAGTTGGCATAAGCCTACAACTTAGTACGTCACAACAATAATAACATATCAACAATAGTAATCCAACAACAACATCAATAGGAAAACAACATTGGCCATAAGCCTACCACTTTATCTTGCCAATAAATAGAAGCATTTCGACATCAACATATCATCAACAATAATCCCACAACAACTCAACCACAACAACATCGCAACAACAGGTCAACAACCATTCGACATTGGCCATAGGCCTACAACATATTATTGTCCATAATTATCCGGACAATTCTTGACTATACCGGTTAATTACTTATCTAAATGCTTATTTATAATTACAAAACTTCTGCAAAATTTTATACTATAATATTACATCATCATTATCATTGATACTATTATTATGAACCAAGCATTATCATAAGATCGTCATGTCATCATCATACTTCATCACCACAAAACATCATGGCGATACAACGCGGGAAAACTAACTCTATCCTAACTTGGGTACAATAATTATCCTTCTTATCCCTCATTTTACTCCTTATATATATAGTTCATTGCATTATCTTTTCAACACTTCAAATGGCGCGTCAAACAGAGTTACGGTTCAAAAGTTATGGTCGTTACAAAATTTGCCAGAAAACTTACTGTATGAGTCGACGCAAAACCCTGTATGAGTCGATGCAAAGAATGAGTCGACGCAAAAATGACTATGAGTCGATGCAAAACTGCATGAAAACACTTCCTTTCCTGGCGGGTTGTATCGCGCCGACCCCCGTTCAGTTTGAGTCGACTCAAACTCCAAAACCATGGTATTTTCTGCATTTTATTGCGATTTTTTGCGATTTCACTATATTAAGGGTCTTATAACATCACCAAATCATAGGTAATCATAATCTATTATTATCCTATGTTTCTACATCAATTATACATCATTTGCGCATTACTATTCATCCTTAATTCATTGATTCCTCATCAAACAACAATATATAAAATTTTCCAACACAAACAAAACAATTCTACAACCCAATCCCACATAGCACTCATCACATACCCTATTATAGAGTCAAAACCCATCCTTACCTTAGATTAAAGGTTGATCTACAATTTTCTGATCGAATTCCTCTTTGCCCCTTTGTAACTTCTACGTTCTTTTCTTTCTTCCAACCCTTATTCCTCTTCTACTTGACACAACCTATTTTTCCTTACTGTCACTTATGATTTCTATTATTATAACCAAACTTAATAATAATAGTATTGCTATTGGGCCTAATTCTCACACCACCTTAATACTACTTACCACCATATAAATAAGCCCGAAAACTTAATCTTATATTATTCCATTAATTCCAATATTATTATTATTATTAATCAACTAATTAATTAATTAATAATAATCTAACAACTTATACCAACAATTCTCAACATCTCACAACTTCAACCAATAATCCGAAAATAATTTACTTAAATAATTAATTAAATTAACGGGTGTTACAACTCTCTCCCACTTAGAATATTTTCGTCCTCAAAAATCTACTCGATACTACCACTCTTAACGCGAATTTTGCATCACACACCCTGATCTCCAAGTCGCATCCGACAATGCTTCGGCCACTACTTTCTCGACATAACAATAGCTCAACACGATTTAAATCAAATTATATTGCGACACAATCGTTAATAACTTATAAACCACTTCAACCATATCTTGTCATATCAACATTTAAAGTAGTAACAACCATAACACACTTATACCTGAATATACAACATCACATTATCATCCTAACAATATTTCCAAGACCAAAACACATATGAAATTTCATTCCCATATATACATATGTATGTCAATTATCAACACAATATTAACAACTTAATTCATATCATTGTATCACCCTTATAGTGACATCAACATATCCAACATAATCAACTTCATCATATGATGGAGTACTATCCATCATTTACGGTAACTAACAACAACATCATAACAACAGGAACATAATTATTATAACATCAACTTAACAATATAACTCAACAAATATACGCACAAATCACCATCAACTAACTACCACAGTAATTTCCTTATAGGATCAACAAATATCTTCGAGAAATCACAACACCTTGGCACATCATCCCTACATCAACAATCTACCAAATCAAGCATGTAGATTTGTATACTCATAGCAACTGCAGCACATATGCTTCAGCTGCACAACTCTGATAAAACATCTTAAGTCACCGTCCTCATTAAAGTTTCTGTCAACTACACAGTTTACAAATCTCATTCTAGTTTCAGACTTTCCTCAACATCCACCATAAAACCATTATTCACTTTATATTCTCAATCTTTCACTTTGCGACGTTAGCTCGCATATAAACTCGCTACTCTGAATTGTTTAATACGCCTCAACTCTTTCTTAGCCACTCTTCACACAAATTGATGAGCCACTATCTCATGATACATCATCAACCACTTCACTCACCATTAAGATGGCAAGACAAGTCAATACCATCCAACACGATCTCGTCTACTATCAACAAGAGATTAAGGGTGATCAGTTCCTCAATTTGTCAATAGATAGTTGTTGTACCCCAAAATTTTCCCTCTCATTTCTCAAGGATTCTCTCACAAGCCTTCTACGAAGTCAAGTTTGCAGCACTGATACATCAATTTAGGCTTGGAATTGGCACAAGGGCAAAATGGTCAATTGCATACAGGAAAGTCAAACTTTGACTTTTTGGTCAACATTACATTCCAAAGATCAAATTTCATCAAGACATTCAATAATATCAAGCTTGGTCATCAAGAAGTCAAGAAAGTCAAAAGTCAACTTGAAAAGTCAAAATTTCCAAGACTTAGAAATTTTCTAAGTGTTTTTATACATGATAATTTCATCATTTCATGCCATTCTTTCACCAAGATGCAAGACGGTTCAAGGAAAACTTTCAACATGAAAATTGTACATCCCGATGAGATCTACAACTTTGCTTTGTTGATCAAATCCTAGAAGTGCTTGGATTTTGAGTTATAAATTCACGAAGTCATGACATTTTCGTTTAACACTTAGAGAAATTTTCAACAGATTTTGTTCAGGATTTTATCTCAACTTCTTGGCATTTTTTCATATAGTTACAAGATGATTTTGTCAAAATGGCCAACATGAAAGTTATAGAGGATGTTTAAAGCTTTCCAAAACATCCAAGAGCATGTGTTGTAGCCCAAAATTTTCCCTCTCACTTATCAAGAATTTTCTCACAAGATCTCATTTGGATCAAGGCTGCATTTGGGTTGATCAGCTCAAGACACCTCCTTAAGCACTGATGACTGAAAATTAAGGTTTGAGTTTGCACAAGGATTTTTGAAGTTCTAATGCTTCATATGACCTTCATGGATCATTATGGACCCCTAAGATTACTCATGTCAAGTTTCAAGCCTTGGATCACTCTTTTGATCAGTCAATTGAACAGTTGACCTAAAAATCAACTGTATTGGGGAAAAAGTCAACCATAGCCAATTTATAGTCAAACTTCATAATTTTTTATCCACATCAACATTCTAAACCAATATGTGTCATTTAATAAATTTTGGACCACAACTCCTCAAGAAATTTGATCAAATCATCAAAAGGGCAAAATGGTCAAAATTAGGGTTTTGACTGGGAAAGGGGAATTTCTGGTTTTTGACCTAGAAAATGATCAATTGAGTTAAAGAATGATCTCAAGAGTCCATTTTCATAACTTTGACCTAATCACATGATTCAAAACACTACAAGTCCATTGGATTGACAGATGAATTTTTCAGTCAACTGATCAAAAGTCAACTGTATACTGAAAAGTCAAACTTTGACTTTTTGGTCAAAATCAAATGCCAAAGGTTATAATTCATCAAAACATGAAACTTGTTCATCAAGAAATCAAGAATTCAAGATTTTGGTTTTGAAAAGATGAAATTTCTTAACTTAGAAATTTTTCTTAGTATAGAAAATTTCTTATTTTTTCATAACTTTGAGCCAAATTTTCACTATAATGCAAAGTGATTCAAGAAAAACTTCCAACATGAAAATTGTAGATCTCCATGAAATCTAAAAATTTTCTTAACACAAATTCTCCTAAAAATGCTTGGATCTCAAGTTATAATTTTGTGAATACATGCTCATGAACTCAAAAAGACTTAGTGAAATTTTGCCCTAGTTAGGCAGATTTTTGACCTAACTTCATGGCAATTTTTCACATAGTTCCAAGGGGAATATTCAAAAGAAATTCAAATATGATTTGTATAGCACATTGCAAGCTTTCCAAAATGTCAAAGAACTCCTTGAGATCATTCTTGAGCAGGGAGAATCGAAGAGATGAAATTAGGATTTTGTCACTTGAATTTAGGTCATTTTCATGATGAACACAAATGCGAATCCATGCTAGGCTGCATAATCATTGCTTTGCAGGCCTCAAACTTGTATTTCACTCCATAATTAAATGATTTCACAACTGTTGGAAGCTTTAACCCAAGCATTAAATGCATTGTACAAACTTAATTCCATTTTTGGGAGAAAGGCAACATTGCCATTTTTGAAAAGCAAGCTTTATGAAAAGTGAGCTTGAATTGAGCCTTGCATTGGTTATTTCTGCACAAAAACACTCCACACAATCAGAACAAGTGTGCTTAAAGGTCTCAGCCCCCCTACAAGTTATGTACTTCACCTTGAAACCATGTTTGCTGGCTTTGCTTCAAAAACAAGTAACCAAGCAAAACATGTGAGTTTTTGAAATCTGAGTTGATACAAGTCTTGAAACCTCTTTCTTATAAGTAGATACACTATTGGCAAGTGGACACATGGATAATATAGCCTGAAACTGCCTCAAACATCCAAGAACCAAAAACCTGTTCAAGAGCACCATTAACATACAGTTCTGAATCAAAACTCATGATCTTCATTTCCACTCATGCGTTTTGAAAACTAATCACTCAAACACCTTATAAACATCATACCAAAGCAATTCATACCCTTGTTTCCTCACTATAACTCCTCCATCACTATCCACCATTTTCAAAAACCAAGCTTGCAGGTTGTCTTGAGTAGAGAGAATCAGGGACATTCAAGGCAAATTAAGAGTTGGGATACATTCAAGGAGGCTCAGGCAAGCTAAACAGATCCTCAGACCATCTCAAAAGTCACTCAAACTCCATTCACGACTCCAGCTGCAAGAGGTAAAAAATTAAACTTCTATCTCTTCATACAAGCATCATTAGATCCTGATTTTTGAAAACAAAATGTAGATATCCTTGCTCTAAAGCTAACCATGTTCATAGTTTTCATTTATTTTGACTGTGTATAGAGAATTTTGGATTTGAAATTTCTGAGAAAATTAGGTTTCAATTTAGGGCCAGAAAAATTAGTTTTTATCTTTGACATTTAGTTTACATAAGTTATATGTTTGAATTCGCGGGAAGAAACACTATAACTTTCATGTTTGGAGTTTCCATTTTTATGGAGAAATGAGGAAGATACAGGTGGTCCGGCCATGGCTCAAGGTTGAAGATGAAGTTGCCTTCAGAAAGAAATTTGCCTTATATATTTATGGTTTTTCCTATATAAACCGATGTATAGCCACCCCAGTGGTAAAGCGCGCACCTGTTCACCCTATGGTCCTAGGTTCAAGCCCCAACGAGACCATTATGGCATTTTTCCAATTTTTGACATTTTTTTGACTTCTATTTGCAGGCGCTGGGCCCTTTGGGCCTGGAAATTCTTTTTTATTTTTGCTAACATATACCCTGTTTGCTTTTATTCATTAATCTTTTTCTTAATGATATTAAAATTGACTAATTATTTTCTTTATCAAATTAGGTTAAAATCAAGACCCCTTTTCTTAAGAAACCAAAAACAAAATCCTTTATTTGCATTTACAATTCTTGCATATTTATTTCATCTTGTATACTATTTATTCTAATTCTTGTACAAATTCAATTTGGTTGTAATAGATAAATTAGGTTTATATTATTGCAATCCCCATTCATAACTTGTATACCCCCCTCCCACAAAATGTTGTAATAGCGTAGTAACTTTAAATTATGCAATTTATCGCTTTTACATAACATGCTAGTAATTAGGTTTTGTATGGAAAGAATAAAATCAATCAAATAGAAAACCCTAATCCAAGACAAAAACAAGCATGAAAATGACACACTTTCACACAAGCACCCCTAGGGTTATCCCACTTGGTTGCCTTATAAAAAATGGCTATATTACGCATGTAAGGTATCTTAGCAAAACAAACAAACAAATACAAGATCATAGTCCCTCGATGACGCTATTCAAAGTTGCTTTACAAAATGATCTTAGTCCCTCAAAAGAATGCTAAGATATCTTGCAACATTGCTAATCATGGTTATACGATGACCCGCGCCCGTCCCGTTTACATCCAAAGATAGGGTTGCTTACCAAATCAATGGTAAGACGACAATATCAAAGGAAAAGAAAATGAACAAGAAAGACATTTGAGTAGGTATATTTCTCCTAATTACTTTCTCCATTTCAAACAAAACACCCTTTCTATTTTCAAAACAAACACCTACACATTTCAAAACATCTTACAAAATTGAAAACATTTTCAAAAGATCAACATCTTTGTATACATTCTTACGAACGAGAATCATTACAAAGATTTCCTAAACAATGGCCTCTTTTACAAAATACATTCAAAAACCACACGAAACACAATTTCAAACAAAATCAAGTGATCTAGCAAGTAACTAAGAGCCCATGGATAACCATGAATGAAAAGGGTGCTAATACCTTCCCTTTTCATAATCGACCCCCCGAACTCAAGAAACAATCTACTAGGTCTTTCCTGTGCTTTTTCACCTTTCCTTTTGGATAAAAGAAAAGTCGGTGGCGACTCTTGCTAACCGCAACATTTGCGATAAAACGCAAAAACCTCAAGTCAGTTCTCCCACTGCATCGCAGAACTGGCGACTCTGCTGGGGAAAATTCTAGAAGTGGGGTTACCTTAGGGATAGATCACATTTATTTGCTTACATTGTTTGACTTGTATGCTTTACATTATGGTTCTTTGTTTGGGTTTGAATCCTCTACCCGGATTTGGGATACATTATAGGTAAGTAGCAATACGTTGTGGAAACTGTGCAGGGTATACCGACATGGTCTAAGCAATAGCTACGTTAGTGTGACATATTTGTGGGTACCGGTAGCCTTTGAGTTAATCAAAGATAATACGGGGCCACTGAGTGATGTCATGAAGCACTAATGAACTTCTAGAACCTTTACTTGACCAACTTGGCCTTTAGGATGTAGTGAGATGACCGTCTTTGGTGCAGTCCGAAGTTGGTAGATACTCAATACTACACTCATTGAGGTTTGGTTTCTTGGGATATTTTGGTCGCCATTAAAGAGGCTTGAGCTGAAACAATGACCAAGGAAACAAACCCGTGATATTGAGCTCCTTAGAACCCAGTTACTATTACTAAGACAGGTTTGAGCCAACTAAACTTCAAGAGGGTACTTACCTATAAAACTCCATGCAAGCCTAAACCTAAGGACTTGTTTGCTTTGCTTGTATATTCATACTTGTACATAACATCATGAACATCATGAACATCATATACATCCACTAACCATTTCAAGGATTTTTGGATTCATCTTTGTTCTTGTTTTGTAGGATATGGATTCACTTTGCAGGAAAACTATTCAAGTCAATCTTGTGAGGATCCCTCCACAACTTAAGGAGCTAGTTTCAAGGATCCTTGAAAACTCTCCATTCACCGAGAGACATGGTCGCCTACTAAACTTGGTCACCTCCAACATAGATGAGGACATGATGAAGGTGCTCTTTCAGTTCTTTGATCCTTTACACCATTGCTTCACATTTCACGATTATCAACTTGTGCCTACTTTGGAAGAATTCTCCCAACTCTTGAGGATTCCCATTCTCAGTCAATTACCTTTCAACGGTACGGAAAGAGATCCAAAGCCAGAAGAGATTGCTCAAGCTCTACGCTTGCACTCATCGGATATCACAACTCATTAGGAAACAAGGAGTGGTGTCAAAGGTTTCTTAGCAAAGTTCTTGTTTGAGGAAGCCCAAAGCTGTTGGAATTCCTTGGAATTGCAAGCCTTTGAGGAAATTGTGGCTCTCCTAATCTATTGGATGATTTTGTTTCCAAATCCTGACCAACTCATAGATGTCAACACCGTCAAAATCTTCATATCCCGCAACCCGGTGCCTACATTGCTAGGAGATATCCTACACTCTTTTCACACTCGCACAATGAGGAAAAAAGGTGTTCTTATGTGTTGCACTCCTCTCTTGGCAAGATGGTTTATTTCTCATCTTCCCCAATCTGTATTAAAGAATGAGCAAGGATCAAGGTAGTCACAAAGGTTGATGACGCTCAAACATTCAGACATTCGTTGGTGTTCCTGATCCAAAGAGAATGTTATCATTGTCGACCATTGTGGAGAATTTTCTAATATCCCTTTACTTGGAATTAGGGGAGGTATCACCTACAACCCTTGTTTGGCCTTAAGACAGTTTGGTTATTCCCGAAGGGATGGCCCGCACGAGATGCTGATTCAAGGTTTGGTATTCGACTATGACAACGACGATCAAGGTCTTTGCCAGAGATTCATCCGAGCTTGGAGAATGTTAAACAAGGTGGATAGCAAGACTTTGGGGCACAAAAATTCCATCCCTCTTGAGCCTTACCTCAAATGGGTACGAACTCGTGCTCAGAGTCTTATGATGCCTTACCCCTCCATCCTTCTGGTAACCATCGAGCCTGTCATGGAGGGAGATGTTCCATACACTATCCTACATCCTGACATGCCCACATCTCTTGAAGACCTACAAAGGGATTGGATACATCTCAAAGGAGAGCGAAATACTTTCGAAGCCCAATTCTACGCAAGCGAGAAGAAGGTTCTGGAACTCACTAGGCTACTTTATGAGGAGCAGACTCTCAAAGCCTACATTGCACCAAAGAGGATGCGTACTAACTTTCTATCTTAGAGTTTTTTGTATTATTTAGCCCAAGGGGCATTGATGTACTCAAACTTTATCTTATTAATATAACGTGTGTTTCCTTTTTGTTTAAAACAAATTTGAATCTTTGAAATCCTTGAAAACATTGCATATGCATATACCATTCATCATAACATAAGAAGGTTTTTGCAACGAGTCTCCTCATCTCTCTATTGTTTATTTCAGTAAGATGGATCTTGAGCAAACAGTGAAGGATCTCTAAGCTCAGAATACACAGTTTCAATAGTTTCTCTTAACCTTAGCCAAGGGACAAGAAGAATTGAAGACTTTGTTGGCTGAAGAAAGGAAAAAGAAAACCAAGAAGGTAACCAGAGTCTTAAACATGGGAAGAAGATTTCATGGGCAGACAAGAAGGACTTTGGACTTTGCAACGAAATCCGGTGAAAGAGACAACCAAGATGGTAAAGGAAAGGAAACAGTTATCCTGTCAGAATCAGAATCAGAAGAGGAAGAAGAGGACTACTCTGAAGAGCAATACCTTCTAGCTGATGACAAGTAAAAACATCTCGAAGAGCGATTGAGCGCGATGGAAATCCAAAGGGTGCCTGGCTTGGACTTCGAGGAATTGGGTTTGGTGTCGGGGATTGTGATTCCTCTGAAATTCAAATCACCTGTATTTGCCAAATATGATGAAGTTTCATGCCCTAAAATGCATCTTCGGTCATATGTGAGGAAATTCAACCCCATACCGTTGATAAAGACTTATGGGTGCACTTCTTCCAAGACAGCCTGTCTGGGACTCAACTCGACTGGTTTTACCAACTAGAAAGAGCCAAAGTTCACAATTGGGAAGATCTCGCTGCAGCTTTCGACAAACAATATCAGTACAATGCTGATCTGGCGCCTACCCGTACTCAACTCCAGAGTATGGCCATGGTTTCCAATGAAGGTTTCAAGGACTACGCACAAAAATGGAGAGATTTGGCTGGAAGAGTTCAACCCCCTCTGTATGAGAGAGAATTGGTAGACATGTTCTTGGGCACCTTGTCTGGTCCCTTCTTCAATCATTTAATAGGAAGTTCATCTGCAGGTTTTACTGAACTAATACTAACCGGAGAAAGGATAGAAGCCGATATAAAAAATGGAAAGATTCAGAAAGACACATCTTCTTCTACAGCTGTAAGGAAGCCCTTTATCAGAAAGAAAGAAGTGGATGTCGTATATCCATATAGAAACCAAGATAGGGCCGAACGCCGACCAATGGTGGGGGCTGTTATGATCCCAAAACCTGCATCTGATCAGCAAAGAGATAATCAACCAAGGGTAGAAAGGCCAATCAGGCAGTTCACCAGAATCAACATGACCCCATCTCAAGTATTACCTCATCTACTAAGATCCAACTTGGTGACCTTGAAAGAAGCTCCGAAAAACCCCAATACAACATCTCCTCATTATCATCCCAATTCCCATTGCGCATATCACTCTGAAAGTCCTGGTCATGATACTAATAATTGTTGGGCTCTAAAGAACAAAATACAAGACCTCATTGAAGCAAAAGAAATTGAGTTCGATGCTCCTGAAAAGCCAAATGTCATCTCTGCCCCTATGCCAGACATGGCCACAATACCAATTCCATTGAAGAAGGATTGTTTGTTACTTCAATTGATGAACTCGTGACTCCACTTCTGACTATTAAAATGAATTTGTTGAATGCCGGTGTGTTCTCGGGCTGTGGTGAAGTTTGCCATCTCTATTTGTCCTCCCTAACCATCTGTCTTTTGTTGAAAATAGGTGTTCAGTGCCTAATAGATAACAAGGAAATTTTATTCGAGAAGACTCATGTTTCACCTATCCCTTTTGAAGATGTTTCTATCATTACCATTTCTGCCAATTCTTCCAGGGTCTCCACCAAAAGACCCGTTAGAATTACATCAGTTCCGAAAGCAGCTCCTCTAATAATCATAATGCCTGGACCAGTCCCATATACATCAGACAAAACCATACCATGGAACTATATAGGGGATGTCTATTACCATGGTATCAAGCAAGACTGGCCAGCCTCCGAAGATTCAAGCTCCGAGAAGGTCAACTCTGACATCAGTAACAATGCAGGAACTAGCAAAATTACTCCCCCAAAAGCAGTTTCTGGACCCGTAATCATTCTTGTTGTTGCTCCCCCCAAAAGTTGTTCCCGGTCCTACATTTATCTCAAAGAATACTCCAATTGACAAAGCCGTTACAACCCCTGTAATCATTTCCACTGACACTCCTGCTACCGAGTTAACCGAGGCTCGAGGGAAAGGTGTTATGGTTGAGCCTGTCCGGACGAAGGCTCAGTCATTGACTATCCCTGAGACCTCCAAGAAGGAAATGGAGGAAATCTTAAAAATAATAAACAGAAGCGACTACGATGTAGTTGAACAACTGGGGCAAACACCCTCTAAGATCTCCATGCTGGCATTACTACTATGTTCCGAGGCACATGCTAAAGCCTTGGTGAAGTTCCTAAAAACCGCCCATGTACCTCAAGAGATATATGCCGATCAATTTCATGACTGCGTAGCCAGCCTAACTGCGGACAATGGCTTAGGTTTTTCAGACGCTGATCTGATGCCGAGGGGAAGAAATCATAATGAGGCATTGCATGTCTCAGTGGAATTTAGGGGCGCAACTCTGGCGCATGTTTTGGTGGATACTAGCTCATCTCTGAATGTATTACCCAAAAAAGCTCTTGATAGACTCGACTGTGAGGGGTTGACTTTAAAGCCAAGCAACATTGTAGTAAGGGCTTTTGACGGCTCGAAAAGGATGGTACATGGGGAGGTAGACATTCCCCTAAAGGTTGGAACCCAAACCTTCAATTCAACTTTTTATGTGATGGACATACTCCCTTCATACTCCTTCCTGCTAGGCCGACCATGGATCCACAATGTTGGCTGTGATGCGGTGGGAGAACTGACTTGAGGTTTTGCGTTTGTGTTTGCAAATGTTGCGGTTAGCAAGAGTCGCCACCGACGTTTCTTTTATCCAAAAGGAAAGGTAAAAAAGCACAGGAAAGACCTTTGAGATGTTTTCTTGAGTTCGGGGGGTAGATTATGAAAAGGGAAGGTGTTAGCACCCTTTTCATCCATGGTTTTCCATGGGCTCTTAGTTACTTGTTTAGATCACTTGCTTTGCTTTTGAAATTGTTTGAAATGGTGCTTTGTGTGGTTTTGAAAGTATTTTGAAAAGAGGCCATTGTTTAGGCAATCTTTTTAATGATTCTCGTTCGTAAGAATGTATACAAAGATGTTTGTCTTTTGAAAAATCTTCCAATGTTTTGAAAGTTGTTTGGAAATGTTTTGAAATGTGTGTGTGATTGTTTTTGAAAATAGCAAGGATTGTTTTGAAGTTGATCAAGTAACTAGGAACTATCTAGCCTACTCAAATGTTTTTCCTATGCATTTTTATTCCTTTGGCATTGTTGATTTACCATTGCTTTGGTAAACAACCCTATCTTTGGATGTTAAATGGGACGGGCGTGGGTCATCATATGACCATGATAGCAATGTTGCCAAGTATCTTTAGCATTTTGAGGGACCAAGATCATTTTGTTTAGGCAACCTTTTGATAGCGTCATCGAGGGACTATGATCTTTTGTTTTGTTTTGTTTTACCAAGATACTTTGCATGCATACCATGGCCATTTTGTTTAGGCAACCAAGTGGGTGAAACCCTAGGGGTGCTTGTATGCAATGTGTTGTCATTTTACATGCTTTTGTTTGTCTTGTATTAGGTCATTCTATTTGTTTGATTTTTGTCTTATCATGCAAAACCCTAATTTACTACACAAGTATATAAAGCGATAAATTGCGTAAAAGTAAACTAAGCTATTACAACATTTATTATGGGAGGGGGATACAAATTTTTGAATGGGGATATTGCACAAAATAAAACCCTAAAATACTATTACAACCCAATTGAATTATTGTACAAGATAAATAAATATACAAATATTTAAATATGCAAATAAAATGTATTTATGCAAAAAAGTTTTGTAATTGTTTTATGTATGAGAAAATAAGATTATTTAAGTCCTAAAAAAAAAGAAAAAATAATATGGTTATTTTTGAAAGGGGAAACCCTAGTTTTCAAATTAAAAGAAAAATATGTTCTATTATTATTTTATCCATTTATGAACAAGAGATAATAAATAATATTATTAACAAATATTAGAAATTAAAATATGTATGAAAATAATTATTTTAATGTATAAAACAATAAAATAAAAATGTATGGTATTTTAAATATTTTTGCAAATTTTATTTAAGAAAATAAAGTTCATTATCCTAATAAAACTATTTTTTATGCCAAAAAATAATAATAATAAAAAATAAAATAAAATACAAAAAATTAAGAAAATATTTTTGTGATTTTTTAATGTTCAGAAAAAATTATTAAAATCAATAAACATAAAAAATATAAGAAAATATGAAAAATATACAAAATAAGCAAAGGGGGTGCAAATAGTGGATCAGGGGGTGTGGAAAGTAGAAATAACAAGGCCCGGGCGCGCCAGGCCCAGACAGGTCGTCCCTGTCCTCCAGCTCCCTCCTACGCGCGCGTTTTTGCCTTCAACCTGTAACTCCCTATTCTTTGCACAAAAACAAAACCTTGCAACATAAAAAATGTAGCTTGGAATCTCACGATTCCAATGATATAAAATTCATAATCTAACTCTCAAAGACCAGGGAGAATTTCAGTAGCCATAATTTCTGACCTAGTTTTTTCATGAACTTTAAGCTTCAAATTCTCACTACTCAGTTAATATAAATGATAACTATGCATATGTACAGCTTCACCATGTTAAGGACTACATCTTTGCTTCACAAATCAAAGCTTGAGGATTCCTAAATAGAGAGATAGAGTTTTGAAAAATACCTTGTTCAGCTGTGTTTGGATATGGCAATGTGGGGACTTTGAGTGAGGCATGAGGATCGTGTGAGCTTCCTTGAAGTTCCCTCAAGCTTTTCCAATGCTTAGCTGGCCTTGTGGATGGCTGAAACTTCCTGCACGAGTCAACCTGCAACCTTCAAGTTTGAAAATGGTGATTTCTGAAACAGGGCACACAATTGCAAGATGAATGCTTGGATAGCTTGGATGTGATGTATGGAAGGTGTTTGAAGTGTTACAAGGCAAAACGCACGAGCAAATTTTGAATTGGCAAGATTTTTGCAGAAGTTGCCCTGTTTGGGAAGAAATTTGTGATTTTGGAGATTTTGAATGTTTCAGAGGTTATTCCTTCGTGTGCTAGCTTGAGATAAGTTTGTGAATTTATGTAGAATGATGCCAAGTTCACCCTTTATCAGATGTACCGGTTCTCTTGACTTTTGCAACTTTTCTTGCATTTGAAGAAAGTTGAAGTGACTTAAGCCAAAATGTTGTACTTGCTTGCTTGCTAGCTGCAGAGGGTTGGTATGCTTTGCTTGTGATATATGGAAAATGCCTGTACTCAAGGAACAAGTCCAAGGCTCAAGGCTGATAAAGTTGGAAAAACTTGCTTTATCAAAATGGCATTGTGCCCTTTATGCCATTTATGGGTTTATTCTTTGTACAATGCTCCAACAGCCAAAATAAAGCCATTATCCCATGAGTTTGCATTTAATTATAGAGTTTAGAAGGGATTTAGGACCTGTAATGCAAGGTACAATCATGCTAGGATCTGATATGCAACTTGATGCCTTGTAAAAATGGCTTAAACAAAAGTGACAAAATGCCATTTTCTCTTCTTCGATTCTCCCTAACCACAAATGATCTTGGAGAGTTCTTTGACATTTTGGAAAGCTTGCAACATGCTATACAATCCATCTTTGAAATTAATTTTGAAATACCTCTTGGAACTAGGTGAAAAATACCCATGAAGTTGGGTCAAAAACCTGCCTAAATTAGGGCAAATTTTCACTGTCTTTTAGTTCATGGACACTTATTCACAAATTCATAACTTGAGATCCAAGCCTCTTTTGGGAAACCTTTGTGAAACAAAATTGTAGATTACATGGAGGACTACAACTTTCATGTTGGAAGTTTTCTTTGAATCCAATTGTATCATGGTGAAAAAGTTGTGAAAAGTTGGGAAAAAATAAGAAAATTTCCATACTTAGAAAATTTCTAATTTATGAAAAATTTCAAATTAAAACCCTAATTTGAAATTTTAAGTTTCTTGGTCAACAAGTTTCACATTTTGACATATCTTGATGAATTATGACCCTTGGCACTTGATTTTGACCAAAAAGTCAAAGTTTGACTTTTCAGTGTACAGTTGATTTTTGATCAATTGACTGGAAAATTCATCTGTCAATCATATGCATTTGAGATCTTTTGAACTATGTGATTAGGTCAAGATGATGCTATTGAGTCCTTGAAATCATGCTTGAACTCAATTGGAAATTGGTTTGGTTAAAAATCAGAAATTGCCCGTTCTCATTCAAAACCCTAATTTTGACCAATTTGCCCTTTTGATGATTTGATCAAATTTCTTGAGGAGTTGTGATCCAAACTTGATCAAATTGTTCATATGAGTCTAAAATGTTGTTGTGGATCAAAAATTATAAAGTTTGACTGTAAATTGGCCATGGTTGACTTTTTCTCCAATACAGCTGGTTTTTAGGTCAACTGTCCAATTGACTAAGCAAAAATGTGATTCAAGGATTGAAACTTGGCATGAGCAATCTTAGGGGTCCAAGATGGTGTATGAAAGTCATATGAAGCATTGATGGTCCAAAAATCCTTGTGCAAATTCAAACCCTAATTTTTAGGTCATCAGTGCAAGATGAGGTCTTGAGCTGAGCAAACCCTAATCTTGTCTTGAGTCCAAGAAGTATGGTGAGGAAAATCTTGATAAATGAGAGGGCAAATTTTGGGGTACAACAGCTGCCCCTGTTCAATCTTCTTGAACCTGAAGAGTTAGATTGGCAAGTTTCTCCGTTCGTGACTCGAAGGTAAAAGATGATTGGACACTAGAGTGCCCGTAAATTTGCACTCGTCAAAATGTAGTTGAGGGAATGGGCTTAAAGATGCCATTTGGAGAGGTGACAGAATCTTGTTGTAGATGGGATTAAAGATGCCATCCAAGAATGTTTGTTGTAAGTCAAAAGAATGAGCATCAAAATGGTGTCCTTATCTGGAACGTATTTGTACTGTATCTGGTAGTTGGAATCTGAATGAGCAATAGAATATCATCCGTGTCTGGAGCGTCTCTGAGCTGGGGAGAATCGGACTGAGTGACAGAATGGCAACCGTGTCTGGAGCATATCTAAGCTGGGGGAAATCAGAAAAAGTGACAGAATGGCAACCGTGTTTGGAGCGTATCTGGACTGTATCTGTAGACTGAATTTGTTATGAGCAATGGAATGGCGTCCGTGTCTGAAGCGTATCCGAGCTGGGGAAAATCAGAATAAGTGACAAAATGGCAACCGTGTCTGGAGTGTATCCGTACTGTATCTGAATCGGAAAACCGAATAAGGGCCAAAATGGCATCCGTGTCTGGAGCGTATCTGAACTAGAATCTGAATAAGTGACAGAATGACCTCCGTGTCTGGAGCGTATCTGAACTAGAAATTGAATAAGTAGCAAAATAACTTCCGTGTCTGGAGTGTATCTGTACTGTAACTTGAAGTTGAAATCTGAATGAGTGACAGAATGGCATCCTAGTCTGGAGCGTATCTGGACTGTATCTGAAAGATGTTGAGATCTGAATGAGTGTCAGGATGGTGTCCTAGTCTGGAGCGTATCTGGACTGTATCTGAAATCTTTGAACATTGTAAATGATAGCTGTTAATCTTATCCTGAAAAGGGTAAAATGTTAGTTGAAGCACAAAGTTATGTTGCATGAAATGTATGATGCAATATATGTATTTATCAATGTTTATGATATATGGATGTAATGTATGTGCATGTAAGTTGATCTGTTGTATTGCTGAGGAAAATAAATCCATGAAAGTTGGGGATAATAAAACCCTTGACTGCTGTCGGGGAAAATAAATCCTTGACTGCAGAGGATAGGAAATCCTGGGCGAATGTTGAGGATTAAAGATCCTTAACAACTTCTGTGGGGATATAAGGATCCTTTATGTCCTGGAGTATTGACAAAAGTTCTGTTGTGAGCAATGCCATATACTGCTTGAGTAATCTGCTTGGGAAATCCAGAGAATTTTGATGACTTCTACTGGGGATTACACAATGGGAATCCTTGATCTGCTGGAGAATAAGGAAGACTTTGATGACTTCTGCGGGGAATTAAGAATGAGAATCTTCATTCTGTTGAGGAGTAATGAAAACTTTGGCGACTTCACTGGGGAATTGAGAATGAGAATCTTCATTTTGTTGAAAAATAAAAAAACTCTGTGGGGAAGAAGGCTTACTGCTGGGGAGTATTGAAAACTTTGGCGACTTCACTGGGGAATTAAGAATGAGAATCTTCATTCTGTTGAAAAATAAAAACTCTGTGGGGGAAGAAAGCTTACTGCTGGGGAGTAATGTCAGGAGTTTTCGGTCGTCTGCCACTTTACTGGGGAATCATCCTAGGTTGGGGAGAGACAAAAGTTAACTGTTATCTGGTTGATTTTCAGACTTCAAGACAACTTGCTGGGGAATTTTGGAGAAACTGAATGGTTTCCGCTGGGGATTGATAGTTTAGAGGTTTTGGCTCCGCTGGGTATTGAGAGTTTAAAGTTTTAACTCTGATGGGGGATTAAGGGTTTGAAATTTTAGCTCCGCTGGGGATCTAGAGTTCAAAGTTTGGGCTCTGCAGGGGATTTTAATGACGTACTGTAGGGATCGCTCCTGGAATAGCCTAAATATGTTTTCCTATCCTTTCAGTCTTTCAGTAATTGTTCTTTTCCACTTTGTTTATTTGTAAACAGTAATTATGTTCAAATGCATATGTTCATCAATGAATCATTGGACGTTTTTGCAAATAATAACACAAGTGTAAATAAAAAGGCAAATAGTTTTCTGTACTTTGAAAGAGATATCTTTGTATTTACTTTGAATAAGTGTTTTGTACAAAGGAGACAGGCATCCTAGTAAGAGGATGGTGTCATAAAAGTAAGAAAAGTTTATACAAAGAAAGATAGCTATGTGTATATAAAAAATCCCATGGGGTTCCCATTCCGCTATAGCCTTCGTATCTCCGAATATCTTATCTGTTCGTTGCTTCGTCCGAAGATGATTGAATTGATCAGAAGCTCAGAGTTTGTCAGTGAAGAGATTATCCTTAAAGTGATCCGACGAGACATAGTCATACGCTTTAATTCCCTAACTTTTGCCTAGACCGCTCTTTCGGGTTTTCAGTCCACCGGGAAACCCTTTTTTGCCCAAGTCGCCCTTTCGGGTTTTCAACTTGCCGAGTGTACAGATTTTTTTTATTTTATCCCGAATTTTTGCCCGAACCTTTTTGGTTCGCCGGGATGCCCTTGTTTTTCCTAGGTGTGTCAACCTAACGGGTCTCTTATGCGTAGTATCTTTTGACTATGTCTGCGTTTGCAGGGTGTGGCAGGTCGTCGTCGTCCATGGTGGTTAAGATCATTGCCCCACCAGAAAAGATGTTCTTGATTAAAAATGGTCCTTCGTAGGTAGGAGTCCATTTGCCCCTGGGATCACTTTGTGGCAAGATGATGCGCTTGATCACTAAATCTCCAACTTGATATGTCTGGCGTCTGACTTTCTTGTTCAAAGCCTTGATCATCCGTTTTTGATACGCCTGACCGTGGCAAATAGCAGTAAGTCTCTTCTCGTCAATTAAGTTTAATTGATCAAGTCGGTTCTGGATCCAATCGTTTTCACTCAAACCAGCATCCTTCATGATTCTCAAGGAGGGAATCTGAACCTCGATAGGTAAAACAACCTCCATGCCATATACCAAGGAATAGGGTGTTGCCCCAGTTGATGTGCAAGCCGTGGTACGGTACCCGTGGAGAGCAAACGGTAGCATCTCATGCCAGTCCTTGTAGGTGACTGTCATCTTTTGTATGATCTTCTTGATATTTTTATTAGCAGCTTCGACTGCACCATTCATCTTTGGCCGATAGGGAGATGAATTGTGATGTTGAATTTTGAACTGCTCGCACAAAGCGGTGATCATATTATTGTTAAGGTTTGTACCGTTGTCAGTGATAATCCTTTCTGGGATACCGTACCGCAGATGAGATTCTGCTTGATGAAGCGGGAAACAACATTTTTAGTAACGGGTGCGAAGGAAGCTGCTTCGACCCACTTGGTGAAGTAGTCAATGGCCACCAGAATGAAGCGGTGTCCATTGGATGCTGTAGGCTTGATCTCTCCAATCATGTCGATTCCCCACATAGCGAACGACCAAGGAGCTGTTAGGACATTTAGAAGAACAGGAGGCACGTGCACCTTGTCTTCATAGATTTGACACTTATGATAAGTCCGGGAGTGTTCATAGCAGTCAGCTTCTATAGTAGACCAGTAGTAGCCTGCCCGTAGTATCTTCTTAGCCATCGTATGCCCGCTAGAGTGAGTGCCAAAGGTGCCCTCATGCAATTCAGCCATGATCTTTTCAGCTTCAATCTTGTCCACACAACGGAGCAGAATAGAATCATGATTGCGCTTGTATAGGATGCCATTACTTAGGAAGAACTTTGTCGAGAGTCTCCTTAAGAAATTTTTGTCATTGACTGAAGCTCCTTCAGGATATTCCTGAGTCTCGAGATACCTTTTGACTTCGTGAAACCACGGCTTGTCCACTACTTCTTCGGTATTAATCTCGTGACAGTGTGCTGTTTCGTTCATCCGTTCAATGGAGATTTGGGGAGCCTTATTATCCCAATTAAGTTTAAACATATATGACATTGTAGCTAGAGCATCTGCTAGCTGATTTTCTTCTCGCGGGAAGTGCTTGAAGGTAATCTGCTCTAAATGTGGTAACAATGTCAAAACATGTTCTTTGTAAGGGATGAGGTTTGGATGCTTAGTGTTCCACTCTCCTTTGATCTGACTGATGACCAAAGTTGAGTACCCAAACACATCTAAGGATTTGATTCCCAAGTCTATGGCGGCCTTGAGTCCAAATATGCATGCTTCATACTCTGCCATGTTGTTCGTATAGTTGAAGCAAAGTCTGGCAGTGAAAGGAGTATGGCATCCTTCTGGAGATATGAGCACAACGCCGATACTGTTGCCAAGTGCATTGGATGCCCCATCAAAGTACAGGGTCCATCGGGATCCTTGTTCAGGTCCGTCATATGGTCTGTTCTCTTCAATGTTGTCCAATGTCATGATGTATTCGTCAGGGAAGTCGAACTTCATGGATTGGTAATCTTCAACAGCTTGATGAGCCAAATGGTCAGCTAGCACACTCCCCTTTATAGCTTTCTGGGCCGTGTACTGTATGTCGTATTCCGTTAGGATCATCTGCCATCTCGCAATCCTTCCAGACAAAGTAGGCTTTTCAAAGATGTACTTTATCTGATCCATCTTAGATATCAGCAGAGTGGTATGAGTCAACATATACTGTCTTAGCCAGCGAGCAGCCCATACCAAAGAGCAGCAAGTTTTCTCGAGCAGTGAATATCTGGTTTCACAGTCGGTAAACTTTTTGCTAAGGTAATAAATGCCATGCTCTTTTTGGCCAGACTCGTCATGCTGCCCTAGTACGCACCCCATTGAATTCTCTAAGACGGTCAGATACATGATTAGCGGTCTTCCCTCGACGGGTGGCATCAGGACAGGAGGTTCTAGAAAATACTCCTTGATTTTATCGAAAGCAATCTGACACTCGTCGTTCCATCTGACTACTTGATCTTTCTTCAACAGCTTGAAGATTGGCTCACAAGTAGACGTTAGGTGAGAAATAAACCTAGCAATGTAGTTTAGGCGTCCCAAAAACCTCTGACCTCCTTCTCAGTGCGATGAGCAGGCATTTCTTGTATAGCTTTGACTTTGGCAGGATCAACCTCGATACCTTTGTTGCTGACAATGAAACCTAAGAATTTACCGGACCGGACTCCGAATGTACACTTGTTTGGGTTCAATCTGAGCTTGTACTCCTTCAACCTGACAAACAGCTTTTGCAAGTGATCAAGGTGTTCTTCTTCAGTATGTGATCGGGCTATCATGTCATCTACGTAGACCTCTATCTCATGATGTATCATATCATGAAACAAAGCTACCATGGCGCGTTGATAGGTTGCCCCGGCATTCTTCAGTCCGAATGGCGTCACTTTGTAGCAGAACATACCCCACTGTGTGACAAATGTAGTTTTCTCCATGTCCTCAGGTGCCATTTTGATCTGGTTATAGCCTGAGAATCCGTCCATGAAAGAAAATACTTTGTGCTGAGATGTGTTGTCGACCAGGATATCGATGTGCGGAAGTGGAAAGTCATCTTTAGGGCTGGCCCTGTTTAAATCTATATAATCCACGCACATTCTGACTTTGCCATCCTTTTTAGGAACGGGCACAATGTTAGCAACCCATTGAGGATAGGAAGTAACAGCTAGAAATCCAGCATTAAACTGTTTCATAACTTCTGCTTTGATCTTCTCTGACATGTCAGGTCTCATACGGCGGACCTTTTGTTTCACTGGTGGACAGTCTTCTCTTGTGGGGAGACGGTGTACCACAATGTATGTATCAAGTCCTGACATGTCTTCGTATGACCAAGCAAAGATCTCAACATAATCATTCAATAGCTGAATTAGGCGCTCCTTGACACTCGGCTCTAGATTGGCACCTATCTTGATTTCCTTTTTATCATCCTCAGTACCCAAGTTGATTGTATCCAACTGCTCCTCATGAGGCTGAATTGCTCTTTCTTCTTGCTGTAATAATCTGGCCAATTCCCCTGGCACCTTACAATCTTCCTCACCTTCGTATTCGGCTTGGTAGATCAGATCTTCAGAGTCACTAAAGGCTATAGCAGTATCGTTACCCATGGGATCCGGAATGGAAGGGTACCTGTATTTGTGAGTGTGGGTGTGTGTAAGGGTATAGCCATCTTAAAACAATAAAATGTAAAAGAAAGACAATGAGCAAAAAGTGTATATGTGAAAAAGCGTCCATGATTCATTGAATGACATATGAAATGAAAATAAAAACCCTTACAAATGGACCGTTGTGCCTCGGGTAAGACACAAAGGTTTTTAAAGTACGAATTGTTTGTGAATTATTACAGTCCAACAGAAATGGAAAAGATAAATTACTGAGATATGAAAGTAATCAGAACAAAGTCTTTAGCTTCCCAGTTGCAAAGTCCTCTGCTGACAGTAGGAAATATCCAGTCTTCCAAGCTGCCATCTTCTTCATTGTCCTCTAGTGCATTAACTCCTTGCTGGCTTATCTTCACAAGTGGCCCTCCGGTATGGGCACGGCGCACAGCCTTCTGACCAGTCGAGGTAAACCCCAAACCAAACTTGTCTGATTTGTAAGGGATGTCTGGAAGCTTCCCCCAGATGGTGCTCCCCCCTTATTCCTCTACTGCCCTTGCATCCTTGAGAGATGACATCCGAGGCGGAGGTCTTGTGATTTGAGGAGTTGAGGATACTGCCTTGGTCGCCGCTACTTCTGGAGAGACTTCTTTAAAATGTTGGAAAGGGGTCTCTATGAACTCGCCGTCTAACTCCATATAACAGAAGGAATTCAGATGACTAATCATATACTCCTCCTCCCCATGGACAGTTATGATCTTCCCTTGGACGGGGTACTTGAGCATCTGATGCAAGGTGGAGGTGACAGCTCCGGCATTGTGGATCCAGGGGCGTCCCAACAGACAGGAATAAGAAGGACGGATGTCCATCACATAGAAAGTGGAGTTGAATACCTGAGTTCCCACCTTGATTAGGATGTCCACCTCCCCATGGACCATCCTATTAGAACCATCAAAAGCTCACACCACTATGTTACTGGGTTTTAGAGTCAGCCCATCGCAATCCAACCTATCAAGGGCTTTCTTCCGCAAGACGTTCAAAGATGATCCAGTATCAACCAAGATATGATCTAGGGTTGTTCCTCTGCACTCCACCGAGACATGTAATGCATCGTTGTGTTTTCTCCCTCTAGGTGTTAAGTCAGCATCAGAGAAGCCCAGGCCATTATCAGCTGTCAAACTGGCCACACAGTCCTTGAACTGGTCAGAACACGTCTCTTGCGGCACGTGAGCTGTCTTCAGAAATTTGACCAAAGCTTTGGCATGTGCTTCAGAGCAAAGCAGCAGGGCTAGCATAGAGATCTTGGAAGGGGTCTGCCCCAATTGTTCAACCACATCATAATCACTCTTCTTAATAATCCTCAGGATTTCTTCCATCTCCTTCTTGGATGTTTCAGGAATAGCTAGTGATTGAGCCTTCGTCTGGACAGGCTCCTCTCGAACATTCTTTCCTTTATTCTCAGCAGCGGAAGTAGGGATAGGCATTGTATTGTCTTCGTTGGCAGATACACTTGCAGGTACAATCACTGGCACAGATGTAATCTTCGGAATGGCCACGGGTCCAAAGACTGCTGTTGGAGGAGCAATCTCTGGAGAAAAGATTCTTCCACTACGGGTAACTTTGCTTGTTCCGGCAATGTTACTGATGTCAGAATTGTCCTCTTCAGAGCTTTCTTCTTCGACAGTCTGTTCAATTTGTTTAACACCATGGTAGTAGATTTCTCCACCATAGTTCCATGGTACTGATTTATCTTATTTGTATGGGGCAGGCCCGGGCATTGTTATCTTCAACGGAGTAGTCATAGGAGCAGATGTAATCCTAATGGGTTTTTTAGGAACCCTAGAAGGATTGGCATATATGGTTATTATTGAAACTTATGGAACTGGAATGGGTGAGACAGGAGCTTTCTCGAACAAAATTTCTTGGTTATCAATCAGTTGTTGGATTCCTTTCTTCAACAGAGGGCAGTCAAATGAGGAGGACAGGAAAACATGGCAGTCTTGGTCACAACCTGGGAAGATGCCTGCTTTTAACAAATTTAACTTGATGGTCAGGAGCGAGGTTAACAGCTCATCCACGGTAGCAACAAACAGATCTTCTTCAATAGTGTTGGCATTGTGACCATGCCTCAGAATTGGGGCAGAAATAACATTCGGTTTCTCAGGCGCTTCAAACTCAACTTCCTTCGCGTCTATTAGATCTCGAATCTTATTCTTCAGAGCCCAACAATTGTTGGTGTCGTGCCCTGGACTTTCAGAATGGTAAGCGCACCTGGCATTCGGATGGTAGTGTGGAGAAGTTGTATTAGGATTCTTTGGGGCCTCTTTCAAAGTGGCCAGATTTAACTTCAAGAGATGTGGTAGGACTTGAGCAGGAGTCATATTTATCTTGGTGAATTGCCTTACAGGCCTTTCCACCCTTTGCTGGTTATTCCTCGGCTGGTCATTTCTCGGCTAATTGTTTCTAGGCTGGTCTGATGCAGACTTTTGAATCATAACGGCCCCCACTGTTGGTCGTTGCTCAGTTCTTCCCTGATTTCTCTGTGCATAGACAGCAGACACTTCCTTCTTTCCAGTGAAGGGCTTTTTTGCAGCAGTTGAGGCAGATGCGTCCTTCTGAATCTTCCCATTTCTTATACCGGCCCCCACTCTTTCGCCAGTCAAAATCAATTTGGTGAACCCTGCAGAGGAGCTCCCAATCAGATGATTGAAGAAAGGGCCTGAAAGAGTTCCCAAGAACATGTCCACTAACTCCCTCTCAGATAGAGGAGGTTGCACCCTTTCGGCTAGGTCTCTCCACTTTTGCGCATAGTCTTTGAAGCCCTCATTAGTAGCCATAGCCATACTCTGTAGCTGAGTACGGGTTGGCGCCAAGTCGGTGTTGTATTGATACTGCTTATAGAAGGCTACCGCCAAGTCTTCCCAATTATGGACATCTTCCCTCTCCAACTGGTAGAACCAATCAAGATGCGTTCCTGATAAACTGTCTTAGAAAAAGTGGACCCACAGGTCTTTGTCAGCAGAATATGGTTGAATCTTCCTGACATAGGATCTGAGGTGAATTTTAGGGCAAGACACCCCATCATACTTGGCAAACAGTGGCACTTTAAACTTTGGAGGGATTACAATTCCATAAACCAAACCTAACTCCTCAAAATCCAGCCTCGGTACTCTTTGTATCTCCATAGCGCTGAGTCGCTCTTCAAGGTGTTTGTACTTGTCATCAGCCGGAGGGTATTGCTGTTCAGAGTAGTCTTCCTCTTCCTCTTCTTCTGCTTCAGAATCCGATGGCACTGCCACTCCTTTTCCTTTTCCTTCCCCTTCTTCAGATGTTGATGGGAATTCTAAGGTCCGTCTGGCTTGTCCCTGAAATCTTCTACCCATGAGAACCACACACAGTTGGATTCTTCTTCTTTTTCTCTTTCTCTTTCTCTAGTAGAGTCTTGAGCTCCTCCTGCCCCTTGGCTAAGGTCAAGAGTAGCTGTTGAAATTGTGAATTCTGAGTTTGCAAATCTTTGACCGTTTGTTCAATATCCATCTTGCTGAAATAAACAGCAGAGAGATGAGGAAACTTGGTGTGAAGACTTGTTTATGCATATGATGAATGATATGTATTCATGTAATGTTTTCAAGGATTCAGAAATTCAAATTTGTTTTAAACAAAAAAAAAGAAACACACGACATATTAATAAGATAGAATTGTTAGTACACCAATGCCCCTTGGGCAAAATAATACAAAATTCTAAGGTAAAAAGACGTTGCGCATCCTCTTTGGTGCAATGTAGGTGTTGAGAGTCTGCTCTTCATGAAGTAGCCGAGTGAGTTCCAAAACCTTCTTCTCGCTTGCGTAGAATTGGGCTTCAAAAGTATCGCGCTCTCCCTTGAGCTGTATCCAACTCCTTTGTAGATCTTCGAGTGATGTTGGCATGTCAGGATGTAGGATGGTGTATGGAACCTCTCCTTCCTTAACAGGCTCTATAATCACTGGGAGAATGGATGGGTAAGGCATCATAAGACTTTGGGCGCAGGTTCATACCCACTTGAGGTAAGGCCCAAGAGGGATGGAATTCTTGTGTCCCAGAGTCTTGCTATCCACCTTGTTGGGCATCCTCCAGGCTCGGACGAATCTCTGACGGAGTCCTTGATCGTCGTTGTCGTAGTCGAAAACCAATCCTTGAATCAGCATGTCATGTGGGCCATCCCTTTGGGCATACCCAAACTGTCTTAGATCCAAGCAAGGGTTATAGGTGATGCCTCCCCTAATGCCAAGTAGAGGGACATTAGGGAATTCCCCACAACGGTCAACAATGATGACATTCTCTTTGGATCGAGAACACCAATGGATATCTGAATGGTTAAGTGTCATTAACCATTGTGACTACCTCAAACCTTGCTCATTATTCAAGACTGGTTGGGGATGATGAGAAATAAACCATCTTGCTAGGAGAGGAGTGCAACACATGAGAACACCTCTTTTCCTCATTGTACGAGTGTGAAAAGAGTGGAGGATATCCCCAAGCAATGTAGGCACTGGGTTGCGATTCATGAAGATTTTGACAGCGCTTACATCTATGAATTGATCAGGGTTAGGGAACAAGACCTTCCCATAGATGAGAAGAGCTACAATCTCCTCAAAAGCTTGCAAGTCTAGAGAATTCCAACAGCTTTGGGCCTTCTCAAACAAAAACTTTGACAAGAAGCCTTTGACACCACTTCTAGTTTCCCAATGTGTTGTGACATCAGATGAGTGCAAGTGTAAGGCTTGAGCAATCTCTTCTAGCTTTGGATCTCTTTCCGTACTGTTGAAGGGTAGTTGATTGAGAATAGGAATCCTCAAGAGTTGAGAAATTTCCTCCAAAGTAGGCACAAGTTGGTAGTCAGGAAATGTGAAGCAATGATGCAAAGGGTCAATGAATTGGAAGAGAACTTTCAGCATATCCTCCTCTGTGTTGGTGGTGACCAAGTTGAGTAGATGACCATGTCTCTCGGTGAATGGAGAATTCTCAGGAATCCTTGAAGCTAGCTCCTTGAGTTGTGGAGGAATTCTTACAAGGTTGACTTGGATAGTTTTCCTGCGAAGTGAATCCATAACCTACAAAACAAGAACAAAGATGAATCTCCAAAATCCTTGAAATGGTTAGTGAAAGCACATGATGCTCATGATGTCCATGATGTTATGCACAAGTATATATGTACAAGCAAATCACACAAGTTCCTAGTTTAGGCTTGCATGGGGTTTCATAGGTAAGTACCCTCTTGAAGTTTAGTTGGATCAACCTGTCCTAGAAATAGTAACCGGGTTCTATGGAGCTCAGTATCACTGGATTGTTTCCTTGTTCATTGTTTCAATTCAGCCTCTTTACTGGCGACCAAAATATTCCAAGGAACCAACCCTTAATGAGTGTAGTATCGAGTATCTACCAACTTCGGACTGCACCAAAGCCGGTGATCTCACTACATCCTAAAAGGCCAAGTTGGTCAAGTAAAGGTTCTAGAAGTCCATTAGTGCTTCATGACATCACTCAGCGGCCCCGTATTCTCTTTGATTGACTCAAAGGCTACCGGTACCCACAAATATGTCGCACTAATATAGCTATTGCTTAGACCATGTCGGTATACCCCGCACAGTTTCCACAATGTATTGCTATTTACCTATAATGTTTCCCAAATCCGGGTAGAGGATTCAAACCCAAACAATAGAACCAAAATGTAAAGCAAACAAGTCAAGCAAGATAAGCATGTAAAGGTGATCTAAAACCCTAAGGTAACCCCACTTTTATTGTGTAATCCCCAGCAGAGTTGCCAGTTCTGTGATGCGGTGGGAGAACTGACTTGAGGTTTTACGTTTGTGTTCGCAAATGTTGCAGTTAGCAAGAGTCACCACCGACTTTTCTTTTATCCAAAAGGAAAGGTAAAAAAGCACAGGAAAGACCTTTGAGATGTTTTCTTGAGTTCGGGGGGTAGATTATGAAAAGGGAATGTGCTAGCACCCTTTTCATCCATGGTTTTCCATGGCCTCTTAGTTACTTGTTTAGATCACTTGCTTTGCTTTTGAAATTGTTTGAAATGGTGCTTTGTGTGGTTTTGAAAGTATTTTGAAAAGAGACCATTGTTTAGGCAATCTTTGTAATGATTCTCGTTCGTAAGAATGTATACAAAGATGTTTGTCTTTTGAAAAATGTTCCAATGTTTTGAAATTTATTTGGAAATGTTTTGAAATGTGTGTGTGATTGTTTTTTAAAATAGCAAGGATTGTTTTGAAGTTGAGCAAGTAACTAGGAACTATCTACCCTACTCAAATGTTTTTCCTATGCATTTTTATTCCTTTGACATTGTTGATTTACCATTGCTTTGGTAAACAACCCTATCTTTGGATGTTAAACGGGACGGGTGTGGGTCATCGTATGACCATGATAGCAATGTTGCCAAGTATCTTTAGCATTTTGAGGGACCAATATCATTTTGTTTAGGCAACCTTTTGATAGCGTCATCGAGGGACTATGATCTTTTGTTTTATTTTGTTTTGCCAAGATACTTTGCATGCATACCATGGCCATTTTGTTTAGGCAACCAAGTGGGTGAAACCCTAGGGGTGCTTGTGTGCAATGTGTTGTCATTTTACATGCTTTTGTTTGTCTTGTATTAGGTCATTCTATTTGTTTGATTTTTGTCTTAACATGCAAAACCCTAATTTACTACACAAGTATATAAAGCGATAAATTGCGTAAAAGTAAACTAAGCTATTACAACAATTATTATGGGAGGGGGGATACAAGTTTTTGAATGGGTATATTGCACAAAATAAAACCCTAAAATACTATTACAACCCAATTGAATTATTGTACAAGATAAATAAATATACAAATATTTAAATATGCAAATAAAAAGTATTTATGCAAAAAAGTTTTGTAATTGTTTTATGTATGAGAAAATAAGATTATTTAAGTCTTAAAAAAAAGAAAAAATAATATGGTTATTTTTGAAAGGGGAAACCCTAGTTTTCAAATTAAAAGAAAAATATGTTCTATTATTATTTTATCCATTTATGTACAAGAAATAATAAATAATATTATTAACAAATATTATAAATTAAAATATGTATGAAAATGATTATTTTAATGTATAAAACAATAAAATAAAAATGTATGGTATTTTAAATATTTTTGCAAATTTTATTTAAGAAAATAAAGTTCATTATCCTAATAAAACTATTTTTATGCCAAAAAATAATAAATAAAAAAATAAAATAAAATACAAAAAATTAAGAAAATATTTTTGTGATTTTTTAATGTTCAGAAAAAATTATTAAAATCAATAAACATAAAAAATATAAGAAAATATGAAAAATATACAAAATAAGCAAAGGGGGTGCAAATAGTGGATCAAGGGGTGTGGAAAGTAGAAATAACAAGGCCCAGGCACGCTAGGCCCAGACAGGTCGTCCCTGTCCTCCAGCTCCCTCCTACGCGCGCGTTTTTGCCTTCAACCTGTAACTCCCTATTCTTTGCACAAAAACAAAAACTTGCAACATAAAAAATGTAGCTTGGAATCTCACGATTCCAATGATATAAAATTCATAATCTAACTCTCAAAGACCAGGGAGAATTTCAGTAGCCATAATTTCTGACCTAGTTTTTTCATGAACTTTAAGCTTCAAATTCTCACTACTCAGTTAATATAAATGATAACTATGCATATGTACAGCTTCACCATGTTAAGGACTACATCTTTGCTTCACAAATCAAAGCTTGAGGATTCCTAAATAGAGAGATAGAGTTTTGAAAAATACCTTGTTCAGCTGTGTTTGGATATGGCAATGTGGGGACTTTGAGTGAGGCATGAGGATCGTGTGAGCTTCCTTGAAGTTCCCTCAAGCTTTTCCAATGCTTAGCTGGCCTTGTGGATGGCTGAAACTTCCTGCACGAGTCAACCTGCAACCTTCAAGTTTGAAAATGGTGATGTCTGAAACAGGGCACACAATTTCAAGATGAATGCTTGGATAGCTTGGATGTGATGTATGGAAGGTGTTTGAAGTGTTACAAGGCAAAACACACGAGTAAATTTTGAATTGGCAAGAGTTTTGGAGAAGCTGCCCTGTTTGGGCAAAAAATTTTGTTTTTGGAGATTTTGAATGTTTCAGAGGTTATCCCTTTGTGTGCTAGCTTGAGATAAGTTTGTGAAGTTATGTAGAATGATGCCAAGTTCACCCTTTATCAGATGTACCAGTTCTCTTGACTTTTGCAACTTTTCTTGCATTTGAAGAAAGTTGAAGTGACTTAAGCCAAAATGTTGTACTTGCTTGCTTGCTAGCTGTAGAGGGTTGGTATGCTTTGCTTGTGATCTATGGAAAATGGATGTACTCAAGGAACAAGTCCAAGGCTCAAGGCTGATAAATTTGGAAAAGCTTGCTTTATCAAAATGGCATTGTGCCCTTTATGCCATTTATGGGTTTATTCTTTGTACAATGCTCCAACAGCCAAAATAAAGCCATTATCCCATGAGTTTGCATTTAATTATGGAGTGTAGAAGGGATTTAGGAACTGTAATGCAAGGTACAAGCATGCTATGATCTGATTTGCAACTTGATGCATTGTAAAAATGGCTTGAACAAAAGTGACAAAATGCCATTTTCTCTTCTTCGATTCTCCCTAACCACAAATGATCTTGGAGAGTTCTTGGACAGTTTGGAAAGCTTGCAACATGCTATACAATCCATCTTTGAAATGCATTTTGAGATACCTCTTGGAACTAGGTGAAAAATACCCATGAAGTTGGGTCAAAAACCTGCCTAAATTAGGGCAAATTTTCGAATTTTTTTTATTAATAACCAAGTATTAAAAAAATATTTCGCGAATAACCGGGTTTCGGAAAAAATTACGCAAATAACCATGTTTGAGATGGCTCCATAAAGGAGGAGCCATCTCATTTGGCGCATCCTCCTCTTTTTATAAGGGAGGCGCCATCTCATTTGGCGCCTAAGGGAAAATGGCAAGCCCTAAGCCAAGTGAGATGGCGCCTATGTACAAAGTTAGGTCAAAAAAAAATTTTTTTTTCTTTCCTGCGCGTTGCGTATTAGACAGAGATAAACAAAATTGATTTTTTATTTGATAAAAAATAATTACATTGAACTGTTTTACATTTAAATAACAGTAAAAAAAAAAGATACAAAAAATACTGGAAAAAAAAAAGATACATCAATGATCTCCAGGAACCCGGTAATGACCCCCAGTTCCGCATCCCCGTCCTCGCCTTTCTCTTGCTGGGTGCCGTCTCGTTTCCTGTTGCGGCAAGGTCGATGGCCCAGCGAAGTCAATGCGATCCGAATCCATAAAATCAGTAAGATCTCCATATCTCGAAGATCCGCTCTGGTACAGTCGGTTACCCATACCCTCGAAGTTTGGTCGTGTTGGCGGTGGGTGGGGTTCCATGGTTGGTCGGTAGCATTGGTCGTCTGAGTATGGGGGGTAGAAAGGAAATGGATCTTGGGGTGTTTGGTACTGTGGATGTTGGGTTGTTTGGTGATATGGTGGTTGATGGTAGGTTTGGTCGGGTTGGTCATAATCTTCTGACATTCCCATATCAGGGCTAAGGCTGGATGTTGAGGGCCCCATATTTGGATATGTGGAAGACTGAAATTGTGTATGGGGTATGTGGGTTTGCTGGTGTTGGGGTTGGTATTGTGGTTGGGTTTGAGGCATATCTGGGTATTGGTAGTTTGGCGGTGACTGTGGTTGGTAGTACGGCATTTGGTTGTAGTTGTGTTGTGGTGGGGAATGTGGTTGTGTGTTTGTTGGTCTGTTTCTTCTAGGGGTTTGGTTTGAGGTTGATGGATTTTGGGTTTGTTGGTGGGGAATCGAGGGTTGTGCCCATTGTGTGCGTGGGTCAACCAAGCACCTCGGATGAGACACGTGCATATCTGGGTTACTAACCGACCTGTACCACGACATATATTGATCGGTGTGTCGCATGTTACCTTGAGTAAGGAAAATAGGGGATTGCAAGATGTAGCGGTGACGCCTTTGCCACATTTTACACCATTCTGGAGCAAAGTCTTTCCAGTTGGTTAGATTCCACTGGGCGTCGACCCTTTTTAGATGCCAGGGGGACAAATCTGTTGGATCACTTGGTATGTCTTGGATCATTCCGAACTGCATCTTCACACGGTCGCTGTGGTGCATCTCCACAACGTTGAACCAAATGAGTGCAGTCTTTGCAGTCCAAGTTGCTGCATCCTCTGGATTTGGAGAATGGTCCAAACCCAAATATGGTCTCCAGACGAATTGCGATAAAATTTAAATCAGGTAAGCGCAAAAGTAATGTATAAATAATTAAAATGAACAAAAGTTAAAAGCTACGACTTACGTCATCTGGGCCTAAGTGATCCAACAGATTCCGGTAGAGTGCGACATTGAATCTGGGATTCTTGCCGTAATCCATACCCCTCACGCAGTACCTATAGGAAATGAGAAACATGTTATTTTTAGCATATATTTTGGAAAGAGAAGAATAGTTATAAATGCTATAACTTAATGACTTACTTTGTTGCGTAAGGGAAACCAAAAGTGTTGTTGTTGATGGGGTTTAAGGACTCCATCCTCCACCAACCCCAGGCTTGTAGTAAAAATGCGCACCCATAAAATGTACATTTTTCCTTGACTGCGTTTTTGCACAAGGAACTGTACAGGTGGGCTAATACTGCAGAACCCCAACTAAATTTTCTAGTTTTATCAAAATTTGTTAGTAAATGTAAGTACATGAAATTTACACTATTTCCCGTACTTTCGGGAAATAAAAAAGTACCAAAAAGTATCATAATATAAGTTCGGGCTTTTACTACTCGGTCATTCTCTGAGGAATTTTCATTTAATTCCATACTTGCATAATGCCGTTTCAGGTCAGTGAGTAGTATTCCCTGCCCTCTTGCTCCACCACCTTCTACCATGTCCCTACCTAACAGTTCCTCACACTGTGAGTTGGGTTGTTGAACCGACCCGTTCACCGCTTTACCGTCAATAGGGAGGCCCAGTAGCATGTACACATCTTCGAGAGTGATGGTACATTCACCTATTGGTAGGTGAAATGTATGGGTCTCCGGTCTCCACCTCTCCAACATTGCAAGGATGAATTTGGAGTCAATGGTGCAGTTGGAGATCTTTATCACGTGTCCAAAACCTGCATATTCCAGATAAGGGACGATGAAAGGGTCGGGAGCCAGGTATTTATGCGAACGGATTCTGAATCTTTGTGTATCCTGAGATCATAATTAAACAAGAGTAAGATTAATTAAGATGAACAACACGTTTTTTAAAGTATGAAAATGTATAACCAAAGAAGAGACTTACAAATGCAGCAATGTTTTCCCTTGTGCCTCTGTGAGTTTCTCCCATTGTTAGAAGGGCCATTCTTCAGAACACTTGAGAGAATGAAAGACTTAGGAAGAAATAGAGAGTATGATAGACTTAAGAAATATTTCGTAGCAGAGAGTGAGAGTTGTGTGGGTGTGAGAGATGTTTCATAAGGTATGTATTTATAGGCAAATAATTTTGATGTAGTGGTTGCATGCCTACGAGGTGTCACATTTGCATGCTTAGGGAGTTACACATATGCATGCATGCATTTACAAATAATGTAAGGTGTCACTCTTGCAGGCTAGGTGGCAGCCCATGCATGTATCACGATTGGACAGTAAGGGAGGCGCCATCTCACTTGGCGAAATAGTACAAAAATGAATGGTGTCGCCACCCCATTTGGCGAATAAGAGGTGTCACGTTTTACAGCATTGGCTCAGGCTACGTAACAGCCTTTGGGATTCCATTCTCTGTTGCATGCAAGGCCATTGGAGTAGATGGGTGGCAGGCTTAGACAAAACATTAATGTGTGTAGAATAGGGCCAGGCTAGGTGGCAGCATAAGCCCATGCATGTAATATTATTGGACAGTAAGGGAGGCGCCATCTCACTTGGCGAAATAGTACAAAATTGAATGGTGTCGCCACCCCATTTGGCGAATAAGAGGTGTCACGTTTTACAGCATTGGCTCAGGCTACGTGACAGCCTTTGGGATTCCTTTCTCTGTTGCATGCAAGGCCATTGGAGTAGATGGGTGGCAGGCTTAGACAAAACATTAATGTGTGTATTATAGGGCCAGGCTAGGTGGCAGCATAAGCCCATGCATGTAATATTATTGGACAGTAAGGGAGGCGCCATCTCACTTGGCGAAATAGTACAAAATTGAATGGTGTCGCCACCCCATTTGGCGAATAAGAGGTGTCACGTTTTACAGCATTGGCTCAGGCTACGTGATAGCCTTTGGGATTCCTTTCTCTGTTGCATGCAAGGCCATTGGAGTAGATGGGTGGCAGGCTTAGACAAAACATTAATGTGTGTAGAATAGGGCCAGGCTAGGTGGCAGCATAAGCCCATGCATGTAATATTATTGGCAGCCTTGGGGGGTTGCATCACTTACTTAATTGAAATATTTTGCCTTAGGTTGAACATAACATTCATTCACATAAACTGTAAAATTTTCCAACCTTCGAATCAGTCATCTAACCTTCAAACATTCCAGCATTCATACCTTCATATAATCAATAAACCCAAAACATTCCCACCTTCATACCTAAAATAATTCTACACAATGGCCTCTTCACCACAATTTGTTGTCAAAGCACATTTCAACGGTGAGACATACATGTGTCCCACAGTTGGGTTTTTGTTTAGAAACACCGACAATGTCCGATTTCTCTTAAACGGGAAAGCAAATTTCTCCTACTTTAAGAAAAGATTGGAGGCCAAACTTGAACGAGGCCCGGTATCCCATATATTTTATCAGAGTCCAGTCTTTTTTGGAAACAACCAAGTCATATTTTATAAGGTTGCAATTCAAGATGACGAGGATTTCCAGAACATGATTTCCAGCCATGTCTATTCTGGAAACGACTCTATTGAGTTGTACGTTCTGTTTCAAGAGCCTCCGGTGACATAGGAGGTAGAGCCTTCGGTGACACAGGAGGTTGATCCTTTGGAGAATGAGCAAGATGAGGTGGATGCAGTTGATGATGAAGAAGAAGATAACGAGTTAGAGTTCGATGAAATGGTGAACGACGATTCTGACGATGATGGCATCCCAAGTATTCCTACCGACAAAATCTACACACCACCTACGCACATGACAAACTTCAACATGGGCGGAGATGAACCTTCTACGGACTTGTTTTTCCAACCGTATATGCAATCAGATGAAAATTTAAAAGAGAAGGACAAGTTTCGTAATAGAGAGGAATGCATAAGGGCCATCAAAAAATTTCACATGCTCAACTCGGTTGATTATAAGGTGGATCGTGTAAACCCGGAAAGGTACAAGATCAAGTGTGTCCACCCTGACTGCATGTTCAAGCTGACCGCTTCATACAGACTAAGGGGTGACTGCTGGGTCATAGGTTCCATGACAACCCATACTTGTGTAAGTTCCACTCAATCACAAGACCACCGAAAACTCAACCATGATCTAATCTGTCAAGAAATCCTACCCCTGGTGAGCAACGACCCTTCTTTGAAGGTGAAAACAATCATCTCCCACATCACCACGGTTTTTAACTACACTCCGTCTTACCGTAAGGCGTGGTTAGCAAAGACTAAGGCGATTGAAAGGGTGTATGGAAACTGGGAGGAGTCATACCGAGAACTTCCCCGCTACCTCAATGCACTAAAGACATATTCTCCAGGTAGTGTTTATGTTCTGGAAACATTGCCCGCGTACGCCCAAGATGGTAGTGTACTACATGGCAACGGAATATTCAGTCGCGTCTTTTGGGCATTTCAACCATGCATCACAGGGTTTGCGTCATGTAAACCAATTCTACAAATAGACGGGACTTGGTTGTATGGGAAGTACAAAGGAACGCTTTTGATGGCAGTTGCACAAGATGGCAACAATAACATTTTCCCCGTTGCGTTTGCCCTTGTCGAGGGGGAGACCGGTGGTGCTTGGAGCTTTTTCCTGAAAAATCTTCGTACACACGTGGCTCCTCAACCAGATCTATGTTTGATCTCGGACAGACATGCCTCCATTGAAAGTGCCTATAATAATCCGGCAAATGGTTGGCATGACCCTCCTTCTACGCATGTCTATTGCATCAGGCATATCGTCCAGAATTTCTCGAGGGAGGTCAAGGACAAAATATTGAGGAAAGCGGTGATGAATGCGGGATACGCACTGACACAGCCCACATTCAAATATTACCGCAACGAGATCCGTTTGTCTAACCCAGAAGCCGGTACGTGGATCGACAACATACCGGTCGAAAAGTGGACTAGGTCATACGACAATGGCCAAAGATGGGGGCATATGAAAACAAATCTTATTGAATCAATGAATGGGGTATTCAAGGGCATACGAAACCTCCCCATCACTGCCTTGGTGAAATCCACGTATTTTAGGATGGCTGCGTTATTTGCCAAAAGAGGTGAAATGTGGTATTCGGTCTTGCAATCAGGACAACTATGGAGTGAAAGCTGTATGAAATACATTAAGGCTGAAAGTGCTAAAGCCAACACTCACATGGTTACACGGTTTGACCGCCATAGCCACAACTTCATTGTGAAAGAGACAATTGACCACAATGAAGGCCTGGCAAGACAGGAATACAGGGTCATTTTACCTTCTCAATGGTGCGATTGTGGCAGGTTTCAAGCTTTTCGTATGCCTTGCTCTCATGTCATTGCCACTTGTGCTCATACCCATCAAGACGCGCTTCAACTGCTCTCAAACGTTTATAAATCTGAAACGTTGCTCACTGTTTACAACAACAACTTTCCTTTGGTGGCAAAACCGGACTATTGGCCTGAATACAACGGTGATATAGTTTGGCACAATGACCAAATGCGAAGGAACAAGAAGGGTCGTCCCAAAAGCAGGCGCATAACAACAGAAATGGACGATCTTGACAGGTTGGAAAGAAAGTGTGGTTTATGCCGTCAGGTCGGACACAATCGCAAAAACTGTCCGAATCGGGCGTCTGGCTCGACCACATAAATTTTGTAATACAATAAATCTTTTCAATATTTGTGTTGTAAACATTATGGGTTTTCCGTTAATAAAACTGTTCACACAATTTAAGAAATTCAATATAGGAAATTACATTAGGGTTTTTGCGTACAACAATGATTAACGATAATCAATCTAGGAAATTACAACTGTTAACACAATTTCATCTGACCCATGCATCATCATCATTACATCACTGTCTGTTTTGACTTCCTCCAACCACACATTAGGTCTTCCTGTCGCATACGAGGTTGTTGTTCGTTTTCGCTGGATCCTTCGAATTTTTTCCCCCTCGACGATGTCTCCATCTAGCCACCGCATCAACTCCCGCTTCAGACGCTCCATGGAGTGAATGTGCCAGAATTTCATTTTCATCGCAGGTTTCGTGGCGGAGAATATAACGTAACCATCTCTGCTAAAAATCATAGGCGACGTCATTACGTAAATAAGGGAGTACAAAATAAAAATACAGTGCGAGAAAGTGTGAGAAATTTCAAAGAAACGGACGAATTATTTATAAAACAGCAAAAAACCCTAGTTTTGCCCTAGGCGCCAAGTGAGATGGCGCCTCCTCTCCTTTTTAAGGAGCATGCACCATCTCACTTGGCTAAAAGCCAATGGAGGCGCCAAGTGAGATGGCGCCTAGGGCAAAACCCTAGGTGCATGCGCCAAATGAGATGGCTCCTCCTTTGTGGAGCCATCTCAAACATGGTTATTTGCGTAATTTTTTCCGAAACCCGGTTATTTGCGAAATATTTTTTTAATACTTGGTTATTAATAAAAAAAATTCCAAATTTTCACTAAATCTTTTAGTTCATGGACCCTTATTCACAAATTCATAACTTGAGATCCAAGCCTCTTTTGGGAAAACTTTATGAATAAAAATTGTAGATTTCATGAAGGACTACAACTTTCATGTTGGAAGTTTTCTTTGAATCCAATTGCATCATGGTGAAAAAGTGGTGAAAAGTTGGGAAAAAATAAGAAAATTTCCATACTTAGAAAATTTCTAAGTTATGAAATTTTTCAAATTAAAACCCTAATTTGCAATTTTGAGTTTCTTGGTCAACAAGTTTCAAATTTTGACATATATTGATGAATTATGACCCTTGGCACTTGATTTTGACCAAAAAGTCAAAGTTTGACTTTTCAGTGTACAGTTGATTTTTGATCAGTTGACTGGAAAATTCATCTGTCAATCCTATACATTTGAGATATTTTGAACTATGTGATTAGGTCAAGATGATTCTATTGAGTCCTTGAAATCATTCTTGAACTCAATTGGCCATTGGTTTGGTTAAAAATCAGAAATTGCCCTTTCTCAGTCAAAACCCTATTTTTAACAATTTTGCCCTTTTGATGATTTGATCAAATTTCTTGAGGAGTTGTGATCCAAACTTGATCAAATGGTTCATATGAGTCTAAAATGTTGTTTTGGATAAAAAATTATGAAGTTTGACTTTAAATTGGCCATGGTTGACTTTTTCCCCAATACAGCTGATTTTTAGGTCAACTGTCCAATTGACTGAGCAAAAATGTGATTCAAGGCTTGAAACTTGGCATGAGAAATCTTAGGGGTCCAAGATGGTGTATGAAAGTCACATGAAGCATTGATGGTCCAAAAATCCTTGTGCAAATTCAAACCCTAATTTTTAGGTCATCAGTGCAAGATGAGGTCTTGAGCTGAGCAAACCCTAATCTTGTCTTGAGTCCAAGAAGTTTGGTGAGGAAAATCTTGATAAATGAGAGAGCAAATTTTGGGGTACAACATTGGCGCTGTTACTTCTACGTTGCACCAAATGTTGAAGTATCCAGTTCAAGGGAAGATTATCACCGTTCATGGAGAGGAAGAATACATGATCAGCCATCTCAATTTCTTCAGATATGTGGAATTAGACGGTGAATTCATTGAAACTCCATTTCAACACTTTGAAGAGGTCCCTCAAGATATGGCAGTGACCAAGGTTATTCTCAAGATTACAAGGCCTCCACTCCGAATGTCGTCACTGAAGGATGCCAAAGAAGTGGTAGAAGAAGGTGGATGCATTATCTGGGGACAACTCCCAGATATCCCATATAAGTCTGACAAGTTTGGCCTAGGTTTCACTTCAAGTGCTCAAAAGGATGTATGTCGTGCCCGTGCTGGAGGGCCACCCTTTAAGATCAGCAACCGTGAAGTCAACGCAGTAGAATATGGTGAAGATGGCTGCAACCTGGAGGATTAGATTTTCCCGACTGTCAATGAAGGGCTCAGCAATTGGGAGGCTAGAGACTTCATCCCGATCAAATTCATCCCTTAGTAATTTGTCTTTACATTTTGTTAGATCTGTAATATTCAAAACAATTCACATTCTTAAAACCTTGTGTCTTACCCGAGGCACAATGGTCCATTTGTAAGGGTTATTATCTCATTTTTCATATAACATCAATGAATCATCGACGTTTTCGCATACAAACTTTTGTGCTCATTGTTTTTTCTTTTACATTTTTACTTTATTTCAAAGATAGTTATACCCTTACACACACCCACACTCATAATGCAGGAATATATCCATTTGGGATCCCATGGGTAACGATACTGCTATGGCCTTTTGCGACTCTGAGAATCTAATCTACCAAGTCGAAGACGAAGGTGAGGAAGATTATGAAGTACCAGGGGAACTTGCCAGACTGCTACAATAAGAAGAGAGAACCATCCAGCCTCACGAGGAACCCGTGGATACAATCAATCTAGGTACCGAAGAGGGGAAAAAAAGAGGTCAAGGTGGGTGCCAATCTGGAACCCATTATCAAGAAGCATCTGATTCAGTTGTTACACGATTATGTCAAAGTCTTTGCCTGGTTGTATGAAGACATGCCAGGACTTGATGAAGATATTGTGGTACATTGTCTTCCTACAAGAGAGGATTGTCCACCATTAAAGCAAAAGGTTCACCGCATGAGGCCTGATATGTCAGAAAATATTAAAGCAGAAGTCATGAAGCAATTCAATGTTGGATTCTTGGCCGTCACCTCCTATCCCCAATGGGTTGCCAATGTTGTTCCCGTGCCCAAAAAGGACGACAAGGTGCGAATGTGTGTGGATTATAGAGATTTTAATAGGGCAAGCCCTAGGGATGATTTTCCACTCCCCAACATTGATATCCTGGTTGAAAATACGACACAACACAAAGTGTTTTCCTTCATGGATGGATTCTCAGGTTACAACCAAATCAAAATGGCGCCTGAGGACATGTAGAAAACAACCTTTGTCACACAGTGGGGCACTTTCTGCTATAAGGTGATGCCATTCGAACTAAAGAACGTTGGGGAAACCTATCAGCGTGCCATGATATCTCTATTTCACGATATGATACATCACAAAATAGAGGTCTACGTGGGCGATATGATAGCCAGATCTCAAACAGAAGAAGAGCATCTTGATCACTTACAAAAAACTGTTTGAGAGACTGAAGAAGTACAAGTTGAGGTTAAACAAGTGCACATTTGGGGTACGGTCTAGTAAACTCCTAGGCTTTATCGTCAGCAACAAAGGTATTGAAGTCGATCCTGCCAAAGTCAAAGCAATACAATAGATGCCTGCTCCTCGCACTGAAAAGGAAGTCAGAGGATTATTGGGACGTTTGAATTATATTGCCAGATTCATTTCTCATCTGACAGCTACTTGTGAGCCAATCTTCAAATTGTTGAAGAAGGATCAAGTAGTCAAATGGAATGATGAATGCCAAGTTGCTTTTGACAAAATCAAAGAATACTTATAAGATCCTCCTGTGTTGATGCCACCAGTCGAGGGAAGACCGTTGATCATGTATCTGACTATTTTAGAAAACTCAATGGGATGTGTATTGGAGCAGCATGACGAGTCTGGCCGAAAAGAGCATGCTATTTACTACCTGAGTAAAAAGTTTACCGACTGTGAAACCAAATATTCAATGCTCGAGAAAACTTGTTGCGCTCTGGCATGGGCTGCTCGCCGGCTAAGACAGTATATGCTGACTCATAGTACCTTGTTGATATCTAAAATGGATCCGATAAAATACATCTTCGAGAAGCCTGCTCTTTCTAGGAGAATAGCAAGGTGGCAGATGATTCTGACCGAATATGACATACAGTATACTACCCAGAAAGAAATAAAGGGAAGTGTATTAGCCGATCACCTTGCTCACCAAGCTGTAGAAGACTACCAGTCCATGAAATTCAAATTTCTGGATGAGGACATCATGACATTAGACAACTATGAAGAAATCAGGCCATATGACGGACCTAAACAAGGATCCTGATGGACCCTGTTCTTTGATGGGGCATCTAACGCACTCGGCAATGGTATTGGTGTTGTACTCATATCTCTGGAAGGGTGTAATACTCCTTTTACTGCCAGACTTTGCTTCAATTGTACAAACAACATGGAGGAATACGAAGCATGCATCTTTGGTCTCAAAGCTGCCATAGACTTGAGAATCAAATCCTTGGATGTATTTGGAGACTCGGCTTTGGATATCATCCAGATCAAAGAGGAATGGGACACCAAACATCCAAACCTTATCCCTTACAAAGAACATGTTTTGACATTGCTACCACATTTTGAGAAGATTACCTTCGAGCATTTCCTACGGGAAGAAAATCAGCTAGCAGACGCTCTAGCCACAATGTCATCTATGTTTAAACTTAATTGGGATAACGAGGCTCCCTAGATCACCATTGAACGAATGGAGGAACCAACGCATTGTCACGAGATTAACACTGAAGAAATAGTGGACCAGCCTTGGTTTCACGAAATCAAGAAGTATCTCGAGACTCAAGAATATCCAAAAGGAGCTTCAATCAATGATAAGAAGTTCTTGAGGAGATTATCTGCTAAGTTTTTCCTTAGTAATGGCATCCTGTACCAACGCAATCATGACTGTGTTACTTCGGTGCATAGATAAGGTTGAAGATGAAAGAATCATGGCTGAATTACATGAAGGCACTTTTGGAACCCATTCCAGTGGGCATACGATGGCAAAGAAAATCCTACGGGTAGGCTATTACTGGTCTACCATGGAAGCAGATTGCTATCAACACTCTCGGACCTGCCATAAATGCCAGATTTATGCTGACAAGGTGCACGTACCTCATGTTCCTCTGAATGTATTGACGGCTCCTTGGCCCTTTGCTAAGTGGGGGATTGATATGATTGGGGAAATCAAACCGACGGCCTCCAATGAACACCGCTTCATCTTAGTGGCCATTGACTATTTTACAAAATGGGTTGAGGCAGCTTCCTTCGCTTCCGTTACTAAGAATGTTGTTGCCCGTTTCATCAAGCAAAATCTCATTTGTCGATACGGTATCCCGGAAAGGATCATCACTGACAATGGTACAAATCTCAACAACACTATGATCACCACCTTGTGTGAGAAATTCTAGATCCAACATCACAATTCTTCCCCTTACCGGCCGAAGATGAATGGTGCTGTCGAAGCTGCAAATAAGAACATTAAAAAGATCATACAGAAAATGACAGTCATATACAAAGACTAGCATGAGATGTTACCATTCGCTCTCCACGGGTATCGTACCACGGCTCGCACATCAACCGGGGAAACACCTTATTCTCTGGTTTATGGCATGGAAGTTGTCTTGCCTATCGAGGTCCAGATCCCCTCTCTGAGGATTATGAAGGATGTAGGGCTAAACAAAGACGACTGGATCTAGACTCGACTTGATCAACTGAACTTGATTGGTGAGAAGAGACTTACTGTTGTTTGCCATGGTCAAATGTATCAAAAACAGATGATCAAGGCTTTCAACAAAAAGGTCATACGCCAAGTGTATCAAGTTGGAGATCTGGTGATCAAACGCATCATACTGCCACAAGGTGATCCTAGGGGCAAATGGACTCCTACCTATGAAGGACCATTTGTAATCAAAAACATTTTCTCTGGTGGGGCAATGATCTTGACCACCATGGATGGCGACGACCTGCCGCACCCTGCGAACGCGGATATAGTTAAAAGATACTACACATAAGAGACCCGCTAGGTTGACATACCTAGGCAAAACAAGGGCATCCCAGCGAACCAAGAGGGTTCGGGAAAAAATTATGGAGAAAAAAAAAATCGGTACACCCGGCAAGTTGAAAACCCGAAAGGGCAAATTGGGCAAAAAAGGGTTTCCCGGTGGACTGAAAACCCGAAAGGGCGGTCCAGGCAAAAGATAGGGAATTAAAGCGTATGACTATGTCCCGTTGGATCACTTTACGGACAACCTTTGGCTTCCACTGACAAACTCAGGGTTTCTGACCAATGCAATTATCTTCAGACGAGGCAACAAATAGACAAGATGCTCAGAGATACGAAGGCTATAGCAGAATGGGAACCCCATGGGATTTTTACACATAGCTATCTTTTCTTTGTATCAAAATTTTTCTTTTTTACGACAACATTCTCTTACTAGAATGTTTGTCTCCTTGTACACAAATACTTACTCAAGATCAATGCAAAAATATCTCTTTGAAAGTACAAAAAAAACTATATGTTTTTCTTTACGCTGGTGTTTTATCTACAAAAACGTTCAATGATTCATTGTTGAACATATGCATTTGAACATAATCACTGTTTACAAATAAACAAAATGAAAAAAAGAGGGGAAATTACTAATGGGTTGAATGGATAGGGAAATACCTCTATGCTATTACCTAAGAAATCCCCACAATACATCGTTTAATCCCCAACAGAATGAAACTCCCAGTTATCACTCCCCAGTAGAAATTGTCGAATTTCTCAGGAATTTTACAAGCAGTACACGGCATTTCCCTTACAAACAGAGTTTATTTCTCTAAGCAGAAATTATTCAACACTTGTACTTCGCAACATGAAGACTTATACTCCATATCCTCAGCGACAGTCAGGGATTTATTTTCCCCAGTCCAACAGCAGTGCAGCAAACTAGCTCACATACACATACGTTGCATCCATATATCATAAACATTGATAACACGAATGCATTATACTATGCATTTCATACAACATAAACATATTTTTTTAAGCTAACATTTTACCCTTTTTAGGATAAGGTTAAGAGCTACCATTAACAAAATTCCAAAAACTTTTGATACAGTTCAGATACGCTCCAGACACGGATGCCATTCTGACACTCATTCAGATTCAGACTTCGGATACAGTTCTGATACACTCCAGACACGGATGCCATTCTGATACTCATTCAAGATTCAACCATCAAATACAGTTCAGATACGCTCCAGACACGGATTCCATTATGATATTAATTCAAGATTCAACCTTCAAATACAGTTCAGATACGCTCCAAGACACGGATTCCATTCTGACACTTATTCAGATTCAGACTTCAGATACAGTACACATACGCTCCAGATGCAGATTCCATTCTGATACTCAATCAAAATCAGCTCCCAGATATAGTACAGATACGCTCCATACACGGATGCCATTCTAATACTCATTCTTTCAGCTTACAAATTACAAATTCAACAATCACTCTTGGATGGCATCTGCAAGCCCATCTCCTACAGCTTTCTATCACCTCTCCAAATGGCATCTTTAAGCCCATTCCCTATACCATCACATCGCCGAGTGCCAATTTGTGGGCACTCTAGTGTCCAATCATCTTCCACCTTCGAGTCACGAATAGCAAAACTCGCCAGTCTAACTCTTCAGGCTAAAGAAGATTAAACAGGGGCAGCTATTGTACCCAAAAATTTGCCCTCTCACTTATCAAGAATTTTCTCACAAGATCTCCTTTGGATCAAGACTGCATTTGGGTTGATCAGCTCAAGACACCTCCTCAAGCACTAACGACTGAAAATTAAGGTTTGAGTTTGCACAAGGATTTTTGAACCTCCAATGCTTCATATGACCTTCATGTATCATTATGGACCCCCAAGATTACTCATGTCAAGTTTCAAGCCTTGGATCACACTTTTGATCAGTCAATTGAACAGTTGACCTAAAAATCAACTATATTGGGGGAAAAAGTCAACCATAGCCAATTTACAGTCAAACTTCATAATTTTTGATCCACATCAACATTCTAAACCCATATGTGTCATTTGATCCAGTTTGGACCACAACTCCTCAAGAAATTTGATTAAATCATCAAAAGGGCCAAATGGTCAAAATTAGGGTTTTGACTGGGAAAGGGGAATTTCTGGTTTTTGACCTAGCAAATGAACAATTGAGTTAAGGCATGATCTCAAGAGTCCATTTTCATCACTTTGACCTAATGACATGATTCAAAACACTACAAGTCCATTGGATTGACAGATGAATTTTTCAGTCAACTGATCAAAAGTCAACTGTATACTAAAAAGTTAAACTTTGACTTTTTGGTCAAAATCAAATGCCAAAGGTTATAATTCATCAAAACATGTCAAAAAATGAAACTTGTTCATCAAGAAATCAAGAATTCAAGATTTTGGTTTTGAAAAGATGAAATTTCTTAACTTAGAAATTTTTCTAAGTATATAAAATTTCTTATTTTTTCATAACTTTGAGTCAAATTTTCACCATGATGCAAAGTGATTCAAGAAAAACTTCCAACATGAAAGTTGTAGATCTCCATGAAATCTACAACTTTTCTTCAAACAAATTCTCCTAAAAATGCTTGTATCTCAAGTTATAATTTTGTGAATGCATGCTCATGAACTAAAAAATACTTAGTGAAATTTTGCCCTAGTTAGGCAGATTTTTGACCTAACTTCATGGAAATTTTTCACATAGTTCCAAGGGTAATATTCAAAGGCAATTCAAAGATGAGTTGTATAGCACATTGCAAGCTTTCCAAAATGTCCAAGATCTCCTTGAGATCATTCTTGAGCATGGAGAATCGAAGAGATGAAATTAGGATTTTGTCACTTGAATTTAGGTCATTTTCATGATGAACACAAATGCAAATCCATGCTAGGCTGCATAGTCTTTGCTTTGCAGGCCTCAAACTTGTCTTTCACTCCATAATTAAATGATTTCACAGTTGTTGGAAACTTTAACCCAAGCATTAAATGCATTATACAAATTTAATTCCATTTTTGGGAGAAAGGCAACATTGCCATTTTTGAAAAGCAAACTTTATGCAAAGTCAGCTTGCATTGAGCCTTGCATTGATTCTTTATGCACAAACACACTCCACACAATCAGAACAAGTGTGCTTAAAGGTCTCAGCCCCCCCTACAAGTTATGTACTTCACCTTGAAACCATGCTTGCTAGCTTTGCTTCAAAAATAAGTAATCAAGCAAAACATGTGAGTTTTTGAAATCTGAGTTGATACAAGTCTTGAAACCTCTTGCTTATAAGTAGATACACTGTTGGCAAGTGGAAACACGGATAATATAGCCCTCAAACTGCCTCAAATATCCAAGAACCAAAAACCTGTTCAAGAGCACCATTACCATACAGTTCTGAATCAAAACTCATGATCTTCATTTCCACTCGTGCGTTTTGAAACTAATCACTCAAACACCTTATAAACATCATACCAAAGCAATCCATACCCTTGTTTCCTCACTGTAACTCCTCCATCACTATCCACCATTTTCAAAAACCAAGCTTTCAGGTTGACTTGAGTAGAGAGATTCAGGGACATTCAAGGCAAAGTAAGAGTTGGGATACATTCAAGGAGGTCCGGGCAAGCTAAACAGATCCTCAGGCCATATCAAAAGTCAGTCAAACTCCATTCACGACTCCAGCTGCAAGAGGTAAAAATTCAAACTTCTATCTCTTCATACAAGCATCATTAGATCCTGATTTTTGAAAACAAAATGTAGATATCCTTGCTCTAAAGCTAACCATGTTCATAGTTTTCATTTATTTTGACTGTGTATAGAGAATTTTGGATTTGAAATTTCTGAAAAAATTAGGTTTCAATTTAGGTCCAGCAAAATTAGTTTTTATCTTTGACATTTAGTTTACATAAGTTATATGTTTGAATTCGTGGGAAGAAACACTATAACTTTCATGTTTGGAGTTTCCATTTTTGTGGAGAAATGAGGAAGATACAGGTGGTCCGGCCATGGCTCAAGGTTGAAGATGAAGTTGCCTTCAGAAAGAAATTTGCCTTATATATTTATGGTTTTTCCTATATAAACGGATGTATAGCCACCCCAGTGGTAAAGCGCGCGCCTGTTCACCCTATGGTCCTGGGTTCAAGCCCCAGCGAGACCATTTTGGCATTTTTCCAATTTTTGACATTTTTTTGACTTCTGTTTACAGGCGCTGGGCCCTTTGGGCCTGGAAATTCTTTTTTTTTTGCTAACATATACCCTGTTTGCTTGTAACACCTCCCTGGCCCATTATTATTTTTATTTTATTTATTTCTTTTTTCTTCTAAATACATTTTCTAAAATACCAAAAAATCATAAAATGTATGAAAAATGTAGATTTATATTTTGACATAATTTAATTATTTTTCCACATAAAAATTGTTTTATTTATCATACTTTATTTACTTTTTTTTTAATTTTCATGTAAAGTTTTAATTAAAACTAAAATATTATTTATTTTATATTAATGAAAGTATTATTTTTGATACCAAAAGACTAAAGAATATTTTATAACACTATAATTTATTTTTCAAGACAAAAAAATATAAAATATAAAAATACTTTTTTTTTATAAACTTCATTTCTTTTTAAATAGAACTAGGGTTTTATTCAAGAATCTTTTTCTTAATGATATTAAAATTGACTAATTATTTTCTTTATCAAATTAGGTTAAAATCAAGACCCTTTTTCTTAAGAAACCAAAAACAAAATCATTTCTTTGCATTTACAATTCTTGCATATTTATTTCATCTTGTATACTATTTATTCTAATTCTTATACAAATTCAATTTGGTTGTAATAGATAAATTAGGTTTATATTATTGCAATCCCCATTCATAACTTGTATACCCTCCTCCCACAAAATGTTGTAATAGCGTAGTAACTTTAAATTATGCAATTTATCGCTTTTACATAACATGCTAGTAATTAGGTTTTGTATGGAAAGAATAAAATCAAACAAATAGCAAACCCTAATCCAAGACAAAAACAAGCATGAAAATGACACACTTGCACACAAGCACCCCTAGGATTATTCCACTTAGTTGCCTTACAAAAAATGGCTATATTACGCATGTAAGGTATCTTAGCAAAACAAACAAACAAATACAAGATCATAGTCCCTCGATGACGCTATTCAAAGTTGCTTTAAAAAATGATCTTAGTCCCTCAAAAGAATGCTAAGATATCTTGCAACATTGCTAATCATGGTTATACGAAGACCCACGCCCGTCCCGTTTACATCCAAAGATAGGGTTGCTTACCAAATCAATGGTAATACAACAATATCAAAGGAAAAGAAAATGAACAAGAAAGACATTTGAGTAGGTAGATTGCTCCTAATTACTTACTCCATTTCAAACAAAACATCCTTGCTATTTCAAAACAAACACCTACACATTTCAAAACATCTTACAAAATTGAAAATATTTTCAAAAGATCAACATCTTTGTATACATTCTTACGAACGAGAATCATTACAAAGATTGCCTAAACAATGGCCTCTTTTACAAAATACTTTCAGAAACCACACAAAACACAATTTCAAACAAAAGCAAGTGATCTAGCAAGTAACTAAGAGCCCATGGATAACCATGGATGAAAAGGGTGCTAATACCTTCCCTTTTCATAATCTACCCCCCGAACTCAAGAAACAATCTCAAAGGTCTTTCCTGTGCTTTTTCACCTTTCCTTTTGGATAAAAGAAAAGTCGGTGGCGACTCTTGCTAAACGCAACATTTGCGATAAAAAGCAAAAACCTCAAGTCAGTTCTCCCACCGCATCACAGCATGAACTTATAATACTTGAGCTAGGAGATTCAAGGGCTTGAAGTTGGGCATCCATCCTTGAATTGCAAGTCATTCTATTGAAAAACACATAACAAAACCCTTATACTATGCTGCATAATCTTATGTTGCAGACCTTCTTGCTTGCAAATCTCTGCATAATTTAATGTTTACACAAGATCTTGAGCTATTACCCAAGTGTTTGAGCCATTGTCCAAAAGATCTTTCCATTTATGGCATAAAGGCACCATTGCTACTCTTGAAAAGCAAGCCTTTTGGTACAAAGTTTATCTTAAGCCCATACCTTGCTTGTTGCTGATTATACTCCAATATAAATCATGGGAAGTAGCTCCTCTATATCAGCAACTTTGGTACTTCACCTTGGGACTATGGAGTACTTGACTTAGTTTGATCTTTGTAATCCAACCAAACCATAACATATTATCTTGCAAATCTAATCAGCTCATATGCACATACCCCTTTCCTATAAATAGAAGAAGCATTTGCAAGAGTAAGAGGTTAGAAAAAATAGAGAGAAAAGCCATAAGTTTTGTTGTAAGCTAGTCACCAAGAGCCCATACTCTCCAAAAATCCATAATTGTCCAAAAAAAAAGCTTCCACTCTTGAGTTTTAAAGTCCAAATATTTGGAACTCCTACACCTTGCAAGCTTTGTCCAAACATCTAAGCACCTCACATACATCACCTAGAAATTGTTCAAACTCAAGAACAAGCTTCTACAACACCTCTGGTTTCTTTTCCAAGTTCAAGAATAGTCAAGACAACAACTCAAGCTCAGAGTATAAGATCCATCTCCAAGGTAAGTTTCTTGACTTTAATTCTTCATTTCAAGCATCATTAGTAATTCATTTTTTGAAGACAAAGTGTAGTAACCATTGTCCTTAAAGCTAACCTTTTGTTTATCTTCCATTCTTTTCATTATGTGTTGAGAACTAACCCATGTATGCGGCAAAACAATGTTGAAGTAAAAAATGACAGTATGAGTCGACACATAGCCTTATGAGTCGATACATACTACTTTACAGGCCCAAAACAGAAAGAAAAAGAGTGTATGAGTCGAAACAAAGCACGTATGAGTCGACACATGAAATGTATGAGTCGATACATACCATTATGTATCGACTCATATTGATTTGATTTGGCAATACAGGGGCAAGGAAAGTTATGTGTCGATGCATGGGAGCTTGTTTCGATACATAATAGTTCAAAATGAATTTTGTTCCTTCTTTTTACACTGTTTTTACATTTCCTTCATTGTTATTCGATATGGTTGTAATATTTAAGTTCCTATTTCATCCCCATTTTTAAATTGTACCCCCATCCCCTAAACGGTGTAATAGCGTAGGACTTTATTTTCCGCAATTTAACGCTTTCAAATACAAATGCTAGTAATTAGGGTTTTGTATGGAAAGACTAAAACCAATCAATAGAAAACCCTAATAAAAGACAAAAATAATGCATGTAAATCAATACACTTGCACACAAACACCCCTAGGGTAAATCCACTTGGTTTTCTTACAAAAATGGCCATATTACGCATGTGAGGTATCTTAGCAAAGACGAGCAAAATACAAGATCATAGCCCCTCGATGACGCTATCTATGTTACCTTTCACAATGATCTTAGTCCCTAAAGAAAAATGCTAAGATGCCTTTCAATATTTCTAATCATGGTTATACGATGACCCACGCCCGTCCCTTTTACATCTAAAGATATGGTTACTTACCAAATCAATGGTAAGATAACAATGTCAAAGGAAAGAGGAAATAAACGTGAAAGGCTTTTGAGTAGGTAGATTGTTCCTAGTTACTTGATCCATTTAAAAACAAAAACATCCTTTCTATTTTCAAAACAAACACCAACACTTTCAAAACATCTTTCAAACTTGAAAATATTTTCAAAAAGATCAACACTTTGTATACATTCTTACGAACGAGAATCATTACAAAAGTTTGCCTAAATGATGGCACCTTTTCAAAATACTTTCAAAAATGACACAAAGTACATTTTCAAACAAAAGCAAGTGATCTAGCAACTAACTAGGAGCCCATAGATAACTATGGATGAAAAGGTTGCTAACACCTTCCCTTTTCATAATCTACCCCCCGAAATCAAGAAATAATCACAAAGGTCTTTCCTGTTCTTTTCCACCTTTCCTTTTGGATAAAAGAAAAGTCAGTGGCGACTCTTGCTAACCGCAACATTTGCGATCAAACGCAAAACAACCAAGTCAGTTCTCCCACCGTATCACATAACTTGCGACTCTGCTGGGGATAATGGACTAGTGGGGTTACCTTAGGGCTAGATCACCTTTATTTGCTTTCATTGTTTGACTTGTTTGCTTTACATTTTGGTTCCTTGTTTGGGCTTAAATCCTCTACCCGGATTTGGGATACCTTATAGGTAAGTAGCAATACGTTGTGGAAACTGTATGGGGTATACCGACATGGTCTAAGAAATAGCTACGTTAGTGTGACATATTTGTGGATATCGGTAGCCCTTGAGTAGTTAAGGAGAATACGGGGCCGCTGAGTGATGTCATAAAGCACTAACTGACTTTAGAACCTTTACTTGTCCAACTTGGCCATTAGGATGTAGTGAGATGACCGAATTTGGTGCAGTCCGAAGTTGGTAGATTCTTGATATACACTCATTGAGGTTTGGTTTTTTGGGATATTTCGGTCGCCAATAAAGAGGCTTGCACTGATACAATGCCCGAGAAAACAAATCAGTGATATTGAGCTCCTTAGAACCCGGTTACTATTACTAGGACAAGTTTGAGCCAACTAAACTTCAAGAGGGTACTTACCTATGAGACTCCATGCAAGCCTAAACCTAAGGACTTGTTTGCTTTGTTTGTATATATATACTTGTACATAACATCATAAACATCATAACATCATACTCATATTCACTAACCATTTCAAGGATCTTGGGATTTATCTTTGTTCTAGGACATGGATTCTATTCGCAGGAAAACCATTCAAGTCAATCTCGTAAGGATCCATCCTCAACTCAAACAGTTAGCATCAAGGATTCCTGAAAATTCTCCATTTACCGAAAGACATGGTTTTCTACTAAACTCGGTTACCTCCAACCGATGAAGACATGATGAAGGTGCTCTTCCAGTTCTTTGATCCTCTACACCATTGCTTCACTTTTCCCGACTATCAACTTTTGCCAACTTTAGAAGAATTCTCCCAACTTTTGAGGATCCCCATTCTCAACCAACTACCCTTCAACGGTACGGAAAGAGATCCAAAACCTGAGGAGATTTCTCAAGCCCTACACTTGCAACAATCTGATGTCACAACTAATTGGGAAACAAGGAGTGGTGTCAAAGGTTTCTTGGCCAAATTCCAGTTTGAGAAAGCTCAAGATTGTTGGAACTCCTTGGACTTGCAAGCCTTTGAGGAAATTGTGGCCCTTCTCATCTATGGGATGGTTTTGTTTCCAAATCCTGACCAACTCATAGATGTAAACGCCGTCAAAATCTTCATGTCTTGTAACCCGGTGCCTACTTTGTTAGGAGACATCCTACTTTATTTTCACACTCGCACTATGAGGAAAAGAGGTATCCTTATGTGTTTTACTCCTCTTTTGGCAAGATGGTTTATTTCGCATCTTCCCCAATCTTTATTGAAGAATGAGCAAGGTTCAAGATGGTCCCATAGGTTGATGATGCTCAGACATTCATATATTCATTGGTGTTCCCGCTCTTTGGAGAATGTTACTATCGTCGATCATTGTGGAGAATTCCCTAATGTCCCATTGCTTGGCATTATAGGAGGTATCACTTACAACCCTTGCTTATCCCTACGATAGTTTGGTTACGCCCGGAGGGATGGTCCCCACGAAAGGCTTATCAAGGACTGGTATTTGACTACGAGAATGACGATCAAGGTTATCGTTAAAGGTTTATCCGAGCCTGGAGGATGTTGAACAAGGTGGATAGCAAGACGTTAGGACACAAGAACTCCATTCCCCTCGAGCCTTACCTTAAATGGGTGCGAGCTCGTTCTTAGAAACTTGTGATGCCTTATCCCTCCATCTTACCAGTCATCATGGAACCTGTAGTCAAAGGAGATGTTCCCTACACTATCCTCCATCCCGACATGCCTACTTCTCTCGAAGATATACAAAAGGGTTGAATCCAGCTAAAGGAAGAACGAGATACTTTCGAGGCTCATTTCTATGCTAGTGAAAACAGAGTCTTGGAGCTTACGAAGCAGCTACAAGAAGAGCAAAGTGTGAATGCTTATCTCGCGCCAAAGAGGATGCGTTCAATCTTTTTATCTTAGAAAGCTATTTTGTAAGCCCGAGAGGCATGATGTAATCTCTCTTGTTTTGTCTAATGAAAATTAACGTTTGTTCATTTCTTTTGTCTATACAAATTTAAATATCATTAATCCTTGAAATCATTTGCATATACATATTCATGCATCATAACATGACAGGTTTTCGCATAACAGGCTTCCTTATCTTTCTGCTATTTATTTCAGCAAGATGGATCTATAGAAAACTGTGAAGGATCTCCAAGCCCAGAATTCTCAGTTTCAGGAGACTCTACTAGCCCTAGCCAAGGGGCAGCAAGATATGATGGCTTTGCTGGCTGTTAAGAAGAAGCCAAAGAAGAAAGCTCTACTCAACATGGGTAGAAGGTTCAAGGAGACAGTCCATCAAATCCCAGTAGGAGGAGACTCATCTGAAGAGGAAGAGAACCGGATAGGTGAAGTCAAGAGTACTCAGGCTCACTCTGTCAATGATCAAGTATCTGATGATGATTATTTCAACGAGTAGTATCCACCCGCTGATATCAAATACAAGCAGTTAGAAGACAGATTGAAAGTTGTTGAAATCCAGGCCGTCCCTGGTTTAGATTTTGATGATTTGGGTTTGATCTTTGGGGTAGTCATCCCCCACAAATTCAAAATACCAGTCTTTGCAAAGTACGATGGAGTTTCTTGTCCAAAACCTCACCTAAAGTCTTATGTGCGCAAAATACAGCCGCACACCTCTGATAAGAAGCTACGGGTTCACTTTTTCCAAGAAAGCTTAGATGGAACACAACTTGAATGGTTTTATCAGTTATATGGTTCTCGTATCAATACTTGGCAGGATTTAGCTACTGCCTTCTACCATCAGTATCAGTACAATGCTGACTTGGCACCGACGAGGGTTCAGTTACAAGATATGACCATGGGAAAGAATGAAGGATTTAAGGAATATGCGCAAAAGTGGAGAAACCTTGCCAGTAGGGTCCAACCGCCCCTGACTGATAGGGAGTACATCGACATGTTCATGAGCACATTATCTGGTCCTTTCTTTAATCTGTTGGTTGGTTGCTCTTCTTCTGGTTTCACCGAATTAATCTTAACCGGTGAAAGAGTTGAAAGTGGCATCAAAAGTGGGAAGATCTTTGTGGCGTCTACCTCCACTTCCAATCCTATCAAGAAACCTTTTGCTACAAAAAAAGAAGTCAATGTTGTGTACGGGGAAAGGACCCGTATCAAGAAGAATGATCATCTGTCTGTCAATGTTGTCCGAATCTCGAATCCAACTTCTACTCCAAGACCATCTGCAAATCATCAACGTTTTGAAACTCCAAGAAGACAATTTGCCAGGTTAGGCATGTCATTGTCTCAAGCCTTATAGCATTTGCTCAAGGTTAATTTAGCGACATTGCACGATCCTCCTGCCAACCCTGATACCTCGTCACCAAAGTATAATCCGAACGCTAAGTGTGCTTACCACTCCAACATCCTCGGGCACGAGACTGACCAGTGTTGGGCCTTGAAGAACAAAATCCAGGATTTAATTGATAACAAAACTATTGAGTTTGATCATCCTCCAAAGCCGAATGTAATCACCGCTCCAATGCCGAAGCATGACAAGGGTGTTAATGTCGTTGAAGATACAATTTTTGTTGCCTCTTTTGAAGAATTGACTACTCCGCTGAATATAATCAAAAACAATTTGTTGAAAGTCAGGATTTTCCCTGGCTATGTAAAGGACTGTGTGTGTTGTACAAGACAACTCAATGGATGTGAAGGGCTGAAGAAAGGCATACAATGCCTAATGGATAGCCACGAAATTCTATTCGAGAAAACTCCACTTGCCAAAAGTTTGACTAACAAATGTGAAGACCTCTCCATTGTTACCATCTCAAACAAGCCTCTTAGGATCACCTCCAAAGGTCCTATTAGGATTTCAAATGAACCCACTATTTCTCCCTTAATAATTACCAATCCCTGACCAATTCCATACTCTTCAAATAAGGCGATACCATGGAATTATGGTGCTGAGGTGTTCTATCATGGGATTAAACAAGATGCATGGATCGAAGAAGGAAAAGATGACGATGTTGATAACATAGTTGGTTCAAGCAAAGTAACTAGAACTGGGAGAATATTTTCACCCAATATCTCACCACCAGTTGTTACAAGGACGCCCATCCGCATTACTGCTGCCAAGCCAAATACCGATACAAGAGGGAAGGAGAAGGTTGTTGAGCTTGATATGATTGAAGTACCCTCCAAGGACGTAGCTGATGAAGAACCCTCTGCCCGTGAGATGGACGAGATCTTGAAGATAATAAAAAGAATCGACTTCAAGATTATGTAACAGTTGGGGCAAACCCCTTCTAACATTTCAATGTTGTCATTGCTGCTTTGTTCTGATGCCCATGCTCGGACGTTAATCAAGTTCCTAAAAAAGGCTCATGTCCCCCATGAGACAACAACGGACCAATTTGAGAATTGCGTGGCTAGCCTGACAACTGATAATGGCTTGGGATTTTCATATGCTGACTTAACGCCTCTTGGGAAGAATCACAATAAAGCTTTACATGTTTCTGTTGAGTGCAAAGGGACTACCTTAGCACATGTGCTAGTCGGCACTGGTTCTTCTCTGAATGTATTACCCAAGGGGGCGTTAGACCGTCTTGACTATGAAGATTTAGTCTTGAAGCCAAGTGATATCATTGTAAAGGCGTTTGATGGATCAAAGAGGACTGTTCATAAGGAGGTAGATATTCCAATCAAAGTGGGCTCCCAAATCTTCAACTCCACCTTCTACATTATGGATATTTGTCCTTCCTATTCTTGTGTGTTAGGTCATCCGTGGATCCATAAAGCTGGGGCAGTAACCTCAACTCTCCATCAGAAACTCAAATATCCAGTCAAGGGAAGAATAGTCACCGTCTGTGGAGAAGAAGAGTTTATGGTAAGCCACCTTAACTCGTTCAAATATGTAGAGATGGATGGAGAATTCATTGAAACCCCATGTCAAGCCTTTGAAGCCATGCCACCGATGATTGCTGCTACCAAATGTTCTTCTAATGAGTCTAAATCTGTTAAGGCCATGCCAAAGATGGTTTCAGTCAAGGATGCTTGTGCGGCAATTGAAGAAGGGAACTGTGATACTTTGGGACAACTCCTTGATATCCCATTTAAAACGGACAAGTTTGGTTTGGGCTTCATTGGCAAAGCTCAAAAGGAAGTGAGGCTTGCTCGTGCTGGAAAGCCACCTCTCCGCATTGGAAGCCATGAAGTCAACGCCATGGGTGATTCTGATGAAGAAGCTGCATTTGAAGAGTGGGTGTATCCAACTACAACGGAGCTGAAGAATTGGCATACAAAGAACTTTGTGCCCATCTCCTTCATTGAGGAGTAATCTACTTGTTATTGCTTTTCTTTCAATTCAAGAACATGTTGTCTGTAATATTTTAACAATAACGTTTCAGCCATATGCCTGGCCCGGGGCACTTTGGTCCATTTGTCAAGGGTTTTATTTATGTTCATCTAATCATATGATCATTCAGTACATTGGACCCTTTTGCATTCAAATATTTGTGTTCATTGTCTTTCCTTTCTTTCAAATACATTTTTCAAAAAAGTGGCCATGTATCTTACATGCACACACACACACTCTTGCAGGTCCACATTCACTCTGGATCCTATTGCCAATGACTCTACTATTGCCGACTATGACTTTGAATGTCCTATCAACCAAGCCGAAGAAGAAAGTGAGGAAGATTGTGACATACCGGGAGAACTAGCCAGACTTCTATTACAAGAGGAAAAAGCTATTCAACCGCACAAAGAGTCAGTTGAAGTTATCAACTTGGGTATTGAGTCAGATAAGAAGGAAATCAAAATCAGCGCTAATTTGGAAAGCAGTGTCAAGAGCAGGTTGGTTCAGATGTTACATGATTATGTGGAAGTATTTTCTTGGTCTTATGAAGATATGCCTGGGTTGGATATCGACATCGTAGTTCATCGTTTGCCGACAAAAGAAGATTTCCCTCCCGTCAAACAAAAGGTTCGTCACATGAGGCCTGATATGTCTAAAAAGATCAAAGCTGAGGTGATGAAACAATTTGATGCAGGATTCTTAGTTGTGATATCCTATCCCCAATGGGTTGCCAATGTGGTACCAGTGCCGAAAAAGGACGGAAAAGTTTGCATGTGCGTAGACTATAGGGATCTGAATAGGGCAAGCCCCAAGGATGACTTCCCTCTACCACACATTGACGTCTTAGTTGATAATACTGCTCAGCATAAAGTCTTCTCTTTCATGGATGGCTTCTCAGGCTATAATCAAATAAGGATGGCTCCCGAAGACATGGAGAAGACTACTTTAGTTACGCAATGGGGCTCCTTCTGCTACAAGGTCATGCCGTTCGAATTAAAGAATGCAGGGGCAACATATCAAAGGGCTATGATAACTTTGTTTCATGACATGATTCATCATGAGATAGAGGTATATGTGGATGATATGATTTCCAGATCACAAACTGAAGAAGAACATCTCGATCATCTGTACAAATTATTCGAGAGGCTAAAGAAGTACAAGCTGAGGTTAAACCCTAACAAGTTCACGTTTGGAGTACGATCTGGAAAGATTCTAGGTTTTATTGTCAGCAATAAAGGCATTGAAGTTGATCCTGCCAAAGTAAAGGCCATCCAAGAAATTTCAGTCCCTCGTTCTGAAAAAGAATACAGAGGATTCTTGGGGCGTCTCAATTACATTGCTCGCTTCATATCACACTTGACTGCTACTTGTGAGCCAATCTTCAAACTCTTGAAGAAAGATCAGGTAGTCAGATGGAATGATGAGTGTTAGGTTGCCTTTGACAAAATCAAAGAATACCTACAAGAACCTCCTATTCTCATACCTCCAATTGAAGGAAGACCCTTGATCATGTACTTGACAGTATTAGAGAACTCTATAGGGTGTGTTTTGGGCCAACATGACGAGTCTGGCCGAAAAGAGCATGATATTTATTACCTGAGCAAAAAGTTTACTGATTGTGAAAACAGATATGAACTGCTCGAGAAAACTTGTTGTGCTCTGGCATGGGCTGCTCGCCGGCTAAGACAGTATATGTTGACTTATACCACTCTGTTGATTTCTAAGATGGACCCAATCAAGTACATCTTCAAGAAACCTGCCCTTTTCGGACGGATAGCCAGATGGCAAATGATCTTGACTGAGTACGACATCCAATACACTACACAAAAGGCCATCAAAGGAAGTGTACTAGCTGATCATTTGTCCCATTAAGATGTGAATGATTATCAGTCAATGAACTTCGACTTCCCTGATGATAACATCATGCTGGTAATCGGCTATGCGAAACCTGGACCGTATGACGGACCTAAACAAGGATCCCGATGGACTATGGTCTTCGATGGGGCTTCCAACGCCTTAGGTAACGAAATTGGTGTTGTAATCATCTCTCCTGAAGGTTGCCACACTCCATTCACTACTAGATTATGCTTCGATTGCACGAACAATATGGCCGAGTATAAAGCATGCATCTTAGGTCTGAAAGCTGCTATTGACTTAAGGATCAAGCATTTGGATGTATTTGGGGATTCCAACCTAGTGGTCAGCCAAGTAAAAGGATATTGGGACACTAAACACACTAATCTTATCCTTTACAAGGAACTTGTGCTATCCCTGATTCCCTACTTCGAAAAGATCACCTTTGAGCACTTCCCTAGGGAGGAAAACCAGTTGGCTGACGCCTTGGCAACCATGTCTTCAATGTTCAAGGTCATATGGGACAACGAAGCTCCTATGATTACAATTGAAATACTCAACGAACCTGCACATTGATGTGAGCTTGACACCGATGCGGAAAAGCCTTGGTACCATGAAGTGATGAGATATCTTAAAGCATAAGAGTATCCCGTGAAGAAGTGAAAAACACAAGAAGGGGGGGTTGAATTGAAACTTAAAATCAAAAGAAGTAGACACGATATTTTTATCCTGGTTCGTTTGATCTCAAACTACTTCAGTCCATCCGCCAAGGTGATTTCGCCTCTCTCCAACGAGGACTTAATTCACTAATCAAAACTGATTACAATACTACTTTGACAACTGCCAAAGTCTTCTTGAGTAATACCACAACCCATTTTATCTCAAGGAAAACTAGCTTAATCAAAATAAGATAATATTCTGTGTACTGTTGTTTTTCCTTATAAAAACTGTATCACTATTGTGATATTTTACACAATTTGAGCGTATATGAGAATATGAAAGATTGCAGCGTTTGAGAGGTATATGCAGTAGTATATCAAAATCGTGAACGATTTATCCTTTAAGCTTGTTTATATAGGCGTGTGTTGTACCCCAAAATTTGCCCTCCCATATTCTTCAAAGTTTTGACAAGCATCATCTCAATTTGCTCAAGTCTACTCAAGGGTTGCACAGCTAAAACACCCTCCTAAGCCAGTCAAATTAGGGCTTTGGTTCTTGCAAGGAAGTTGAGGTTTTCAAGGGCTCAATCAAGTCCTGTATGCTCATATACATTGCCAAGCATCCATATGCCATGTTTCAAGGCTCACAAGGTCAAGTTGCACAGTCAAAAACCCCAATTGCTTCACAATCAACTGTAGGGGCAAAATGGTCATTTGGCAGTCAAAAGTCAAAAATTTTGGTCAGCATCTCATTTTGAAGCCACAATCATCATTTTATCAAGTCTTGATCATGATTCCACAAGCATGGCTCAAAAATCATCAAGATGCAAAAGTTTCCTTTTTTAGACAGTTGAAAAGTCAACTGTAACTTGACCAAGGCATAACTTTTTCATGGTTCATCAGAAAAATCCCATCCAGTGCTCATTTTGAAGGGGATGACATTTCCTACAACTCATCTTCACATTCCAAGTCCAAGAAATTCTCTCACAAAAAGTTATCAATTTCAACATTATAGGTCATTTTCAAAAGTCAACAAAAGGGCACTTTAAGTCAAAGACCATAACTTGGGATTGGTAAATCAAAATGACATGGGACCAAAGGAATTGGTTAGAGGACTTCAAGACCTTTCCAAAATGTCCAAGAACATGTTCATATGATCAAAATTGAGCAAGATATGCATTGGAGAAGTTGGGAAATTTTTGTGAAATGGCCAAAGTCAACTATCCTTGAAACTTCAATTTTTGACAAAAGGGCCCACTTTTTTCCACTTGTTTCAGCCTTGTCATGCCACCCACGTGTCCCATGATTAATTTCAAGATTAAACATTAATTTTTCTATTTTTTATTTAATTTTATTGATTTAATTCATTTTAAATCCATAAAATTCAAATAAAAATCAAAAAATTAATTCAATGATATCTTGTGGTTTGAATGACCTTGATGAAGCATAATGCACCTACCAAATTCGTGTAAGGTCCATTTTAAGCATAAAATTCAAATTTGAACAAAATTGGCAAGTTTCTTTAATGGTGGTTATGGAAAAATCTCAAACTTCATTGCAAGGGTTAATGGCTCACATTATTGTCTGATTCTCACTCATTACTATATATACAAGCCTTGCAAGCCTCATTCAAAAACGAAAAAAAGGGCACAAACGGCCAGAGCAAAGTTCAAAATTTGTCCAAAAAAAATGTGAGATCAAAAGGAGTTTTGCAAGCATTTTCAGGCCAAAAGGAGAACGTGACTCTCTTCTTTGCCATACCCTGAAGCTAAAGCAACCCTTGCCACGTCCTAAGGTCCATTATCAAGCACTATAAGTATTCCCAGGTCCCCCATAATTTCCATAATATTTTACTTCATGTAATTGTGTGCAGGTTTGCTAGCATGTTCCACCGTGTGCCCTCAAGCATTCAGCATGCCAAGTATCCCAAGCGTCCATCCAAGGGCCAAGAGGTGAGGAGCACCATGCTCTCAGTCAACAAGCATTCTTGGCAATCCAGAAAGTCAACGGGCTTTGTGCAAATGGGCCAGAAATTCAACAATAAACCTCCAAAAAAGACCCAAAACCCCCCTTGGGTTTGCAATTTTATTTTTGTCATTTTTATATTTTGTTTGTCTTATTTTATTTTTTCCCTTTTATTAACTATTAACATAATTAATTTATTTTCTATAAAAAAAAATCAAAAAAGAACTAATATTATTATTATTATTAATTTCATTTTATTTTTGTAAATAAATACTAATAAATTGAATTAATTTTAATTAGGCAACTTTAACTTTTTTTTCTTAATAACTAAAATAAATTTAGAATTAGGTTTTATTAACTTTTAATTTTATTTCCTTTTATTTTATTTCATTAAAAACATAAAAATACAAAAAAAAACTTTTATTTTTTTTAATTAATTAATTAATTAGATTAGTTATTAATTTTAATTTCATTTAATCACAAAAAAGGACAAAAAAATTCATTTCTTTTCTTAAAAGGTTCAACACCCTAAAGACATTCCCGATTAATTTTTATTCGCGCGCATTTATTTTATTTTGATTATTATGTAACTGCCTCAAGGATGTAATAGTAATTAGGTTTATTGCTTTCTTTAATTTCCGCACTTTATCAAAACGGGTCTTTGTTTTTTGGCGATGTATAGACCCGCGCCTTGTAATAGTTAGAATTTATATTTCTGCAATTTACTTTCCGCACCCCTAACTGTTAAAAAATGCATGAAAGAATGTATGTAAGTAAAATCAATCCGTAGCTCACAAATAACATGTACAAAACATTAACTGAAAAACAACACACATGCACATGCCACTCCTAGGGTACGCCTCACTGGTTGCCTCGAAAAGTGGTCGTCAAGTATAGGGTGTCTTAGAGGTCGCCCTCCTGTCTAAAGATCCAGTTGCCTCGAAATGGTTGCCTCGGATTAAAAAGGATCTAGGACATTAGGGTTACTTCTAAGGTGTCCTACCATTGCTTCGGTGACCATACTGTCCCGATAATCGAATTGACCCGAGAACCTCCAACGATGGTGCTACCTACCTCTCAATGGTGGGATAGCACTATCTAAAGGACTCTTACACAGCTTAATTCCTTAGGGTAGGTAGATGACTCATGGATACTTGCTCTTTTCAAAACAAACAAAATACTTTTCACACCTTACACTTTCAAAAAGTTTTCAAACAATACTTCATACACTCTTGAGGACTGATACAAGAGTCACCTAGAAGTTTTCAAACGAACTTTTTCAAAACCCACACACACTTGAAAAGCAAACAAATTTTGAAAACATAAGAGCAAGTACCTAAGAGCCTGTGGATAACCACGGATAGAAAGGGTGCTAACACCTTCCCTTTCTATAATCTACCTCCCGAACAGAGAAACATTCTCGAATAAGGAATTTTGTTGTGCTTTTGTCCTTTCCATGTTGGAGAATATAAAAGACGGTGGCGACTCTTGCTTACCGCGACATTTCGCGAAACCAGCTAAAAAACAGTCAGTTCTATTCCCACCGATCACAGAACTGGCGACTCTGTTGGGGAATTAATAAGTGAGGTGTACCTTAGGATTAGACCACTCTTATGTTTTCAATTGCTTGCCTTGTTTGTTTTACTATTGTGGGTTTTGCATCGGAGTTTCATAGATCCTAACCCGGATATGGGGAAATACCCTTCTTTAGGTAGCATAAGCTGTGAGGGACCTGTCCGGCGTAGACCGACACGGGTGAAGCAGTGGCTACGTTGGTGTGACACCTTGGTCTGTACCGATATCCCTTGTGTTGTAACGAGGAGAATATGGGTCTTCTCAGGAGTCATTAAGCACCAACCTACCTTAGAATCCTAAATTGACCCAACTTGGCCATAGAACAGTAGCAGTATGCTACACCCATTGAGGCTAAACTCTCGCGATGGTTCTGGCTGCAAGAAAAGATTGCGACGCTGGAGTTATGACCGATTGAGGGTAGTCGATGATATTGGGATCCTCTAGAACCCGGTTACTATTTTCTAGGACAGGTCTTAACCAACAAACTGAAAGAGGGTAGTACCTAAACTTCATGCTGGCCTAAACTCTAAGGGCTCCCTGTGTGACTTGTGTGCCTTAAAACTTGACTACATGCATGCTTGTTATCTGACACACGAGTTCCTTGCAGGTTTTGTTCACAGTCCTTAATTGGGACTCATTACAGGGCCTACTTACATCACTCCATGCATAGCGTAACATCATACCATTGCATACATCCTGCATAAGGATTAATCCATTTCAAAGATCTCAAGGGTCTGTGATGCAGATCATGATAAATCAAAATGTCTAGCAAGGGGCAAAGGGGATTTATTTTCCTCTAGCCAAGGTTGTTTGGAGATCAAAACATGATAACTTGAGGCAAGGGCTATGACTCACTCGATATGGTGCGCCTTGACTCTTGAAGAAGGACTCTCAACAACACGAAGTTCCTTCAATCAAGCCACGAAATTCAAATTTTAACAATTTTCTTGTTTACCCTGCGAGATCCTTGAAAACATCGCATGCATACATATATATCATTGCATTACAGGTACTCCTTTGACAGGTCACTTACCATCTACGTTGTTTATTTCAGCAATGGCTTCCCAACAAAACAACCAGGATCTTCATGCTCAAGAGACGCGGTTCGGGGAAATCCTCCTAAATCTATCCAAGGGGCAAGAAGAGCTGAGAACACTCCTCATGGGGACTTTGGTCAGGAACAGTCCTGAAGACGATAAGGACGAATGGCTGAAACGTCTGCAAGCTGAGGTAGATACAATGAGAACCCAGATGCTGGGGCAGATGGATCTTATCCAATACTTATCTCAAGGACAAGGAGAGCTCAGGGTTCTCGTCAACCAACTGCTTCGGGATAACCAACTGGGGCAAACATCTAAGGTTGAAGAGCAAGCCATCATTCAACCACCTGTGGAGCAAGAAGACAAGGGAAAAGCTCCTCAGTTTGCTTCGGGGTCACAAGCCCAGCATCAACCTCACCAGCGTCAACAGGGTAATCGGCGTAAGCGAAATACGTCTGGAAGACATTTCTCGGAGACTGGTGTGCCATCCTCACTAATACTGAAACGCCTGTTGAAGGTCAAGCTGATTGCTTTAAAGGATCCTCCTAAGAAGCTCAACATAACCTCCCTCAAGTACCATCCTGATGAAAGGTGTGCCTACCATTCTGACAGTCCTGGACATGACACCGACGACTGTTGGAGCTTGAGAAACAAGATCCTGGACTTAATCGATGAAAGGGTGCTGGAGTTCATGCCGGGTGGCAAAATGAGAATCTTCTGCTGAGAATCTTCCATCTGAGATGACTAGTGCAAACTAAGAAGCTTTTGTTCATTCGAATGTTCAAGTTGTATTTTTCTTTGATTGTTAAAACATTTGTTCATGTCAAACTCTTTTACTTTATCAATGCATCGCATATGTCTGTTTTCAACCAATATATTCGCATTCGCTATATTCAAACTGCTTTCATTTTTTTTTATGTCAACTCTCAATTAATAATTCTAAAGCCTCTTGAGGGAGGATGACGAAAACGATACCATGATCTTTACAATATGCTTTTGAGCAGACCCCGCTGATGAGGTACAGGCATTGTTTCAAATCCTAAATAGTGGAGTAATAAGGAAGATAATCCCTCGTTAACCCCTTTGAGCCAAAGAAGTTGGAGTTTTTCTTTTCAAAAATTAAAAACCCTTAATCATAACCTGGGGCAGGGTAGTTTTCTCAGTTGATCCAGGTGCACGATGAATGATATCAAAGGCGTCCTTCCGATACAAAAGACGATGATGGTTCCGAATAATTAAAGACAGGCAGTCATTACTTCTCAAAATAAAAGCCCAATAAGTCAAAACCTATGAAGGAGACTTACAAATCTGGGGCATCCCGCTGACTGTAATCACAAAAGAAACAGTTTAGGCAAAAAACAGGGATAACAAAATCAAAAAGAAAGAGGTCCTACAGACTCTCAAAAAAAATAACTGCCTATTCAAAATAAATTGTCAATATCTGAACCATCACCAGAATATCAGGACAAAGACTCAAACAAGGTCTAACGCACGATCAGCTGAGTTTAGGTTTGAAGAACATCACGAAGAACGGGTGGGTACAAATAAAATTTGAGCATTTATCCTTTGTTTCTTAAACCGTGAACCGGGCCACGCTACAACCCTTAAAAGTCCTAGCTGAAGCATGGGTTAGTTCGAAAGCATATTGTTACGAAAGGTATCCTGACTCCTTAAGGCTTGCGGTAAAATAACGAGTTGACATCACATTTTACAAAATTCACTGATTTTACTGAAAAAACTGCACTTTCAAAAACTTCAAGACAGACATAAGCTTTTGCATTCTTAAAATAACATTGTTTGCATATGACTATTTGTTCGAACAGCGGAGAAATTCACACAACGAATATCCGATGAACGAAGGTCTCCTCAACAAAGAGGTCACCTCAAATGGAGAAGACACCTCCAATCAAGGGGCAGGGCATGATCAGTGTCCATCATTTGGGGCAGTCCAGTCAAGATTCGGAGAACCTCTCAAAAGGCCAACCAGCTTGGGGCAAATCTCCATCTGGATCACTTGGGGCATTGGACGATCAAACGAAGATCTTCTAGTGGTACGGCGACACAGCACTACTAACAGTGACAACTCCTTGCTCTCTGAGAACGTGGACATAGTCGAAAAAATACTACGCATAATCAAAGACCCACTAGGTTGACACACCTAGGAAAAAATAAGGGCTTCCCGGCGAACCAAAAGGGTTCGGGCAAAAATAAGGGATAAAAAAGTGAAAAAAATTTGTACACCCGGCAAGTCGAAAACCTGAAAAGGCGGCTTGGGAAAAAATGGGTATCCCGGTGGACTGAAAACCCGAAAGGGCGGTCCAGGCAAAAATTAGGGATCAAAGCGTACGACTATGTCCCGTCATCTCGTCACTTGCCTACCAGAAGAAGATTCGTCAATCGGCAGGTATCAAGCACCTCCAGGTACCTTCTCCCGCAGAAACTGAGGCAATAAGAATTGTCCGAACGATCTAGTTGCTCTGTCCACCAAGGTACCAAGGTAAGTTCAGCTGAAGAACATGACCAAGATACCCACACTCCCCAGAGTAAGACAAGATTCAGCCATACTCTGCCCAAGCAGAGGTGGTCTCCAATCAGCCCAAAAGGGCACAATATTCTCCAGCAAGTCAGCGATACTCTCCCCAAGCAGAGTTAGTCTACTGTCAGCCTTAAGGAAGTTGGGTACCCCTAGAAGTTCTCAATATTCCCCAGCGGAGTATACAGATGTTCCTATACAAGCATCCTCGGCAGTCTTGATCTAAGATTGTTCCCCGACGGAATACCAGACACCCCAGTGGAGCCACTTCCCCAGTACAGTTCAAAAGTTTCCCCAGGAGAGTTGAATTATCCTCCCCAGTAGATTCTGGAGGCTTATCCCCAGTAGATTCTGGAAGCTTGTCACCTGCAGAGTACAAGCGTCTCTCCCCGACCGTATTCAAAGGTCATTCCCCACCAGAGCTTATAACTGGGTTATCCTCAGCTAATTACCACGGAAAGATCGTCCTCGACGAAGTTCTTCCTATCCCCAGCAGAGTTCATCAAATTCCTCAACATAACTTCTCAAAGGAATCCCCAGCGAAGTTATCACCAAATCTCAGCGAAGTATCTCTTCCCACAGAGTAATTCCCCGCAGAGTAATCTCTTCAACAAGTTTATTCCCCAACGGAGTCGTCTTCTCCTACCGGTTCATTCTTGTAATCATCATCCCCAGCGGAAACGAAGAACTCTGCTCTTCAAACATCAAGCCCAGGATTCAATAAGCTCCCGACATCCGTCAAGGATTTATTTTCCTAGACGAGAATACATTCATAAACATCACATCATGACACATGCATATGCGCATCATGTCATACAATCTCATTTATGTCAAGAACATCATTGCTTGATCCATATCATGCATTGCATACGACTGACCTTTACCTTTCAGGAAGGATACAGTTAAATAATCAGCTATGTCAAAGTAGACAAATACAGTCAAAAGAGACCCATCCAGTCAAAAAAAGACAGATCCAGTCAAAGAAGACAAATCCAGTCAAAGAAGACAAGTCCAGTTAAATCCCAAAGGTTTTTCTGATGCTCATCCAGTCAAAGAAGACAGGTCCAGTTAAATTACTTCCTAAAGTCACAGAAGACAATCCGTCGTTATAGACACTCGTCATTATAGACAACTCGTCATTGAAGACAACTCGTCATTAAAGACAACTCGTCATTGAAGATAACCCGTCGTTATAGACAACCTGTCATTATAGACACCCGTCATTGAAGACAACTCGCCATTGAAGACAACTCGTCATTGAAGACAACCCGTCATTATAGACACCCGTCGTCATAGACACCCGTCGTTATAGACACCCGTTATTTAAGACAACTCGTCATTGAAGACAACTAGTCATTGAAGACAACTCGTCATTGAAGACAACTCGTCATGTAAGACAACCCGTCATTGAAGACAACCCATCATTTAAGACAACTCGTCATTGAAGACAACTCGTCATTGAAGACAACTCGTCATTGAAGACAACCCGTCATTATAGACACCCGTCGTCATAGACACCCGTCGTTATAGACACCCGTCATTTAAGACAACTCGTCATTGAAGACAACTCGTCATTGAAGACAACTCGTCATTGAAGACAACTCGTCATGTAAGATAACCCGTCATTGAAGACAACCCGTCATTTAAGACAACTCGTCATTGAAGACAACTCGTCATTTAAGACAGCCAGTCATTATAGACACCCGTCATTGAAGACAACTCGTCATTTAAGACAACTCGTCATTGAAGACAACTCGTCATTTAAGACAACTCGTCATTGAAGACAACTCGTCATTGAAGACAACTCGTCATTTAAGACAACCCGTCATTGAAGACAACCCGTCATTTAAGACAACTCGTCATTGAAGACAACTCGTCATTTAAGACAACCCGTCATTATAGACACCCGTCATTGAAGATAACTCGTCATTTAAGACAAATCGTCATTGAAGACAACTCGTCATTTAAGACAACTCGTCATTGAAGATAACTCGTCATTGAAGACAACTCGTCATTGAATATCACTCGTCGTTGAAGACAACCCGTCCATGAAGACAACCCGTCCAAAGAGACAACTCGTCAAGAAAGACAAAACCTCCTATGGTTCAGTTAAATCCCAAAGATTTTTCTGAGATAACCTGTCAGTAGAGACAACCCATCAACCTTTTGAAGTTCTAGATTCGATACCTGTATCTAGCCAGGGCATGTCTGTGAGCGACTGAGTGAGGATCAACACCTGTAACAGGTCAGGAAATTATCTTTCTCAGGTACGCAAGTTCTCGCTAAGGAATCTCTTACGCGATCGACACCTAGATGGCATCTATAAGCCCATCCACATACCAACAGTCTCCAAATGGCATCTATAAGCCCATTCCCGACAAGATTCTGTCACATCTCCAGATGGCATCTATAAGCCCATCCTCCTATCCACCATCTCTCCAAATGGCATCTGTAAGCCCATTCCCGCCATCACACTGCTGATACTCTACTATGTGAGTGCAAATTTCTGGGAACTCTAGTGTTCAATCATCTTCCACCCTCGGATCACGAAAGGCACACAAGCCAATCTACATCCTCAGGTCTAAGAAGATTGAACAGGGGCAACTGTTGTACCCCAAAATTTTCCCTCCTATATTCTTCAAAGTTTTGACAAGCATCATCTCAATTTGCTCAAGTCTACTCAAGGGTTGCACAGTTAAAACACCCTCCTAAGCCAGTCAAATTAGGGTTTTGGTTCTTGCAAGGAAGTTGAGGTTTTCAAGGGCTCAATCAAGTCCTGTATGCTCATATACATTGCCAAGCATCCATATGCCAAGTTTCAAGGCTCACAAGGTCAAGTTGCACAGTCAAAAACCCTAATTGCTTCACAATCAACTGTAGGGGCAAAATGGTTATTTGGCAGTCAAAAGTCAAAAATTTTGGTCAGCATCTCATTTTGAAGCCACAATCATCATTTGATCAAGTCTTGATCATGATTCCACAAGCATGGCTCAAAAATCATCAAGATGCAAAAGTTTCCTTTTTTGGACAATTGAAAAGTCAACTGTAACTTGACCAAGGCATAACGTTTTCATGGTTCATCAGAAAAATCCCATCCAGTGCTCATTTTGAAGGGGATGACATTTCCTACAACTCATCTTCACATTCCAAGTCCAAGAAATTCTCTCACAAAAAGTTATCAATTTCAACATTATAGGTCATTTTCAAAAGTCAACAAAAGGGCACTTTAAGTCAAAGACCATAAATTGAGATTGGTAAATCAAAATGACATGGGACCAAAGGAATTGGTTAGAGGACTTCAAGACCTTTCCAAAATGTCCAAGAACATGTTCATATGATCAAAATTGAGCAAGATATGCATTGGAGAAGTTGGGAAATTTTTGTGAAATGGCCAAAGTCAACTATCCTTGAAACTTCAATTTTTGACAAAAGGGCCCACTTTTTTCCACTTGGTTCAGCCTTGTCATGCCACCCACGTGTCCCATGATTAATTTCAAGATTAAACATTAATTTTTCTATTTTTTATTTAATTTTATTGATTTAATTCATTTTAAATCCATAAAATTCAAATAAAAATCAAAAAATTAATTCAATGATATCTTGTGGTTTGAATGACCTTGATGAAGCATAATGCACCTACCAAATTCGTGTAAGGTCCATTTTAAGCATAAAATTCAAATTTGAACAAAATTGGCAAGTTTCTTTAATGGTGGTTATGGAAAAATCTCAAACTTTATTGCAAGGGTTAATGGCTCACATTATTGTCTGATTCTCACTCATTACTATATATACAAGCCTTGCAAGCCTCATTCAAAGACGAAAAAAAGGGCACAAACGGCCAGAGCAAAGTTCAAAATTTGTCAAAAAAAAATGTGAGATCAAAAGGAGTTTTGCAAGCATTTTCAGGCCAAAAGGAGAACGTGACTCTCTTCTTTGCCATACCCTGAAGCTAAAGCAACCCTTGCCACGTCCTAAGGTCCATTATCAAGCACTGTAAGTATTCCCAGGTCCCCCATAATTTCCATAATATTTTGCTTCATGTAATTGTGTGCAGGTTTGCTAGCATGTTCCACCGTGTGCCCTCAAGCATTCAGCATGCCAAGTATCCCAAGCGTCCATCCAAGGGCCAAGAGGTGAGGAGCACCATGCTCTCAGTCAACAAGCATTCTTGGCAATCCAGAAAGTCAACGGGCTTTGTGCAAATGGGCCAGAAATTCAACAATAAACCTCCAAAAAAGACCCAAAACCCCCCTTGGGTTTGCAATTTTATTTTTGTCATTTTTATATTTTGTTTGTCTTATTTTATTTTTTCCCTTTTATTAACTATTAACATAATTAATTTATTTTTTATAAAAAAAAATCAAAAAAGAACTAATATTATTATTATTATTATTAATTTCATTTTATTTTTGTAAATAAATACTAATAAATTGAATTAATTTTAATTAGGCAACTTTAACTTTTTTTTCTTAATAACTAAAATAAATTTAGAATTAGGTTTTATTAACTTTTAATTTTATTTCCTTTTATTTTATTTCATTAAAAACATAAAAATACAAAAAAAAACTTTTATTTTTTTTAATTAATTAATTAATTAGATTAGTTATTAATTTTAATTTCATTTAATCACAAAAAAGGACAAAAAAATTCATTTCTTTTCTTAAAAGGTTCAACACCCTAAAGACATTCCCGATTAATTTTTATTCGCGCGCATTTATTTTATTTTGATTATTATGTAACTGCCTCAAGGATGTAATAGTAATTAGGTTTATTGCTTTCTTTAATTTCCGCACTTTATCAAAACGGGTCTTTGTTTTTTGGCGATGTATAGACTCGCGCCTTGTAATAGTTAGAATTTATATTTCTGCAATTTACTTTTCGCACCCCTAACTGTTAAAAAATGCATGAAAGAATGTATGTAAGTAAAATCAATCCGTAGCTCACAAATAACATGTACAAAACATTAACTGAAAAACAACACACATGCACATGCCACTCCTAGGGTACGCCTCACTGGTTGCCTCGAAAAGTGGTCGTCAAGTATAGGGTGTCTTAGAGGTCGCCCTCCTGTCTAAAGATCCAGTTGCCTCGAAATGGTTGCCTCGGATTAAAAAGGATCTAGGACATTAGGGTTACTTCTAAGGTGTCCTACCATTGCTTCGGTGACCATACTGTCCCGATAATCGAATTGACCCGAGCACCTCCAACGATGGTGCTACCTACCTCTCAATGGTGGGATAGCACTATCTAAAGGACTCTTACACAGCTTAATTCCTTAGGGTAGGTAGATGACTCATGGATACTTGCTCTTTTCAAAACAAACAAAATACTTTTCACACCTTACACTTTCAAAAAGTTTTCAAACAATACTTCATACACTCTTGAGGACTGATACAAGAGTCACCTAGAAGTTTTCAAACGAACTTTTTCAAAACCCACACACACTTGAAAAGCAAACAAATTTTGAAAACATAAGAGCAAGTACCTAAGAGCCCGTGGATAACCACGGATAGAAAGGGTGCTAACACCTTCCCTTTCTATAATCTACCTCCCGAACCGAGAAACATTCTCGAATAAGGAATTTTGCTGTGCTTTTGTCCTTTCCATGTTGGAGAATATAAAATACGGTGGCGACTCTTGCTTACCGCGACATTTCGCGAAACCAGCTAAAAAATAGTCAGTTCTATTCCCACCGATCACAGCGTGGAAATCTTGTCCAACATAAAGCGTGATAATGGACACTCAATGCTATTTCCATATTGAGAAGATTCTTGTCTGAATGTAGTCGTTGCATATGATGTTGTCTTAATTGAGAAGTAACACTTCAGAAATAGAATCTTGCATGTTGCATTTGCTTCAGAACATTGATGACTCAGAGATGTGAGGATCTGATGGTATATTAGACTTCTGTTTAGAATCAGAGTATCCTTTGCTTTAGCGCAAATTATGATCATCATTCTTCAGAACATTCTGATTACCTCAGCTTGAAAGCTTCTGTAGCTTAATTTATGATGTTGTTTTAGTTAGAACTTCTGCATATAAAATAACAAAAATTTAGAGTGCATATTTGTTCTTTGTGTTTGTTATCATCAAAACTCTAATTAAGGGTTGTAGAATCAAACTATGTTCTAACAATCTCCCCCTTTTGATGATGACAAAAACTAGGATTTTCAATGAAAAATATAGAACAAAAAGCTTAAGAGAGTCTCCCCCTAAGTTGATTACTCAGATAGAGATGAGTTACTTCCCTGAAGTTCCTTTTCGCCAGAGCTTTTGATGCATCTCCTTCTGTCCTTATCAGAATATGTTCCTGTTCAAGATTTTCAGAAAATATAGAGGTTAAGATATTCAGAATGTTTGAGACTTTGTCCCGGTATACTGTTATTGAAAATATCTTACTTTCTCCCCCTTTTTGTCAGGTATCAAAAATCAATATAATCAGAGTCAAAAAGATGATTTATATTGAAAATAGAATGCAATGACATTTTTCAGAAACAAGGAGGATAAGATGAAAAATACAGATAAACAGTTAAAGGAAATCTAAGAAGGAGGGGGAAGTCGTGTGAACAACGCTTCTAACAAGCTCTTAATCTGAGTGCTTGATTCTTCCTGCTTTCCCATAATGTATTTGATTTCTTTTGTTTTATCTTCTTGTTTATCCAAAATATCCCTGATCTCTTTGTTTGTGTCTTCTTGCTTATCCAGTCTGGCATGGATTAAGGCATTTTCCTTCTTCAACTCTTCCAGAGTTTGCATGACTAGAGATGAAGCTGGTGTATCTTCAGGGGTTGCATGTCGTTCAGAACACTCTGCAGCCTCTTTTGATTGAACAACTTCTTCTGTTGCAATCACATTTTCTAGAGCAGTAGTCAGAGGGTGACTATCAGAATCTGGTTCAGTGACTTCTGAAGGTTGGTGCTCTTTCCAGGGAGCATTTTCCAGCAGAAGAATTTCTTTCTTGTCCCAGTGGCTTAGAACTTGATCTTTGAAGGCTTTCAGCTGATCACTGGAGTTCTGCTGAGCCCTTTCATAGCTCAATTCTTTCAGCTTCTGGGTTTCAGAGTTGAACCATTTTCTGAATCTTTCCCACAGAGAATCATAAGCAGCAGGATTAGAATTCTCTTGACTTGCTTGCTTCAAAAAAGTAATCCATTCCTGTATTTCTGTTTCAAAAATCAACAGATTCTTACCAACATCTGATTTGGTTAAGGTTGGTTTAGGTTTGGGGGTGGCAATTTTGTTTGAGATGGAAGCTAGATGGTCCAGCGCTTGTAGATCACTGACAGTTCTGAGGTGGTCAGCTGGATGGTTGATAGGTGAGGGAGTGGAAGAGTCAGAAATCAGGATTGGTGAGTGAGGGGTGTTTGGTGGTGTAGATTCATATGGTGAAGGTATTTCTGGAATATCATGAATGGAGATAGGTAGACGAACCGTAAGAGGTTCTGTTATCCCAGGAATTGGGGTAGTGGTATCAGAGTCTGAAAGGGAGTCTTCTGATTGGTTTGCGGTAGCGTGTTGAATTTCTGGTTCAGGTATTTCAGAAGATGGATTTTCAGATTGAGTGAGAGGGTTTTCATTTTCTGGTTAGGGTGAGTTGAGGTTTTGGTGTTCTGGTTGAGGAGAGTATGGTTGTGGATTTTCTGGTTGTTGAGGTTGAGTGTTTGGATTTTCTGGGAGTGGTGAGGAAAAATCTTGATCAAACAGTTCAATATCAGAGAGAACTCTTGCAAGTTCTTGTTGATGTTGTTCTGGATTTGGATTGGGGGAATGAGGTTCATTTAAGAAATTTCCAAGAGTTACAGATGGGTCAAACTCTATGTCAAAATCCTCAAATGTTTGGGGTGAAGGATTTTCTGTTGGTTGAGGGGGAATGGTTTCAGATGTTGGAATAACTATTGATTCTACAACAGAAACAAAAGATGTGTTACCTTTCTTTTTCGCAGCTTTGGGTGTCCTCTGAGAGGATCCTTCTCCTGCTGCCTTCCTATTTATGGATTTCTTTAGCACAACCTCTAGAGTTGGCTTGTGCAGATCATGGATGTTGATTTCTGGTATAGTCCCATCAGCCTTGTAAGCTTCAAGGTATCTGACTATAATCTTTGGAGAGGCATCTATCTCGGAGAATAGTGGAAAATCCTTCAGAGGGATTCTCCTAGAAGTGATGACCTCATGAGAAGCAATTGTTGGTTCCTTCTTAATGTTTTCAATAATCTTCATTTTCTTCAGATTCTTGGCATTCAAAGGTTTCCCAGCAGTTGCTTCTAGAGTACTGATTTCTTGAGTCTCTGTCAGATGTTCTATCAGCCTGTTTTCCGTTAGAATATCTAAAATCAATCTTCCTAGAGGAATCAAATCCCTCTTAGTTCTTTCTTCTTCTCTTGTCTCTTTCACACTTGTTCTGAGATGGTTGAAGAGTAAGTGTGGAAGGTTTATTTTGGTCTTCTTTGCAATGAAGTATATCAGAAACTGCTGATCAATGTTGATGTGATCAGGAAAGCTTGTAGGCTTCCTGTGATTGATACATCCCAGAATTATTCTAGCCCAGATTCTGTAATGATCTTTTAAGTCTCTGATCTTGCTGGATGGCTGTCTAGAAATGAAGATGACCCTAGCAATGGATTTTAGGTCAGAACACTTATCAGCCATATCAATGCATCTGACTCCACCGCCATTGTATCCAATGAGTTTCCCAATCAAATCTTCTGTAATCACTATCTTCTTCCCCATAACATATGATGTGACCTGGTGGTTGGATGAAGTAGCATGAATCCAAAACTCTTTAACAAGAATGGGAAAAGTTGGACCCAACAGACGATCAAAGTATCTGTTCCATCCCTGTGCAGTTACATCTTCATACAGATTAAACCCATTTTCTTGTAAGCTTTCAAAATCAACGATCAATTCACAGAGAACTTCAAGGTTGTCGACCGGAGTGAGTAGTGCTCTAATGGGCTCCTCATATTGTTCAGTAGATGAAGAATCAGGAGCACTATTGAGATTCTTCAGACTTGATGATGATGCCATTGTTCACACAGATTCTTTGAAGGAAATTGATAGAAAGGGTTTTTTTGAAAAAGAAATTAGAACAAGAGAGAATATTGAACGTGGTAAAACGTGAATGAATGAAATAGTAAATTGAGTTTATATAAGTTCTTTAGAAAACGTAATCAGTAAGAGAGAGAAAATAAGTAATGATTATATTGAATTAATGAAACCTGAAATTAGGGGATTTTGAGAGATATTGAACAGTTACCAATGACAAGTGTCTCAATGCATCCAATCAGAGCCTTGGACCCTTTAGAATTTGAACGTGTGTTTAGCCTCAGAAGGTAGCTTGTGAGAGGATGACAGATGTTTGATGGTGTGAACTGCACGCCTCTATCTTGAAATTAAAAGTTCAGATCCTCATAGATAGATTCTGAGGCAACTGTACTTCTAACTTCTGAAGACAAGTTGATCAGATGTTCATAGAAAATAATGAAATTCTAAGGGTTAGAATATGCAAATAAAACATTTTATTTTGGACACAATTTCATGCTGAGATATTTAAGAATGAAATTGAATCTATCTTCGGAAAGGGGTTTTGTAAACACATCATCCCATTGATGGTCTGTGTCAATAAATTTTAAAGTAAGAATACATTTCTGAATATAATTCCTAATAAAGTGATGTTTTATTTCTATATGCTTAGCCCTAGAATGCAAAATGGGATTTCTGGATAGACATATGGCAGAAGTGTTATCACAAAAGATAGGAATGTTACTCTCAAATATGTTGAAGTCTTCAAGTTGACTTTTCATCCAGAGCATTTGAGTGCTACATCCAGCAGCTGGAATGTATTCAGCTTCTGCTGTTGACAATGCTATTGTGGACTATCTCTTGATGGTCCATGAGATCAGGTTGTCTCCCAGAAACTGACAGCTTCCAGAAGTTCTTTTACGCTCTACTCTGTCTCCAGCAAAGTCAGCATCACAGTATCCTACTAAGCTGTATTCATTGGATTTTCTATAAAACAAACCCAGATTAGTAGTACCTTTCAGATACTTGAAAATTTGATTAACTGCTATTAAGTGAGATTCTCTAGGATCTGATTGGAATCTAGCACATAAGTAAACACTGAATAAAATATCAGGCCTTGAAGCCGTCAGATAAAGGAGAGATCTAATCATACCTCTGTAGATTTTCTGTTCTACCTTTTTACTTACCTCTTTCTTTTCCAGAATGCACGTGGGATGCATTGGAGTCTTTGAGGGCTTACATTCTGAGAGGTCAAATTTCTTCAGAAGTTCTCTGACATATTTGCTCTGATGAATGTAAGTTCCTTCTGGACTTTGGTTTATCTGAATGCCCATAAAGAATTTGAGTTCCCCCATTAAGCTCATCTCAAACTCTGCCTGCATGCACTTAGCAAATTCTCTTCCCAGAGAAGGTTTAGTGGATCCAAAAATGATACCATCTACGTAAATCTGACAAACTAAAATGTCATTCTTAAATGTCTTACAGAACAAGGTTGTGTCCACTTTCCCTTTGGTGAATTCCTTTTCTAACAGGATGTTACTTAGTCTTTCATACCAAGCTCTGGGAGCTTATTTCAGACCATAGAGTGACTTATTTAGTTTGAAAACATATTCTGGGTGTTTGGAATTTTCAAACCCAGGGGGTTGGTGCACATATACCTCTTCATCTATGTAAGCATTTAAGAATTAACTTTTGACATCCATCTGATACAGAGTGATGATATTATTGATAGCAAAGGAAATTAAGAGTCTGATAGATTCTAACCTGGCGACTGAAGCAAAGTTTTTTGTATAGTCTATCCCCTCTTGCTGACTATAACCTTGTGCCACAAGTCGTGCCTTGTTTCTGATGACTTCTCCTTGCTCATTCAGTTTGTTTCTGAACACCCACTTTGTTCCAATGACGTTGAATCCTTTTGGTTTGGGAACCAAATCTCATACGTCATTTCTGGTGAACTGGTTTAATTCCTCCTGCATTGCCAGAATCCAGTCATTGTCTAGAAGAGCTTCATCAATTGTTGTTGGTTCAATCAGTGAGACCAGTCCCATGAGGGATTCTTCAGATTTTCTGAATGTTGATCTTGTTCTGATTGAATCATCCTTCTTTCCCAGGATCTTATCTTCTGGGTGAGCTATGCTGCTTCTGGATAACCTTTTCTGGAGTTGGTCAACAGAAGGTACTGGATCACTTGTAACATTTCTTTCTGAAGTTGTTGGAGCATCTCTGCTGGGAACTTCTGATGAGTTGTCTTCAGTACCTGTGAATTCAACTTCTATATCTTCAAAAGATTCATTCTGCTTTGACTTTTGAGAGTCAAGCTTATCATCAAATCTAACACTGATTGACTCTTCAACAATCTGTGTTTCTGTATTGTATACTATGTACCCTCTTGAGCGTTCAGAGTATCCTAACATAATACACTTCTGTGCTTTAGAGTCAAACTTGTTCAGATGATCTTTAGTATTCAGAATAAATCATGTGCATCCAAAAGGATGGAAATAAGAAATGTTGGGCTTTTTGTTCTTCCACAATTCATATGGAGTCTTTTCTAGAATAGGACTTATAGAGATTATATTCTGAATCTAACACGCTGTGTTAATTGCTTCTTCCCAAAAGATCTTAGTAATGTTAGTCTCATTGATCATGGTTCTGGCCATTTCTTGCAATGTTCTGTTCTTTCGTTCTACAACTCCATTTTGTTGGGGAGTTCTAGGACAAGAGAAGTCATGTAAGATGCCTTTTTCATTAAAAAATGTTGCAAATTTTTTATTTTCAAATTCTCCACCATGATCACTTCTGACTTTGACAATTCTAAGATCCTTTTCATTCTGAACTTGGTTATAGAATGCAACGAACACAGAATGTGACTCGTCCTTGTGTCTTAAGAACTTTACCCATGTCCATCTGCTATAGTCATCTATGATCACTAACCCATACTTCTTGCCACTAACAGGTGCAGTTTTCACTGGTCCAAATAAGTCTATGTGCAGAAGTTCTAATGGCTTAGAGGTGGAAACAACATTTTTAGCTTTGAAAGCAGGTTTTGCAAATTTGCCTTTCTGACATGCTTCACACAAAGCATCTGAGCTGAACTTCAGATTAGGAAGTCCTCTGACCAGATTGAGTTTGTTAATCTGAGATATTCTTCTCATACTAACATGCCCCAATCTTCTGTTCCAAACCCATTGCTCGTTGTTAACAGAGAGAAGGCATTTTACATTCTGACTTTTTAGTTCACAAAGTTTTATCTTATAAATGTTGTTTTTCCTCTTTCCATTAAAAAGGATAGTTCCATCTTTCTGACTAACAGCTTTGCATGAATTTTGATTAAAGATTATATCATAACCGTTATCACTTAATTGACTTATGGATAACAGGTTATGCATTAATCCATCAACTAAAAGCAAATTATTGATAGAAGGAATATTACCATTACCTATTGTTCCAGAGCCAATGATCTTCCCTCTTTGGTTGCCTCCAAAGCCCACGTAGCCTCCAGGTTTAAGTTCCAGGCTTTGGAACATATGCTTTATTCCCGTCATGCGTCGAGAGCATCTAGAGTCCAGGTACCATGACTGGTGTTTTAGACTTGCTGCTAAAGATATCTGCTACATATATAATTTTGTCCTTAGGTACCCATATCTTTTTGGGTCCTGGTTTGTTAGTTTTACCAAAATTTTGTTTGAATTTTGGTTTGACAGAGTAATCATTACTAGTGTATTTTAGGTCATGTGTGTGCCCATATGTGAAGTGTGATTTTAGTGGTGTGCGTTTTATAACAAGGTCCATGACTTTCTTAGGTGGAGATACCTTACCTTGGTATCCTATTCCTTTTCTGCCATTCCTGCTAACTCAATAGATTATTGAAGTCATCTTGCTTCTATCTATGTTTTTAGCCAGAAACTTCTGAAAGCTGTGATCATACTCTTTGATGATCTTATCAGCATTACTGGGAGTCTCTGAGATTATTTCTTTCTGAGAGTTTTGTAAATCATTTTCTAATTTTAAAATCTTTTCTTTTAACTCAGAATTCTCTAATCTAAGACTCTCAGTTCTTTCAGAGTCAGAGACAAGATCCTTTTTCAGGTTCTTGAATTTGACTTTGATCTGCCGATACCTTTCCAAAATTTCATTCAGACTTTCTGCAAGTTCAGCCTTAGTAAAATTAACAATGAAATCAGGTAATACCTCTTTTGTGTCTGATTCTGAGTCTGAACCAGAAGCTTCGATGTCTTATGTCACATTTGCCATGAGAGCTATGTTGGTTCTTTCATCATCTGACTCTGAGTCAGCATCAGAAGTGTCTGAATCGTCCCATGTTTCCATGAGGCTTTTCTTCTTCTCCTTGAAGAGCTTCTTTTTGGGCTTCTCCTTTTGAAGCCTTGGACAGTCACTTTTGTAATGCCCTTGTTCATTGCACTCATAGCAGATGATGTCTTTGTTATTTGACTTTCTGTGTCCTGAAGAAGCTTCAGATCTTCTGTGTCCAGAGGAGGACTTAGACTTTCGGTATCTGGAGGAGGATTCATTTTGATTCTCTGATCTTCTCGGATTTCTGAATTTTCTCTGTCTCTGCTTCCACGGTTGATTGACCCTTCTGGAGAGAAGAGACAATTCGTCTTCTTCTGATGAGGATCCATCAGAGGTTTCTTCCATATCCTGCAAAACCATATAATCAGATTTTTTGTTAGATTTTAATGCTAGAGGCTTACCTTGCTTTTGAGTCTCGTCTTCTTCAAGCTTTATCTCATGACTTCTGAGGGGGCTGACAAGTTCCTCCAGAGATATCTTGTTAAGATCTTTAGCTAGCTTAAGTGCAGTGACCATTGGCCTCCATTGCTTGGGTAGACTTCTGATGATCTTCTTTACGTGATCAGTAGTAGAATATCCTTTGTCAAGAACTTTCAGCCCAGCAACAAGAATCTGGAATCTTGAGAACATTGCTTCTATGGATTCACTGTCTTCCATCTTGAATGCTTCATATTTCTGAATAAGCGCAAGGGCCTTGGTTTCTTTGACTTGTATGTTGCCTTCGTGCGTCATTCTCAGAGAGTCAAACATGTTTTTGGTTGTCTCTCTATTTGAGATTTTCTCATATTCTGAGTATGAGATGGCACTGAGAAGTATTGTTTTGGCTTTATGATGATTTCTGAAATCACATTTTTGCTGGTCAGACATCCTTTTTCTATCTATCTTCTGACCACTTTCACCCACAGGATGTGTGTATCCATTAATTACCATGTCCCATAGATCAGCATCATGAGCCAGAAATAAGCTCTCAATTCTGTCTTTCCAGTAGTCAAAATTTTCTCCATCAAAGACTAGAGGTTTGCCACTGATTATGTCCTTGTCCTCATGATAGTCATTGCTGATGTTTCGGCTTGGTCCCACCATAGTGTTTTTCTAAAGCTTGGATCTTGTAATGACACGGTTAAGTGTATGAACTCAGAACCAGGCGCTCTGATGCCAATTGAAGAAGTGAAAAACACAAGAAGGGGGGTTGAATTGAAACTTAAAATCAAAAGCAGTAGACACGATATTTTTATCCTGGTTCGTTTGATCTCAAACTACTCCAGTCCACCCGCCAAGGTGATTTCGCCTCTCTCCAACGAGGACTTAATTCACTAATCAAAACTGATTACAATACTACTTTGACAACTGCCAAAGTCTTCTTGAGTACAACCACAACCCATTTTATCTCAAGGAAAACTAGCTTAATCAAAATAAGATAATATATTGTGTGCTGTTGTTTTTCCTTACAAAAACGGTATCACTACTGTGATATTTTACACAATTTGAGCGTATATGAGAATATGAAAGATTGCAGCGTTTGAGAGGTATATGCAGTAGTATATCAAAATTGTGAATGATTTGTCCTTTAAGCTTGTTTATATAGACGTGGAAATCTTGTCCAACATAAAGCGTGATAATGGACACTCAATTCTATTTCCATATTGAGAAGATTCTTGTCTGAATGATGTCGTTGCATATGATGTTGTCTTAATTGAGAAGTAACGCTTCAGAACTAGAATCTTGCATGTTGCATTTTCTTCTGGACATTGATGACTCAGAGATGTGAGGATCTGATGGTATATTAGACTTCTGTTCAGAATCATAGTATCCTTTGCTTTAGCGCAAATTCTGGTCATCATTCTTCAGAACATTCTGATTACCTCAGCTTGAAAGCTTTTGTAGCTTAATTTCTGATGTTGTTTCAGTTAGAACTTCTGCATACAAAATAACATAAATTTAGAGTGCATATTTGTTCTTTGTGTTTGTTATCATCAAAACTCTAATTAAGGGTTATAGAATCAAACTATGTTCTAACATCCCGAGGGAGCATCCATCAATGACAGAAATTCTTACGAAGATTTACAGCCAAATTCTTCCTAAGTAAAGGTATATTGTACAAGCACAACCATGATTCAACTCTACTCCGATGTATGGACAAGAAGGAGGCAGAGGAAATCATGGAAGACGTGCACGATGGTCTCTTCGGTACTCACTCAAGTGGACATATGATGGCTAAGAAAATCTTTAGAGCCAGTTACTATTTGTCAACAATGGAGACTGATTGCCATCAACATTCAAGAACTTGTCACAAATGCCAAATCTATGCTGACAAGGTCCATGTGCCTACTATCCCTTTGAACGTCATGACTACTCCGTGGCCATTTGAAATGTGGGGCATTGACATGATTGGAGAGATCAAGCCCACCGCTTCCAACGGACATCGCTTCATTCTTGTTGCTATCGACTATTTTACCAAATAGGCCGAAGCCGCCTCGTTTGCCTCAGTCACCAAGAATGTGGTAGCCAGATTCATCAGACACAACCTCATCTGCCGTTATGGTATCCCCGAAAGGATCATCACCGACAATGGGACTAGCCTCAACAATGCTATAATCACTGAGCTTTGCACTCAGTTTAAGATCAAGCATCACAATTCTTCTCTGTATAGACCAAAAATGAATGGCGCAGTCAAAGCGGCCAACAAAAATATCAAGAAGATTGTGCAGAAAATGGTAGTGACCTATAAGGATTGGCATGAGATGTTGTCGTTTGCTCTACATGGCTACCGTACTTCGGCTAGAACATTAACTGAGGCAACTCCCTTTTCTCTAGTCTATGGCATGGAAGCTGGTTTTCCAGTAGAAGTTCAGATTCCCTCGCTGGGGATTATGAATGAGGCGGGCCTAGGCGAAGACGAGTGGATTCAAACGAGATTGGATCAGCTGAACTTGATTGACGAAAAATGGTTAGCTGCTGTTTGCCATGGTCAGACGTACCAAAAACGGATGATCAAGGCTTTCAACAAAAGATCAAGCCTCGAGTATATCAAGTTGGTGACTTGGTGATAAAACGCATCATTCTACCATAAGGCGACCCCAGAGGCAAATGGACTCCCACCTATGAAGGGCCATTTGTTGTCAAGAGAGTTTTATCTGGAGGTACCATGATGCTGACTACCATGGATGGTTAAGATTTCCAACATCCTATAAATGCGGACATAGTTAAAAAATACTATGCATAAGAGACCCGCTAGGTTGACACACCTAGGAAAAATAAGGGCATTCCGGCAAACCAAAAGGTTTGGGCAAAAATTAGGGATATATGCAAAAGATTGTACACCCAGCAAGTTGAAAACCCGAAAGGGCGACTTGGGCAGAAAAGGGTATCCTGGTTGACTGAAAACCGGAAAGGGAGGTCCAGGAAAAATTAAGGATTGAAAGCGTATGACCATGTCCCATAGAATCACCACAGTCAATTTTATCACCAAGGCCCAAGTTCAAACGGTCCAAGATCAATCCAATCAACTTCTATCAACGGCAAGGGACATTCGAAGACATTGGGGGAATAGTAGAGTTGGAAGGCAATGAGATCATTTCACATGGCTATTTGTTTTTGTTTTCAATTTTGTTTTCCTTCCGACGATTTCCTCTTACTAGGATCTCCGTCTCTCTGTACAAAAACGCCTATTCATAGGCAAAATATCAATACATATATACTTTGAAGTGCAAAATTTCTGTCTTTGTTTTGAATGCAAATTTATCCAATGACTAAAATTAAATGAACATATGCATATGAACATAATTAAAACTGTTTGGCACATATGACCTAAGCAGTAACAGGCACCTCTTTAATGAATATGGAATACCCCCACAGAGTTATTTCATTAACATCCTCCTCAACAAAGTTACTCACAAAGTCTCTTTGCATAGGATAATCCCGAACCAGAGTCTCAATCTCTTGGCAGCTCTCTCTCCAGCTAAGTCGATTTTTACAAGTTGAAGCCTCGTGGATCTCTTCCTAAAAGAAACTCACCTTACCAACAAGGTTTATTTTCCCAACAGGGTTTATTTCCCCAACAGGTTTTATTTCCCCAACAACAATCAAGGAACCACAAAATTCCCCAGCCAAGTACATCCTCCCAAACCGAGTCTGTATTCTCCCGGCATAGTCCATCCTCCCCAGCTGAGCCTGTTATCCCTAGTTGTGTATATACTCCCCAGTTGAGTGTATCCTCCCTAAGCTGAGTCCGTCCTACCCGACTGAGTCTACACTCTCCAGTTGGAATTTTCCTTTCAGATTATTGCAAATCATAGAGCCACAACCCCTGATCCCCAGTAAAGCCGTCAGCAAAGCCTTTACTATTTCCAAAAAGATACTATGAAGCCTGGGCCCGACCAGACATTAGCATAATTTTCAAGTTATTACTGAAGCCTGGACCCGACCAGATAATAGTTTGACTTCTTCAATTGCCGAAGCCTGGGCCCGACCAGATATCAGTTTAAATCCTACAAACTCATTAGCAAAACTCCTTTTCTCCAATAGAGTTTGCCACTATCCCCAGTAAATTACTGAAACCTGGACCCGACCAGATAACAGTTTGAGTATCTGAAACCTGGACCCGACCAGATAACAGTTGATCTCAATTTCAAGATACTATAAACCTAGACCCGACCAGATAATAGTCTAACTCTTCAAAGATATAGAAGAACCTGGACTCAACCCGACCAAGGTTTAACTTCTTTTCCCCAGTAGAGTTTACCTCTGCCCCCAACAAATTACTGTGAAACCTGGATCCGACCAGATATCAGTTTTCAATTTCATCTTTTCAAGCAAGTTGTTATGAAGCCTGGATCCGACCAGATAGAAATCACCCTCGGAGATTCATTGTGAAACCTGGAAACCGACCAGATAACAACTAAATCCTCAAACAGTTTATTGTGAAACCTGGACCCGATCAGATAATAATTGACCTCATCAACCTCAGAAATCTGCAAAGCCTAGACCCGACCAAATGACATTTTTTCAAATAGTTTATTGTGAAACCTGGAGCCCGACCAGATAACAATTAACTATGATCCCCAGAGAGACACTATGAAGCCTGGACTCGACCAAATAATAGAACAACTTTCCAAAAACCATGAAACTTGGACCCGACCAGATAGTAGTTACCACTTCAAGTTACTATGAAGCCTGGATCCGACCAGATAACAGTTAACTTCTGTATCCCCAGCAAGTTATCGCAAAGCCTGGAATCTGACCAGATAACAGTTAATTTGTCTCTTCCCCCAGTAAGTTGTCGTGAAGCCTGGATCCGACCAGATAGCAGTTGACTACTTCATCCTCAGCAAATTGTGACGTCTGGATCCGACCAGATAAGAGCTAACATTCAAGAGATATTCCCCAGCGAAAGCATCCTTTCAACAAAGTTTGAAGATATGTATATTCTTCATCCCCAACAGCAATCAGGGATTCAACCCCCCAGAATTTCCACAGCAGCAGTCAGGGATTTATTTTCCCGGACAGAAACACACATCTCACGTTCATATATCATAGCATGTACATACCATATGCATTTAACATAATACCACATCTGGTGAACTTCATGCAGGCATCTGCATTTTACTAACTCTTTTTCTCACAGGTAAAACATCAAGTTTTAGTATAAATCAACACTAGATTTGTGCTGATACTTCTTCCAATGTTTACCAACATTCCTCCAAATGGCATCTATAAGCCCATTCACCATCCATCTTCGAGTTCAAATTTCTGGGCACTCTAGTGTTCAATCATCTTTCACCTTCAAGTCACGAATGGCGGATCCGCCAATCTAACTCTTCAGGTTTAAGAAGATTGAACAGGGGCAGTTGTTGTACCCCAAAATTTTCCCTCTCATTTCTCAAGGATTTTCTTACAAGACCTTCTACGACGTCAAGTTTGCAGCACTGATACATCAATTTAGGCTTGGGATTGGCACGAGGGCAAAATGGTCAATTGCATACTGGAAAGTCAAACTTTGACTTTTTGGTCAACATTACATTCCAAAGATCAAATTTCATCAAGACATTCAAGAATATCAAGCTTGATCATCAAGAAGTCAAGAAAGTCAAAAGTCAACTTGAAAAGTCAAAATTTCCAAGACTTAGAAATTTTCTAAGTGTTTTTATACATGATAATTTCATCACTTCATGCCATTCTTTCACCAAGATGCAAGACGGTTCAAGCAAAACTTTCAACATGAAAGTTGTAGATCCCGAAGTGATCTAAAACTTTTCTTTGTTGATCAAATCCTAGAAGTGCTTGGATTTTGAGTTATAAATTCATGAAGTCATGACATTTTCATTTAACACAGAGAAATTTTCAACAGATTTCATTCAGGATTTTATCTCAACTTCTTGGCATTTTTTCATATAGTTACAAGATGATTTTGTCAAAATGGCCAACATGAAAGTTATAGAGGATGTTTCAAGCTTTCCAAAACATCCAAGAGCATGAATTTATCATACTTGAGCTAGGAGATTCAAGGGCTTGAAGTTGGGCATCCATCCTTGAATTACAAGTCATTCTATTGAAGAACACATAACAAAACCCTTATTTTATGCTACATAATCTTATGTTGCAGACCTTCTTGCTTGCAAATCTCTACATAATTTAATGTTTACTCAAGAGCTTGAGCTATTACCCAAGTGTTTGAGCCATTGTCTAAAAGATCTTTCCATTTATGGCATAAAGGCACCATTGGTACTCTTGAAAAGCAAGCCTTTTGGTACAAAGTTTATCTTAAGCCCATACCTTGCTTGTTGCTGATTATAATCCACCATAAAACATGGGAAGTAGCTCCTCTATACCAGCAACTTTAGTACTTCACCTTGGGACTATGGAGTACTTGACTTAGTTTGATCTTTGTAATCCAGCCAAACTATAACATGTTGTCTTGCAAATCTAATCAGCTCATATACACAAACCCCTTGCCTATAAATAGAAGAAGCAATTTCAAGAGTAAGAGGTTAGAAAAAATAGAGAGAAAAGCCAGAAGTTTTGTTGTAAGCTAGTCATCAAGATCCCATACTCTCCAAAAAGCCATAACTTTCCAAAAAAAAAGCTTCCACTCTTGAGTTTTAAAGTCCAAATATTTGGAACTCCTACACCTTACAAGCTCTGTCAAAACATCTAAGCACCTCACATACATCACCTAGAAATTGTTCAAACTCAAGAACAAGCTTCTACAACACCTCTATTTTCTTTTACAAGTTCAAGAACAGTCAAGACAACAACTCAAGCTCAGAGTATAAGATCCAGCTCCAAGGTAAGTTTCTTGACTTTAATTCTTCATTTCAAGCATCATTAGTAATTCATTTTTTGAAGACAAAGTGTAGTAACCATTGTCCTTGAAGCTAACATTTTGTTTATCTTCCATTCTTTTCATTATGTGTTGATAACTAACCCATGTATGCGGCAAAATAATGTTGAAGTAAAAAATGACAGTATGAGTTGACACATAGCCTTATGAGTCGATACATACTGCTTTACAGGCCCAAAACAGAAGGAAAAAGAGTGTATGAGTTGACACAAAGCACGTATGAGTCGACTCATGCAGTGTATGAGTCAACACATACCATTATGTATCGACTCGTACTGATTTGATTTGGCAATACAGGGGCAAGGAAAGTTATGTGTCGATGTATGGGAGCTTGTGTCGATACATAATAGTTCAAAATGCATTTTTCCCTTCTTTTACATTGTTTTTACATTTCCTTCATTGTTATTCGGTATGGTTATAATATTTAAGTTCCTATTTCATCCCCATTTGTAAATTGTACCCCCATCCCCTAAACGATGTAATAGCGTAGGACTTTATTTTCCACAATTTAACGCTTTCAAATACAAATGCTAGTAATTAGGGTTTTGTATGGAAAGATTAAAACCAATCAATAGAAAACCCTAATCAAAGACAAAAACAATGCATGTAAATCAATACACTTGCACACAAACACCCCTAGGGTAAATCCACTTGGTTGCCTTACAAAAATGGCCATATTACACATGTGAGGTGTCTTAGCAAAGACGGGCAAAATACAAGATCATAACCCCTCGATGACGCTATCTATGTTGCCTTTCAAAATGATCTTAGTCCCTAAAGAAAAATGCTAAGATGCCTTGCAATATTGCTAATCATGGTTATATGATGACCCAGGCCTGTCCCTTTTACATCCAAGATAGGGTTACTTACCAAATCAATGGTAAGATAACAATGTCAAAGGAAAGAGGAAATAAACATGAAAGGCTTTTGAGTAGGTAGATTGTTCCTAGTTACTTGCTCCATTTCAAAACAAAAACATCCTTTCTATTTTCAAAACAAACACCAACACTTTCAAAAAATCTTTCAAACTTGAAAATATTTTCAAAAAGATCAACACTTTGTATACATCCTAAGAACGAGAATCATTACAAAAGTTTGCCTAAACGATGGCACCTTTTCAAAATACTTTAAAAAACCACACAAAGTACATTTTCAAACAAAAGCAAGTGATCTAGAAAGTAACTAAGAGCCCATAGATAACTATGGATGAAAAGGGTGCTAACACCTTCCCTTTTCATAATCTACCCCCCGAACTCAAGAAATAATCTCAAAGGAATTTCCTGTTCTTTTCCACTTTTCCTTTTGGATAAAAGAAAAGTCGGTGGCGACTCTTGCTAATCGCAACATTTGCGATCTAACGCAAAACAACCAACTCAGTTCTCCCACCGTATCACAATATCCGACAACCATAATGGAGTATAAACCATCGTTACCAAACTACAATGGTGTTCCTTTCGAACTTGTACTCAAGTCACCTAAAGCACCACAATTCAATAATTTCCAATGAGGCTTACAAATACTTCCACAATTTCCCTCTCATTCGATTTTGTCAATGAGACACCAACGCTCAACATATTACACGGTCCATATTACACTAAGTTAGCCTCACACGAAGGTTAAGTATCCTCCAACTTAAGAATTACTTTCTTCATCTCCGCATCACCAGGAATACAAATTCAGTTACGGAATCTCAACACACCCTGCGCATCTAACTCGAGATCATTATTCTCAGACTGATCGAGTCCAACCATCGAATCTACCAATTTGTTATCTAACTTTTGAGCTTCTTTGATACTGTCCAGAAAATCATTGTTAATCTTCAACATCTCCAACATAACACTCTTCAGTGTCACCTTGCAAACTAAGCTCATATCTTTGAACTGTTCAATTAATTCCAATTCTTTAACCAACATTGTCGATATATGTAAAGTCTCTCGACTTAAAGCATCAGCCACGACATTTGGTTTACCTTAGAAGATAATTCAAACTGAAATCATAACCTTCCAACAACTCTAACCATCTTCGTTGTCTCCTATTCAATTCCTTCTGATCAAATAAATACTTTAAACTCTTATGGTCGCTAAATACTTCAAATCTAGAACCAAAAAGATAATGTCTCCAAATCTTCAACATAAACACCACTGTTGCTAACTCTAAGTCACTAGTAGGATACTTCCTCTAATGAACTATGAGTCGTCTAGAAGCACAAGCAACAACTTTTCCATTTAGCATTAGCACACTACTAAGTCCTATCTTAGACGCATTCATAATACACTACATATGACTCACTTGGATTAGGCAAAACCAATACCGGAGCAGTCATCAATTTTTTTCTTTAGTTCTATAAAACTTTCTTCACATGCAACATCCCATACTTGAAATTATGAACGACTATCCTTTTTAATGGCGAACATCTCATTTCTCAACTTATTCGCCAACAACATATTATGCTTGACCTCATCTTGAACAACCGCAATAATAATCATTTATGCCCAAAAAGCCTCTAGCTCCATAAACGACTTCAGATTTCCTCCATATAGGAATGCGTAAACCATATTTTAAAACACTTTCATGTGATAGAATATATTTCTATCTCCTCATAGGTTCAAATAGAACCCCAATCCGATACTCGGAACACAAGATATGAATTTCAAAAGTTAGCCGAAAGTGCGAACATCGACGTCATGCAGCAACATATTATTACACACCTTACGATAATGTCAGAACATAATTTCATTGTACCAGTACCAACACTTACCATTCTTGAAATCATACTCATCTTCTCGCATTTCCGACTCTGACTCGCGATTCGAAACATTCCAACAACTTCTATACTTTTACAATCACTCACAAGGATCCCACGACAAGGTCTACAGCAATCTCTCACTCTATCACCATTCAAATGTCGACATCTTACGCAAGGTCTACTCAAACCGACAACTTCACAGTCTACCAGCAGTGCTGAAACATCGCAACTTTCTAAATTCCATCTTCTAAAAATTATCCTTGTTACTTAATAACCACCTTCTGAAACATCAGGGATTTACACTCTACTCGTATATCAACAACCGTTACATTTCTCCTTATCCTTCGAAAAGTAAACATCAACAATGTCTGATCATCCTCCCTCAAGACGTTCCAACTTGATTAACAAACAAAGTCTTTAATCCATATCACCTTCGGATTCGGGAAACAACAAAACTTCAACAATACTTGCACTATCGCCATACTGAACCAACATCTTACAACCGAAACATATCTGAGAATCAAAGCTTCTCCCCCACTTATATTCAAACCTACTCCTATATACAATCGCTTAGAAAAGCAAGAAAACACCGATAGTGTTCCACACACTTGTCGCGTACTAAGGAACAAACAACATTAGAAAACTTGGCCAGACGGACCGACTTACTCTGATACAACTAATGTAATGTTAGAACATAATTTGGTTCTACATCCCAGCAAGAGTTTTGGTGATAACAAACACATGATATAAAGAACAAATATGCTTTCTAATAATAAGTATCTTTACATGCAGAAGTTCTAATGTGAAAAAGATGTTCTAATGCAACTGGAAGATCTGCCAGAACATCATCAGAAGTTCTGATTATGCAAGCACAGAAGTTGAGTGGACTATGAAAGATTCAGCAGCATCAAATATGCATAACACGCTTATATGAAGAAGTTCTGTTTGAACTTCTGAATGCACCAGCGCTGCAAAACATAATATTTGATACCCTGATGTGCAAAGTTCTGATCAAGCTGTAAAGGTCTCTCAAGCGTTACAACTCCATCAATGCAAGATCATAAGTAACGGCTACAAACAGACAAGGATCTCCTGATTTGGAAAGCTCATTAATGCGTGTTATAGACATACCAAAAGTATCTTCTTATGTCACTATTGCAAGGCCTATATAAAGAAGACTAGAAGAAGATTTCAACAAGAAGAACAACGACGCACAAAACGTGAAAAGTCAGTAAAGCTACAAACATTATTCATCTTCATCAATTCAATATTAATCTGTGTAATATATCACAAGTTTGTGATACTGTTTATTTAGAAACATCTTTGTACACTTTTATACAATTATCTGTTTAGTGAATTTCCTTGAGAAAACCGGGTTGTGGTTTTGGACTCAAGAAGACTTTAACAGTTGTTAAAGTAGAATTGTAATCAAGTTTGATTAGTGAATTAAGTCCTCGTTGGAGAGAGGCGAAATCACCTTGGCAAGTGGACTGGAGTAGTTTGAGGTCAAACGAACCAGGATAAAAATACAGTGTTGTCTAGCTTTTGATTTTAAGTTCATACAATTCAACCCCCCTTCTTGTGTTTTTCACATCTTCATGTAACACCCCAATTCTACCCGGCGGATAATAATAAAATCAGAGTTCAACATAAATAGGGTGCTACGTTTACAACTTAAAGTCAAACTTCATTTTATCGCATATAAAACAGATATATAACACTTAACTCAGATGAACCGATAACAACCTGATTTATCCTTTAAAATCAAACAAATTTATATTGATAAGCAGCGGAATATACATACTCAGCTTCAATTCACTTAACATCTCTTATTCAGCTAAACCAACTTCAAGACAACAATTATTTCATGTAATCAACCTAAAAATTCAGCAACTGAAATGATAATGAACAACTAATAATCAAGCGTTCATCCCCCCGAGTGCTACGTATCAGAGCGATAACACTGACTCGAACTAACGAAGGTAACAAGTGTCCTTCTTGATTACCTGCACGTTACCAACAGAGGGAAACATTCAAAAAGAAGGGTGAGATATCAGATAATATAATAAGTCATCTGATAAATAATATATTAAATCAGATAATATAAAATCACCACTTCACAACTTACAGACAACTTTAATCACAACAAAACATCAATACAACATAACTACTAATTCACCGCTTTTAGATAATACTTGTCACAACAAGTCAACAACATAAAGCAACCACAAATATATCATCACCACAACTCAATATGCAACATCAACTGTGGCGCAATTACAATGCACATGCATGTGGTACCATTGGAGCCGAACTCCCATCTTAAAAATCTGCCAATAAATAGAGGCATCAACAAGGCATAAGCCTTCTTCGCAGTTTACCAATCCATGCCATCACAGAGTATGAAAATGTATATGACTTAATGAATGCACTAACACATACTTACAACAATCATCATCCATCATAAGGCATAAGCCCACATCGCCATTATTACTAATAAATAGAGGTAATTCATCATTATTTAAAATTCCCTACAACTTCGAATTGCCAACAAGAATTCACAGTGACAATCACAATAACATAACAACTCAACATAATTCAACATTGGCATACGCCTACAACTTAATAATAATTTAACACTGGCCATAAGCCTACAACTTGATACTTTAACAACAGCAATTAGCACAACATTGGCATAAGCCTACAACTTAGTATGTCACAAGAATAATAACATATCAACAATAGTAATCCAACAACAACATCAATAGGAAAAATACATTGGCCATAAGCCTACTACTTTATCTTGCCAATAAATAGCAGCATTTCGACATCAACAATAATCCCACAGTAACTCAACCATAACAACAACACAACAACAGGTCAACAACCATTCGACATTGGCCATAGGCCTACAACATAATATTGCCCATAATTATTCAGACAATTCTCGACTATACCGGTTAATTACATATCTAAATGCTTATTTCTAATTACAAAAATTATACAAATTGTTATACTATAATACTATATAATTATTATCATTGATATTATTATTATGAACCAAGCATTACCATAAGATTGTCATGTCATCATCATACTTCATCACCACAAAACATCATGGCGATTCAACGCGGGAAAACTAACTATATCCTAAGTTGGGTACAATAATTATCCTTCTTATCCCTAATTTTACTCCTTATAAATATAGTTCATCACATTAGCTTTCCAACTCTTTGAACGGTGCATCAAACGGAGTTACAGTTCAAAAGTTATGGCCGTTACAAAATCTACCAGAAAACTTACTGTATGAGTCGACGCAAAACCCTGTATGAGTCGACGCAAATAATGAGTCGATGCAAAAATGACTATGAGTCGACGCAAAACTGCTTAACAACACTTCCTTTCCTGGCGGGTTGTATCGCGTCGACGCCCCTTCAGTTTGAGTCGACTCAAACTCCAAAACATGGTTTTTTCTGCATTTTACTGCAATTTTATGCGATTTCACTTATTAAGGGTCTTATAACATCACCAAATCATAGGTAATCATCATCTATTATTATCCTATGTTTCTACATCAATTATACATCATTTGGGCATCATTATTCATCCCTAATTCATTGATTCCTCATCAAACAACAATATATAAAATTTCCAACACAAACAAAACAATTCTACAACTCAATCCCACATACCCTATTATAGAGTAAGAATCCCACCCTTACCTTGGATTGAAGGTTTCTCTACACTTTTCCGATTGAATCCCGTTTTGCCTCTTTTCCTCTTCTCTGTAACTTCTACGATCTTTTCTTTCTTCCAACCCTTATTCCTCTTCTACTTGACAAAACCTATTTTTCCTTACTGTCACTTCTAATTTCTATTATTATAACCAAACTTAATAATAATAGTATTGCTATTGGACCTAGTCCTCACACCTCCTTAATACTACATACGACCATATAAATAAGCCTGACAACTTAATCTTATATTATTCCATTAATTCCAACATTATTATTATTATTAATCAACTAATTAATTAATTAATAATAATCTAACAACTTATACCAACAATTCTCAACATCTCACAACTTCAACCAATAATCCAAAAATAATTTAATTAAATAATTAATTAAATTAACGGTCGTTACATAATTCATGCAGCATTACACATATGGGTATGTCTGGGTGGAAAATTCCCGTTTTCACAATTTCTTTTTTGTTTTCGTGTGCAATGTAGTTTCTCTTGGTTTGTAATGATTAGTATGACTTAGACAGATATAGGAAGGTTTGTAATAATAGGAATTATGTTGAAACATAGAATTTAGTGGGAATTTTGTATCGTGTTGATGTTGAGTGATGTGACCTAACATATGGTTGTTGTACGAATGATGTATAAAGGAATTGCTTATGATATTATGATGATGTAAATATTGTTGTTATCGAATATAAGTGATAAATTGATAACATGTCTAGTGGTTATGATGCTATGATGTTATGTTGTTGTAGTGTTGTTGCCGTCGAATATACTTGAGGAATTGTTATTATGCTTAGTTGTTGTGATGCTATGATACTATGTTGTGATACTATGATGTTATGTTGTATAATGTTGTTGTTGTTGAATGTTCATGATGGATTGATAATATACGTAGTGGATTGTGATACTATGATACTACGTTGTTGAAATGTTGTTGTAATGTTTGATGAAGTGCAATACGATGATGTTGCATTGTTTGATATTTGCAAGTATGTTGTTACTATTGGTTATTGTTATTGTTGCATGTATGACGAGGGCTTATGCTCTGTTGGTGGCCTTTATTGGTAGGATATCATGGGCTTATACCATGTAGTTGTATATTTACATTGTTGCATGTTGGTGTTGCATGCATACATTGGTGAGGGTTTTAAGCCTTGTTATTGGCCTGTAATGGCGTTATGTTGAGGGATTATGCCTTGTTGCTGCCCTATTTGGCATTATGTTAAGGGCTCATGATCTGTTGGTACCACATGCATTTATATTTTGTCAGTTGCATTGCATTACACTATCTTGATTTGATGTTGTGTTATATGAATGAATAATGTGTTGCGAAATGTTGTGTGAAATGTGCATTTTTTGAATTTTGTAAATTGTGTAAATTACTACTCCTTAGCATGTGACATTTACCGTATATTTATTGAATGTAATTCTCACCCCTTTTTTGTTGTTGTATTTGTGCTCCTCGAGTTGTACAGATAATCAGATAATCAGGTACCTGAGTAGTGCTTGGAGTATGGGTTCCTTGATCGAGTCTTAGGAGTCGCTTTGATACGTAACATGGAATTTTATGGGGATTTGTTATATTTCGTATTTGTCTTATTTGTTATGTATCTTAACTTCAAAACTATGTTGAACCACAAGTTTTATGGAGAATGTTGTTATTAAAGTCGTAGTGCTACGAAAATGTATAATTTGATATTTTCATTGTGTGAATAAATCTTATATGAGAAATACAGAAATAAAGTATTTTGATAATTGATGGATATTTTAAAGATGTGACATCCTACATGTAGACTCTGATATATTTCGTATATTGTATTATTATACATTCTTGTGGGAAAGTGGGGTATTACACCTAACATAACATTCTTGAAGAGTAAAGAAAAATGAATGAAAAGATCAATTTACTCATCGAGAAAATGGCTAGAAAAAAACCTCGTCTATCACTTAGCCTCCAATGAAGATGATGATTAGATGAATTAAGAGTTGTTTTTCCTTCTATCTATTTTGTGTGTTTCCTATACTTTATTTATGAACTTTTCTTTTCATTGCATTTCCCTATGTACTTCCCATTTCAATGATATAAGTATGTTTCCCCTTTCATAAATATATTTTGTGCCCTTTATTTTCTCTACAAAAATTAAAATACTTTCTAATTTTTGTGCCTAAAAACAAATAATATTATGCCTACAACCTTGTTTTGCTAAGTTACCCTTGTAAGGCACACCTCAAGATAAAAACTTAATATATCTTTAAACATGACAAAAAAAATTTACATCATGCCAAAATATATGTGTTGTACCCCAAAATTTGCCCTCCCATATTCTTCAAGATTTGCCAAGTCAAAGCTTCAAAATCTCCCCAAGGGTTGCACAGTTCAAAGGCCTCCTAACAGTCAAAAACTAGGGTTTTGGTTCTGACAAAGAAAATGAGGTTTCCAAGGGTCCAATCAAGTCCCACATGCCTATAAACATGGTCAAGCATCCTCATACCAAGTTTCAAGACTTACAGCACAAAATTGCACAGTCAAAAACCCTAATTGCTCTACAGTCAACTGTAGGGGCAAAATGGTTATTTGACAGTCAAAAGTTCAAATTTTTGGTCAACATCTCATTTTGAAGCCACAAACATCATTTTATCAATGCTTGATCATGATTCTCAAAGTTTGGCTCAAAAAGTCTCAAGATGCAAAAGTTTCCATATTTGGACAGTTGAAAAAGTCAACTGTAACTTGACCAAGGCATAACTTCCACATGGTTTATCAGAAAAATTCCATCCAAAGCTCATTTTGAAGAGAAATACATTTCCTACAACTCCTCTTCACACTTCAAGTCCAAGAAGTGCTCTCACAAAAAGTTATCAATTTCAACATTATAGGTCATTTTCAAAAGTCAACAAAAAGGGACTTTAAGTCAAAGGCCATAACTTGAGATTGGTAAATCAAAATGACAAGGGACCAAAGGCATTGGTTAGAGGACTTCAAGACCTTTCCAAAATGTCCAAGAACATGAGAAAAGCTTAAAAATTGAGCAAGATATGCCTTGTGGAAGTTGGGAAATTTTTGGGTATTTTGAAAAGTCAACTTTGTTTCAAATACCTTAAAATTGCTAATGGGCCTCTTTTTCTTCCAAGATTCATCATCCAAAGCATGTGCACGACCATTTGGCCCAAAGGGAAGTTATTCATCATTTTTATTTTATTTATTTGAATTTTTAATTGCTAGAAATTCATTTAATTAATTAAAATATGTGGAAAATGCTAAACCAAAGTTTTCAAATCTTTTTATGCATGGAATAACTCAAGGATTTCGTGCATGATCAGATATAGAAAGAATCAATGTAATTGGACATGATTGGTATCAAATTAGCATGAAAAAGATTGAAAAATCATGGCATGAAAATCAAATGTTGATTCCATCATTGCAAAGATTCTTTGGACCAAAAACTCAACCCTAATCATTCCATACATAAGTGCAAAGCTAACCCTAGTGCTCATAACCTCTAAGTTGCGCAGAAACACCATAGACAACCTTGCATTTTTTCAAGAAAACTCAAATACTGAAAACACGTTTCTAAGGCTTTTCAGGATCAAATAACCACTTCATTAGCTTGCCAAGGTTACCAGGAGACTATTCCAATCAAGAACATCGTCCCATACTCAAGGAATTGGTATATCAAAGTCATACTTTTCACGAAAATATTCATAATCGTATCATGAATTCTATGCATTTTTCATGTGTTTTCTTTACTGATTTACACTAAGTGATTGATTCTGAAGCTAACCCTATAGTTTGATTGAGTTTTTATACACCATACGCGAAATTGCCATTGTTGTCTTTTAGGGTTACAGAGGTCATGAATTGGGGTTTCTTTATTCTGGAACAATTGAGACTTGAGACCCAGACCATCAAAATCAGGACCTTCAGACGAACTCAATGATGGGGTCGCGCCCAATTTCTGATCAAGGACGAGCTAATCGCTATTTTTTCATACAGCATATAATGGGGGTTTAAAACCCCCGCAATCTTGTTTGTTTTGTTTCAGGAAAAACACAAGCAACGAAGAAGAAGATGATGTGTAGGATAATGATTGGCACATTTGAATTTCACGCTGAAATCTCCCACTAACTCATGTTTTATCTTATATTAATTGTTAGTCATATAACTTACAAAGCGCGCTAAGAGCTCCAGTGGCAAGGCATCAGTATGGTAATCTCTGGGACCTGGGTTCGATTCCCAGGTCCCTCACTTCATTCATATATTTTGTTTCAATATATTCCTATGCAGTTCAAGCTTCAAAGCCTACCATACACTCACAATCTCAACGCACCACATGGCCACTGAGGGCAATCTAAAGGCCCAGATCTGATGAGCACCATAGGCATAAGTCAATGCAAACGCACGCTAGCATGAAAGTCAACCAGGCCAGAAATCAATTGGGCCAGAATTGCTAGGAATATACCTCCAATTTGGGGACAGACCCCCCATGGTTTGCTCTTCATTCTTTTGTCATATTTTTATTTATTTTAATTAGCTTTAATATAATTCTTTCTATTAATTTATTTTCATAAAATACAAAATAATATAAAAATCAGAAAAGATAAAAAAATCAAAATATATTTTATTGAATTAATATTTTTGTAAATAAATAACATTAATTAATTAGGTTTAATTCTAGGGTTAATTTTAATATCTTTTCTTAATAAATTAAAAACTTGTAGAATTAGGTTTTAATCAATTTTTATCTTTTTCTTTTATTTTCTCCTCACTAATAATTAATTATTTATTCTTATAAATCAAATCGCATTAATTAATTAGGTTTAATTTTAGGTTTAATTTTCATATTTTCTTAATAAATTAAAAAATAGCTAGAATTAGGTTTAAATTTCATTTAATTCTCATAAAAAACCATAAATACAAAAAACCTCAAAAATAATTTCTTTTTCATCTTAATTTCATTAATTTGTTAATATAATATAGTTTCATTAAAAAAGGGTCCAACGCCCTCGCTTGCGATTTTTTTTATTCTCTTCGCGCATTTTATTTATTTCCTTCTTTTAAATATTTATGTAACTCTCCCGAAGCCGTGTAAATTAAACTTTTATTTCTCGCACGTTATTTTATGTCAAATCGGGTCCTGGACTTAATTTGGCGATGTGGACCCGCGCCTTTGTAATAGTTTAGGATCTTTACATTTCTCACAACTTTTTAACTGTTAATAACGGCATGCAAGAATGAATGACAAAAATAAAAACAAAAGCGTAGATCACCCATGACATGACAAAAGACAAAAATATCTGAAAACGACACACAAATCACACACCACTCTTAGGGTACGCCTCACTGTTGCCTTGCCTCTCGAAAGGTGATCGTCGAGTAGAGGATGTCTTAGTAAGTCCTCATGATCCGGGAACCTGGCATGAGGGTAGCTTCTAAGGTGTCTTCCTATTGCTCCGGTGATCACCATGTCCCGAACCTCGAATTGACCCGAACACCTCCAATGGTGGTGCTACCTACCTCTCAATGGTGGGACGGCACTACTTTAAGGACATTTACATAGACGAATTCCTTAGGGTAGGTAGACGACTCTAGATACTTGCTCTAATTTCAAAACAAAATCAAAAATACTTTTCACACCGACACCTTTTCAAAAAGCTTTCGAAAGCAACTTTTCAAACACTCTTGAGGACTGATACAAGGGTCGAACTGAAATTTTCAAAGAAACTTTTAAAAACCCACAATTGAAAAGCAAACAAACCATTTTTGAAAACACCAGTGAGCAAGTATCTAAGAGCCCATGGATAACCATGGATAGAAAGGGTGCTAACACCTTCCCTTTCTATAATGTACCTCCCGAACCAAGAGCAATCTCTATAAGGAATTTTTCTGTGCTTTTGTCCTTTCCATTTGGAGAAAATAAAAGACGGTGGCGACTCTTGCTTCCACGACATTTCGCGAACCAGCGTTAAACAGTCAGTTCCAGATCCACCGATCACAGAACTGGCGACTCTGCTGGGGATATCTTTAAAAGTGAGGTGTACCTTAGGACTAAGATCATTGTGTTTTCAATTGCTTTCTTTGCTTGCTTTAAATTGTGGGACTGTCTTGGGAGTTCTATAGATCCTAACCCGGATATGGGGGATACCTTCTTAGAAAGTAGCAACAAGGCTGTGAGGGAACTGTGCGGGGTATACTGACATGGTTGAAACAGTCTGCTACGTTGATGTGGCACTTTGGTATGTACCGGTAACCCTTGAGTTCAGTCAAGGAGAGTACGAGGCCTCCACGTGGTGTCGTGAAGCATCAACAGACCTTAGGAACCTTAATTGAACTATCTTGGCCTCTTTAGGGTAGTGAGATAACTGACTTTGGTGCAGTCCGAGTTTGGTTGATACTCGATACTACACTCAATTGAGGGTTGCTTTCCTGGAATATTTCGGTCGCCAGTTCAGTGGCTAAATCGAAACGATGAACAATGAAAGCAATCCAGTGATGTTGGGACCCTTAGAACCCGGTTACTTCTAATAGGACAGGTTGAACCCACCAACTTCAAGAGGGTACTACCCAGACCCCATGCTGGCCTTAAACTCTAAGGGCTTGTCTTGTGTGACTGGTGTGCCTTACATGTTTGCCTTTGTAAATATCTGTGGTGTGTTTAATCATAGCATCATGACATCATCCAGCATCATATGCATTGACTAACCATTTCAGGGGTTCGAATCTTCATTTTTGTTCTTGTTTTGTAGGACATGGAAACTGTTCGCAGAAAGACAATTCAAATCAGCCTTGTAAGGGTCCCTCCTCAGCTTAAGGAACTTATATCCAGGATTCCCGAGAGCTCTTCATACAGTGAAAAACATGGAAGACTCATCAGCTTGGTCAACACCAACATTGAGGAAGATATGATAAAGGTCCTATTCCAGTTCTTTGACCCTCTGCATCACTGTTTCACCTTCTTGGACTATCAGCTGGTACCTACATTGGAGGAGTTCTCCCGGCTCCTGAAGATCTCTATCCTTGATCAACTACCCTACAACGGTACAGAAAAGGAACCTAAGATTGAAGAGATTGCTAAAGCCTTGCACCTACAATCATCTGACCTTAAGGGACATTGGGAAGTTAGAAGTGGTATCAAAGGGTTCTTAGCCAGGTTTCTGTTTGAAAAGGCCCATGAATGTTGGAACTCCCTTGACTTACAAGCTTTTGAAGAAGTTGTGGCCCTCCTTGTCTATGGTTTGGTGTTGTTCCCTAACCCAGATCAGCTTATAGACATCAGTGTTGTCCAGATCTTCATGTCCAGGAATCCTATACCTACGTTGCTGGGGGACATCCTTCACTCATGTTACACTCGAACCATGAGAAAAAGAGGTGTCTTTATGTGTTGCACTCCTCTCCTGGGAAGGTGGTTTATTTCGCACCTTCCACAATCAGTTTTGAAGAACGAGCGGGGTTTGAGATGGTCACAACGGTTGATGACTCTTACACATGCAGATATACATTGGTGTCCTCGGTCCAGAGAGGATGTCACTATCATTGATCGTTGCGGGGAGTACCCTAATGTTCCTTTACTTGGAATCAGAGGAGGTATTACTTACAACCCATGCCTGGCTTGGAGACAGTTTGGTTATGCTCGGAGGGATGGTCCTCATGACATGTTAATTCCTGACATAGTTTTTGACTTCGACAACGATGCACAAGGACTTCGCCAGAGATTTATCAGAGCTTGGAGGATGCCAAGTAGGATAGACAGTAAGACACTGGGGCACAGGAATTCCATCCCATTGGAACCTTATCTCAAGTGGGTACGGGCCCGCTCCCAGAAGTTAGTGATGCCATATCCTCATATGCTCCCTGTGATCAAAGAACCAGTCTTGGAAGGAGAAGTGTCCTACACCATTCAGCATCCTGACATGTCCACATCCTGGGAAGAGATGCAGAAGAGCTGGATCCAGCTTAAGGAAGAACGGAATTCCCTTGAGACCAGTCTACATGCTAGTGAAAATAAGGTCTTGGAGCTCACCCGCCTATTGCATGAGGAGAGGAATCTCAACACCTACATAGCTCCAAAGAGGATGCGTAGTGTCTTTTGGGATTGATTTGCTTTGTAATTTGTGCCCATGAGGCTTTGATGTACTGAACAATTATTTCATTAATGATAACGTGTGTTCCTTTGTGTCTACAACAAATTTGAACTTTCGAACCCTTGAATGCATTGCATAAACACATATCATTCATCATGTGCATAGCAGGTTTTCTTCTTTTCAGGTTGCTTACAGTTCTTCGCTGTTTATTTCAGCATCATGAATCCTGACTCATCATCAACCGAGATGTCCATCAAGGCTCTTCAGGCGCAGAATGCACAATTTCAAGAACTAATCATGGGTTTGGCTCAGGGCCAAGAAGAGCTGAAGGCTCTGCTCCTGAAGAAGGAGAAGAAGAATAAGAGGAGAACTGTTCTTTTTAACTCGGGCCGAAGGTTTGGCAACACTCTACAGAATGAAGAGGTTGGTTCTTCTATAGGTAAGGGTACTCCTCAAGAGGGAAAAGGTCCTAGTCCGGTAGTCTCTGACAACGAGACTGATTTTGATGAGGAACAGTATCCTCCTGCTGAAGACCGGTACAAGCAGTTGGAGGACAGACTGAATGCTATGGAGATCCAACAGGTGCCTGGGTTGGATTTTGGAGACTTGGGTTTTTCTACTGGTGTGATCATTCCTCACAAGTTCAAGGCACCATCCTTTACCAAGTATGACGGGGCATCTTGTCCCAATCTACACCTCAGATCATACGTGCGGAAGATTCAACCGTACTCAGTGGATAAGAATTTGTGGATCCACTTCTTCCAGGAGAGTCTTTCAGGGACTCATCTCGAATGGTTCTATCAGCTGGATGGGACTAAAGTTCGTAACTGGGAGGAGTTGGCTACTGCTTTTTACAAGCAGTATCAATATAATGCCGACCTTACTCCTACACGTACCCAACTCCAGGGTATGTCGCTAGGGTCAAGTGAAGATTTTAAAGAGTACGCACAGAAGTGGAGGGACCTGGCTGGCAGGGTGCAGCCTCCATTAACTAACTGGGAACTCGTTGATATGTTCTTGGGAACCCTGTCCGGGCCGTTCTTCAATCATCTCATTGGTAATTCATCTGCAGGATTTACCGACCTCATTCTGACTGGGGAAAGAATTGAAGCTGGTATCAAGAGTGGGAAAATTCAAGAGGCCACATCTTCTGATACTCACAAAAAGCCTTACACGGGCAGGAAAGAGTCTAACGCCGCATACGGTCAAAAGAGTCGTCGTGACCAACAGGCAGGGGCAGTCATGATCTCTGGTTCTGCACCACGCCGACAACCACAAAAGGGAAATCAGCGAAGGCCGGACGAGCCTAAAAGACAATTCACCAACATTAACATGTCGTGGTCACAAGCATTGCAGCACATGTTGAAAATGAATCTGATTGCGGTAATCAACCCTCCTGCAAATCCCAAGACCTCCTCTCCAAACTACAACCCAGAGGCGAGGTGTGCTTATCATTCTAATAGCCCGGGGCACGATACTGAGGACTGTTGGGCGCTGAAGTATAAGATCCAAAATATGATCGATGCTAAGGAGATTGAATTCGAGCCTGCTGAGACTCCCAATGTGACCACTGCTCCCTTGCCAAAACATGGCTAGGATTGAGAGATTTTTGTTCATTTGAATTCAAGTTGTATTTTTCTTTTCTTGTTCAAATAAACAATTGTCATGTTAAACTCTTTTATTTCATGAATGCATTACACATGCCTGTCTTGAATTAATTATGTTTACCATACTTAAAACTGTTTTCATATTTTTCTGATGATCAACTCTTGGTTAATAATGCTAAGCCTCTTGAGGGAGGATGACGAAAACAATACCACGATATACAGTATGCTTTTGAACAGACCCCGCTGATGAGGTACAGGCATTGTTTCAATCCCTAAACACTGGAGTTATAAGGAAGATAATCCCTCGTCAACCCCTTTGAGCCAAAGAAGTAGGAGTTTTTCTTTTCGAAATTTAAAACCCTTAATCATAACCCGGGGCAGGGTAGTTCTCTCAGTTGATCCAAGTGCATAACAAGTGGCACCAAAGAGGTCCTTACAAAGAAAGACAGTGATAGTTCCGAACAATCGTAAAGACAGGCAGTCATTACTTCTCAAAACTAAAACCCATTAAGTCAAAACCTACGAAGGAGACTTGCAAAACTGGGACATCCCGCTGACTGTAATCACAAAAGAACAGTTCAGACAAAAAAATAGGGATAAGCAAATCAAAAAGAAAGAGGTCCTGCAAACCATCAACAAAAAAGGAAATGACTGCCTATTCAAAATAAACTATCAACATCCGAACCATCACCGGAAAATCAGAGCAAAGACTCAAACAAGGTCTAACGTATGATCAACTGAGTTTAGGTTTGAAGAACATCACGAAGAACGGGTGGGTACAAATAATTTGAGCCTTTATCCTTTGTTTCTTAAACCGTGAACCAGGCCACGTTATAACCCTTAAAAGTCCTAGCTGAAGCATGGGTTAGTTCGAAAGCATACTGTTACAAAGGTATCCTGACTCCTTAAGGCTTGCTGTAAAATACTGAGTTGACATCACAGTTTACAAAAAATTCACTTGTTTTTATGGAAAAATGCATTTTCAAAAAAACTTCAAGACAGACATAAGCTTTGCATTTTTGATATAACATTGTTTGCATATGACTACTTGTTTGAACAACAGGGAAATTCGCACGATGAATACCTAGTGAACTAGAGCACTTCCAATCAAGGGGCATGGCATGATCAGTGTCTACTATCTGGGGCAAATCTCTGCCTGAGTCACTTGGGGCATCCCAACAACGAATCTTGCATGATCAACGAAACACCTTCTGGTGGCATGACAAAACACTTTTAACAGGGGCAAATCCCTACGTTCTGAGAGCGTGGACATAGTCGAAAAAATACTATGCACAATCAAAGACCCGCTAGGTTGACATACCTAGGCAAAAATAAGGGCTTCCCGGAGAACCAAAAGGGTTCGGGCAAAAATAAGGGATGAAATGAAAAAAATTGTACACCCGGCAAGTCGAAAACCTGAAAAGGCGGCTTGGGCAAAAATGGGTATCCCAGTGGACTGAAAACCCGAAAGGGCGGTCCAGGCAAAAATTAGGGATCAGAGCGTACGACTATGTCCCGTCATCTCGTCACTTGCCTACCAGAAGAAGATTTGTCAAATCAGCAGTCATCAAGCACCTCCACAGGTATCTTCTTCCCTCACCTCAGAAACAGGGGCAATAATGAGTCGTCCAGGCGATCCAATTGCTCTATCAACCAAAACACAAAGGAAAGGTCAATATAAAGATGATTACCATATACCTTTACAAATTCCAGATCGTGGGTTAACATCCGAAACCAAACAGGACAATCATCCACTTGATCATCATCAGGCAACCCTACACCGGTTCCTTTTCTTTCAGAAAAAAAGTCTTACACGGACTTATCATCAGGCAACCCTACACCGGTTCCTTCTCAACTTTCAGACAAAGTCTTACACGGACTCATCCTCAGAAAAAGTCTTACACAGACCTACCTCAAGGTAACCTTACCCCGGTTCCTCCTAAAGTCTTACACGGACTCATCATCAAAGTGACCCTACACTGGTTCCTCCTAAAGTCTTACACGGATTTATCAAGAATTTTTACACGGACTTATCTCAAGATGACCTTACCCTGGTTCATCAAGAAGTTTTACACGAACTTACCCCGCAGTAACCTTACCCCGGTTCCGCCAAAAGTTTTACACGAACTTATCCCGAAGAAACCCTACACAGGTTCTCTCTCCCCAAAGATGCAGTTTCACACGGACTCGTCATCAGAAACCCTACCCAGGTTTTACCTCTTCCAGGATGCAGTTTTACACGGGCTCATCGTCAAAGTAACCCCACACAGGTTCCCTTCTCAAGCTCCAGACGTAGTTTTACACGGACTCGTCATCAGTAAACCCTACACAGGTTTCCTTCCTCCAAGATGCAGTTTTACACAAGCTTGTCATCAGTCAACCCTACACAGGTGTCCTTCTTTCCAAGATGTGGTTTTACACGAGCTCATCATCAGGCAACCCTACATAGGTTCCCTCTTTCAACTTACAAAAATTACAGTTCAAAACTTCCCCAAGAGAGTCCAATCCAGTTTCCCCAGGGAAAGTTGGAATTCATCTCCCCAAGCAGTAAGCTTATCCCCAGTAGATTTTGGAAGCTTACCCCCGCAGAGCACGAACGCATCCCCCGGCTTTATTCAAAGAGTTATTTCCCTACCAGGATATAACTGGGTTATCCTCAGCCAAAAGCCATGGAAAGATCTCCCTCGGCGAAGTCTGCTTATCCCCAGCGGAGTCTGTTAAAACTTCCAACACAACAATGGTATCCCCAGCAAGTTATTATCAACAACTCAACAAAGTACCTCTCTCCCCACAGAGTATTGCTTCCCAGCAAGATCGCTAGAGTACTTTTCTCCCCGCAGAGTAATCTATTCGCCAAGTTTATTCCCCAACGGAGTTATCTTCTCCCACTGGTATGCTTGCAACTATCATCCCCAGCGGAAGCAAAATCTGTTCTTCAACATCAGCCCAGGACATGACTTCCCGGCAACCGTCAAGGATTTACTTTCCTAGACGAAAAGATACATTCATAAACATCGCACTTCCATACATTACAGCATGCATATACTCATCATATCTTACAAATCTCATTTATGTTGAGAACATCATCGCTTGATTCATATCATGCATGACATATGACTGACCTTTACCTTTCAGGAAAGATCCAGTTAAGTTCTCAACTATATTTCAAGACCTAGACCGGTTCAGTTAAATCGACCCTAAGATTTTTCTGTTTCTTATCCAGTCAAAGGCCTTCTCTGGTTCAGTCAGATCGACCCTAAGATCTCCCTGTTTCTTATCCAGTTGAAGATTTCAAGACCTAGACCGGTTCAGTTAAATCGACCCTAAGATTTTTCTGTTTCTTATCCAGTCAAAGGCCTTCTCTGGTTCAGTCAGATCGACCCTAAGATCTCCCTGTTTCTTATCCAGTTGAAGATTTCAAGACCTAGACCGGTTCAGTTAAATCGACCCTAAGATTTTTCTGTTTCTTATCCAGTCAAAGGCCTTCTCTAGTCCAGATAAATCGACCCCTAACAGATTTTCCTGATAAAGACTTAGTAGAAGATACCCAAGATTCTCTCAATGATTACTGTTGAGGTTGAAGATATCCAAGATTCTCTCAATGATTACTGTTGAGGTTGAAGTCGCCTATGGTTCTCTCCCCGTTACTGCGGAGGTAGTAATCATCTCAAGTTTCTCTCAGCGTTTCTGCTGAGGTAGTAATCGGCCAAGGTTCTCTCACCGTTCCTGTTGAGGTAGTAACCATCCCTGGTTCATTCATCACCGTTTGAAGTTCCAGATTCAATTCCTGTATCCAGTCAGGGCGCACCCACACAAAGAGTTTGAAGACCAGCTCCTGTGACAGGTCAGGTAATCTTTTTTCTTTTTCAGGTACACAAGTTCTCACTAAGGAATCTCTTACGCGATCGACGCCCATATGGCATCTATAAGCCCATCATCTTATCCATCAATCTCCAAATGGCATCTATAAGCCCATTCCCATCATCACACTACTATGTGAGCGCAAATTTCTGGGCACTCTAGTGTTCAATCATCTTCCACCTTCGGATTACGAAAGGCACGTCAGTCAATCTGCATCCTCAGGTCTAAGAAGATTGAACAGGGGCAACTGTTGTACCCCAAAATTTGCCCTCCCATATTCTTCAAGATTTGCCAAGTCAAAGCTTCAAAATCTCCCCAAGGGTTGCACAGTTCAAAGGCCTCCTAACAGTCAAAAACTAGGGTTTTTGTTCTGACAAAGAAAATGAGGTTTCCAAGGGTCCAATCAAGTCCCACATGCCTATAAACATGGTCAAGCATCCTCATACCAAGTTTCAAGACTTACAGCACAAAATTGCACAGTCAAAAACCCTAATTGCTCTACAGTCAACTATAGGGGCAAAATGGTCATTTGACAGTCAAAAGTTCAAATTTTTGGTCAACATCTCATTTTGAAGCCACAAACATCATTTGATCAATGCTTGATCATGATTCTCAAAGTTTGGCTCAAAAAGTCTCAAGATGCAAAAGTTTCCATATTTGGACAGTTGAAAAAGTCAACTGTAACTTGACCAAGGCATAACTTCCACATGGTTTATCAGAAAAATTCCATCCAAAGCTCATTTTTAAGATAAAGACATTTCCTACAACTCCTCTTCACACTTCAAGTCCAAGAAGTGCTCTCACAAAAAGTTATCAATTTCAACATTATAGGTCATTTTCAAAAGTCAACAAAAAGGGACTTTAAGTCAAAGGCCATAACTTGAGATTGGTAAATCAAAATGACATGGGACCAAAGGAATTGGTTAGAGGACTTCCAGACCTTTCCAAAATGTCCACGAACATGAGCAAAGCTTAAAAATTGAGCAAGATATGCCTTGTGGAAGTTGGGAAATTTTTGGGTATTTTGAAAAGTCAACTTTGTTTCAAATACCTTAAAATTGCTAATGGGCCTCTTTTTCTTCCAAGATTCATCATCCAAAGCATGTGCACGACCATTTGGCCCAAAGGGAAGTTATTCATCATTTTTATTTTATTTATTTGAATTTTTAATTGCTAGAAATTCATTTAATTAATTAAAATATGTGGAAAATGCTAAACCAAAGTTTTCAAATCTTTTTATGCATGGAATAACTCAAGGATTTCGTGCATGATCAGATATAGAAAGAATCAATGTAATTGGACATGATTGGTATCAAATTAGCATGAAAAAGATTGAAAAATCATGGCATGAAAATCAAATGTTGATTCCATCATTGCAAAGATTCTTTGGACCAAAAACTCAACCCTAATCATTCCATACAAAAGTGCAAAGCTAACCCTAGTGCTCATAACCTCTAAGCTGCGCAGAAACACCATAGACAACCTTGCATTTTTTCAAGAAAACTCAAATACTGAAAACACGTTTCTAAGGCTTTTCAGGATCAAATAACCACTCCATTAGCTTGCCAAGGTTACCAGGAGACTATTCCAATCAAGAACATCGTCCCATACTCAAGGAATTGGTATATCAAAGTCATACTTTTCACGAAAATATTCATAATCGTATCATGAATTCTATGCATTTTTCATGTGTTTTCTTTACTGATTTACACTAAGTGATTGATTCTGAAGCTAACCCTATAGTTTGATTGAGTTTTTATACACCATACGCGAAATTGCCATTGATGTCTTTTAGGGTTACAGAGGTCATGAATTGGGGTTTCTTTATTCTGGAACAATTGAGACTTGAGACCCAGACCATCAAAATCAGGACCTTCAGACGAACTCAATGATGGGGTCGCGCCCAATTTCTGATCAAGGACGAGCTAATCGCTATTTTTTCATACAGCATATAGTGGGGGTTTAAAACCCCCGCAATCTTGTTTGTTTTGTTTCAGGAAAAACACAAGCAACGAAGAAGAAGATGATGTGTAGGATAATGATTGGCACATTTGAATTTCGCGCTGAAATCTCCCACTAACTCATGTTTTATCTTATATTAATTGTTAGTCATATAACTTACAAAGCGCGCTAAGAGCTCCAGTGGCAAGGCATCAGTATGGTAATCTCTGGGACCTGGGTTCGATTCCCAGGTCCCTCACTTCATTCATATATTTTGTTTCAATATATTCCTATGCAGTTCAAGCTTCAAAGCCTACCATACACTCACAATCTCAACGCACCACATGGCCACTGAGGGCAATCTAAAGGCCCAGATCTGATGAGCACCATAGGCATAAGTCAATGCAAACGCACGCTAGCATGAAAGTCAACCAGGCCAGAAATCAATTGGGCCAGAATCGCTAGGAATATACCTCCAATTTGGGGACAGACCCCCCATGGTTTGCTCTTCATTCTTTTGTCATATTTTTATTTATTTTAATTAGCTTTAATATAATTCTTTCTATTAATTTATTTTCATAAAATACAAAATAATATAAAAATCAGAAAAGATAAAAAAATCAAAATATATTTTATTGAATTAATATTTTTGTAAATAAATAACATTAATTAATTAGGTTTAATTCTAGGGTTAATTTTAATATCTTTTCTTAATAAATTAAAAACTTGTAGAATTAGGTTTTAATCAATTTTTATCTTTTTCTTTTATTTTCTCCTCACTAATAATTAATTATTTATTCTTATAAATCAAATCGCATTAATTAATTAGGTTTAATTTTAGGTTTAATTTTCATATTTTCTTAATAAATTAAAAAATAGCTAGAATTAGGTTTAAATTTCATTTAATTCTCATAAAAAAACCATAAATACAAAAAACCTCAAAAATAATTTCTTTTTCATCTTAATTTCATTAATTTGTTAATATAATATAGTTTCATTAAAAAAGGGTCCAACGCCCTCGCTTGCGATTTTTTTTATTCTCTTCGCGCATTTTATTTATTTCCTTCTTTTAAATATTTATGTAACTCTCCCGAAGCCGTGTAAATTGAACTTTTATTTCTCGCACTTTATTTTATGTCAAATCGGGTCCTGGACTTAATTTGGCGATATGGACCCGCGCCTTTGTAATAGTTTAGGATCTTTACATTTCTCGCAACTTTTTAACTGTTAATAACGGCATGCAAGAATGAATGACAAAAATAAAAACAAAAGCGTAGATCACCCATGACATGACAAAAGACAAAAATATCTGAAAACGACACACAAATCACACACCACTCTTAAGGTACGCCTCACTGTTGCCTTGCCTCTCGAAAGGTGATCGTCGAGTAGAGGATGTCTTAGTAAGTCCTCATGATCCGGGAACCTGGCATGAGGGTAGCTTCTAAGGTGTCTTCATATTGCTCCGGTGATCACCATGTCCCGAACCTCGAATTGACCCGAACACCTCCAACGGTGGTGCTACCTACCTCTCAATGGTGGGACGACACTACTTTAAGGACATTTACATAGACGAATTCCTTAGGGTAGGTAGACGACTCTAGATACTTGCTCTAATTTCAAAACAAAATCAAAAATACTTTTCACACCGACACCTTTTCAAAAAGCTTTCGAAAGCAACTTTTCAAACACTCTTGAGGACTGATACAAGGGTCGAACTGAAATTTTCAAAGAAACTTTTAAAAACCCACAATTGAAAAGCAAACAAACCATTTTTGAAAACACCAGTGAGCAAGTATCTAAGAGCCCATGGATAACCATGGATAGAAAGGGTGCTAACACCTTCCCTTTCTATAATCTACCTCCCGAACCGAGAGCAATCTCTATAAGGAATTTTTCTGTGCTTTTGTCCTTTCCATTTGGAGAAAATAAAAGACGATGGCGACTCTTGCTTCCGTGACATTTCTCGAACCAGCGTTAAACAGTCAATTCCAGATCCACCGATCACAATATGCTTTAGGAAAACTTATATAGGACATATGTTGTCCTTCATGAAGTAAGATAATTTCTTTCAACATGACATGATAAAAAAACCCTTACTTTGAATGAAGAAATATATAACATGTATGCTCATAATTACATTTGATAAATTATTTGCATATGCCAGGTGTTGGCTCCTAAATTCGACACCCTTGTTTATTATCAATATAGACCATTAATTATGAGTCTGAAGAGTTTCCAGGTTTCGACCAGCTGATCCTGTCGAATGCTCATCAGAAAATGACAAGGTACTTAGAGAGTTTCCTTTAAGTGGGAATCTTGTTACCTTCGACGTCGAAGGGACTCCTCGACAAAGGTATTTGATGCCCAGGGTAGAACGGTTTGAGATTCGAATGTTTGGAGGGAAAACAGTTCCCAGCAGTTACCAAGCGCAACGTGCCATGATCAGGAGCGTCGAATGTTGTGAGCGTGCCATGTGGCGTCATCTCGAAGCGACGTAACTGCCCAACGGTTACTTAAGATGTGTTTTTAGTATAAATACTAGTTGTTCACGTATTTTTCGCGTGTGTTCATCATTATATACAAGTCACTCATATAGATTCAAGTACCCAGTGTGAGCGAAAGAATTGTTGAGAATGTATGTGTGAAACACCATTTAAATTAATAAAAGTCTTTTATATTCAAGCACTTTATTGCTTTTCCTTTACTCATCTCCGTCGAAGCCTTTTATTTAACGCTTTCATTTATTCTATCAAGCTTTTCTTCATGCAATTTACATAAAGTGTCTTTACTTTACTGGCATTAATCACCATTAGATTTAGTCAAACCCCATAAAATCAACCATGTCTTAGGATCAATCTGATCGATCCTGCGAGTCACCAAATAAGTAACCTTTTGGAGGATCAGCGGTTGTTTACCAATTTCCACGGTAAACACCAGGCCTAAAGACATTTTAGGAAATCTTACTTTAGACATATTGTGTCTCTCATCAAGAGTGATATCATATATGCCAAACACATGCTTATTGATATGACATGATAAAATTCAAATCTTTGTTATGCATGAGTGTCTCTCATCACTACTTGTTTTTGCATTCTATAAAAAGTTTAACACTTATGATATTATTGTTTTTAAAGCATGTCACATGATATATCCTTGCTTATCATAATTGTGATTTTTGATAAAGTTCATTATGCCATGTATTGCTACATTGATCTTCTTCCAACATGCCATGATATTTTGTATTGGTAAAACATATTTGCATTTTTGCATCCTTTACCTGTCTTTTTGATTTTGACAAGGGGGAGAAGTATATTATCAAGGAAGGATATATACTCTATTTAACTCAGAGGAAGTATCATCACTCCAAAATATATATTACTTTGTTTCTTTTACCACCTCCCCTAAGAGATGCATTGTCATCATCAAAAAGGGGGAGAATGTGGAACCTTGTTTTGCAGGTGTCTTTTAGGAAAACTTTCAAACCAAAATATCATCTTTTGATGATGACAACTATAAAGATTATAAAATATATTTAACATGATAAATCTGCAACACGATGACAACTATAAATAACAGAGCAAATGACATTCAGCATGATAAAGATGCAACCATTGAGAAAGTCAATCAATGTACTTAAGTGGTTAAATATGTTAGTCATAAGCTTTGATTGATAAGGATCAACAAAATTTTAGACAAAGAAAAACAAATAGATTACTTCAAAAGCCTCAAGAGAAATCTTAAGCAAGGGTCAATAACAAAGAATCTATCAGACAAATCTTAGAGAAGTTAATATCCTAATTTAGTAAGTGAGTGAAACTTTGTAAAAGAAAAAGTTATTTTCTTTATAGCGGTATATGGCTATAAGCACACACACACTTAAAACATTTTTATAAAATGTTTTTGAAAAGAAAAAAAGTTTATATATAAATTGCATAGAAAAGGATGAGAGCGTTCAAAATGCCAGAAAATATTTTTTTACTGAACCTAATCGATTAACACATAAGGTCAATCGGTTATATTAACACTCTCTTGAGGAACAAGGAAATTTGAACACACTTAGATCCTATGTAACGACTATATATCATTTCTTTCCTACTTTGGAACTCATAGTTATTATATTTGAATGAGTTAATCAATTAGTAACAACCATTTTTGCTTTAATGTTATTTCCTCTTTTGGAGAATTTCAAGCCTATAAATAGAGGTCTCATTCCTAATTTCATTGTATCCAGAATACGATTTGTGTATTGACACTCACTCACTCACACACACACACACATACACACACTCTCTCTCTCTCTCTCTCTCAGTTTTTTATTTTCATTTCCTCTCACTAGTTCTTATAGTCAAATGCTTTTGTGATTGAGATGTTCATGTAATCCTTGAAGGGTAGAAATGTTTAAATTCACCAAATTATCCATATTACAAAACTTTGGATGATCATTATCAAATTAGGGATGTTTTATATATGTGGTTCAGAAGCTAAACCCATTAAAAGCATTTGTTGGGGATTGTATGATAAATTACCGTGTTTATTTAGGTTGAAGATCATCAATAGTGATGAACTTCCCTTGGCTCTTAGTTAACCTTATTCGTTTATAGGTTGAAGATCATCAGTATTGATGAGCTTACCATTGGTTCATGGCTTGCCTGTTTAAAACCATATGTTAGAAGAGCAGCCTGTTAAAATCTCAAGAGGTTATTGGTTATCCTATTAAACCTATTGAGCTCATTTATTTTTGGAACTTGGAGACTAACCTCTACAAGGTCCATGTTCGTGGAGAGAAGACTAACCACTTCAATATACAGTTGGGAAGAAAGCTTGGCCACTTCAGTCTCAACTATCATTTCCTTTGATAATGGGGTTTGTGAATCTTTCCTACTAAAAGCTAACAAGTATATAATGAAAATTCTCAAAATCAATTCTTGGGGAGAGGAGTAGGTCTTTTTATTTTATGATCAAACCTCTATAATTCCTGGTGCTCTTCTTCTTCCCTTAACTCTTTTATTTCCTCGGTTTATTTTGATACATATTTATTTTTTGTTGATTAGATATAGAAAAATATTTTCAAAATTTGATTTTAATCTTGAAAAGTTTTTAAAACCACTTTTTTTCCAAATAACACAAATTCACCCCTCTTGTGTGTGTGAAGTCTCAAGTCCAACAAAAAGCTTTTCATAAATGTGCTTTAGATTTGATTTGGCAGACCGGTGCTTATTATCATAAACCACATTAAGTGAAAATACTATTGTAATATCAATCAAGAGTAAAAACCACAACTACTAATCTAAAAACTCCAGCAATGTACTCAGAGCATGACATTTGATGATAAAAAAATTCAAATAGATATACCAAAGTTTTTTAGTAATCATCATTGAGATTTGAAAGTGCAGTCAAGCTTTTCGTGCTTACACAAGGAGCTACATTTTAACAATAGCTGGAACACATTGCAACATCCCTACAACATGCCTCCTAACCAAGTGCCCGCGAAAAAGCAGCTTGCAATTTCACTATATTATTACATTAATTCAAAGTACACCCGAATATCCAATTTCAAAATTCAACAAATCAAAGAAAAGTTGTCAAGAATCCATGAGAAATACAAACCAAAGATCACACGCACAAAGATCAACAACCAGTATTGAAAGAAATGTTATTTCTAACTAATGCACAATTTTAATGTAAAAGCCAAATATTAATGTTCGAATCAAAATTTTGAACTTATGTATTCACAACCAATAGTGCTTCAGAAGCCTAAACAAATACATTTTTCATAGAAGCTTTTACAATAACACTTGCTTGAAAATATTATTAGTAGTTTAAAGCTCCCCAATGCTTACCATGTGTAACAGATTATATGAACCACAACAATTTATAACTGACTTCAACCAAAAATACAAATCATTGTTCTTATATGATAGATAAAATAAGGTTTAAAAGTTTTGTTTTTCGGTTTTTATTTTTGAAAATAAAGAGGAGGAAATATCAAGAAAAAGTGGTACAATTTTTCATTAATGACAAATTTGTAATATCGTGCAACTTTAAAACTGTTTTTAAAAATAAGATTAGCATTTTTTTTGTTTTTTTTCTTCAAAACTATTTTTAAAAATTGATTTACAAAATAGTTTTTAAAAACTAAAAACTAAAATTCATTCAAAGATTCCCTTAATTTTTTAAACAATTTATATAGCCTAACTTTTTATCCAAAACACAATAAATTGTTTCACTTTCTTTGTCGAAGAAAGTGTTAAAAACAAATACTAAACATATAGAGATAATGAAGCAATGAAAAAGAAACTTTTGGGTTTCTTCCACAAAATCAGAACGGAAAAAAAAGAGTAAATAATAGAGGAGATTTTATCACATTACCCCTTATCTTGACCTGACACCCCTACACGAGGGGCTGCAGTTACTAGATTTTTCGTTGAAATACTGGATTTTCTGGCAATTTTGTCATTTAGATGAAGAAATATCATTTTTTTTTTTTGAAAAAGTACTAGATATTTTGCAAAATTATGAAGAAATAGTAGACATTTTAAAAGTTTTCAATAAAAAATCACGGGACTCTGCAAAATAGTGGACAAAATACCATATATTTGGATAATCAGATGCATATATACCGCATTTTTAAGAAATCTGATGGAAGTATACCAGATATTTTGAAAAAACCAATAACCTTATAAGACCTACAAAATATTTTGTAAACTCCGGTACAAACTAAAATTTTGTGGAAATTTTGAAAAATCCGATAGATAGTTGTGAGATTTAGAAAAAAAAACATAACTTTTTGACATTTTTAAAAAATATACCCGATAATATATATATATATATATATATATATATATATATATATATATATATATATATATATATATATATATATATATATATATATATATATATATATATATATATATATATATATATATATATATATATATATATATATATATATATATATATATATATATATATATATATATATATATATATATATATATATATATATTGGTAAAAGTGTTGCAATATCAATACAAAACAAATTATATTGACTTCCCAACTTCTTTTTCTCAATGTCTAATATGTCCTTCATATGTTGATTCTTATGCTTTTGCACCTTCATTATAGTTCTATACACAAATCCAATGATTCTTGTACATAAATCAACTGCAATAATTTTATGTATACTCGAAGCTATGTATAAAGCTATCACTAATGGGATGAATGTGATGTTAAAGTTTCTGGACAATGAAACCAATATGACATTATATCTAGAAGCAATAGACTAACCTATATCAGGAATCATCATCCACTTCTCACTATGCTGCACACCCGAGATAGCTACCCTCAACACACTCCTAACTTCTGGTACCGTGTCATAGATACATCTGATGATGTTGATAAACTTCAATATCTAACTGCATCTGAATCAAAGGCCAAACCTCTTCACCCTATCCAAGTAAACTTGCAACAACATGAAAACCATAATTTCTATCTTTGCCCACATCAACAATGTCATTAATCTACTTATATAAATAAAAAAATAGGAAAGTGAGACAACTATTGTAGTTTTGAAGACTGACTACATAATTAACTTTGAATTAGTTTTGTACATGATCTCTTTGTAGTCTGACTTCCCTGCGATCCCTCAACATACTTCAATTGTGAAGGATCACGATGCATATCACCCTTTTCACTCTTCTTATTTCCCCTCTTTGGCATGTACTTCATTAGTGGTAGACACATGGAAGTTATAGATGGATGTGTTAATTCCCATACTTTTTTCTTCGTAACCTTTTAGCCTTAAATATCCAGTGTACTAAAATACCTCTTTAACTTTTCACAATCTTCATCTAAATCTAATTGTGCTCCATTATCTTCTTTAGTAACCTCATGCTCTTCAATGAATAATTTATGCAAAACACATGAATCAATTCTAACGGAATATGCTCACCTTGTATTTGAAGACCTGTAAGTTCACACATACAAGGTAACCCATGTGTTGTTATAATGAAACATCCACATGAAAAAATTTCAGAACCAACAAATTTTACCCTTTCCATCTCATTTCTAATATGATGTATACAATATCTTGAAACTGCCATGCATTCTAAAGTAAAATGGAGTGTTATTTTGATGCTTAATATTGGAAATACTCTTATGAAATAATACTCTAATTGAGCCCAATTGCAACTTCAACATGGTGTTCACAACATCCCAACTTCTACATAAATCTCCCATGCTAAATGTCAACATGTTCTTTAGTCTATAGTGAACTGACTCAACCCTAAAAAAACATACATAGAAAAAGGATGTCATTATTTGATATTTAGTAATGTACCCATATTCAAAGTCACATCAATTTACCTGTTTATTGTCTTGTTTCCTAAATGAGTGACTATATTAGTCCAAACAGTAATAAATCTTTCTTTATACAGTGTCAACCAAATTTCACGCACATACTGAACAAATTTAGGAATATTAGCACGCAATATCCCAAAATTTTCTCCGGGTGTACCAAAAACTCGGATTCCCTATTCGAATATATAATGTTGTTCCATAGATCCATAACATGCTTATGGCTATGTGATTCAGCATTCTCTTTACACTTCATACTAATTTTTTTTTAAAATATAAACAAACACAATAGATGAGTTGAGTTTGGAAACACAACTTCTACAACATCCATCAATGCTAGTTCATGGTCTGTACCCAAAACCATCGGTAGCATTTTCTTGGATGTGAACAAATATTTTAGCTTCTTTAATGCCCATGTGAATTTTTTCTCCCTTTCATGTTCCATATAGGAAAATTCAACCAAAATGTCAACTTCGTGGATGTGACACCAACAATCTCAAGCATTGATAGACGACACTTGTTTGTTTTTTTGTATGTATAGTAAATAATCAACAACTTCCAACCATAATAAAATAAATGAAAATAGAAGCAATATGAGTATGCAGTACCTGCTTGTTTTGTATGTACAATAAAAAACCAACACCAAATGAAACATGTTCAACAACTTCACTGAATTAGGATACGTTCAAAAGATATCAACAACAACATTTTGAGAATCATTGTTTCTGGTCTAGCACATGTATTTCTCTTTATCAATAAGACTAAACAAATGTTGCATTTCAGTCAACATGATTCTCTTACTCGTCTTGTATGTATATCTTGCCTTATACACATGTGTAACACTCGTCAGGTTTTTTAGATCTCTATCTTTCAAAGCAGTAATTATGTATATGAGAGCTATATTGTATTTGGTCATATCATTCACAAAACTTATTTCGTTATCATATAAACGACCTAATGCATCATGCCAGACTAAGTCCTTAGCTAGTATATGATTGTGAAACTCACACCTAAACGTAACCTTATATCCGCCTCCACTTGGCAGAAACTCAACACAAATGGATAATTCACTTTTCTACTATATTCCTTCAGTCACATTCTTTTTTTTGTAGTTTCCTCATCTCTCACAACCCATAATCAATTTATCTTTTCTCTTTCTGATCCCATTTACGGTATCAGAAGGAATAATAACAACAATAATACCATGTTGTTTTTAAATGAAATGTGCCCAAGCCCACAAGTTAGCTCGGGAGGAAAATATCAGTCATTTACAACATATACAAAAATAAATTATCAATGTAAAATATCGTAAGCCTATTAATTTTTAAACAAGTTAAAAATTAATCATGTAAGTCAAACTTACAGCGTTAGTGGTGAAAAACCGAATAAAATTTGCAGGGGAACAATCTTAATCTGGACCGCACAAATGAAGCATTCTGAACTATCAGATGTTTGATTTATGTAAAAAATTGATACTTTTCAATTTTTCTCAGATATTTTGAAGTATCCTGTAGAAATGTATCGAATTTTTTGAAACCTTATGTAAGATCACAACTACAAACCAGAAAATTCAGGATTTTTCCAAAAAAAAACCGGTATAACTTCAAAAAAATGCTAGAGTTTTCATAAAAAAAACCGGTAAAAATGCTATAAAATATCAGATTTTTCAAAAAACCGATAAAAACTCATATCTGATTTTTAAAACTCTTGGAAAAATCATAAAATTTCCCTTCTTGCAAAAATTTTTATACCACATATTTTTATATAACTACTGAATCTTTTTTTTTTTTTACCAGCTTTACAGAGTGAAATTTTTTAGAGAAAATGAATTTTTGAAAGGTAAATAAGGTGAGGTTTACCATTATGGAAACTAGTAATAAAGCTATGCATAGCTACGAGTTTTGGTTTGGTACGTGCATTTGTTTATGTAATATATTTATTTAAATAGAAGATTAAAAAAAATATATTTAGATCAATAATAAATTTTTCGTATATAAAAATTTAGATAAAAAATAGGCTTGTTCTCGTATATCATTTTTGAATCACAAATATCATTTTTCATATATAAAAGTATTTCAATCAATAATAGATTTTTTCTGTATATAAATATTAGTTTTGTTTAATTACCATTTACAAAAATATTTGAATCAATAGTAAATTTTCATATATAAAAATATTTGTATCAATAATTTTTTTTTTCTGTTATAAAAATAATTGTGTCAACGATACATTTTTTTTCATTTATAAAAAAATTTGTACCAATAATATATTTTTTCTCATTTATAAAAAAAAATGTAATCTTTTATTTATTGTTGTTATGTTTTTGGATTTGTGTGTTGTTAATCTTGAATATTTATGTTAATAATTTTTTATTTATTTTAGGGTCTAAATTTTGAAAGGTTCATGATATTTTAACCTCACACAAATTTTTTATAACAGAATTATACTTTTGATTTTCATTATTAGGAATTCAGATTGACTACATATACATGAAATACTTTAAATTAAATTATAATGGTTGAATTAAAAATTTAAAACTATTTAAAAAAATATGATATACATAAGAATTAAACGTGGTTTAAGTATAATACTTCAAATTTATCATAAGAATTAAACTATTTTATTTATTTCATTAGTAATTATCTTTTATATTTGTTAATTGTTATAAATCCATATCTACATACTATGATTACATGCATTTTATAACCATTTCAGCCCATCTCACTTGCTCTTCTGACATTCGTTGTTGGATTGAATAGATGACTAATCCTTTTCGAATTCTAGACCTTTCAACTTTTACTAGAATATGAATCATAGCATTGGCCATGGCTAAAACTTTTTTTTTTGTTTCAAAGCAATTTTTTGTGCTTGTAGCTTTTAGGAAGGAAAGTGAATGTGGTTTTCATTGATATTTTTTGAAAGCAGGTTTATGTTGTATTATGGAGGTATTGAATGAGACTTTTGTGGATTTTGTTGTCAATGCATCCTTCTGAGTATTGCATGGGTTAGTGGCTTCTAACTAATCTTTTTATTTTTCCTGCAGGAGGGCTAAAAGGTTGAAACTATGAAAAAACTACTGATAAAATAAAATAAACAAAGGGGAGAAAGAATCATATCATATATATGAAATTTTATAATTTGTTGCTGGAATCAATAAAGAACAAAAATCATCCAAATTATGTTTAAAATGCATGAAATTTTTAACCACAATTTATTTTGAAAATATACACCTAAAAATCATGGTTAAATTTATTTGGTTATTTAATTTTATGTAAGGGAAAATAAAGTTTACTCGGGTAGAACTCAAAATTTCATAAAATTCCACAAAGTTTACTCAGGTGGAAATCAAAATTTCATAAACAAATTAAGTCTTAAAGACGATTTTCCGTTGCCTCACATAGACGTTTTGGTGGACAATACAACTCAAGCTTCAATATTTTCTTTCATGGATAGTTTCTCAGGATATTATCGAATCAAAATGACACCCGAAAACATAGAAAAGACAACTTTCATGACTCCTTGGGGCACCTTCTGTTACAAAGTAATGCCCTTCAGTCTAAAGAATGCAGGGACAATATATCAACGAGCAATGGTCACGCTATTTTATGATATGATCCACAAAGAGGTCGAAGTTTACGTGGGCGATATGATCGTCAATCTCACACAGAAGAAAATCACATCATTCACTTGCAGAAATTATTCGAACGCCTACGAAAATTCAGACTAAGGTTTAATTCGAACAAATGTACATTTCGTGTCAGGCCAGGTAAACTTTTGGGTTTTATTATAAGTCAATGAGGTATTGAAGTAGATCCCAACAAGTTGAAGACCATACAAGAAATGCCAGCGTCGAGAACGGAAAAAAAGGTTTGTGGTTTCTTAGGACGATTGAACTACATCTCAAGGTTCATATCGCACCTGACTGCCACTTGCGAACCTATATTCAAACTGCTCAGAAAGGATCAATGGAATGGAATGAAGACTGTCAAACAACCTTTGAAACAATTAATAAATACTTACAAGAGCCACAAATTTTGATGTTACCCGTTCCCGGAAGACAACTCATTATGTACTTAACAGTGCTTGAAGGATCTATGAGATGTGTATTGGGTCAACATGACGAAACTGGTAGAAAAAAGCACGCCATCTACTACCTAAGCAAGAAATTGACTGGCTGTGAAATTCGACACTCATTCCTTGATAAGACTTGATGTGCTCTAGCTTGGGCCACTAAACTACTAAGAAAATATATGTTAACTCACACCACGTGGTTAATAGCAAGAATGAATCCTCTGAAGTATGTGTTCGAAAAGGCAACTCTTACAGGAAGAATTGTCAAATGGAAGATGTTGTTATCTAAATACGATATCCAATATGTTACTCAAAAGGCTATCAAGGGCGGTGTACTAGCCGATTACCTGGCTCATCAACCATTGATATAATATCAATCAACGAAGTTTGACTTTCCAAACGAAGATATCATTATTATAGGTGACTACGAAATACCAGGACCCGAAGAAGGTCCTGAACCAGGGGCGCGATGGACACTCACTTTTGATGGTGCTTCAAACACAATAGGACATCGAATTGGGGCAGTACTAAAATCTCCAAAGATTTTTCATAAACCTTATACTGTAAGGTTATGTTTTGATTGTACCAAGAATGTTGCTGAATATGAAGCTCGTACCCTGGGTCTAGAAGTTGCTATTGATCTAAGAATTAAATACCTCGAAGTATATGGAGACTCAGCGTTAGTCATATACCAAGTCAACAGCGAATGAGACACTCGACATCCTAAATTAATTCCATATTTGGATTACGTTTTAGATCTAGCTATAGAATTTATGGAGATTACTTTCACTCATATTCCTCGAGAAGAAAACCAGATGTCAGACGCCTTGAAAACTTTGTCAGCCATGTTCAGAGTATTTGGCCTAATCATGAACCGCGCATAACAATCATACATTTCGAAGAACCTGCACATTGTCTCCTAGTTGAAGAAGGGCCATATAATAAACCTTGGTTCTACGACATCAAGAGATATCTAGAGAAATAAGAGTATACAGAAAATGCCTCAATAATAGACAAGCAAACTTTACGAAAGCTAGCTGCGAAGTTCTTCTTCAATGGGGATGTACTGTACAAAAGAAACTATGATATGGTGCTACTCAGGTGCGTGGAAAAACATGAAGCAGATACACTCATGAGAAAGATCCACCAAGGAACCTTCGAGACTCATACAAATGGATATGCCATGACTAGAAAAATCTTGAGAGTAAGTTACTATTGGTTGACAATAGAAGCTGACTGCTACCATTATACGGAAGACATGCCAAAAGTGCTAAATCTACGCTGACAAGGTGCACGTACCACCAACTCCTATGAATGTCCTAAGTTCACCATGGCCATTTTCGATGTGGGGAATTGATATGATAGGAATGATTGAACCAAAGGCTTCTAATGGACACCGATTCATAATAGTCGCCATTGATTACTTCACAAAATGGGTGGAAGCTGCATCTTATGCAAATGTGACAAGACAAGTCGTTACTCGATTTTTCAAATAGAATATTATATACAAATATGGTGTTCCTAGCAGAATAATCACAGACAAAAGGTCCAACTTGAACAAAAAAATGATAAAGGAGTTGTGCGACGATTTCAAGATTGACTATCATAACTCATTACCTTACCGACCCAAGATGAACGAGGTCGTTGAAGCTGCCAATAAGAATATCAAGAAGATCATTCAGAAAAGGGTAAATACATATAAAGATTGGCACGAAATTGTTCCACTACTATGAAAAACCCATTTAACAACGATTGGTAAATGCATATAATCACGCATGACCAGGCGATGTTGTGTAAAGTGTTGTTGTAAATTCGCTACTAACAATCACGATCCTTGAACCGTTGTAGTATACTGGTAAGCTCGCTTGATATCACAATGGTTATGTTTATTAACCATTGTGATATATAAGGTACTGGGTTCGAAATCCAGGAGCAAATCAATGACATTAGATCATGGTTATTATAAAAAAAACCATTGTGGGACGTACCCATAGTTTATTAAATACAAATGTATATTGCTTGTTTTACCATACACCTCATTAAATAAATACAACCATTAAAATTTGTAAAGAATTATATAATCTAAAAATTAAACTATTCTTGAAAACCAACTTAAACACACCATTGTACTCAGAATTGCATGCATCTCATTCATCATATTTTATGTTCTTTAACACATATATGGTTCAATGGTCGGATTCATTCAATGCATCAATATCTTTTATTATTGTTTACCTCATCATCGTCGCTTATCATTGTGATTGTTATGATGAATTATCATCATAACAATCATGATCTTAACAATCACGATGATAAGCGACGACGACGGGGTAAAGTAGAATAATAGATATTGATATATTATAAGAATCCGACTATTGAACTATATATTATGTGTTATAGAACATAAAATATTCTGAATGAGACACATGCAATTATGAATACAATGATTAATATATGTTGGTTTTCAAATACATCTTAATATTCATATTATATTTTCTATGTCAATTTAAATGGTTGCATTTCCATTAAAACGTAAGAGAAACAAAAAATATACATAATATATAATAAACTATACTTCATCTTGACATGTCAATCTGCATAAGAATTTAAATAACAAAACATTGCTAAGTCACAAGAAGCCTTTTTCTTATGAGTTAGAAATGTTTTGTTCTTGTTTTGAGAACATTTATCAACAAAAACATCATATAAAAACACAACAAATACATCTAACAAAATAAAAATAACATACATTTTAGCAACAAAGCACTACCATCATACAATATCATAAAATATATTAAGTTGTTTATAGAACACACTTTTTATTGAAAATAATCGTGGATCTATGAAGTTCATCTAGTTTGTGAAGCAATGAAAAATAAATACAAGGTAAATGAAGTTTCCACAATGACTTCATACTTCTTGTATTTTTTTCATTGCTACAGAAACCATATGTACCATTATCAACTCATATTATACACTTTCTACTACCATCATCGTCACCATATGAGGTTCATCTAGTTTGTGAAGCCGTGAAAAAGACTAGATGAAGTTTGTTACTGTTGTTGTTTCTTGAGTCCTACAAACACCATAAATATTATCAACATGTGAAATCACAAGATTATTTGTCAATAACACAACATGAAACAACAATATAGAACAACATACACCCAGAAAAGAACAATAAGGAAAACGTAGAATACCTTTATGTAAGAAGAACAAGATTGACGACTATAGTGTAAAATAGGAATGCTAATGATGAAGAAGAAGAGAAAAGTGGGATCTAGGGTTTTTTTTTGAAAGATACGGTGCTAATGTCAAAGAGCGAGTGCTAATTCGTTTATATATAAATATACTCACAATGGTTCATAACATCAATCGTGGTGATATATAAACGTGACACAACGGTGGAACACAAAATCATAGTCATAACCCTTTAATTTTTTATTTAAAAATACATAAAAAAGAAAAGACGCTCCTTAACATTAAAGGAATAACATATATGAGGGCGCTGATGTTCAAACCCATGAAAGCATGATGGTATCACCAGGATTGGCTCCAAAACCGTTGTTATATACAATTAATTTTTAATCAAAAACAAAAATAATATGGTAGCGCCTTAGTTTAGAGATGTCACCACGGTGTAGGGAAGAACCATGGTGACCATGGCATTATTGTTTACGCGTTTTATAGTAGTGTTCCCTTTGCTCTACATGGCTACCGTACTGTGATCGGTGGAAATAGAACTGACTATTTTTTAAGCTGGTTCTCGAAATGTCGCGGTAAGCAAGAGTCGCCACCATCTTTTATGTTCTCCAACATGGAAAGGACAAAAGCACAGCAAAATTCCTTATTCGAGAATGTTTCTCGGTTCGGGAGGTAGATTATAGAAAGGGAAGGTGTTAGCACCCTTTCTATCCATGGTTATCCATGGGCTCTTAGGTACTTGCTCACTATGTTTTCAAAAGAGTTTGCTTTTCTTGTGTTTGTGGGTTTTGAAAAAAGTTTCGTTTGAAAAATTTCTAAGTAACTCTTGTATCTGTCCTCAAGAGTGTATGAAAGATTTGTTTGAAAACTTTTTGAAAGTGTCAGTGTGAAAAGTATTTTTGTTTGTTTGAAAAGAGCAAGTACCCATGAGAATCTACCTACTCTAAGGAATTAGGCTGTGTAAGAGTCCTTTAGATAGTGCTATCCCACCATTGAGAGGTAGGTAGCACCGTCGTTGGAGGTATTCGGGTCAATTCGATTAAGGGACATGTGTGGTCACCGAAGCAATAGTAGGACACCTTAGAAGTAACCCTAATGCCCTAGATCCTTTTTAATCCGAGGCAACCGTTTCGAGGCAACTGGATCTTTTAGACAGAAGGGCGACCTCTAAGACACCCTATACTTGATGACCACGTTCGAGGCAACCAGTGAGGCGTACCCTAGGAGTGGCATGTGCATGTGTGTTGTTATTTCAGTTAATTGTCTTTGCATGTTATTTGTGAGCTACAGATTGATTTTATTTTTCATACATTCTTTCATGCATTTTTTAACAGTTAGGAGTGCGGAAAATAAATTACAGAAATGTAAATCTAGCTATTACAAGGCGCGAGTCTATACATCGCCAAAAAACAAACCCGTTTGGAAAGTAAATGCGAGAAAATTAAAGAAAACGGTAAAAGATCCTAATTAACTATTACATTTCCTGAGCAGATAAAAAATAATGAATTAAAAAATAAATACGCGCGAAAGAATGAATCGGGACGTCCTTAGGGTTTTGACCCCTTTTTTTTTTTAGAAAGAATGAGATTGTCCTTTTTTTGCAATTAAGTGAAATTAAACCTAATTTACTAATCAATTAATTTATTAAAAGAAAAAATGTTTTTTTGTATTTTTATGTTTTAATGAAATAAAATAAAAAGGAATTAAAAATGTCAAAAGAAAAGCCTAAGTCTAAATTTGTTTTTTTATTTATTGTAAAAAAATTAAAATTAAACTAATTAAACTAATTAATTTGTTAGTATTTTATTTACAAAATAATTACCTAAGTGAAATTAATAAAAATAAAATACTTACATTTTTTTTGGTTTTTTTGAATTTTTATTGTGAAAATGTTAATTGATCAGTTGGTGAGTAATTAATTAAAAAAAACAATAGAATAAATAAAGCAATTAAAAGAAAGAAAAATAAATAAATAAAAAAAAGTGCAAACCCAAAAAGGGGGGGTTTGGGCCAGATATGGAGGTTTTTGTTTAGAAATTCCAGCCCATTGATGCCAAGCCTGCGTTGACTTCTGGATCAGGTGTGGAAGCATTGACTGGGAACATGGTGTGGATCACCCTTTGGCTTTTGGATCTGTCTTTTGAGACACTTGGCGCACATCTGTATGAGGCCTATGGTGGAATGCCTTGAGTAACCTGCATATGATCATGTATAGAAAAAAATGGAAATAATATTTGGGGGACCTGGGAATCGAACCCAGGTCCCAGTGATCATTGCCAGCGCGTCCTTCCACTAAGCCATTTGATTCAATTGATATAACAATAAGAAAATAATATTATATGGAATAAACAAGTCATGTGCTAAAAAACAGAAAAAGTAGCGCGCATATTTAAATCATCCAGTAGCAAGCTGACACGCCCTTCGTCTTCATCCTGTAACCTGCAAAACAAAAGCAATTAGCGGGGGTTTTTAACCCCCACAAAGTGAAACTGTCAATAATAGCGAATAGGATCCTAGGCCATATAAATATTTCGCGAGCACATATTCATGTTCGTCTGGATGTGACGAATTCAACCATGGGTCTTAGAAGGCTTGATTTTGCATATACTGAAAAGCCCTAAATTGTGATCTTTGAAAACCTAGAATTCGTCCATGGTAGTTTACGTTTCAGGGCACCATAATGCAATTAACCTATATCATTAGCTTCAGACAGGTCATAGCAATGCAAAGAAACAATTATATCATGTTAAATATGCAAGGATTATGAGTTTCGATTCTAGAAAAATTAGGCAAACCGTGTGACTGAAGTGAGCGATTCTTTGAGTGTTGGAGCTTGTTTGTGATTGCAATAGGTTCCTCAGTGTCCCATCAACGTATTGGAATCACTCTAAGGCTTTGAATTGATCTCCAATATGAAAAACAGTTTTTGGTTTTTCTTTGAATTTTTGGAATTTGTTTCAGGCTCTGTAGCAGCTTTTGCACGTGAAAAATATTAGGTTTTGGTTCAGCATATGTATGGGAATGCATTTAGGTCAGCAGCTGAGCCAATGATCCATTGTATTGATGTCTTGAGATTTTGGTTTATCACCATTAAAGGACTTTCCAAACTTGGTTCAAAACCATGATTTTGTGCACAAAATAGCCTTACACGAATTTGGTAGCTGGCTCATCATACATAAAAGCTATTCAAACCAAAAATATGTCATTCCATTAACTTTTAGATTTTATTTGAATTTTTATGGATTTAAAATGAATTAAAATGAATTAAAATGAATTAAATCAATAAAAATTAAATAAAATGGAAAAATAAATGTTTCATCTTGAAATTAATCATGGGACACGTGTATGGCATGACAAGGCTGAATCAAGTGGAAGAAAGTGGGCCCTTTTGTCAAAAATTGATGTTTTAAGGATAGTTGACTTTTGCCATTTCTCAAAAATTTCCCAACTTCTCCAATGCATATCTTGCTCAATCTTGATCATATGAACATGTTCTTGGACATTTTGGAAAGGTCTTGAAGTCCTCTAACCAATGCCTTTGGTCCCATGTCATTTGGATTTACCAATCTCAAGTTATGGTCTTTGACTTAAAATGCCTTTTTGTTGACTTTTGAAAATGACCTATAATGTTGAAATTGATAACTTTTTGTGAGAGCATTTATTGGACTTGGAATATGAAGATGAGTTGTATGAAATGTCATCCCCTTCTAAATGAGCATTGGATGGTATTTTTCTGATGAACCATGAAAAAGTTATGCCTTGGTCAAGTTACAGTTGACTTTTCAGCTGTCCAAAAATAGAAACATTTGGCATCTTGATGATTTTTGAGCCATGCTTGTGGAATCATGATCAAGAATTGATCAAATGATGATTGTGGCTTCAAAATAAGATGTTGATAAATTTTTTTGACTTTTGACTGCCAAATGACCATTTTACCCCTACAATTGACTATGAACCAAACAGGACTTTTGACTGTGCAACTTGACCCTGTGAGTCTTGAAACTTGACATGTAGATGATTGAGGATATGTGTAGGCCTATGGGACTTTATTGGACCATTGAAAACCTCAAATTCACTGAAGGAACCAAAACCCTAATTTTGACTGGCTTAGGAGATGTTGGGACTGTGCAACCCTTGAGTAGACTTGAGCAAATTGAGATGATGCTTGTCAAAACATTGGAGAATATGGGAGGGTAAATTTTGGGGTACAACAGTTGTCCCTGTTCAATCTTCTTAAACCTGAGGATGTAGATTGGCCTGCGCGCCTTTCGTGATCCGAAGGTGGAAGATGATTGAACACTAAATTGCCCAGAAATTTGCACTCGCATAGTAGAGTATCAGCAATGTGATGTCGGGAATGGGCTTACCGATGCCATTTGGAGAGATGATGGATGGGAGGATGGGCTTATAGATGCCATCTGGAGATGTGACAGAACCTTGTCGGGAATGGGCTTATAGATGCCATTTCGAAATGTGATAGATAGTTGTGGAGATGGGCTTATAGATGCCATCGGGGTGTCGATCGCGTAAGAGATTCCTTAGCGAGAACTTGCATACCTGAGAAAGAAAGATAATTTCCTGGCCTGTTACAGGTGTTGATCTTCAAACTCTTCATGCAGATATGCCCTGGCTAGCTACAGGTATCGAATCCACAATCGATTGCTCACAGATATGCCCTGGCTAGATACAGGAATCGAATCCGGAATTGGTCGTCTACAGATATGCCCTGGCTGGATACAAGAATCGAATCTCTAAACTCTTCATGCAGACATGCCCTGGCCGGATACAGGTATCGAATCTACAATCAGTTACTCACAGATATGCCCTGGCTAGATACAGGAATCGAATCTGGAATTAGTCGTCTACAGATATGCCCTGGCTGGATACAAGAATCGAATCTCTAAACTCTTCATGCAGACATGCCCTGGCCGGATACAGGTATCGAATCTACAATCAGTTACTCACATATATGCCCTGGCTAGATACAGGAGTCGAATCCAGAACTTGGTCATTTACAGATATGCCCTGGCTGGATACAGGTATCGAATCTCTAAACTCTTCATGCAGACATGCCCTGGCTGGATACAGGAATCGAATCTACAATCCGTCTCTCACAGATATGCCCTGGCTAGATACAGGAATTGAATCTGGAATTCTTCGTCTATAGATATGCCCTGGCTGGATACAAGAATCGAATCTCTAAACTCTTCACGCAGACATGCCCTGGCTAGATACAGGTGTCGAATCTACAATCAGTTACTCACAGATATGCCCTGGCTAGATACAAGAATCAAATCTGGAATTGGTCGTCTACAGATATGCCCTGGCTGGATACAGGTATCGAATCTCTAAACTCTTCATGCAGATATGCCCTGGCTAGATACAGGTATCGAATCCACAATCAATCGCTCACAGATATGCCCTGGCTAGATACAGGTATCGAATCTGGAACTGGTCGTCTACAGATATGCCCTGGCTGGATACAGGTATCGAATCTCTAAACTCTTCATGCAGATATGCCCTGGCTAGATACAGGTATCGAATCCATAATTAATCGCTCACAGATATTCCCTGGCTAGATACAGGTATCGAATCTGGAACTGGTCGTCTACAGATATGCCCTGGCTGGATACAGGTATCGAATCTCTAAACTCTTAATGCAGATATGCCCTGGCTAGATACAGGTATCGAATCTATAATCAATAGCTCACAGATATGCCCTGGCTAGATACAGGTATCGAATCTGGAACTGGTCGTCTACAGATATGCCCTGGCTGGATACAGGTATCGAATCTCTAAACTCTTCATGCAGATATGCCCTGGCTAGATACAGGTATCAAATCCACAATCAATCGCTCACAGATATGCCTTGGCTAGATACAGGTATCGAATCTGGAACTGGTCGTCTACAGATATGCCCTGGCTGGATACAAGTATCAAATTTCTAAACTCTTCATGCAGATATGCCCTGGCTAGATACAGGTATCAAATCCACAATCAATCGCTCACAGATATGCCCTGGCTAGATACAGGTATCAAATCTGGAACTGGTCGTCTACAGATATGCCCTGGCTGGATACAGGTATCGAATCTCTAAACTCTTCATGCAGATATGCCCTGGCTAGATACAGGTATCGAATCCACAATTAATCGCTTACAGATATGCCCTGGCTAGATACAGGTATCGAATCTGGAACTGCGAAAGTTGATGATAATCGTCTTTTGATTGACCTTTTCCTGAAAAGGCAAGATGTTAGTTGTATGCAATGTCATGATGTATGAAATGCATGATGTCATGATGTTCTCAAAAATAAATGAGATCGTGTCGTATGCACTTTATCATGTATGTAAGCAGGATGTATGAAATGTGAAATGTCTATGAATGTATTTTCGTCTGGGAAAATAAATCCTTGACGAATGCCGGGAAGTTAAATCCTGGGCTGATGTTTGAAGAGTAGAGTTCTTCGTTTCCGCTGGGGATGATGATTGCAAGAATAAACCGGTAGGAGAAGATAACTCCGTTGGGGAATAAACTTGGTGAAGAGATCACTCTACGGGGAACTACTCTGTGGGAAGAGATACTTCGCTGAGGTTTTGATGATAACTCCGCTGGGGATACCGTTGATAATTTCTGTTGAGGGAATTTGATGAACTCCGCTGGGGATAGGAAGAACTTCGCTGAGGACGGTCTTTCCGTTGTAATTAGCTGAGGATAACCCAGTTAGGCTCTGGTGGGGAAACAACCTTTGAATATGGTCGGGGAGAGATGCATGTACTCTGCAGGTGATAAGCTTCCAGAATCTTCTGGGGATAAGCTTCCAGAATCTACTGGGGATGTTGATTCAACTCTCCTGGGGAAACTTTTGGATTGTACCGGGGAAGTGGCTCCACTGGGGTGTCTTGTATTCCGCCGGGGAACAATCTTATATTAAGACTACCGGGGATGCTTATAGAGGAATGTCTGTATACTCCGCTGGGGAATGTTGAGATCTTCTGGGGATACCCGACTTCCTTAAGGCTAACAGTAGGCTAACTCTGCTTCGGGAGAGTATCGCTGACTTGCTGGGGATACTGTGCCTTTTTGGGGTTGATGGGAGACCAACTCTGCTTGGGGTGAGCATGGCTGAATCTTGTCTTACTCTGCGGGGAGTGAAGGTAACCTGGTCAAATTCTTCAGCTGAACTTACCTAGGTACCTCGGCGGATAGAGCAACTAGATCGCTTAGACCACTCATTATTGCCCCTGTTTCTAATGTCACCTGTAATTAGTCCTTTGTTTCGCATGCAAATATTTATGATTAGCAGTTAATGTCAAATGCATATATCAAAAATGAACATTGGACGTTCTTTGCAAAACAAAACAAATAAAGGAAAAACAATTGGCAATTTGTCTGGAAAAGTGAATTTGTATTGATTTTTGGAATTTGCCTGTAAATAGGCGTTTTGTGTACAAGAGGCTGACGTCCTGGTAAGAAAACGCCGCCGAACAACATAGAGTTTATACAATTTTGTGAAAAGGGAAACAAAACAGCTATGTGAAAAATAACCCCACTGGGTTCCAACTCTGCTATCGCCTTTATGTCTTCGAGCGTCTCATCATTTCGCTGCTTAGTTGAGGATGAAGCTGATTGATTGGTGTCGTCTGAACCTGATAGTTGATGCCGAATTCTGGATGCAAGGTGATCCAATGAGACATAATATTACGCTTCAATCCCTAACTTTTGCCTGGACCGCCCTTTCGGGTTTTCAGTCCACCGGGATACCCATTTTTGCCCAAGCCGCCTTTTTGGGTTTTTGACTTGCCGGGTGTACAGATTTTTTTTTCATTTCATCCCTTATTTTTGCCCGAACCCTTTTGGTTCGCCGGGAAGCCCTTATTTTTGCCTAGGTGTGTCAACCTAGCGGGTCTTTAATTCATGCGTAGTATCTTTTTACTATGTCTGCATTGGCGGGGTGAGGAAGGTCGTCACCATCCATAGTGGTTAGAATCATAGCTCCTCCTGAGAAGATATGTTTAACCACAAATGGCCCTTCGTACATACGGGTCCATTTGCCCCTGGGATCACTTTGAGGAAGAATGATGCGCTTGATTACCAGGTCTCCGACTTGATACTCTTGTCGTCTGACTTTCTTGTTAAATGCCTTGATCATCCATTTTTGGTACGTCTGACCATGACAAATAGCAGTGAGTCTCTTTTCATCGATTAGATTTAATTGATCAAGTCGAGTCTGGATCCAGTCATCTTCGCTCAAACCTGCACCCTTCATTATCCGGAGTGAGGGTATCTGGACTTCAATAGGCAAGACTGCCTCCATGCCATAGACCAAGGAAAAGGGTGTTGCCCCGGTTGACGTCCGTGCTGAGGTACGGTACCCATGAAGAGCGAACGGTAACATCTCGTGCCAATCTTTGTAGGTCACTATCATCTTCTGCATAATCTTCTTAATATTCTTATTTGCCGCTTCGACAACCCCATTCATCTTCGGCCGGTAGGGAGAAGAGTTGTGGTGCTGTATCTTGAATTGCTCGCAGAGCTCAGTGATCATCTTGTTATTAAGATTGGTACCATTGTCCGTAATGATCCTTTCCGGGACGCCGTATCGACAGATCAAGTTATGCCGAATGAATCGTGCCACGACGTTCTTGGTTACGGTAGCATAGGAGGCTGCTTCGACCCACTTTGTAAAGTAATCAATCGCCACTAGGATGAAGCGATTCCCGTTGGATGACGTAGGTCTGATTTCGCCGATCATATCAATGCCCCACATTGCAAAAGGCCAGGGTGTTGTCAAGACATTCAGAGGAACTGGAGGAATGTGCACCTTATCATCATAGATCTGGCATTTGTGACATGTCCGAGAATGTTGGTAACAGTCGGCTTCCATTGTGGACCAGAAATATCCTGCCCGAAGGATTTTCTTTGCCATGGTATGTCCAATGGAATGTGTTCCGAAGGTACCTTCATGTAGCTCTGTCATGATCCTTTCTGCTTCAGTCTTATCCACACAACGCAGTAAGGTCGAATCATGGTTTCACTTGCAGAGGATGCCATTGCTGAGGAAGAACTTTGCCGCGAACCTTCTCAGGAACTTCTTGTCATTAACAGATGCGCCTTCAGGGTATTCTTGAGTTTCAAGGTACCTCTTCACTTCATGATACCAAGGTTTTTCAGTTACCTCTTCAATCTCAAGATCGCAACAATGTGCAGGTTCATCCAGTTTCTAAATAATGATCCGGGGAGCCTCGTTGTCCCATTTGACTTTGAACATAGAAGACATCGTAGCCAGCGCGTCCGCCAACTGATTCTCCTCTCTTGGGAAGTGTTCAAAAGTTATCTCCTCGAAATGGGGGATCAACGTCAATATTTACTCCTTGTAAGGAATAAGATTTGGGTGTTTCGTATCCCACTCGCCTTTGATCTGATTGATTACGAGAGCGGAATCTCCGAAGACACTCAGAAACTTGATCCTTAAGTCAATTGCAGCTTGAAGACCCATGATACATGCTTCATACTCTGCCATGTTGTTGGTGCAGTTGAAACATAGCCGGGCAGTGAGTGGAGTATGAGTGCCTGTAGGGGATATGATCACAGCGCCAATGCCGTTACCCAAAGCGTTTGAGGCTCCGTCAAAGTGCATACACCATCGGGATCCTTCCTCAGGTCCTTCATCCGGTCCAGGTACTTCACAATCAGTCACTACCATGATATTCTTGTCTGGAAATTCAAAGTTCATGGACTGGTAGTCATCCACTGCCTGGTGTGCCAAATGGTCTGCCAATACAGTTCCCTTGATTGCTTTCTGAGTCGTGTACTGGATGTCGTATTCTGTCAAGATCATCTGCCATCTTGCTATTCTCCCGGACAGGGCAGGCTTTTCGAAGATGTACTTTATTGGATCCATTTTTGAAATCAACAGAGTAGTGTGAGTCAACATATACTGTCTCAGCCGGCGATCAGCCCATACCAGAGCGCAGCAAGTTTTCTTGAGCAGTGAGTATCGAGTCTCACAGTCGGTAAACTTTTTGCTAAGGTAATAAATAGCGTGCTCTTTTCGGCCAGACTCGTCATGCTGCCCCATCACACACCCCCATTGAGCTGTCAAGTACTGTCAAGTATAAGATTAGAGGTCTCCCTTCAACCGGTGGCATAAGAATGGGTGGTTCTTGGAGATACTCTTTGATTCTTTCGAAAGCGGCCTGACATTCATCGTTCCAACGTACTACTTGATCTTTCTTCAGTAGCTTGAAGATTGGTTCACAGGTAGCCGTTAGATGTGAGATGAATCGGGAAATGTAGTTCAACCGTCCTAGAAAGCCTCTGACTTCTTTCTCTGTCTTGGGATTTGGCATCTCTTGTATGGCTTTCACCTTGGCAGGGTCCACTTGAATACCTTTGTCACTTACGATGAAGCCTAGCAATTTTCCAGATCTTACCCCGAAGGTGCACTTGTTCGGGTTCAACCTCAGCTTGTACAACTTCAGACGGTCAAATAGCTTCTGTAGATGGTCAAGGTGTTCCTCCTCAGTTTGGGACCTTGCAATCATATCGTCGACATATAATTCTATCTCATGATGGATCATGTCATGAAATAAAGCAACCATGGCACGTTGTTAGGTTGCCCCAGCATTTTTCAACCCAAAAGGCATGACCTTGTAGCAAAAGGTGCCCCACTGAGTAACAAAAGTGGTCTTCTCCATGTCTTCCAGAGCCATCTTGATCTGATTATATCCGGAGAAACTGTCCATGAAGGAGAACACCTTATGCTGAGCAGTATTGTCAACTAGAACGTCGATGTGAGGCAAAGGGAAGTCATCTTTAGGGCTGGCCCTGTTCAAATCCCTGTAATCAACACACATTCGGACCTTACCATCTTTCTTCGGTACTGGAACCACATTGGCAACCCACTGAGGGTAAGAAGTCACTGCTAGAAACCCGACACCAAATTGTTTCATAACCTCAACTTTGATTTTCTCGGACATTTCTGGACGCATATGGCGGACCTTCTGTTTAACCGGAGGGAAGTCTTCCTTGGTAGGAAGGTGATGAACCACAATGTCAGTATCCAAACTAAGCATGTCTTCGTAAGACCAGGCAAAGATTTCCACATAGTCATGCAACATCTGAATCAACCGTTGTTTCACACTGAGCTCCATATTGGCACCAATCTTGACTTCCTTTCTGTCTGTCTCAGTACCCAGATTTACCATTTCCACTGGCTCTTCATGTGGCTGAATGGCCCTCTCTTCCTGGAGTAACAGTCTTGCAAGCTCACCAGGCACTTTTCAATCATCTTCACCTTTGTCTTCGGCTAAGTTGATCGGATTTTCGAAGTCATAACTGGCAGTAGCAGAGTCGTTACCAGTGGGATCCAGAGTGGATTGGAACCTGTATAAGTGAGTGTGTGTAAATATAGCTGTTTTGCAATATATAAAGAAAGAAAGGGAGCACAAGATTTGAAATGTAAAAAAAACGTCCAATGCTTTTATTCATGATATATGAAAGTGACAAATAATAAGCCCTCACAAATGAAACCACGGTGCCCCGGGCAAGACATCGGGCCATAAAGTTTCAAATTATTGTTCGTTAAAAATTTAAAACAAAGGAGTTCATTACTGAGTGACAAAAGTAATAGGTACAGAGTCTTTTGCAATCCAGTTGCTTGGTCCACCGTCGGTCGTTGGATAGATCCGGCTGTCAAATTCAGATTCCTCCACTTCGTCTTCATCCCTAATAGCATTTACTCCATGATTGGGCATGGGAGCTGTCACCATATTAGGCCTTTCTGGCGCCTCAAACTGAACCTCTTTAGCATCAATAAGGTCTTGAACCTTATTCCTCAGAGCCCAACAATCATCTGTGTTATGCCCCGGGCTATCAGAGTGATAAGCGCAGCGGGCGTTGGGGTTGTACTTTGGAGAGGTTGTGTTTACAACCTTCGGAGCTTCCTTGACAGTTACCAGATTGGTTGACAACAGTTGCGGAAGAATCTGAGACAGGGTCATGCTGAGCTGAGTATACTGTCTTTTGGGCCTCTCAACTCTTGGCTGGTTATATTGCTGAGGAGCAGCAGTAGGCTTTGAAATTACCACCGCGTTAACAGCTTGGCGGCGTTCCGGTTTGTTCTGTCTCTTGGGACCATAAACATCACTAGCTTCCTTCTTGAAGGGCTTCTTTTTAGTGCTCGAGGAGGCACCCTTCTGTATCTTCCCCGATTTGATACCAGCTTCGATCCTCTCACCAGTCAGGATCAAGTCTGTAAACCCAGCAGAGGAATTACCAATCAGGTGATTAAAGAATGGACCAGACAGGGTCCCCAAGAACATGTCCACGAGTTCACGGTCAGTCAACGGTGGCTGCACCCTGCCAGCCAGATCTCTCCATTTCTGCGCGTACTCCTTAAAACCTTCACCCGTCCCAAGTGACATACCCTGGAGTTGGGTACGCGTGGGAGTGAGGTCGGAATTGTACTGATACTGCTTATAAAAAGCAGTAGCCAAGTCCTCCCAGTTACGAATATTGGTTCCATCCAGCTGATAGAACCATTCGAGATGAGTCCCTGAAAGACTCTCCTGGAAGAAATGGATCCATAAGTTCTTGTCTGCAGTGTAAGGCTGGATCTTCCTTACATAAGAACGGAGGTGCAGCTTAGGACAGGAAGCCCCGTCGTACTTCACAAAGGCAGGCGTCTTGAACTTGTGTGGGATCACCACCCCAGAAGATAACCCTAAGTCTCCAAAATCCAACCCAAGCACACGTTGAATCTCCATAGCATTTAACCGGTCCTCCAGCTGTTTGTACCTGTCCTCGGCAGGAGGGTACTGTTCATCATTGAAATCTGTCTCGGTGTCAGAGACCACGGGACTAGGAACCCTTCCCTCTTGGTGACTGCCTTCCCCAACAGATGGAGTAGTCAGCTCAGCTTCATTCTGCAGTGTATTCCCGAGTCTGCGTCCAGTGTTGAACAACACAGTCCTCTTCTTCTTCTTCTTCTTCAGGAGCAAAGCCTTCAACTCCTGTTGTCCTTGGGCTAAGCTCATGACCAGCTCTTGAAACTGGGCGTTCTGGGCCTGGAGGGCCTTGATAGCTTGTTCAGTCGTTGGTTCAGGATTCATGATGATTGAGTGCTGAAATAAATAGCGAAGAAGATTAAGCAACCTGTAGAAAAATGGTACCTGTTATGCACATGATGCATGATATGCTATTTATGCAATGCATTCAAGGGTTTGAAAGTTCAAATTTGTTGTAGACAAAAAGGAACACACGTTATATTAAGAAATAATCTATTCAGTACATCAGGGCCTCATGGGCAAAACATTACAAAACTTAATCCCAAAAGACACTGCGCATCCTCTTTATAGCTATGTAAGTGTTGAGAGTTTTTTCCTCGTGCAGTAGGCGGGTGAGCTCCAAGACCTTCTTCTCACTGGCATGTAGACTGGTTTCAAGAGAATTCCGTTCTTCCTTGAGTTAGATCCAGATTTTTTGCATTTCTTCCCAAGATGCTGGCATGTCAGGATGTTGAATGGTGTAGGGCACCTCTCCTTCCAAAACTGGCTCTTTGATCACAGGGAGAACATGAGGATATGGCATCACCAGCTTCTGGGAGCGGGCTCATACCCATTTGAGATAAGGCTCCAGGGGGATGGAGTTCTTGTGCCCCAGTGTCTTGCTATCTACCCTGTTGGGCATCCTCCAAGCTTTGATAAATCTCTGGCGAAGTCCTTGTGCATCGTTGTCGAAGTCAAAAACTATGTCAGGAATCAACATGTCATGAGGGTCATCCCTCCGAGCATATCCAAACTGTCTCAAAGCCAGACATGGGTTGTAAGTAATGCCCCCTCTAATTCCAAGTAAAGGAACATTAGGAAACTCTCCGCAACGATCAATAATAGTGTCGTTTTCTCTGGACCGAGAACACCAATGTATATCAGCATGTGTAAGAGTCATCAATCATTGTGACCATCTCAAACCCCGCTCGTTCTTCAAAACTGATTGTGGAAGGTGCGAAATAAACCACCTTTCCAGGAGAGGAGTGCAACACATAAGAACACCTCTTTTTCTCATGGTTCGAGTGTAACATGAGTGAAGGATGTCCCCAAGCAACGTAGGTATAGGATTCCTGGATATGAAGATCTTGACAGCATTGATATCTATAAGCTGATCCGGATTCGGGAACAACACCAACCCATAGACAAGGAGTGCCACAACTTCTTCAAAAGCTTGTAGGTCAAGGGAATTCCAACATTCTTGGGCCTTCTCAAACATAAACTTTGCCAAAAACCCTTTGATACCACTTCTAACTTCCCAATGTCCCTTGATGTCAGATGGTTGTAGGCGTAATGCTTTAGCAACCTCTTCAAGTTTTGGTTCCTTTTCCGTACCGTTGTAGGGTAGTCGACTAAGGATAGGAATCTTCAGAAGCTGAGAGAACTCTTCCAAAGTAGGCACCAATTGATAATCTGGGAAAGTAAAACAGTGGTGCAAAGGGTCAAAGAACTGGAAGAGAACCTTTATCATATCTACTTCAATGTTGGTGTTGACCAAGCTGATGAGACTACCATGTCTTTCACTGAAGGAAGAGTTCTCGGGAATCCTGGATGTAAGCTCCTTAAGCTGAGGAGGGACCCTTACAAGGTTGATCTGAATTGTCTTTCTGCGGATAGTTTCCATGTCCTACAAAACAAGAACAAAGATGAAGATTTGAACCCTTGAAGTGGTTAGTGGATGCATATGATGCTGTATGATGTTATGATGTTATGATAAAAACACACCACAAGTATTCACAAAAGGCAAACATGATAAGGCACACAAGTCACACCACAACCCTTAGAGTTTAGGCCAGCATGAAGTTTGGGGTACTACCCTCTTGAAGTTGGTGGGCTCAAAAACCTGTCCTATCAAAAGTAACCGGGTTCTAAGGAGCTTAATATCATTGGGTTGTTTTCTATGTTCATTGTTTTGATTTAGCCACTGGACTGGCGATCAAAATATTCCAAGAAAATAACCCTCAATGAGTGTAGTATCGAGTATCAACCAACTTCGGACTGCACCAAAGTCGGTCATCTCACTACCCCTAAAGAGGCCAGGATGGTCAAGTAAGGTTCCTAAGGTCAGTTGATGCTTCACGACACCACGCGGCGGCCCCGTACTCTCCTTGACTTGACTCAAGGGTTACCGGTACTCACCAAAGTGCCACATCAACGTAGCAAACTGCTTCAACCGTGTCGGTATACCCCGCACAGTTCCCTCACAGTTTGTTGCTACTTTCTAATAGGTATCCCCCAGATCCGGGTTAGGATCTATGAAACTCCCAAAACAGGCCCACAATATTTAAAGCAAACAAAGCAAGCAATTGAAAACATAAGAGTGGTCTAATCCTAAGGTACACCTCACTTTATTCATTCCCCAACAGAGTCGCCAGTTCTGTGATCGGTGGAAATAGAACTGACTGTTTTTAAGATGGTTCGTGAAATGTCGCGGTAAGCAAGAGTCGCCACCGTCTTTTATGTTCTCCAACATGGAAAGGACAAAAGCACAGCAAAATTCCTTATTCGAGAATGTTTCTCGGTTCGGGAGGTAGATTATAGAAAGGGAAGGTGTTAGCATCCTTTCTATCCATGGTTATCCATGGGCTCTTAGGTACTTGCTCACTATGTTTTCAAAAGAGTTTGCTTTTCTTGTGTTTGTGGGTTTTGAAAAAAGTTTCGTTTGAAAAATTTCTAAGTAACTCTTGTATCTGTCCTTAAGAGTGTATGAAAGATTTGTTTGAAAACTTTTTGAAAGTGTCAGTGTGAAAAGTATTTTTGTTTGTTTGAAAAGAGCAAGAACCCATGAGAATCTACCTACTCTAAGGAATTAGGATGTGTAAGAGTCCTTTAGATAGTGCTATCCCACTACTGAGAGGTAGGTAGCACCGTCGTTGGAGGTATTCAGGTCAATTCGATTAAGGGACATGTGTGGTCACCGAAGCAATAGTAGGACACCTTAGAAGTAACCCTAATGCCTTAGATCCTTTCTTATCCAAGGCAACCGTTTCGAGGAAACTGGATCTTTTAGACAGAAGGGCGACCTCTAAGACACCTTATACTTGATGACCACGTTCGAGGAAACCAGTGAGGCGTACCCTAGGAGTGGCATGTGCATGTGTGTTGTTATTTTAGTTAATTGTCTTTGCATGTTATTTGTGAGCTACAGATTAATTTTAGTTTTTATACATTCTTTCATGCATTTTTTAACAGTTAGGAGTGCGGAAAATAAATTGCAGAAATGTAAATCTAGCTATTACAAGGCGCGGGTCTATACATTGCCAAAAAACAAACCCGTTTGGAAAGTAAATGCGAGAAAATTAAAGAAAACGATAAAAGATCCTAATTAACTATTACATTTCCTGAGCAGATACAAAATAATGAATTAAAAAATAAATACGCGCGAAAGAATGAATCGGGACGTCCTTAGGGTTTTGACCCCTTTTTTTTTGAGAAAGAATGAGATTGTCCTTTTTTTGCAATTAAGTGAAATTAAACCTAATTTACTAATCAATTAATTTATTAAAAGAATTTTTTTTTTGTATTTTTATGTTTTAATGAAATAAAATAAAAAGGAATTAAAAATGTCAAAAGAAAAGCCTAAGTCTAAATTTGTTTTTTTATTTATTGTAAAAAGATTAAAATTAAACTAATTAAACTAATTAATTTGTTAGTATTTTATTTACAAAATAATTACCTAAGTGAAATTAATAAAAATAAAATACTTACATTTTTTTGAATTTTTATTGTGAAAATGTTAATTGATTAGTTGGTGAGTAATTAATTAAAAAAAACAATAGAAATAAATAAAGCAATTAAAAGAAAGAAAAAAAATAAATAAAAAAAGTGCAAACCCAAAAAGGGGGGGGGGGGGTTTGGGCCAGATATGGAGGTTTTTGTTTAGAAATTCCAGCCCATTGATGCCAAGCCTGCATTGACTTCTGGATCAGGTGTGGAAGCATTGACTGGGAACATGGTGTGGATCACCCTTTGGCTTTGTCTTTTGAGACACTTGGCGCACATCTGTATGAGGCCTATGGTGGAATGCCTTGAGTAACCTGCATATGATCATGTATAAAAAAAAATGGAAATAATATTTGGGGGACCTGGGAATCGAACCCAGGTCCCAGTGATCATTGCCAGCGCGTCCTTCCACTAAGCCATTTGATTCAATTGATATAACAATAAGAAAATAATATTATATGGAATAAACAAGTCATGTGCTAAAAAACAGAAAAAGTAGCGCGCATATTTAAATCATCCAGTAGCAAGCTGACACGCCCTTCGTCTTCATCCTATAACCTGCAAAACAAAAGCAATTAGCGGGGGTTTTTAACCCCCACAAAGTGAAACTGTCAATAATAGCGAATAGGATCCTAGGCCATATAAATATTTCGCGAGCACAGATTCATGGTCGTGTGGATGTGACGAATTCAACCATGGGTCTTAGAAGGCTTGATTTTGCCTATACTGAAAAGCCCTAAATTGAGATCTTTGAAAACCTAGAATTCGTCCATGGTAGTTTACGTTTCAGGGCACCATAATGCAATTAACCTATATCATCAGCTTCAGACAGGTCATAGCAATGCAAAGCAACAATTATATCATGTTAAATATGCAAGGATTATGAGTATCAATTCTAGAAAAATTAGGCAAACCATGTGACTGAAGTGAGCGATTCTTTGAGTGTTGGAGCTTGTTTGTGATTGCAATAGGTTCCTCAGTGTCCCATCAACGTATTGGAATCACTCTAAGGCTTTGAATTGATCTCCAATATGAAAAACAGTTTTTGGTTTTTCTTTGAATTTTTGGAATTTGTTTCAGGCTCTGTAGCAGCTTTTGCACGTGAAAAATATTAGGTTTTGGTTCAGCATATGTATGGGAATGCATTTAGGTCAGCAACTGAGCCAATGATCCATTGTATTGATGTCTTGAGATTTTGGTTTATCACCATTAAAGGACTTTCCAAACTTGGTTCAAAACCATGATTTTGTGCACAAAATAGCCTTACATGAATTTGGTAGCTGGCTCATCATACATAAAAGCTATTCAAACCAAAAATATGCCATTCCATTAACTTTTATATTTTATTTGAATTTTTATGGATTTAAAATGAATTAAATCAATAAAAATTAAATAAAATGGAAAAATAAATGTTTCATCTTGAAATTAATCATGGGACACGTGTATGGCATGACAAGGCTGAATCAAGTGGAAGAAAGTGGACCCTTTTGTCAAAAATTGAAGTTTTAAGGATAGTTGACTTTTGCCATTTCTAAAAAATTTCCCAACTTCTCCAATGCATATCTTGCTCAATCTTGATCATATGAACATGTTCTTGGACATTTTGGAAAGATCTTGAAGTCCTCTAACCAATGCCTTTGGTCCCATTTCATTTGGATTTACCAATCTCAAGTTATGGTCTTTGACTTAAAATGCCTTTTTGTTGACTTTTGAAAATGACCTATAATGTTGAAATTGATAACTTTTTGTGAGAGCATTTCTTGGACTTGGAATATGAAGATGAGTTGTAGGAAATGTCATCCCCTTCAAAATGAGCATTGGATGGGATTTTTCTGATGAACCATGAAAAAGTTATGCCTTGGTCAAGTTACAGTTGACTTTTCAGCTGTCCAAAAATAGAAACTTTTGGCATCTTGATGATTTTTGAGCCATGCTTGTGGAATAATGATCAAGAATTGATCAAATGATGATTGTGGCTTCAAAATAAGATGTTGACCAAATTTTTTTACTTTTGACTGCCAAATGACCATTTTACCCCTATAGTTGACTGTGAAGCAAACAGGACTTTTGACTGTGCAACTTGACCCTGTGAGTCTTGAAACTTGACATGTAGATGCTTGAGGATATGTGTAGGCCTATGGGACTTGATTGGACCATTGAAAACCTCAAATTCACTGAAGGAACCAAAACCCTAATTTTGACTGGCTTAGGAGATGTTGGGACTGTGCAACCCTTGAGTAGACTTGAGCAAATTGAGATGATGCTTGTCAAAACTTTGGAGAATATGGGAGGGAAAATTTTGGGGTACAACACGTACCTTAGTACGTACTTTGATCAATACAACTCCTTTCTTCTTGTTTACTGCATGGAGGTTATACTCCCTGTTGAAGTAAAAATTTCATCACTACGAGTCCTAATGGAAACTAATCTTGAAGAATCAGAATGGGTATAAACACGGCTTGATCAGCTCAACCTCATTGAAGAAAAACGCTTAACAGCTTTGTGTCACAGTCAGTTGTACCAAAAGCGGATGAAGAAATCATTCGATAAAAAGGCTCGTCCTCGAGTGTTTAAAGAAAGAGATATAGTCCTCAAGAAGATTCTGGTAACTCGTCCAGACTCACACGGTAAATGGATACCTAACTACGGAGGTCCATATTTGGTTAAAACAACATTCTCTGGATGAGCTCTTATACTCACAACAACGGATGGAAAAGAACTACGACAACCGCTGAATTCTGACGCAAACAAAAAATACTATGTATAAAAGGCCCGCTAATTCAAAAACCTAAACGAGCGACCTAGGAAAAAAGGAGCGCGCTGGTGGATTGAAAACCCTAGAGGGCGATCCAGGCAAAAATTAGGGACATATAAACAAAATCATCATCCGGGTGGATTGAAAACCCGAAAGGGCGATCTAGGCAAAAGTTAAAGATTTTACTTAAAAAACAAACAATTAGACCGCAGTTCCAGAATTCATTAATACGACTACGAAGGAGGGGGATTGATCCAGTTATCTTAAATTAGTTTAGCCTTGTTATTACTAGATTGTTGACCGGAGTCAACATTTTGTTTAATAGATTTTCACTTTGTATTATTATTATTATGTTTATTATATATTACTATATTAATATATATTATATATTTTTTTAATTTTATTATTAGTATTATTTATTTTTGTCATTTTGTTGACTAAGTCAACATTAGGGTTGAAACCCTAAATTCCTTTTGCTGCTCCCTTTTGGACTTTTCTTCCCTAAGTCAATCAAAAGCCCATAATTCCAATAATTTTGAATCAAATATGAAATAATATTTGATTTAAAATTGTTTTTTTATTGATTACAATGAACATAAATACACAAATTGTTCAAATACATTACAACATAAACCTTAATTCCTAAAATATAATCAAATATTCAAGCAACCTTTCTAATTTACAAACCAGATTCAATCAAATTTGTAAATGCAAATCATTAATATAATTTCCTAATCTGACTAAGACCTAAGACTATATAAACCCTAAGCTTAAGCCTAAGAGAGGACGAAATTTTTTTGGAGGAGAAGAACGTTGTAATCAATTGCTTTACTGTGCATCCCTCAAACCATCACCAAAGCTCAAACTTTTTGAGTAACTTAGTTTTTCACATCAAAACCCTAAGCATTCGAGCTAAGCCTCCATCACTATACCTGTAAACACACACACACACACACACACATACACACACACACACACACACACACACACACACACACAAAGAGAGAGAGAGAGAGAAATCAGAAGGAGGATTGGATAAAGAATTAGGAAATCAAAACAATACGACTAGTGTCACTGCAAGGAGAGGTAATCTGAATCACTTAGCTTAGGGTTTTATGAATTGTGCTTTAATTCTTGAATGTTTGAAAGACTGGGGTTTGAATGATGATTCTGGAAAAGTTGAGGTTTAGGTTAAGTTTAAGTTTCCTTAGGGTTATGGTTCATCCATGTAGGTTTAGGGTTCTTACAATATAAGATTAAGGTTCATAAAAGTTGTTGTTTTTGGGCTAGGGTTTGTGGGGTTATGGTATAAGTTGTTAGGGTTCCTAGGTTTAGGTTTTAAACTCATAGGGTTCATGTGTTATTCCCATAAATAGGTGGAGTTCGAGGCGAACTCTCACTTGATACGACAACCTCAACGGTAGCCTACGGCGGAGAACTAAGGTTCTTAGGTTTAGAGATGGAGATTTGGGTTAGTTTAAATCTTCTGGTTGATCTTCAACCGGAAAGCTGGGTATTGGTGGTGGTTAACGGTGGTTCAAGGTGGACGGTGGGGTAGAGGCGATTTTTAGTGACAGAAATCTAGAGAGATCGCTTCTCTCTCTAAGGTTAGGATAGAGAGTGAATGTGTGGGGGCTAGAGAGAGAGAGACGGAGAAAAGGAAAAATGATCAATTAGGAAGAGAAGTGAATATATAACATCCCTGTTTACTCCGTACACGCGTCTTATCATGCTCTCAAGTTAACTTATAATCAGGACTGTTGGTTTACTATACTTCTGTTCAACCCTCCAAGATTAACTCCTTAGAGCCCTTTGATCAAAATCCAACGTCCCTGATCTATGCTAGAATACCATAACCTGTGTACCTTACCTCATAATATCCAAACATACTCTATTTCTTCCTGGGCCAAGCCCATTGATATTCACACCCTTCCTTTTACTGCTTCAACTAAAACATGCATCCCCCTGGCGTATTGGGCATCTAACAAATCTTGGGCTTATCCTATGCTATTTACATACCCTAAATTATCGAGTCCAAATAAAAGACACCACATGTTTTATTTAAATAATTTATTTAATTTACTTATTTAATTAATTAATTTAATTTATTTATTCATTTTGAGCATTTTTTCTCTACATCATTTTTTTTCATTTGCATTAAAATATATTTTTATTATTATTGTAAATAAATATTTATTTTTGATAAATGAACATTATATTTATAATAATTATTAACTTTTTTTTTCTAAAAATACTAACTTTTTTTTATCAAATTCATTAAGCGTTTTTTTACTAATTTCAATATCATCCAAACATTTTCAAAATTACACTATGCATTTAATATAGTTAACTAATCAAACTTGACATTTTTCCTACTAACTTAATTCAAATACCATATTATTTTTTTAAAAAAAGGATTGTGGATTTACTTTCAAAATTAACTGCGAACTACGTCTACGACTATGCAATTTTCGGACAAGGTTCAAGGATAACTCGAAAGCATTTAAACAATCCTATAAAAAAACTAACCAAACACATATGAACTACGAAATTAAACTCTGATTCTTTGCAAGAGGATACATAGGCAGGGGGTTAAAACCAAGGCGAGTACCTTAATTAAAAACTTAAATCTTTTCTTATATTCATAATAATAGCATGCGCTAAATGAAAATTCCCGATCTACCCCGAAACCTAAAATAGGATGCCCCTTGAGAACAAGGGAGATGAAGGGTGCCTAACACCTTCTCTTTGTCTAAAAAACTCATGAACTTAGAATCTCTAAACAATTAGGATCATTTGTTCTTTACCGTCCTTAGGACAAAAAGTAGTGGTGGCGACTCATATATTATTTTGCCGATCACGGCATTTGGCGACTCTTCCAGGGACACAACCCTAAGGTTAAAGTCTATCCCTCCTTTTAAGTCTAGGGTTTTGGGTTCTTTCTATTTATGGCATATTTTTGTTTCCATATTTGTTTATCTATTTATTTATTTATTTATTTTATTCCATTATCATATTACTTATGTTGTTGGTGGGATTTAATTTCAAAAATAAAATATCAAACCTTAGAAGAAGGATTGTTAATTGGCCAAGGGGGTTTAACATCCCTATGAGTTTTTGTGACGACTTCGCCTAGAGTGGGTCAAGTTCCAAGGAATATTTTTTAGAGGGATAGACTCTCTTGGAGGTAGGACTTCGAGATTTGACCAATGAATCTTTGTATAACCCTGAAATAAAATCTCATGGTAAGACTTTATACGACCTAAGAGACAAAAGTCTCGGTATACAAAGAGGCTCCACCTAAAGGAGGCCCTTGTGTCTTTTCCCTTTGGTGTTATCTATGATACCCTTAAGGAAGCCACTCTTATGGGGAGGGTATAATATTCGTAGGACGAAACTAAGGACCTACCTACTAAGGATAATTTTTATAATCCCACCACCATGTTACATCACCATGCATATATACATCTTCCATTTCGAGATATTCATTATTTTTACATTTATTTGGTCTTATTCACAGGATTTCCTTAAAAATATAAAGAAGAAAGACTTTTGGTGAGTATCCTAAAGATGAATGTCAATAAGAAGCAAACCATTCACATTAGCACCCTGATACCTGATATGAGGAAAATGAAATTGATTAGAGGGAGACTACCTGGAAAAGCTATGTGTAATACGACGGGAGAACTAACTTTTTGGTTTTATCCAAATGTGCAGATAACTAGAGTCGCCACCAACTTTTCTTTTATCCAATAAGGAAAGGGTGAAAAGAACAGGAAAGACCTTGATAGATTTTGAGTTCAGGGGGTAAGATATGAAAAGGGTAGGTGTTAGCACCCTTTTCACCCATGGTTATCTACAGACTCTTAATTACTTAGCTCACTTTTGAAAACTTGCTTTGTGTGTGTGATTTGTTTGAAAATGTTTTTAAATCGCCAATCTAAGGCCGACTTTGTAATAATTCTTGTATCAGTCCTCAAGAATGTATACAAAGTGTTTGAAAATATTTGTTGTTTTGAAATTATGATGTGAGAAATGTTTTGAAAAGTTTATAGCAAGTAATTAAGCACATCCTACCCACTAAAGTCTTTCATTTTCTATTCCTTCTCCTTTAGAGATAGTACTATCCATATCATTAGTTGGTAGGTAGCCCTATCTATTGGATATGAAGGGACATGCGTAGGGTCATCGAAGGCAACATGTAAGGATACTTTAGTAATTTCATAAGGGACTATCATCATATTATTCTTAGGTGTGATACGGTGGGAGAATTGACTTGGGTGTTTTGTGTTTTATCGCAAATGTTGCGGTTAGCAAGAGTCGCCACTGACTTTTCTTTTATCCAATAAGGAAAGGCTGAAAAGAACAGGAAAGACCTTAGGGATTATTTCTGAGTTCGGGGGGTAGATTATAAAAAGGGAAGGTATTAGCACCCTTTTTATCTATAGTTATCTATGGGCTCTTAGTTACTTACTAGATCACTTTCTTTTGTTTGAAAAATGTATTTTGTGTGGTTTTTGAAAGTATTTTGAAAAGGCGCCACCGTTTAGGAAAACTTGGTAATAGTTCTCGTTCGTAAGAACGTATACGAAGTGTTGATCTTTTGAAAATGTTTCATGTTTGGAAAATGTTTTGAAAGTGTTAGGTGTTTGTTTTTGAAAATAAGCAAGAGTGTTTGACTTGAAATTGAGCAAGAAACTAGGAACAATCTACCTACTCAAAAGTCTTAGTTCATTTCTTCCTTTCCTTTGATATTTCTATCTTACCATTGATTGGTAAGAAGCCTTATCTTTGGATGTAAAGGGACGGGCGTGGGTCATCGTATAGTCATGATAGCAATGTTGTGAGACATCTTAGCATTTCTCTTTGAGGGACTAAGATCATTTGTAAGGAAACATTCGTAGCGTCATCGAGGGACTATGATCTTGTATTTGTGATTGCCTTTGCTAAGATGTCCCACATGCATAACATGACCATTTTTCATAAGGCAACAAATGGAGTTAACCCTAGAGGTGCATGTATGGAAAGTGTGTTTGATTGCATGCATTTTTGTCTTTTATTTTTTAGGTTGTCTACTTGTCGATTTTATCTTGCCATACATCCTAGTTACTAGAATTTATAAGAAGGTAATAAAAAGTGCAATAAATAAAACCTACACTATTACAACCATATTGAATTGCATGGAAATATAAAGGCAAAAATAAAATAAATGCAAAAAAATGTGCACCCTTTTTATCCATAGTTATCTACAGGCTCTTAGTTACTTACTAGATCACTTGCTTTTGTTTGAAAAATGTGCTTTGTGTGGTTTTTGAAAGTATTTTGAAAAGGCGCAATTGTTTAGGCAAACTTGGTAGTAGTTCTCGTTCGTAAGAACGTATACAAAGTGTTGATCTTTTGAAAATGTTTCATGTTTGGAAAATGTTTTGAAATCGTTTTTGAAAGTGTTAGGTGTTTGTTTTTGAAAACAAGCAAGAGTGTTTGATTTTAAATTGAGCAAGCAACTAGGAACAATCTACCTACTCAAAAGTCTTAGTTTATTTCTTCCTTTCCTTTGATATTGCTATCTTACCATTGATTGGTAAGAAGCCTTATCTTTGGACGTAAAGAGACGGGCGTGGATCATCGTATAGCCATGATAGCAATGTTGTGAGACATCTTAGCATTTCTCTTTAAGGGACTAAGATCATTTGTAAGGCAACATTCATAGTGTCATCGAGGGACTATGATCTTGTATTTGTGATTGTCTTTGCTAAGATGTCCCACATGCATAACATGACCATTTTTCATAAGGCAACAAATGGAGTTAACCCTAGAGGAGCATGTGTCCAAAGTGTGTTTGATTGCATGCATTTTTGTCTTTTATTTTTTGGGTTGTCTACTTGTCGATTTTATCTTTCCATACATCCTAGTTACTAGAATTTATACAAAGGTAATAAAAAGTGCAAGAAATAAAACATACACTATTACAACCATATTGAATTGCATGGAAATATAAAGGCAAAAATAAAATAAATGAAAAAAATGGATTTTTTCGATTTAGGGCAGCAAACCCTTCGATTTTGCCATTTCTGGCTTTCTTTGATCTGGCTTCTGGAGTTAGTGGAGTAACGCCCTTTGATTTACTTTTCTGTCTCCTTCGATTGAGGGTTAGAATCAAGATGGTCACGCCTTTCGCCTAGGCCTGGAAGTAGCTAGGTTCTGGCCTTCGCTTGAGGCTTGGAAACAACAAGGTTCTGGCCTTCGTTTGAGGCCCAGAAGCAACAACAAGCATACTTTGCCAAAGGTTCCTTGCTGACCCTTTGTAAGCACATTGGGTCCTCAGAATATGATTCGAAAGGCTTGTGTCACTAGCCAATCGAAGGGTACAACAAACCTGTCTTACCGTCTAAAAATGCAATATCCAAATATAACTACAATCCAAGGGTTAGCATGAAAACTAATGGGTCTCAAAGTCCAAAGCATAACTAAACTAAGGTTGAGTTTTCAACATACAGGCAAAAGAATCGAAAGCTAAAACATAGTCTTGAAATGTCTACATTTTTCTTTTTACAATGTATGCATAAATGAAGCTTAGAACGGAAAAAAATTTCAAGTTAAGAAAAGACTTACCTCTTGAAGTTCCAGTCGAAGGAGCTGTGTATGGCTTGATGATGGATTAGGCTGGGTTGGGATCTCCCTGGAACTACTTCAATTACTGCTTTGCTTTTGAAAAAAGGTCACTGAATCGAAGATTGGTATATGGAGGTTAGGAGTGAATCGAAGGATTCACTGACTTCCTTGAGTGGTTTTTGAGGGCTTTGGGAGTGTTTTGAAAATGTGTATGAAAGCTGGGGGGAGGGTGAATCGAAAGGATGATATATATGAGTTAGGAAGGTGAATCTAAAGGATGATATATATGGGTTAGGGAGGTGGATCGAAAGGCTCACTAATGTAATAAAGGGGTTTAATATTTTTTGAGAGCTTGAGAGTTTTTTGAGTTGGAGGATCTGAGAGTTTTGAGATTTTTTTAGAGTTTGAGAGTTTGAGTGTTTGGGATTCTGGGTTTGTTTTCACAAGTGTTTGAGAACTTGAAAAAATTTAGAGATTCGTTCCTCTCTTTTTTTTCTTCTCCCCTTTGATGTGCAAATGTACTCTCTATTTATAGAGGAAAAATTTGAAATGCCCGGGAGTAAAAATAATAAAATAGAGGCTAGCTAGAAAGTAAGCACCCATGTATGCCAAGATGGGTGGTTCAGATGGATTGCTTCCTTAGAAGGAAAACAACCGCAAGGGTCAAGACAAACTTTTTCTAAAAAGTAGTAATATATTATTAAGTGCAAGTGGTCTTGGTCAGAAAATGGGTAAAAGGCCTACTTTAACTTGCATAAACAATTAAGAATAGTGTGAATCAATAGGCTTGAGGCCTGAAAAGGGAAAACACGTGGCCTATCCTATGGGTCTAAGTGTTCAACTTGATCTTTGGATCGAATGCCATGTCTTTCGTTTTGGCCCTACAGATCCAGCCTTCGACCAAACTTGAGAGCAAACGAAATTGAGTATTTCCAACAATGGCCTGTCTTTCGATTTCGCCATATTCAATTGCATGTACCATTTTGAACCCTTTTGTTTTTGATTATGTAAGTCCAACTTTTGACCAATACTCAAGGCAAGAAAAACTAAATATTCCCCACAATGGCATGACTTTCGATTGGGCCATATTCACTTGCATGTACTACTTTGAATAGGCAAGAAAATCTCAATGGCATAGTCAAAACGAAAGGAACTCTGGATTACCTTCTTACTTCACCAACATAAACCAAATACCTTAAATGAAGGTTTTATTGGAATGGATCAAGCAGGTAGCTTCGAAGGAGGTTTCAAATCCAAACGAAATATGTACCTACACTTGCATTCGAAGGAGGCTTTAAGTTCAAAAATGAAGGACATACCCAAGTTGCATTCAAAGGATGCTCTTTCTCAACTGAAGGATACATGCAGGAACACAGAAGGTGAGTTCCCAAACAAAGACTTGCATGCAGGCATGCAAGAGGTGAGTGCCCAAATGAAGACTTGCATGCAAGCACTTGTGTCTAAACAAAGAGTTTGCCTTACAGGGGAAACATGTGGCTAGCAGGTCATGGTTTTCGATTGCAAGCATGCAGGAAGCATACTTATCCAATCGAAAGGCTTGCCTTATAGGGGGAACTTGTGGAAACAAACTTGGTACTCAAAGCAAACATGCGGGCAGTATGCTGGGAGAATCGAAAGGCTTGCCCTGTGTTGTACCCCAAAATTTGCCCTCCCATTTCCTCAACATTTTTCTCATCACAAGACCCTTGAAGATCAAGATCCAGTTAGGGTTTCCTCTGCTCAAGGCTTCTCCTTGCACTGTGGACTCAAATTAGGGTTTGTGTTTGCCCAAGGATGTTTTGACCTAAAATGCCTAAGATGACTTTCATGCTTCATGTTGGACTCCCAAGTTTACCCTCACCAAGTTTCAAGTCTTGATTCCAAGTTTTGCCCAATCAATTGGACAGTTGACCTAGAAATCAGCTGTATTGGGGAAAAAGTCAATTGTGGCCAATTGACCGTCAAACCTCATGAAATTTGACCCACATCAACATTATGAGCTCATATGAACCATTTGATCAAATTTGGATCACAATTCCACAAGAAATTTGATCAGATCACCAAAAGGGCAAAATGGTCATTTTTAGGGTTTTGACTGCACAAAGGCAATTCTTGACTGTTTGACCTAGCCAATGGCAAACCAAGCTCATATATGGACTCAAGGACCCCATGGAATCATCTTGACATGCTCAACAAACTCAAAAGATCCCAAGTACACAAGATTGACAGTTGAATTTCCCAGTCAATTGATCAATTTTGACTGTATACTGAAAAGTCAAACTTTGACTTTTTGGTCAAAATCAAGAGTCAAGATTCATTTTTCATAACTTAGAATTTTTCTAAGTTATGAAAAACCCTAATTTTTTCCCAACTTTGCCCCACCTTTTCACCAAGATCCATTTGGATTCAAACAAAAGTCAAAACATGAAAGTTGTAGCTTGTTGCATAATCTACAACTTTGATTCACAAAGTTTTCTCATTTGAAGCTTGTATCTCAAGTTACAATTTTTTGAATAAGGGCACTAAACCATTTTTAACTTAGTGAAATTTTAACCTATTTTGACAAGGTTTTCTACCCCACTTCAAGGCCATTTTTCATACCCTTCCACTTGGAATTTCAATTTGCATTTCAAAGATGGATTGTAGTACACATTCCAAGCTTTCCAAAATGTCCAAGAACTCATCAAACAACCTCATAACTTGAGAGATTCGAATTTCACAAGTTGGCAAAAATTCACTTTTGTTCTTAATCAAGACATGTTCATAATCTTGCAAATTTGAACTCAGCTTGCTTTATGCTTGATTACAGGTCCTTGAACCATTCCATACTCAATAATTTAATGCTTATTTATTGTGCCAAGGCCATGTTCTTTGTGTTCTAACATTGCATAGTGGATTAATCCTCAACTAGATAAAGTGAACTTTCCATTTTTGAAAAGATTAGCTTTATGTCCAATTGCAAATCAAGAAGGTACAAGCTAAATCCTTTTGGCACAAGATTATGGACAAGTTGCTCTGATCAAGAGAAGATTATGCAGCACATTAGGAGGCCCCCTACTAACCTAAAACCTAAACTTTCTTTTGTTTGCTTCAAGTTCAAGAAAAGGGCATAACTTGTACCAACTTCAATCTCAGCTCACCAACACAAGAAAAGAGTTATCAAACACATTACACATATCATACCTAAGCTTCTACACGAGCCATTGACCTCCCAGACATCCTCAAACCAAAAAACACCATCAAACTGCAAAAACAGAGTTGTCTCTGCAGTTTGATTGCTAACTCCTATTTCCCTCAAGTTCTTGTGCAAAAACCAGTTCACACACATTCCCTAGTACTTATGCAAGCTAACCATGTCCTGGAACCTGACCTGTAACACCTCCAAGCCACTTCACCATTATTAATTTTCTGTTTTGCAGTTGGAGTTCACTAGCTCGATTCAGGGAGTTTCAAGACAAAGTAGGACTTGGAAAAGCATCCTTACACTTCAAGGAAGCTATACCAATCATCATTTTACTCTGAAACATCCTCCATTGCAAAGCACGATTCCAACTGAACTGGTACATTCATGGAGTTCTATCTCTCTTATTAGGCATTGTTAGCTTTAGGTTTGTGAAGAAAATATGTCACAATCATAGCCCTGAACATGCTCATATGATTAGATTTCATTTATATTTCGTGTGCTTAGAGAATTTTATGTCTGAACATGGTTAAAAAATTAGGTCAGGATTTGGGAGAGAAGAAATTCTCTCTCATTTCTGAGAGTTAGCTTGACTTCTTTATATGTCTAGAACCGTGGTTTCAAGCTCTACAGGTTTCATGTTGGAAGATTTGGCAAAAGATCAAGGAATGAGAAGTTAGAAAACACGTGTTTTTTGAACAAGGAGGTGTTCTGAGGTTGAAGATGACAGGCTTAGTGGGCTGGGCTTGTGTCATCTTTCTTTTTGCACCACACATTCATTTTTACACCCCCTGAGCCCATTTGTTTTATTTTTAATGATTTTTGACTTTTCTTTTTTTTTGATTGGTCCATTTATTTTTTCTCAACATATTAAAAACATAAAAATATTTTTTCCATCATTTTTTGTATTTATTGCATATTTATTTGTTTATTTCTCTTATTTGAACATAAATATTATATATACTATTATTTAGAATAAATATAAAAATAGTGTAAATACATTCATTTATTTTATTTTATTTTTGTTTACCTTCTGAAAATATTTCACATAAAAAATACTTTTTATTTATTTATTTTATTAAAAATTAAATATTTTGCACATAATGCATATTTAAGAATAATATATATATATATATATATATATATATATATATATATATATATATATATATATATATATATATATATATATATATATATATATATATATATATATATATATATATATATATATATATATATATATATATATATATATATATATATATATATATATATATATATATATATATATATATATATATATATATATATATATATATATATATATATATATATATATATATATATATATATATATATATATATATATATATATATATATATATATATATATATATATATATATATATATATATATATATATATATATATGTTTATTAACATATTTAAGTTAAAATATAAAAATACTTGATTTTCTCATTTTTATTAATATGTGATATAAAAAATACTTTTTCATAATATACTTCATTTTATTTTTATTTTTGTATATGATAAATAAATACTTTTATTAAATCAAATAATAATACATTTTCTTTAATAAAATTAGGGTTTTGCCCTAAATTCAAAATACTCAAAATAATACCTTTTATTTTCTTATTTTATTTTACATAAGCCATACTTTTTTTTATACATATAAAAACTTTCCTTTTTGCATTTTTGCATATTTATTTAATTTTCATTTAATTATGCAATTTATTTACTTTGCAAATATTCAAAAATGATGTAATAGTTTAGATTTACATTACTTGTCAATATCCCCATTTGAACATTTGTACCCCCCTTCCCATATTTGGTTTTGTAATAGCTTAGTAAATTTATTTTCGCACTTTACTGCTTTCTAATGATAACATGTTAGAATTAGGGTTTGCATGCGAAAAACGATAAAAAAGATAGTTATGACCTAATCTCAAGATAAATAAGCATGAAAATGGACACACAAATCACACTTGCACCCCCTAGGGTATTCCACTTTGTTGCCTTCAAATAAATAGGCCATATTGTATGTTGAACTTCTTTGGGCAAAGCAAACAATTTGAATGATCATAGTCCCTCGATAAAACTTTTCAAAACAAACAAAAACAAATGATCAAGTCCCTTAAAGAAAATTGCCCAAAGACATTTAACGCCGTTGCAATTATGGTCTAAACGATGACCCGCGCCTGTCCCTTTCACATCCTAACATAAGGTTGTCCACCAAATTCAATGGTGGAACAAACTTGTTAAAAGGGTTAAAACATAGCAATAATCTTTTGAGAAATTTAGGAGTAGATAACCTCTTAGTTACTTGAATCAAACTTGCAAAACAAAACACTTGCCTAATTTCAAAACCACACCTCACAACACTTTCAAACAACTTTCAAAAAAAAATGAAAACCTTTTCAAAAGACATACACCTTTGTATACATCCCCACATGGATCATTACAAAGGTTGCCACCACATTGGCCTCTTTTCAAAATATTTTCAAACCCACACACTCAAGCACCTTTTAAAATAATTGAAAACAAAAGGCAAGTTGATCTAAGCAAGTAACTAAGAGCCCATGGATAACCATGGATAGAAAGGGTGCTAATACCTTCCCTTTCTATAATCTACTCCCCGAACCTAAGAAAACATCTCAAAAGGTTTTTGCTGTGCTTTTTAACCTTTCCTTAGGATAAAATAAAAAGTCGGTGGCGACTCTTGCTCAACCGAAACATTTGCGAATACAAACGCAAAACCTCAAGTCAGTTCTCCCACCGTATCACAGAACTGGCGACTCTGCTGGGGACTATTTTTAAAGTGGAGTAACCTTAGGGTTTAGATCACCTTTGTTTTCAATTGTTTGCTTTGTTTGCTTTTATATTTGTGGGCTTTGCATTGGAGTTTCATAGATCCTAACCCGGATCTGGGAAATACCCTTTTTAGGTAGCATAATCTGTGAGGGACCTGTCCGGCGTAGACCGACATGGGTGAAACAGTGGCTACGTTGGTGTGGCATCTTAGTCTGTACCTATATCCCTTGTGTTGCAACGGGGAGAATATAGGTCTTCTAAGGGGTCATTAAACACCAACCAACCTTAGAACCCTAAATTGACCAACTTGGCTATTAGGACAGTAGCAGTATGCTACACTCATTGAGGCTAAACTCTCGAGATGGTTCTGGCCGCGAGAAAAGATTGCGATGCTGGAGTTATGACCGATTGAGGGTAGCCAATGATTTGAGATCCTCTAGAACCCGGTTACTTTTGATAGGACAGGTTTTAACCAACAAAACCAAAAGAGGGTAATACCTGAAACTCATGCTGGCCTGAAACCTAAGGGTGTCTTGTGTGACTTGTGTGCCTTATTTGCCTATGTGAATACTTGTGGTGTGCTTCATCATAGCATCATGCCATCATACCATTGCTTGCATCCTGTATAAAAGGCTAACCCATTTCAAAGACAAAAAAGGTTTCATCTTTGCTCTGTTTTGTAGGACTTCATGATGCCCGTGCGTAGGAATACTGTCCGGCTCAACTTTGTTCAACCACCAGTGTTACTCAAGGATGTGGTTGGTAGGATTCCAAACACTTCTTCCTTCATCAACAGACATGGTTCTCTCCTTGGCTTGGTCACTGCAAAATGGGACCAACAACTGATAAGTGTTCTGACCCAGTTTTATGACCCTCTGTATCACTGTTTCACCTTTCAAGACTTCCAGCTGGTTCCTACCCTGGAAGAGTTCTCTTATTTGCTTGGGATCCCTGTCTTGGAACAAACTCCATTCACTGGTTTGGAAAAGACTCCTAGGCCTGAAGAGATTGCTGCAATTCTCCCCTTGACCAAAGAAGAGGTATTGTCCAACTGGGAAACTAGAAATGGGATCAAGGGCTTTTTGGTCAAATTTCTGGTTGGCAAAGCTAATGATTTCTGGAATGACTTGGACTTCAAGGCATATGAGGATATTCTGGCTCTTTTGATCTATGGTCTGGTACTGTTTCCCAACCCTGACACTTTTATCAGTATCCATGTCATAAGGATCTTCATGTCTCGGAATCCGGTACCCACTCTTTTGGGTGATATTCTACAACAACTCTATGCTCGTACTGCTCGAAAACGGGGAACCCCGTGGTGTTGTGCTCCTTTGCTAGTAAGGTGGTTTATTTCGCACCTTCCTAAGTTCGTGCTGAAGAATGAAGAAGGAACAGGTTGGGCTCGGAGGTTAATGTCTCTCACTGATAATGACATCACCTGGACTCTCAGAGGTTTGGATGAGGTAGCTGTTATTGACCGTTGCGGAGAATACCCTAATGTTCCGTTGATTGGTATCCAAGGAGGAATCTCTTACAATCCGTGTTTAGCTCTCCGTCAGTTTGGAAGAGCCAGAGGAGATGGGCCTCATGAAATGCTGGTTCCTCACTTCCATTTTGAGTTTCAGGCAGACAGTGACAAACTACGCCAGGGATTCATTAGAGCTTGGGACAGAATCCACAAAGCCAACCCACATGAGTTGGGACCAAAGACTTCTCTGCCATTGAAGCCCTATTGCAAATGGGTCCGCATCCGTGCTCAAAGGTTAGGTATGCCCTACGAAGCTGTTAGACCTCTCATTCTTGAGTCTCCTATTGAAGATGGGGTTCCTCCAACTGTCCTCCCTCCTCAAATACCTACTGATTTTGACACCATGAAGAGATCTTTGGCACAGCTAAAGGAAGAACGGGATTTCTATCGGGAGAAATTCAACGAGCAGGAACGGAAGATCCAGAGGCTGACTAAGCAATTGGAGGAAGAACGGGTCCTGAACAACTACATCAGCACTGAAAGGAGGAGGCCATGGGAGCATTGATGAGCTTTGGATGTTTCTTTTTATAGTTTATTTCCTTTCCAGTATTTTTCATTCCTGTAATGCCTAAGGGCAAAATTGTTGAACAATTGAAAATTTTAATCTAATGAAGTGTGTTTCCCTTTTTGTCTACAAAGTTGAATCTTGTTTGTCTTTGAAAACATAAAACATACGCATTCCATTGCACCATATGCATAGCAGGTACCCTATTTCACAGGTTGCTTAATCTCCTTCGCTGTTTATTTTGAACAGTCATCATGAATCCAGACTCCTCCAGTGAGCAAGCAATCAAGGCCCTTCAGGCCCAAAATGCACAGTTTCAAGAGATGTTCCTAAGCCTAGCCCAAGGTCAGCAAGAGTTGAAGACTCTACTCCTGAAGAAGAAGAAGAAAAAGAGGACTGCGTTGTTCAACACCGGGCGCAGATTTGGGAATACACTCCATAATGAAGCTGATCCAACTACTTCTTCTGCTGAGAAAAACAGTCCCCAAGGGGGAGGAGCTCCTAGTCCCGCAGTCTCCGACAACGAGACGGACTATAACGACGAACAATACCCACCTGCTGCTGACAGATACAAGCAATTGGAGGACCGCTTAAGCGCCATGGAAATTCAGAATGTGCCGGGGCTGGATTTCGGAGATTTGGGGTTATCTTCTGGGGTAGTAATTCCACACAAGTTTAAGGCGCCTGCCTTCGCCAAGTATGATGGGGTCTCCTGCCCAAAGCTGCATCTGAGGTCGTACGTAAGGAAAATCCAACCTTACACGGCAGATAAGAACCTCTGGATTCACTTCTTCCAAGATAGCCTCTCGGGGTCACAGCTTGAATGGTTCTACCAATTGGATGGAACTAACATCCGACACTGGGAAGATTTGGCAACCGCATTCTACAGACAATACCAATACAACTCTGATCTCGCTCCTACGCGTACCCAACTTCAGGGTATGTCTCTAGGGACGGGTGAAGGGTTCAAAGAGTACGCTCAAAAATGGAGAGATTTGACTGGCAGGGTGCAGCCTCCTTTGACTGATCGTGAGCTGGTTGATATGTTTCTAGGGACGTTGTCTGGCCCGTTTTTTAATCATTTGGTTGGTAACTCCTCCGCTGGGTTTACAGATTTGATATTGACGGGAGAAAGAATTGAAGCTGGCATCAGGTCAGGCAAGATACAAAAGGCTGCCTCTACAAGTGCTGAGAAGAGGCCGTTTAAGAAAGAAGCAAGTGCCGTCTATGGTACTAGAAGACAAGTCAAGCCCGAAAGTCGCCAAGCCGTCAATGCTTTGGTCATCTCAAAACCTGTTGCTGCTCCTCAGCAGTACAATCAACAAAGAAGCGAAAGGCCTAAGAGGCAGTATACTCGACTGAGTATGACCTTATCTCAAATTTTACCCCAACTGTTATCCACCAACCTGGTGACCCTCAAAGAAGCTCCTAAGGTCGTCAACACTGCGTCTCCTAAGTATAACCCAAATGCCCGGTGTGCTTATCATTCTGATAGTCCCGGGCACACTACTGATGATTGCTGGGCCTTGAGAAACAAAGTACAAGATTTGATCGACGCAAAGGAAATTCAGTTTGAAGCGCCAGAGAGACCGAATGTTGTAACTGCTCCTATGCCCCAGCATAGAGTAAATGCCATTGAGGAAGCACTATATGCTGTTTCGATAAATGAAGTTGTTACCCCTCTTTTGACTGTCAAGAAGAACCTACTGCGGGCCGGTTTATTTCCGGGTTGCAGTGAAGGTTGCCTGTTCTGTGCTGTTTCCCTATCTGGTTGTCCCTTGCTGAAGTTAGGTATCCAAAGCCTAATGGATAGCAAGGAGATTCTGTTTAAGAAGTCTGCTGTTCAATTGGTTCCGGTAAAAGAAATTTCTGTGGTTACCATCTTCAAAAATCCAATCAAGGCTCTCCCGAAGAAGCCTGTTCGAATCATGACTGTTGCACCTGTGGTTATTACTGTTCTGGGGCCCCTCCCCTACGTATCTGATAAAGCTGTCCCTTGGCATTATGGGGCAGACGTATATGTGAATGGAATCAAACAAGAATTCGACACTGGCGCCAGTATCTGCGATATCACTGGTCCAGCCAAGGTCACCCGCAGTGGCAGGCTCTTCTCGCCTGACATTGCACCGCCCGCTACTCGAAAACCCCTCCTTATAACACCTACAAGTTTACCTATTCCTACTGCTGATCAAGTTGTTTCCCCTGCTGCCGAGTCATCAAATGCTCGGGGCAAAGGGATTGAAGAAGAGCCTGCCCGGATGGAGGCACCAATACCCATAAATGCTGAAGCCTCCCAACAAGAAATGGAGGAGATCCTGAAAATAATAAAGAAAAGTGATTTCAATGTTGTCGAGCAGCTGGGGCATACGCCCTCCAAGATCTCCATGCTCTCCTTATTGCTATGCTCCGAGGCCCATGCTAAGGCCTTGATCTCCTTTCTCAAGACGGCCCATGTGCCACAGGAGACATCTGCAGTCCAGTTCACTGATTGCGTAGCAAATCTGACAGCAGACAATGGTTTGGGTTTTTCAGATGCTGACCTGACTGCGAAGGGAAGAGACCACAACGATGCCCTGCATGTCTCTATCGAATGCAGGGGCACTACTCTGGCGCATGTATTGGTGGATACTGGTTCTTCCTTGAATGTCCTACCGAAAAAGGCTTTAGACCGTTTGGATTATGAAGGCCTGGAACTGAAGCCCAGCAATATCATTGTCAGGGCCTTTGACGGTTCAAAAAGGATGGTTCATGGAGAGGTTGACATCCCTATTCGTGTGGGCTCTCAGGTGTTCGACTCTACGTTTTATGTGATGGATATATGTCCATCGTACTCTTGTCTACTGGGTCGACCTTGGATCCATAAAGCTGGGGCAGTGACCTCTACCCTGCACCAGAAGCTGAAGTATCCCGTCAGGGGGAAGATCGTCACTGTGCAAGGAGAAGAGGAGTATATGGTGAGCCATTTGAATTCCTTCAGATACATTGAGATGGATGGGGAGTTCATTGAAACCCCCTTTCAGCATTTCGAGGAGGTACATCCAATTTCAGCAGCAGCAGAAACAACAGTCAAAGAGAATGTTTCCTTGAAGATGGCTTCCCTAAGGGATGCCCGGGCTGTGGTTCAGGAAGGCAATTGTGCAAACTGGGGTCAGCTTCCTGACTTCACTCAGAAGAATGACAAGTTTGGGCTGGGCTTTACTGCAGAGGCTCAGAGGGCTGTGCGCAAAGAGAAGGTCAGAAAGGCTCCGATGTTTATCTCCAGCTCAAGGGTGAATGCTATCGAGGAAGATATAGAGGAAACAGAGTTTGACAGTTGGATCTACCCGACTACCAGCGACGGACCAAGCAACTGGACGGCAAAGGATTTTACCCCTATCACATTTGTCACGCAGTAATTAATTTCTTTTGATTTCCAATTTGTAACAAACAATATGTTAAAACTTTGTTGGCTCGGTGTCCTACCCGGGGCATCGTAGCTCCATTTGTGAGGGCTTTTTGTATGACATTTTCATATATCATCAATCAAAACATTGGACGTTTGTTGCATTTCAAATCTTGTGCTCTTTTCCTTTCTGTGTTATATATTGCAAAACAGCTATATTTACACACACTCACTTATACAGGTTTCAATCCACTCTGGATCTCACCGGTAACAGCTCTGCTACCGCCAGTTATGACTTCGAAAATCCGATCAACTTGGCCGAGGACGAAGGTGAAGATGATTGCGAAGTGCCTGGTGAACTCGCAAGACTGCTACTCCAGGAAGAGAGGGCTATTCAACCACATGAAGAGCCTGTGGAAACAATTAACTTGGGTACTGAGACAGATAGGAAAGAGGTCAAGATTGGTGCCAATCTAGAGCTCAGCGTGAAGCAACGATTGATCCAGATGCTACAAGACTACATGGAGATTTTTGCTTGGTCCTATGAAGATATGCCTGGTTTGGATGCCGACATTGTAGTCCACCACCTACCAACCAAGGAAGATTGCCCTCCGGTAAAGCAAAAAGTCCGACGGATGCGTCCAGAGATGTCTGAAAAGATCAAGGCCGAGGTTATGAAACAGTTTGATGCCGGGTTTCTTGCAGTGACCTCTTACCCTCAGTGGGTTGCTAATGTGGTGCCGGTACCAAAGAAGGACGGTAAAGTCAGAATGTGTGTTGACTACAGGGATCTGAACAGGGCCAGCCCCAAGGATGACTTCCCCCTACCTCACATTGATGTCCTTGTTGACAATACAGCTCAACACAAGGTGTTCTCCTTCATGGATGGTTTTTCAGGGTATAATCAGATCAAGATGGCTCCAGAAGATATGGAGAAGACTACCTTTGTGACTCAGTGGGGCACCTTCTGTTATAAGGTCATGCCATTCGGATTGAAAAATGCTGGGGCAACCTATCAACGTGCCATGGTTGCTTTATTTCATGATATGATCCATCATGAGATTGAGGTATATGTTGATGACATGATTGCAAGGTCTCAAACTGAGGAGGAGCACCTTGACCATCTGAGGAAGTTATTTGACCGACTCAAGTTGTACAAGCTGAGATTGAATCCCAACAAATGCACCTTTGGGGTAAGATCCGGAAAATTGCTAGGTTTCATTGTAAGTGATAAAGGTATTCAGGTGGACCCTGCCAAGGTAAAAGCCATACAAGAGATGCCGACTCCAAGAACAGAGAAAGAAGTCAGAGGCTTCCTGGGACGACTAAATTACATTGCCCGATTCATCTCACATCTGACTGCTACTTGTGAGCCAATCTTCAAATTATTGAAGAAAGATCAAGTAGTACGTTGGAATGATGAATGTCAGGCCGCCTTTGAAAAGATAAAGGAATATCTCCAAGAGCCACCCATTCTTATGCCACCGGTGGAAGGAAGACCTCTGATACTATACTTGACAGTACTTGACAATTCAATGGGGTGTGTGCTGGGGCAGCATGACGAGTCTGGCCGAAAAGAGCACGCTATTTATTACTTGAGCAAAAAGTTTACCGACTGTGAGTCTCGTTACTCACTGCTTGAGAAAACTTGCTGCGCTCTTGTATGGGCTGCTCGCCGGCTGAGACAGTATATGCTGACTCACACTACTTTATTGATTTCAAAGATGGATCCCATCAAGTACATATTTGAAAAGCCCGCTCTGTCTGGAAGAATAGCGAGATGGCAAATGATCTTAACAGAATATGATATCCAGTATATGACTCAGAAAGCAATTAAAGGAAGTGTACTGGCAGATCATTTGGCACACCAACCTGTGGACGATTACGAATCATTGAACTTTGATTTTCCGGACGAAGACATCATGGTGGTAACTGACTGTGAAGTACTTGGACCGGATGAAGGACCTGAGGAAGGATCCCGATGGTCTATGCATTTTGATGGAGCCTCCAATGCTTTGGGTAACGGCATTGGCGCTGTAATCATATCTCCCAAAGGAACTCATACTCCCCTCACCGCCCGATTATGTTTCAGCTGCACCAACAACATGGCAGAATATGAGGCATGTATCATGGGTCTTCAAGCTGCAATCGACTTAAGGATCAAATTTCTAAGTGTCTTCGGAGATTCCTCTCTCGTGATCAATCAGATCAAAGGCGAGTGGGATACGAAACACCCGAATCTTATTCCTTACAAGGAGTATGTGTCGACCTTGCTTCCCCACTTTGAAGAGATAACTTTTGAGCACTTCCCTAGAGAGGAGAATAAGCTAGCGGACGCCCTAGCTACGATGTCTTCAATGTTCAAAGTTAAATGGGACAATGAGGCTCCCCGAATCATTATCTGGAAGTTGGATGAACCGGCGTACTGCTGTGAGCTGGAGGCTGAGAAGGTGACTGAAAAACCCTGGTATCATGAGGTGAAGAGGTACTTGGAAGCTCAGGAATACCCTGAAGGTGCATCTGTCAATGATAAGAAGTTCATGAGGAGGTTTGCTGCAAAATTCTTCCTCAGCAACGACATTCTCTACAAACGGAATCATGATTCAACTCTGCTACGTTGTGTGGATAAGGCTGAAGCAGAGAAAATTATGATGGAATTACATGAAGGCACATTTGGAACACATTCCAGTGGACACACCATGGCTAAGAAAATCCTTCGGGCAGGATATTTCTGGTCCACAATGGAAGCCGATTGTTACCAACACTCCCGAACTTGTCATAAATGCCAGATCTATGCCGACAAGGTGCATATCCCTCCGGTTCCTTTGAATGTCTTGACGGCACCTTGGCCTTTTGCAATGTGGGGCATCGATATGATCGGTGAGATCCGACCGACGGCATCCAATGGGCATCGCTTCATCTTGGTGGCAATCGATTACTTCACGAAGTGGGTTGAGGCAGCTTCCTACGCCACAGTAACCAAGAGCGTCATGGCACGTTTCATCCGACATAATCTGATCTGTCGGTACGGCGTCCCGGAAAGAATCATTACGGACAACGGTACCAATCTCAACAACAAAATGATCACTGAACTCTGTGAACAATTCAAGATACAACACCACAATTCGTCTCCCTACCGGCCGAAGATGAATGGGGCTGTAGAAGCAGCCAATAAAAATATCAAGAAAATTGTGCAGAAGATGACAGTGACCTATAAAGATTGGCACGAGATGTTACCGTTCGCTCTTCATGGGTACCGTACCTCAGCAAGGACGTCAACCGGGGCAACTCCCTTCTCCTTGGTCTATGGCATGGAGGCAGTCTTGCCAATTGAAATCCAGATACCCTCTCTCCGGATAATGAAGGATGCAGACTTGAATGAAGATGACTGGATCCAGACTCGACTTGATCAATTAAATCTGATTGACAAAAAGAGGCTCACTGCTATCTGTCATGGTCAAACGTATCAAAAACGGATGATCAGGGCATTTAACAAGAAAGTCAGACCGCAAGAATATCAAGTTGGGGACCTGGTAATCAAACGCATCATCCTTCCTCAAAGTGATCCCCGGGGCAAATGGACCCCTACATACGAAGGGCCATTTGTGGTTAAACGTGTGTTCTCAGGAGGAGCCATGATCCTGACCACCATGGATGGTGACGACCTTCCTCACCCCGCCAATGCAGACAAAGTGAAAAAATACTACGCATAAATAAAAGACCCGCTAGGTTGACATACCTAGGCAAAAAATAAGGGCTTCCCGGCGAATCAAAAGGGTTCGGGCAAAAATAAGGGATGAAATGAATAAAAATCTGTACACCCGGCAAGTCGAAAACCTGAAAAGGCGGCTTGGGCAAAAATGGGTATCCCGGTGGACTGAAAACCCGAAAGGGCGGTCCAGGCAAAAGTTAGGGATAAAAGCGTAACACTATGTCTCATTGGATCACTTCCCATCCGGAATTCGGCATCAACTATCTGGCTCCAGATTTCGGCATTGACCAATCAGCTTCATCTTCAAATTAGGCAGCAAAGCGATGAGACGTTCGAAGACATAAAGGCGATAGCAGAGTTGGAACCCAGTGGGATTGTTCACATAGCTGTTTTGTTTCCTTTTTCAAAATTGTAAACTCTATATTATTTGGCGGCGTCCTCTTACTAGGATGACAGCCTCTTGTACAAAAACGCCTATTCACAGGCAAAGCTTAAATCAATACAAATTCACTTGTCCATACAAATTACCATTGTTTTCTTTTTTTTCTGTTTTGTCTTGCGAAGAACGTCCAATGTTCATTTTTGATATATGCATTTGACATTAAATTGCTGATTCGTAAATGTTTACACATAAAATAAGAGATTGATTACAGGTGACATCAGAGACAGGGGCAATGTGAAGTTGTCTAATGCAGTCTGGTTGTTTTGTCCGCCAAGGTACCAAGGTAGATTCAGCTGAAGAATGTGGCAAAATCATCTCAACTCCCCGCAGAGTAAAACAAGATTCAGCAATACTTTCCCCAAGTGGAATTGACTCCCCGACAATCCTGAAAAGGCACAACGTTCCCCGTTAGGTCTTAAAGCTCATCCCCAGTAGATTCTGGAAGCTTACCCCCTGCAGAGTACGGACGTCTCTCCCGAGCTTTATTTAGAGTTATTTCCTCACAAAGACTTATAACTGGGTTATCCTCAGCTAAAAGCCACGGAAGATCGCCCCCGGCAAGTTCCCTCAATCCCCAGCGGAGTTTATCATCATTATCCCCAGCGGAATCCATCATTAAAGTCCTCAACAGGCCTCTCATCAAAACTTCGGCCAAGTATCTCTTCCACAGAGCAACTCCCCGGCCGTTCGTCAAGGATTTATCTTCCTAAGACAAAGTTACATTCATAAACATTTCACATTTTCATACATCTTACCTACCTACATGATAAAGTGCATACTCACACTATCTCATGTTAAACATCATGACATCATGCATATCATACATCATGACATTGCATACAACTTATGATTTTGCCTTTTCAGGGAAAAGACAATCCCAAAGACAACTATCTTCAACTGTCACAATTCTAGATTCGATACCTGTATCTAGCCAGGGCACATCTGAGAGTGATCAGTTTCCAGACTCGATTCCTGTATCTAGCCAGGGCACGTCTGAAGAGTTCGAAGATTCGATACCTGTATCCAGCCAAGGCACATCTATCAACTACAACATCTCCAGATTCGATTCCTGCATCCAGCCAGGGCATATCTGTTGACCACGTTTCCAGACTCGATTCCTGTATCTAGCCAGGGCACGTCTGAAGAGTTCGAAGATTCGATTCCTGTATCCAGCCAGGGCACATCTATTAACGACTATTTCCAGATTCGACTCCTGTATCCAGCCAGGGCACATTTGTGAGCAACCAATTGTAGATTCGATACCTGTATCCAGCCAGGGCATATCTGCATAAGGATACTGAAGATCAAACACCTGTAACAAGCCAGGAAAACATCCGTCTTTCTCAAACACACAAGTTCTCGCTAAGGAATCTCTTATGCGATCGACACTTCCAAATGGCATCTATAAGCCCATTCCCGACAAGGTTCTGTCACGTCTCCAGATGGCATCTATAAGCCCATCCCCCTATCTACCACCTCTCCAAATGGCATCTATAAGCCCATTCCTGACATCACATTGCTGATACTTCAACATGCGAGTGCAAATTTCCGGGCACTCTAGTGTCCAATATCCTTTTACCCTCGAGTCGCGAAAGGCAAACTTGCCAATCTAACTCTTCAGGTTCAAGAAGATTGAACAGGGGCAACTGTTGTACCCCAAAATTTGCCCTCCCATTTCCTCAACATTTTTCTCATCACAAGACCCTTGAAGATCAAGATCCAGTTAGGGTTTCCTCTGCTCAAGGCTTCTCCTTGCACTGTGGACTCAAATTAGGGTTTGTGTTTGCCCAAGGATGTTTTGACCTAAAATGCCTAAGATGACTTTCATGCTTCATGTTGGACTCCCAAGTTTAACCTCACCAAGTTTCAAGTCTTAATTCCAAGTTTTGCCCAGTCAATTGGACAGTTGACCTAGAAATCAGCTGTATTGGGGAAAAAGTCAACTGTGGCCAATTGATAGTCAAACCTCATGAAATTTGACCCACATCAACATTATGAGCTCATATGAACCATTTGATCAAATTTGGATCACAATTCCACAAGAAATTTGATCAGATCACCAAAAGGGCAAAATGGTCATTTTTAGGGTTTTGACTGCACAAAGGCAATTCTTGACTGTTTGACCTAGCCAATGGCAAACCAAGCTCATATATGGACTCAAGGACCCCATGGAATCATCTTGACATGCTCAACAAACTCAAAAGATCCCAAGTACACAAGATTGACAGTTGAATTTCCCAGTCAATTGATCAATTTTGACTGTATACTGAAAAGTCAAACTTTGACTTTTTGGTCAAAATCAAGAGTCAAGATTCATTTTTCATCAAAACTTGCCAAATCATGAAACTTGTTCACCAAGAAATCACAAAATGCAAATTAGGGTTAGAAAATGGAATTTTTCATAACTTAGAATTTTTCTAAGTTATGAAAAACCCTAATTTTTTCCCAACTTTGCCCCACCTTTTCACCAAGATCCATTTGGATTCAAACAAAAGTTAAAACATGAAAGTTGTAGCTTATTGCATAATCTACAACTTTGATTCACAAAGTTTTCTCATTTGAAGCTTGTATCTCAAGTTACAATTTTTTGAATAAGGGCACTAAACCATTTTTAACTTAGTGAAATTTTAACCTATTTTGACAAGGTTTTCTACCCCACTTCAAGGCCATTTTTCATACCCTTCCACTTGGAATTTCAATTTTCATTTCAAAGATGGATTGTAGTACACATTCCAAGATTTCCAAAATGTCCAAGAACTCATCAAACAACCTCATAACTTGAGAGATTCGAATTTCACAAGTTGGCAAAAATTCACTTTTGTTCTTAATCAAGACATGTTCATAATCTTGCAAATTTGAACTCAGCTTGCTTTATGCTTGATTACAGGTCCTTGAACCATTCCATACTCAATAATTTAATGCTTATTTATTGTGCCAAGGCCATGTTCTTTGTGTTCTAACATTGCATAGTGGATTAATCCTCAACTAGATAAAGTGAACTTTCCATTTTTGAAAAGATTAGCTTTATGTCCAATTGCAAATTAAGAAGGTACAAGCTAAATCCTTTTGGCACAAGATTATGGACAAGTTGCTCTGATCAAGAGAAGATTATGCAGCGCATTAGGAGGCCCCCTACTGACCTAAAACCTAAACTTGCTTTTGTTTGCTTCAAGTTCAAGAAAAGGGCATAACTTGTACCAACTTCAATCTCAGCTCACCAACACAAGAAAAGAGTTATCAAACACATTACACATATCATACCTAAGCTTCTACACGAGCCATTGACCTCCCAGACATCCTCAAACCAAAAAACACCATCAAACTGCAAAAACAGAGTTGTCTCTGCAGTTTGATTGCTAACTCCTATTTCCCTCAAGTTCTTGTGCAAAAACCAGTTCACACACATTCCCTAGTACTTATGCAAGCTAACCATGTCCTAGAACCTGACCTGTAACACCTCCAAGCCACTTCACCATTTTTAATTTTCTATTTTGCAGTTGGAGTTCACTAGCTCGATTCAGGGAGTTTCAAGACAAAGTAGGACTTGGAAAAGCATCCTTACACTTCAAGGAAGTTATACCAATCATCATTTTACTCTGAAACATCCTCCATTGCAAAGCACGATTCCAACTGAACAGGTACATTCATGGAGTTCTATCTCTCTTATTAGGCATTGTTAGCTTTAGGTTTGTGAAGAAAATATGTCACAATCATAGCCCTGAACATGCTCATATGATTAGATTTCATTTATATTTCGTGTGCTTAGAGAATTTTATGTCTGAACATGGTTAAAAAATTAGGTCAGGATTTGGGAGAGAAGAAATTCTCTCTCATTTCTGAGAGTTAGCTTGACTTCTTTATATGTCTAGAACCGTGGTTTCAAGCTCTACAGGTTTCATGTTGGAAGATTTGGCAAAAGATCAAGGAATGAGAAGTTAGAAAACGCGTGTTTTTTGAACAAGGAGGTGTTCTGAGGTTGAAGATGACAGGCTTAGTGGGCTGGGCTTGTGTCATCTTTCTTTTTGCACCACACATTCATTTTTACACCCCCTGAGCCCATTTGTTTTATTTTTAATGATTTCTGACTTTTCTTTTTTTTGATTGGTCCATTTATTTTTTCTCAACATATTAAAAACATAAAAATATTTTTTCCATCATTTTTTGTATTTATTGCATATTTATTTGTTTATTTCTCTTATTTGAACATAAATATTATATTTACTATTATTTAGAATAAATATAAAAATAGTGTAAATACATTCATTTTTTTTATTTTTTTTTTGTTTACCTTCTGAAAATATTTCACATAAAAAATACTTTTTATTTATTTATTTTATTAAAAATTAAATATTTTGCACATAATGCATATTTAAGAATAATATATATATATATATATATATATATATATATATATATATATATATATATATATATATATATATATATATATATATATATATATATATATATATATATATATATATATGTTTATTAACATATTTAAGTTAAAATATAAAAATACTTGATTTTCTCATTTTTATTAATATGTGATATAAAAAATACTTTTTCATAATATACTTCATTTTATTTTTATTTTTGTATATGATAAATAAATACTTTTATTAAATCAAATAATAATACATTTTCTTTAATAAAATTAGGGTTTTGCCCTAAATTCAAAATACTCAAAATAATACCTTTTATTTTCTTATTTTATTTTACATAAGCCATACTTTTTTTTATACATATAAAAACTTTCCTTTTTGCATTTTTGCATATTTATTTAATTTTCATTTAATTATGCAATTTATTTACTTTGCAAATATTCAAAAATGATGTAATAGTTTAGATTTACATTACTTGTCAATATCCCCATTTGAACATTTGTACCCCCCTTCCCATATTTGGTTTTGTAATAGCTTAGTAAATTTATTTTCGCACTTTACTGCTTTCTAATGATAACATGTTAGAATTAGGGTTTGCATGCGAAAAACGATAAAAAAGATAGTTATGACCTAATCTCAAGATAAATAAGCATGAAAATGGACACACAAATCACACTTGCACCCCCTAGGGTATTCCACTTTGTTGCCTTCAAATAAATGGGCCATATTGTATGTTGAACTTCTTTGGGTAAAGCAAACAATTTGAATGATCATAGTCCCTCGATAAAACTTTTCAAAACAAACAAAAACAAATGATCAAGTCCCTTAAAGAAAATTGCCCAAAGACATTTAACGCCGTTGCAATTATGGTCTAAACGATGACCCGCGCCTGTCCCTTTCACATCCTAACATAAGGTTGTCCACCAAATTCAATGGTGGAACAAACTTGTTAAAAGGGTTAAAACATAGCAATAATCTTTTGAGAAATTTAGGAGTAGATAACCTCTTAGTTACTTGAATCAAACTTGCAAAACAAAACACTTGCCTAATTTCAAAACCACACCTCACAACACTTTCAAACAACTTTCAAAAACAAATGAAAACCTTTTCAAAAGACATACACCTTTGTATACATCCCCACATGGATCATTACAAAGGTTGCCACCACATTGGCCTCTTTTCAAAATATTTTCAAACCCACACACTCAAGCACCTTTTAAAACAATTGAAAACAAAAGGCAAGTTGATCTAAGCAAGTAACTAAGAGCCCATGGATAACCATGGATAGAAAGGGTGCTAATACCTTCCCTTTCTATAATCTACTCCCCGAACCTAAGAAAACATCTCAAAAGGTTTTTGCTGTGCTTTTTAACCTTTCCTTAGGATAAAATAAAAAGTCGGCGGCGACTCTTGCTCAACCGAAACATTTGCGAATACAAACGCAAAACCTCAAGTCAGTTCTCCCACCGTATCACACCCTGCATGGGGCACTTGTGGCAGCAAAATTTGGAATTCAAAGCAAACATGCAGGCAGTAAGAGGCACAAATGGAGCCTGCAATAAGAAGTCACATGCCCAGATGAAAGAGGCACACTAGCACCAACTTTTGAGCAATCGAAGGAGGTGAAAAGTCCAATCGAAGGGCGCTGAATCGAAGAACACTTATTTTTCTCCAAATTTGTCAAAATGTTATTTTTATCAGTTTTCTCCCTTTTTGGAAGTTTCCTTTTAATTTTGGTATTGGAAAAACCCAATGTACTTGTGTAAGCTTAAATCTTGAGAATCTTTGTGAGAAAACCCTTGAGAATTGAGAGGGAAAATTTTGGGGTACAACAACTGCCCCTGTTCAATCTTCTTATACCTGAAGAATTAGATTGGCGGATCCGCCATTCGTGACCTGAAGGTGAAAGATGATTGAACACTAGAGTGCCCAGAAATTTGAACTCGAAGATGGATTGTGAATGGGATTATAAATTCCATTTGGAGGGATATTGGTAAACACTGGAATAAGTATCAACACAAATCTCTTGTGGATTTATACTGAAGCTTGATGTTCTACCTGGGGAAAAGATAGGTTAGTAAAATGAAGATGTATGCATGATGTTCACCAGATGTGGTATTATGCTAAATGCATTTTGTATGTACATGCTATGATGTATGAATGTGAGATGTATGTTTTTGTCTGGGAAAATAAATCCTTGACTGCTGCTGAGGAAATTCTGGGGGGGGGGGGGGGTGAATCCCTGATTGCTATTGGGGATGAATAATATACATATCTTCGAATCTGTTGAAAAGATGTTTTCGCTGAGGAATATCTCTTGAATGTAAGTTGTTATCTGGTCGGATCCAGGCTTCACAACTTGTTGAGAATGAGGAGGTCAACTGCTATCTGGTTAGGTCCCAGGCTTCACGGTAACTTACTAGAGAAGGATAAATTAACTATTATCTGGTCAGATTCCAGGCTTTGCAGAAAATCTCTTGAAGTTGAATAATTATCTGGTCAGATCCAGGCCTCACCACAACTTGCTGGGGATAAGGAAGTTAACTGTTATTTGGTCAGATCCAGGCTTTGCAGTAACTTGCAATGGTAACTACTATCTGGTCGGATCCAGGTTTCATGGTTTTTGGAAAGTTGTACTATTATCTGGTTGGGTCCAGGCTTCATAGTGTCCCTCTAGGGATCGTAGTTAGTTATTATCTGGTCGGGTTCCATACTTCACAATAAATTGCTTGAAAACTGACATCTGGTCGGGTCTAGGCTTTGTAGATTTCTGAGGTGGATGAGGTTAATTGTTATCTGGTCGGGTCCAGGTTTCACAATAAACTGTTTTGGGATTTAGTTGTTATCTGGTCGGATTCCAGGTTTCACAACGAATTTCTGAGGGTAATTTCTAACTAGTCGAATCCAGGCTTCACAATAACTTGTTGGGGGTAGAGGGAAACTCTACTGGGGAAAGAAGTTAAACCTTGGTCTGGTTGAGTCCAGGTTCTTCTATATTTTGAAGAGTTAAACTATTATCTGGTCGGGTCCAGTCTTTTAGTAACTTGAAATTGAGATTAACTGTTTTCTGGTCGGGTCCAGGTTTCAGTAACTCAAACTGTTATTTGGTCGGGCCCAGGTTTCAACAATTGATAAAGTCAAACTATTATCTGGTCAGGTCCAGGCTTTATTGTTGTTTGAAAGTTGTACTAATATCTGGTCAGGTCCAGTCTTCATAGTATCTTTTGAAGATAGTAAAGGTTTTGTTGACGACTTTACTGGGGGTTAGGGGTTATGGCCCTGTGATTTGCAAAAGTCTGAAAGGCAAACTCAAACTAGAGAGTGTGGACTCAATCGGGGAAGATAGATTCAGCTTGGTGGGATACACTCAGTTGGGGATAACAGGCTCGGCTGGAGAGGATAGACTAAGTTGGGGAATTTTATACTCAGCTGGGGAGTTATGCTACTCGTTGTTTGTCGGGAAATAAACCCTGTTGGGGAAATAAACCCTGTTGGGAAAATAAACCCTATTGATGAACCACTATCGGAGTGAGTTATTTTGAGGAAGAGATCCACAAGGCTTCTACTTGTAGGACCAACTTAGTTGTGGAGAGAGATCTGTTAAGAGATAGAGACTCTGGCTGGAGATCAACCTATGCAAAGAGACTTTGTGGGTAACTCTGTTGAGGATTGGTTTACCGTTTTGTGGGGGTAATGCCAATAACTCTGTGGGGATATTCCAAATACAATAATGAGATGTTTGCTGCTGCTTAATAGGACACATGTGCCAAATAGTTTTAATTATGTTCATATGCATATGTTCGTTCAATTTTAGTCATTGGACAAATTTTTATTCAAAATTAAAACAGAAAGTTTGCACTTCAAAGTATATTTATATTGATATTTTGCCCATGAATAACCGTTTTTTGTACAAAGAGACGGAGATCCTAGTAAGAGGAAATCGTCGAAACAACAAATTGAAAACAAAACAAATAGCCATGTGAAATGATCTCATTGCATTCCAACTCTACTATTGCCCCAATGTCTTCGAATGCCCCTTGCCGTTTACAAAAGTCGATTGGATTGATCTTGGACCGTTTGAACTTGGACCTTGGTGATAAAGTTGACTGTGGTGATCCCATGGGACATAGTCATACGCTTTCAATCCTTAATTTTTTCCTGGAACGCCCTTTCGGGTTTTCAGCCCACCAAGATACCCTTTTTTCCCAAGTCGCCCTTTCGGGTTTTCAACTTGCCGGGTGTACAATATTTTGCATATATCCCTAATTTTTTCCCAAACCTTTTGGTTTGTCGGGATGCCCTTGTTTTTCCTAGGTGTCTCAACCTAGTGGGTCTCTTATGTATAGTATTTTTTAACTATGTCTGTGTTTATAGGATGTGGGAAGTCTTCACCATCCATGGTAGTCAGCATCATGGCACCGCTGGAGAAAACTCTCTTGACAACAAATGGCCCTTCATAGGTGGGAGTCCATTTGCCTCTAGGGTCGCCTTGTGGAAGAATGATGCGCTTAATCACCAAGTCACCAGCTTGATATATTCTAGGCTTGATCTTTTTGTTGAAAGCCTTGATCATACGTTTTTGGTACGTCTGACCATGACAAATAGCAGCCAGTAGCTTTTCGTCGATCAAACTCAGCTGATCCAATCTCGTATGAATCCACTCGTCTTCTCCTAAACCTGATTCATTCATAATCCTTAGTGAGGTAATCTGAACTTCCACTGGCAAAACAGCTTCCATGCCATAGACTAAGGAAAAAGGAGTTGCCCCAGTTGATGTTCTAGCCGAAGTGAGATAGCCATGCAAAGCCAACTGTAACATCTCATGCCAATCCTTATAGGTTACCACCATTATCTGCACAATCTTCTTAATGTTTTTGTTGGCCGCTTCGACTGCGCCATTCATTTTAGGTCTATATGGAGAAGAATTGTGATGCTCGATTTTGAACTGAGTGAAAATTTCAGTAATCATAACATTTTTGAGGTTAGTACCATTGTCGATGATGATGCTTTCGAGGATACCATATCGGCATATGAGGTTGTGCCTGATGAATCTGGCTACCACATTCTTTGTGACTGAGGCAAAAGAAGCGGCTTCGACCCACTTGGTGAAATAATTAATAGCGACCAAAATGAAGCGATGTCTATTGGAAGCGGTTGGCTTGATTTCTCCAATCATGTCAATGCCCCACATTGCAAATGGCCACGGAGTGATCATGACGTTCAGAGGGATAAGAGGTACATGGACCTTGTCAGCATAGATTTGGCATTTGTGACAAGTTCTTGAATGTTGATGGCAATCAGTCTCCATTGTTGACCAATAGTAGCCAGCTCTCAAGATTTTCTTAGCCATCGTATGTCAACTTGAGTGAGTCCCAAAGAGACCATCGTGCATGTCTTCCATAATTTCCTCTGCCTCCTTCTTGTCCATGCATTAGAGTAGAGTAGAGTCATGGTTGTGCTTGTACAATATCCCGTTACTTAGGAAGAATTTGGCTGCAAATATTCGTAATAACTTTTTGTCATTGATGGATGCTCCCTCGGGATACTCTTGTGTTTCAAGATACCTCATCACCTCATGGTACCATGGCTTTTCTGTGTCTGTGTCAAGCTCACAGCAATGTGCAGGTTCATCGAATCTTTCAATTGTAATCATAGGTGCTTCGTTGTCCCATCTGACCTTGAACATTGAAGACATGGTTGCCAAGGCGTCAACCAACTGATTTTCTTCCCTATGGAAGTGCTCAAATGTGATCTCTTCTTAATAGGGAATTAGCGATAGCACAAGTTCCTTGTATGGGATGATATTAGGGTGCTTAGTGTCCCAATCTCCTTTTACTTGGCTAATCACTAGAGAAGAATCACCAAACACATTCAAATGCTTTATCCTTAAGTCAATGGCTTCTTTCAGACCCAAGATGCACGCTTCATATTCAGCCATATTGTTCGTGCAATCAAAGCATAGTGTGGAAGTGAAAGGAGTGTGGCAACCTTCAGGAGAGATGATCACACAACCAATTCCATTACCTAAGGCGTTGGAAGCCCCGTCGAAGACCATAGTCCATCGGGATCCTTGTTCAGGTCCGTCATACGGTCCCGATTTTGCATAGTCGGTCACCAGCATGATGTTCTCATCATGAAAGTCGAAGTTCATGGACTGATAATCATCAACATATTGATGGGACAAATGATCTGCTAGTACGCTTCCTTTGATGGCCTTTTGTATTGTGTATTGAATGTCATACTTAGTCAAGATCATTTTCCATCTTTCTATCCGTCTAGAAAGGGCAGGTTTCTCGAAGATGTACTTGATTGGGTCCATCTTAGAAATCAACAGAGTGGTATGACTCAACATATAATATCTTAGCCGGAGAGAAGCCCATTCCAGAGCTTAGCAAGTTTTCTCGAGCAGTGAATATATGGTTTCACAGTCGGTAATATTTTTGCTCAGGTAATAAATAGCATGCTCTTTTTGGCCAGACTCGTCATGTTGGCCCAAAACACACCCCATAGAATTCTCTAGTACTGTCAAGTACATGATCAAGGGTCTTCCTTCAACTGGAGGCATGGAAATAGGAGGTTCTTGTAGGTATTCTTTGATTTTGCCGAAGGCAGCTTGGCACTCATTATTCCATCTGACTACTTAATCTTTCTTTAAGAGTTTGAAGATTGGCTCACAAGTAGAAGTCAAGTGTGATATGAAGCGAGCAATGTAATTGAGACGACCCAAGAATCCTCTAACTTCCTTTTCAGAATGAGGGACTGACATTTCTTAGACGGCCTTCACCTTGGCAGGATCAACTTTGATGCCTTTATTACTGACAACAAAACCTAGAAGCTTTCCAGATTGTGTCCCAAATTTGCATTTGTTAGGGTTTAACCTCAACTTGTACTTTTTCAACCTTTCGAATAGTTTGTACAAGTGGTCAAGATGTTCCTCTTCAGTTTGCAATCTGGAAACGATATCATCCACATAAACCTCTATCTCATGATGTATCATGTCATGAAACGAAGCTACCATAGCTCTTTGATATGTTGCCCCAGCATTCTTCAATCTGAACGGCATAACCTTATAACAGAAGGTGCCCCATTGCGTAACGAAAGTGGTCTTTTCCATGTCTTAGGGAGCCATCCTTATTTGATTATAGCCTGAGAAGCCATCCATAAAAGAGAAGACTTTATGCTGGGCAGTATTTCAACCAAGACGTCAATGTGTGGTAGAGGGAAGTCATCCTTGGGGCTTGCCCTATTCAGATCCCTATAGTCTACGCACATGCGAACTTTTCCGTCTTTTTTCGACACTGGCACCACATTTGCAACCCATTGGGGATAGGATGTCACGGTTAGAAACCCTGCATCAAACTGTTTCATTACTTCAGCCTTGATCTTCTCAAACATATCAGGCCTCACGCTACGAACCTTTTGTTTGACGGGAGGATATTCTTCTTTTATCGCCAGACAATGAACTACAATGTCGATATCCAACCCTGGAACATCTTCATAAGACCAAGAAAATACTTCCACATAATCATGCAACATCTGAACCAACCTACTATTGACACTGCTTTCCAAGTTAGCATTGATCTTAATTTCCTTCTTATCTGCCTCAGTACCCAGATTGATGACTTCATATGACTCTTCGTGCAGCTGAATAGCTTTTTCCTCTTGTAATAGAAGTCTGGGTAATTCTCTCGATATATAACAATCTTCCCCGCCTTCGTCTTCGGCTTGGTTAATTGGACATTCAAAGTCATAGTCGACAATGGTAGAGTCATTAACAACAAGATCCAGAGTGGGTGAGGACCTGCAAGGGTGTGTGTGTGTGTGCATGTAAGATACATGACTATTTTGAAAAATGTATTTGAAAGAAAAGAAAGACAATGAACACAAATATTTGAATGCAAAAGAGTTCAATGTACTGAATGATCATATGATTAGATGAACATAAATAAAACCCTTGACAAATGGACCAAAGTGCCCCGGGCCAGGAACATGGCTTAAAATTCATTGTTACACATTACAGACAAAGTGTTCTTGAATTGAAAGAAAAGCAATAACTAGTAGATTACTCCTCAAGGAAGGAGATCGGTACAAAGTCCTTGGCATGCCAATTTTTCAGCTCCATTGTAGTTGGATACACCCAATCTTCAAATGCAGCTTCTTCATCTAAATCACCCACAACATTAATTTCATGGCTCCCAATGCAGAGAGGTGGCTTTCCTGCACGCGCACGCTTCACTTCCTTTTGATTTTTGACAGTAAATCCCAAACCAAACTTGTCGGCTTTGAAAGGGATATCGAGGATTTGCCCCCAATTATCACAGTTTCCTTCTCCAATAGCAGCACGAGCGTCTTTGACTGAAACCATCTTTGGCACAACTTTAACGGCTTTGGGTTCATCAGAGGAACACTCTGTGGCAGCAACCATTGGTGGTACGACTTCAAAGGATTGACATTTGGTCTCAATGAATTCCCCATCCATCTCTACATATTTGAACGAGTTAAGGTGGCTTACCATAAACTCTTCCTCACCACAGGCGGTGACTATTCTTCCCTTGATTGGATATTTGAGTTTCTGATGGAGAGTTGAGGTTACTGCCCAAACTTTATGGATCCACGAGCGACCTAACAGAGAAGAATAGGCAGGACGAATATCCATAATGTAGAAGGTGGAGTTGAAGATTTGGGAGCCCACTTTGATTGGAAGATCTACCTCCCCATGAACTGTCCATTTTGATCTATCGAACGCCCTTACAATGATATCACTTGGCTTCAAGACTAAACCTTCACAGTCTAGACGGTCTAACGCCCCATTGGGTAGTACATTCAGAGAAGAACCAGTGTCGACTAGCACATGTGCTAAGGTAGTCCCCTTGCACTCGACAAAAATATGTAGAGCTTTATTGTGATTCTTCCCAAGAGGTGTTAGGTTAGCATCTGAAAATCCCAAGCCATTATCAACTGTCAAGCTAGCCACGCAATTCTCAAATTGGCCCGTTGTTGTCTCGTGGGGGACGTGAGCCTTTTTCAGGAATTTGATTAACGTCCGAGCATGGGCATCGGAACAGAGTAGTAATGACAACATTGAAATCTTAGAAGGGGTTTGCCGCAACTGTTCCACAAGCTTGAAGTCTCTCCTTTTTATTATCTTCAAGATCTCGTCCATCTCACGAGCGGAGGGTTCTTCATCGGCAACGTCCTTTGCGGGTACTTCTATTATGACCAGCTCAACAACCTTCTCCTTCCCTCTTGTATCGGTACTTGGCTTGGCAGCAGTAATGCGGGTGAGCGCCTTTGTAATAACTGGTGGTGAGATATTGGGTGAAAATATTCTTCCAGTTTGAGTTACCTTGCTTGAGCCAGTTATGTTATCAACATCATCAGCTTTTTCTTCTTCGATCCAAGCGTCTTGTTTAATCCCATGATATAACACATCAGCACCATAATTCCATGGTACTGCCTTTTTTGAAGAGTAGGGAATTGGTCCGAGATTAGTAATTATTAAGGTAGCAACAACAGGTTCATTTTAAATCCTAATAGGACCTTTGGAGGTGGTCCTAAGAGGCTTGTTTGAGATGGTAATAATGGAGAGGTCTTCACATTTGTTAGTCAAACTCTTGGCAAGCAGAGTCTTTTCAAATAGAATTTCACGGCTATCCATCAGGCATTGAATGCCTATCTTCAGCCCTTCACATCCATTGACTTGTTGGATATAGCAAACATAGTATTTTACACAGCCAGGGAAAATCCCGACTTTCAACATGTTCTTTTTGATGACATTCAAAGAAGTAGTCAAGTCTTCAACAATGGCAATAAAAATTGTATCTTTAACAACATTAACACCCTTCGGAGTTGGAGGAGGATAAAACTTAATAGTCTTGTTATAAATCAAATCCTGGATTTTATTCTTCAAAGCCCAGCACTGGTCAGTCTCGTGCCCGGGGATGCTTGAATGGTAATAACATTTGGCGTTCGGATTATACTTTGGCGAAGAGGTATCTGAGTTGGCAGGTGGGTCGCGCAATGTCACTAAATTAGCCTTTAGAAAATGTTGAAGGGCTTGAGACAGTGACATGCCCAACCTTGTAAATTGTCTTCTCAGAGTTTTAAAACATTGATGATTAGCAGATGGCCTTGGAGTGGGAGTTGGATTGGAGATTCAGACCGCATTAACAGAAAAATGATCATTCTTCTTAGTACGGACCCTTGCCCCATACATAGCATTAATTTATTTCTTTTCAACGAAAGGTTTCTTGACAGGATTTAGAGTAGAGGAAGACACCACATAGATCTTTCACCTTTTGATGCCGCTTTCAACTCTTTCACCAGTTAAGAATAACTCAGTGAATCTAGAGAAGGAACAGCCTACCAACAAGTTATAGAATGGACTGGATAAAGTGCCCATAAAAATTTCTATGTGCTCTCTGTCAGTCAAGGGTGGTTGAACCCTACTAGCAAGGTCTCTCCACTTTTGTGCATATTCCTTAAATCCTTCATTCTTCCCCATGGTCATATCTTGCAATTGAACCCTCGTTGGCGCCAAGTCGGCGTTATACTAATACTGATGGTAAAATGCGGTAGCTAAATCTTCCAGGTATTGATACGGGAACCATCTAACTGATAAAACCATTCAAGCTGCATTCCGACCAAGCTCTCTTGTAAAAAGTGAACCCAGAGTTTCTTATCAACAGTGTGCGGCTGTATCTTGTGCACATTGGATTTCAGGTGAAGTTTTGGACAAGAAACTCCATCGTACTTTGCAAAGAATGGTACTTTGAATTTGTGGGGAATGACAACCCCAGAGATCAAACCCAAATCATCTAAATCTAAACCGGGGACGGCTTGGATTTCAACAACTTTCAACCTGTCTTCTAACTGCTTATACTTGATATCGGCGGGTGGATACTACTCGTCGAAATAATCATCATCAAATGCTTGATCATTAACACAATCAGCCTGAGTACTCTTAACCTTACCAATCTAGTTCTCGTCCTCTTCAGATGAGTCTTCTCCTACCGGGATTTGACGGACTGTTTCCTTGAACCTTCTTCCCATGTTGAGTAGAGCTTTCTTCTTGGGCTTCTTCTTAACTGCCAACAATGCCATCATGTCTTGCTGCCCCTTGGCTAGGGCCAACCGAGTTTCTTGGAATTGAGAGTTTTGTTCCTGGATCTCCTTCAAAATTTACTCTAGATCCATCTTGTTGAAATAAACAATAAAAGGATAAGGAAACCTGTTATGCAAAAACCTGTCATGTTATGATGCATGGAATATGTATATGCAAATGATTTCAAGGATTTATGGAATTTAAATTTGCATAGACAAAGGAATGAACAAACTTCAATTTTCATTAACTAACTTTGAAAAGATAACAACATGCCTCTTGGGCTTACAAAATAACTCTCTAAGATAAAAAGATTGAACACATCCTCTTCAGTGCAAGGTAGGCGTTCACACTTTGCTCTTCTTGTAGCTGCTTCATAAGCTCCAAGACCCTTTTATCACTAGCATAGAATTGAGCTTCGAAAGTATCTCATTCTTCATTAAGTTGAATCCAACCCTTTTGCAAGTCTTCGAGAGAAGTAGGCATGTCTGGATGGAGGGAAGTGTATGGGACATCTCCTTCGACCACAGGTTCTATGATGACTGGTAAGATGGAGGGATAAGGAATCACAATTTTTTGAGCACGAGCTCGCACCCACTTAAGGTAAGGCTCAAGGGGAATGGAATTCTTGTGTCCCAGCGTTATTCTATCCACCTTGTTCAACATCCTCCAAGCTCGGATAAACCTCTGACGGTAGCTTTGATCGTCGTTATCGTAGATGAATAGCACTCCTTGGATAAGAATCTCATGTGGACCATCCCTTCGGGCATAACCAAACTGTCGTAAGGCTAAGTAGGGGTTGTAAGTGATACCTCCTCTAATTCCAAGCAAGGGGACATTAGAGAATTCTCCATAACGGTCGACGATAGTAACATTCTCTAAAGATTGGGAACACCAATGAATATCTGAATGTCTGAGTGCCATCAACCTATGGGACCACCTCGAACCTTGATCGTTCTTCAACACAGATTGGGGAAGATGCGAAATAAACCATATTTCTAAGAGAGGAGTGCAACACATGAGGATACCTCTCTTCCTCATGGTGCGAGAGTGAAAAGAATGTAGGATGTCTCCCAATAAAGTAGGCACTGGGTTGCGAGATATGAAGATTTTGACGGTGTTTATATCTATGAGTTGGTCAGATTTGGAAATAAAACCATCCCATAGATGAGAAGGGCCACAATTTCTTCAAAAGCTTGTAAGTCCAAGGAGTTCCAACAATCTTGAGCTTTCTCAAACAAGATCTTGGCCAAGAAACCTTTGACACCACTCCTTGTTTCGCAATTAGTTGTGACATCAGATTGTTGCAAGTGTAGGGCTCGAGCAATCTCTTCAGGTTTTGGATCTCTTTCCGTACCATTGAAGGGTAGTTGATTGAGAATGGGAATCCTCAAGAGTTGGGATAATTCTTCCAAAGTTGGCACAAGTTAATAATCGGGAAAAGTGAAGCAATGGTGTAGAGGTTCAAAGAATTGGAAGAGCACCTTCATCATATCTTCATCAGTGTTGGAGGTAACTAAGTTTAGGAGACGACCATGTCTTTCGGTGAATGGAGAATTCTCGGGAACCCTTGACGCTAACTCTATGAGTTGAGGAGGAATCCTTACGAGATTGACTTGGATAGTGTTCCTGCAGATAGAAGCGATATCCTACAAAACAGAACAAAGATAAATCCCAAAAATCCTTGAAATGGTTAGAATGAGTATGATGTTATGATGTTTATGATGTTATGTATAAGTAAATATATACAAACAAGGAAAACAAGTCCTTAAGTTTAGGCTTGCACGGAGTCTCATAGGTAAGTACCCTCTTGAAGTTTAGTCGGCTCAACATGTCCTATAAATAGTAACCGGGTTCTAAAGGATCTCAATATCACTGATCTGTCTTCTCGGGCATTTTTTCAGCATAAGCCTCTTTCACAGCGACCGAAATATCCCAAAAAGCCAAACCTCAATGAGTGTAGTATCGAGTATCTACCAACTTCGGACTGAACCAAAATCGGTCATCTCACTATGTCCCAATGGCCAAGTTGGTCAAGTAAAGGTTCTAAAGTCAGTTAGTGCTTCATGACATCACTCAACCGCCCCGTATTCTCCTTGACTACTTAAGGGATACCGGTACCCACAAATATATCACACTAACGTAGCTATTGCTTAGACCATGTCAGTATACCCCGCACAGTTTCCACAACGTGTTGCTACTTACCTATAAGGTATCCCAAATTCGGGTAGAGGATTTAAGCCCAAACAAGGAACCAAAATGTAAAGCAATCAAATCAAACAATGAAAGAAAATAAAGGTGATCTATCCATAAGGTAACCCCACCTTTAAGATATTCCCAATACTCCTCAGCAGAGTCTCCAGTTCTTGATACGGTGGGAGAACTGACTTAGGTGTTTTGCGTTTTATCACAAATGTTGCGGTTAGCAAGAGTCGCCACCGACTTTTCTTTTATCCAATAAGGAAAGACTGAAAAGAACATGAAAGACCTTTGAGATTATTTCTGAGTTCGGGGGGGGGTAGATTATAAAAAGGGAAGGTATTATCACCCTTTTTATCCATAGTTATCTATGGGCTCTTAGTTACTTACTAGATCACTTGCTTTTCTTTGAAAAATGTGCTTTGTATGGTTTTTGAAAGTATTTTGAAAAGGCTCCATCGTTTAGGCAAACTTGGTAATAGTTCTCGTTTGTAAGAACGTATACAAAGTGTTGATCTTTTGAAAATGTTTCATGTTTGGAAAATGTTTTGAAAGCATTTTTGAAAGTGTTAGGTGTTTGTTTTTGTAAATAAGAAAGAGTGTTTGATTTGAAATTGAGCAAGCAAATAGGAAAAATCTACCTACTCAAAAGTCTTAGTTCATTTCTTCCTTTCCTTTGTTATTTCTATCTTACCATTGATTGGTAAGAAGCCTTATCTTTGGACGTAAAGGGACGAGTGTGGGTCATCGTATAGTCATGATAGCAATATTGTGAGACATCTTAGCATTTCTCTTCGAGGGACTAAGATCATTTGTAAGGAAACATTTGTAGCGTCATCGAGGGACTATGATCTTGTATTTGTGATTGTCTTTGCTAAGATGTCCCACATGCATAACATGACCATTTTTTATAAGGCAAAAAATTGAGTTAACCCTAGAGGTGTATGTGTGCAAAGTGTGTTTGATTGCATGCATTTTTGTCTTTTATTTTTTGGGTTGTCTACTTGTCAATTTTATCTTGAGATACATCCTAGTTACTAGCATTTATACGAAGGTAATAAAAAGCGCAAGAAATAAAACCTACACTATTACAACCATATTGAATTGCATGGAAATATAAAGGCAAAAATAAAATAAATGCAAAAAAATGGATTTTTTCGATTTAGGGCAGCAAACCCTTCGATTTTTTACATTTTTGGCTCTCTTTGATCTGGCTTCTGGAGTTAGTGGAGTCATGCCCTTTGATTTGCTTTTCTGTCTCCTTTAATTGAGGGTTAGAATCAAGACGGTCACGCCTTTCGGCTAGGCCTGGAAGTAGCCAGGTTCTGGCCTTCGCTTGAGGCCTGGAAACAACAAGGTTTTGGCCTTCGTTTGAGGCCTAGATGCAACGACACACATACTTTGCCAAAGGTTCCTTGCTTACCCTTTGTAAGCACATTGGGTACTCAGAATATGATTCGAGAGGCTTGTGTCACTAGCCAATCGAAGGGTACAACAAACATGTCTTACAATCTAAAAAAGAAATATCCAAATATAACTACAATCCATGGGTTAGCATGAAAACTAATGGATCTCAAAGTCCAAAGCATAACTAAACTAAGGTTGAGTTTTCAATATACAGGCAGAATAATCAAAAGCTAAAAGAAAGTATAGAAATGTCTACATTTTTCTTTTTACAATGTATGTACAAATGAAGCTTAGAACGAAAAAAAGTTTCAAGTTAAGAAAAGACTTATCTCTTGAAGGTCCAGTCGAAAGAGCTGTGTATGGCTTGATGATGGATTAGGCTGGGCTGGGATCTCCCTGGAACTACTTCAGTTACTGCTTTGCTTTTGAAAAAAGGTCACTGAATCGAAGGTTGGTATATGGAGGTTTGGAGTGAATCAAAGAATTCACAGACTTCCTTGAGTGGTTTTTGAGGGCTTTGGGAGTGTTTTGAAAATGTGTATGGAAGCTAGGGGGAGGGTGAATCGAAAGGATGATATATATGAGTTAGGAAGGTGAATCGAAAGTCTGATATATATGGGTTAGGGAGGTGGATCGAAAGGCTTACTAATGTATTAAAGGGGTTTGATATTTTTTGAGAGCTTTAGAGTTTTTTGAGTTGGAGGATCTGAGAGTTTTGTGATTTTTTTAGAGTTTGAGAGTTTGAGTGTTTGGGATTCTGGGTTTGTTTTCACAAGTGTTTGAGCACTTGAGAAAATTTGGAGATTCGTTCCTCTCTTTTTTTTTCTTCTCCCCTTTCACGTGCAATTGTACTCTCTATTTATAGAAGAAAAATTTGAAATGCTCGGGAGTAAAAATAATAAAATAGAGGCTAGCTGGAAAGCAAGCACCCACTTGTGCCAAGATAGGTGGTTCAGATGGATTGCTTCCTTAGAAGGAAAACAAGCGCAAGTTTCAAGACAAACTTTTTCTAAAAAGTAGTAATATATTATTTAGTGCAAGTAGTCTTGGTCAGAAAATGGGTAAAAGGCCTACTTTAACTTGCATAAACAATTAAGTATATGGGAATCAATATGTTTGAGGCCTGAAAAGGGAAAACACGTGGCCTATCTTATGGGTCTAAATATTCAACTTGATCTTTGGATCGAATGCCCTGTCTTTCGTTTTGGCCCTACAGATCCAGCCTTCGACCAAAATTGAGAGCAAACGAAATTGAATATTACCAACAATGGTCTTTCTTTCGATTTGGCCATATTCAATTGCATGTACCATTTTTAACCCTTTTGTTTTGGATTATGTAAGTCCAACTTTCGACCAATACTCAAGGCAGGCAAAACTAAATATTCCCCACAATGGCATGCCTTTCGATTGGGCCATATTCAGTTGCATGTGCTACTTTGAATAGGAAAGAAAATCTCAAGCATAGTCAAAACGAAAGGAACTCTGGATTACCTTCTTACTTCACCAACATAAACCAAATACCTTAAACAAAGGTTTTCTTTAAATGGATAAAGCAGGTAGCTTCGAAGGAGGTTTCAAATCCAAACGAAATATGTACCTACACTTGCATTCGAAGGAGGCTTTAAGTTCAAAAATGAAGGACATACCCAAGTTGCATTCGAAGGAGGCTCTTGCTCAACTGAAGGATGCATGCAGGCACGCAGAAGGTGAGTGCCCAAACAAAGACTTGCATGCAGGCATGCAAGAGGTGAGTTCCCAAGTGAAGACTTGCATGCAAGCACTTGTGTCTAAACGAAGGGTTTGCCTTGCAGGGGACACATGTGGCTAGCAGGTCATGGTTTTCGATTGCAAGCATGCAGGCAATATACTTGTCCAATCGAAAGGCTTGCCTTCTAGGGGGAACTTGTGGAAACAAACTTGGTACTCAAAGCAAACATGCAGGCAGTATGCTAGGCGAATCGAAAGTCTTGCCCTGCATGGGGCACTTGTGGCAGCAAAATTTGGAATTCAAAGCAAACATGCAGGCAGTAAGAGGCACAAACGAAGCCTGGAACAAGAAGTCACGTGCCAAATCGAAGGGTGCTGAATCGAAGGACACTTGTTTTTCTCCAAATTTGTCAAAATGTTATTTTTATCTGTTTTCTCACTTTTTGGAAGTTTCCTTTTAATTTTGGTACTAGAAAAACCCAATGTACTTGTGTAAGCTTAAATCCTGAGAATCTTTGTGAGAAAACCTTTGAGAATTGAGAGGGCAAATTTTGGAGTACCCTTGAGAATTGAGAGGGCAAATTTTGGAGTACAACAGTAGGCAACTCGAGGGACTAGATCATTTTTCAGTAGGTAACTCGAGTGACATTGAGGGACTATGATCTTTTGTATGATGATGATTTGATCGAGATTCTTTTGCTAAAGTATCCCCACTTTTGAGAGACGCGACTAATATTCGTAAGGCAACAAGAGAGGTTACCCTAAATGTGCAAGTGTGAAGAGTGTATGGTTTTTATTTATTTATCTTTGAAAATTAGGGTTTTCTAAGTTCAATTATTAGTCTTGCCATACAAACCCTAGTTTCTAGCAGTTAAATATGTGTAGAAAAATAAAGTGTGGAATGTAAAGTTCTAAGCTATTACATGACTTTGGGAGAGGTACATAAGTATAAAAAATGCAGAAAAGGAAACCTACACTATTACATCCTGCGAGCAGTTACATAATAGAAAAATACGGAAAATAAATCTAAGTTATTACATAGGGAATGCGTCCTATACACTTGATCTAGGAAAATTAAATAAAAGAGAAATAAGAAAATAGAAAAAAGAAAGTTGAAATGTTTTATGAATTTTTTATGGAAAATAATTTAGATGATAATAATTAATAAAACCTAAATTCTACTTAATTTTAATATAAAAAGGTTAATTAATTAAATATATCATGAAAATTAAATATTAGTTAAAAAAACCTAATCCTAATTTATTAGTAAAAAAATTAGGTTAGTTTAATAATTAGTTAATTAAAAAAATAGGGTTAGAAAAGATAAAAAGGAAAGAAATTAGGTTAAGACAAAAATAGGAAAAAAAACTACATGGGATGGGTGTTGAACCCACACCCTCCTGACTTTTTACTGCATCGCTTATCACTAAGCCAGGCGCTCGTTGGTGTTTGAGAATAGGCGCTGCATAATATACGTGAAACCTGCATTAATTCATCTCAGAAACATATTAGAATTGTTAGTTTCAATCAAAGCATCATGCATATTAAAATATGAATTTCATAAAAAAACATGAAATCGACAATGCATGGAATGTAGGTTTCAGGCACTTTTGATCATCAAGAATGATCCCAACTTACTCTATGGTACCTCAGGAATTGATTTGAATGGTCGCTTGGTCTTGAAGATGGCTGAATCTTTGATTTCAAGTTTGCCCTAGTATTGACAAAAGTTGAGATTTTGAGATTTTTAGGGTTCTTCTTGAGACAATTTCGTGATCTTTGATGGCCTGAATGTGTTCTCTATTTATAGGCCATGAATTAGGTCAACAAACATGAATCAAATCTTTGTATTTCATGACAAAATATTTGGTTTGATTTTATTTTTTGCATGGAAACATATCTTTTTGAGCTCAATCTTATGCCAAATCCAATCTTCATCATCCCTCATGATTTTTTAGCATGACTATGTGATATTGGGCTCATGATTTGATTCAAAATAGATCCACACACCTTGTATCATTTATTTGATATTCTATTTGATTTATTTTGCTTTTAAATGAATAAAAATAAATAAAAATCATAAAATAAATTAATGGATTTAAGAGTCTCTTATAAGTTTAAGAACATATTTGGACCTTAAAAGATAGGCCCATTAGCCCAAAAATTCAAATTTGCTCAAATTGAATTTTATGCATTTTCTCAAAATTGCCCAACTTTCACAAATCATATCTCACTCAATATTTGTCATATGAGGGTGAACTTGGACTTTTTGGAAACCTCAAGATGTCCCCTACAATCTTCATGTTGGTCATTTTTTCATTTGAAGAATTTATATTGGTGTAAATTGCTTTGACAAAAAGTGTCTTTTTGTTGACTTTTAAAATGACCTATAATGTTTTGGCCCATATCTCTCAAATGAAGCATTTTTGGCCTTGAGCTTAGAGAGACAAAGTTGTAGATAATTGTATTTCATTCAAAATTAGCTTTGGTTTTGAATTTTTCGATGAAGTATGTGAAAGTTATGCTTGGTCAAAGTTCAGTTGACTTCTCCTTAAGAAAACCCTAATTTAGTAACTTTTGACTTTTGATGAATCTTGAGTTTTCTTGATGAATCATGATCAACCCTTGATTAAATGATGAGTTTGAATTTGAAATGTTGATGTTGAACAAAATTCTTGAAGTTTGACTGTAAATTGGTCAAAGTTGACTTTTTGTCCAATACAGTTGATTTTCAATCATCTGACTAATTGATTGAGCAAACTTGTGCTGCAAGGCTTGAAATTTGGCATGAAGATTCTTTGAGACATGTGAGAAACCATGAAATCAACTTGAGGAATTAGGAGTCCAATTTTCCTTGAGAAAAGTAAAACTTTAGTTGCAGGTCAACTGCTTAGGAGGAGGGTTTTTCTGGCCAACCCTTGAGCGGTCTTAAGCATTTGATAACCCTGGGAGCATGAGGAGGTGTCTTGAAAAATGAGAGGGAAATTTTGGGGTACAATACTATGAATATTTTTGTTCGACGCTATGGAGATATCATTGAGATCACAAAGGTAACTGTACAAGTGGAAGCAATCACTTCCCTTGCTCAGTTTTATGATCCTCGGCTAAGGTGCTTCACTTTCCAAAATTTCCAGCTAGCGCCTACTTTGGAAGAATTTGATAGGATTTTGGGATTCTCCATAATCAAGGATGAATCTTACATGGGAATTAGAAATACTATCAAGATCTGAGACTTGGCTAAGGAATTGGGAATACCGTTTACTGACTTGATACTTAATTCCAAAAAAGATGGAGAAGTTCAAGGAATTAAGAGGCAGTACATAGAATCCAAGGATCTTTCTTTTGCTGATGCAAAAGAATGAAAGGCTTGTGTCAATTGTTTGGCACTACCGATTTTTGGTTTAGCTTTGTTTCCAAATACTATGGACTATATTGACTCTACAACCATTAATGTGTTTTGGACCATGAAAGTATTAAATGATGATCCTACTCCCACTTTGCTTATTGATGTTTATTACCCCCTTCATACGCGTTATGAAAAAGGGATAGGTGTCCTACATTGTTGCATTCCTCTTCTATATTCTTGGCTCATTTCCCAACTATACAATGAGGACTATATGGTTAAAGATCTAACAAAGAATGAATGGTCCCAAAAGTTGAGGGCTCTCAGTGCTAATTCAATTATGTGGTATGCTAGTAAGTTGAATATAGGAGAGATTATCTATAATTATGGAGAATTTCCAAACATTCCACTGATTGGAATAAGAGGATGTATCAACTATAACCCCACTTTGGCTTTACGTCAACTCGGGTGCCCTTTGGAAGATAAACCTACCGACAAGCAACTTCAACAATTGGTTCGTTATGATATGGGTAAAAACAACCCCGATTTTCTTGCCAATATCATCGAAGCTGAGAGTAAGTTCATAAAAAAGGCGTTGAATTTGGAAAGAAGAATGCGGTGGAAAGAGAACCCTACACTTAATGGGTTTTGGAAAGAGTCTAAATCAACACATTTCCATTTGATATTGATCCTACATATGTACCAGACGTGCCAGATCCCCTCCTGATGTCAATAGAGGAAATAGAGGAGCTAAAAGATGCCCTTGAGAAAGCTCAGAGGGAAAAAGAGGATTTGGAGCATAACATTTATGACCTTGCTTATGAAAAGAATCAATTACAACAAGAGCTTGAGATGAAAGATCAACATATTGAAAAATACAATGAATTGGATGAGAAAGAGAGGCTTAAACGAAAGCGTTTGATCGAAGGGTTATTGAGTTCTACTTTCGATCTTGATTCCCATAACCAAAGTTTGAACGGTGCTGCTAGAGAAATTGCAAGGCTAAAGGGTTGGTACGATAAAGCATTACAAGACAAGAGTGAGATGGAAGATGCTTTGGGAACCCAGATCCAAGGATTAGTGGAAGGTGGTCAAGATCATGCCAATCATATCTAAATCCTTATCACAAGTCTCAGTGAAATCCAAGAGTCAGAGGTAAGAAAACGCCTTAGGAAGATGAGAGCATAAAGACTTCTCTCTCAAAAGGTGGAAGAGTATGAACAAGTCTCTCAAGAGTTGAAAGGCCTTCGAAAAGATTTCCTTATACCAAGGGAACTCTATAAGGAGATGAGAGTTGAAAAGAGATATTGGGAAGAGCAGTATACAAAGATAGCCCAAGTGGAAGAAGATAACAAGGTCACAATCCCTACACTTTACAAGGAGTATATGAGGTATAAGGACAAGCATGTAAATCTTGCCTTCTTAGAAAACAACCTCATTGGTGACATTCCTAGGAGCTTAAGGGATGGGGAAGCTACAATGGTTCCTCTCCCAAAGGATGTTCAAGACTTCCTCAAGCTGTGTAGGGGGATGGTTGATGATTTTAGGGCAGAAGTGCACAAATGTGCTTACGAAATTTTAGTTTTCCTTTTGTTGTTCCTTTCAGCATTTGACGTTTGGTTTTGATTTCCCGCTTTCAGTATTTTCCATTCAGTATTTGTTTTCGTTTGGATTGTATTTCAATTTCAAGGATTATGGTTTTCTTCTATTTAATAAAAATTACTTTGTTACAAGTATCTATTTGCGTATTTATTTTGGGATGATCACCCATAAAAAGTAAAACCTGAAAAAATGATAATAATAATAAAAGGAAATCCAACGTGAATAAGACATTTAAGTAAATTCTTAGCATATTCATACGCATTCATCCAACTACAAGCATCGCATTTCATATTTTCATCCATAAAAACTCATTGTTTTCATATCATTTCCAGTTAAATTATTGGTAAACATGCACAGCAATCTCGACCTCCATATCAAACAAGAGCTCATCAAAAGAAAGTGAATGAACAACTCGAGAAAAACCAAGCTGTCTATCAAGAGGATTTGGAGCAAGTGAAGGGAAATATCGAATTAATGAAAGGAGATATGAGTCAAGTTCTTCTCGCCTTAAAAAACATCATAGCAAGACAAGACGTGAAGAGGTAGCCCAAAACATTGGTGCATCGAGCGGTCACCAACCAAGACGTGAACCAGAATCTGGTCCCATAAAGACAATTGGTGCCCAACAAGAAATCATCACGACTAAAGGTTTTGTTCCATATCCTCTGAAGGTGGGGCATCCCACACTTTGTAGACTCTAGTCATCAATCCTCCTAACACAGATAATTATATGGACTTGCAATATGGAGACCATGATTTGGAGGGGATCACTCAAGCACCCCAACAAAAGAAATACCACACCAACGTTGTTGAAGATCCTATGGCAGTTAACCAATATAAAGCTCTTGAAGAAAGACTAAAGGCCATGGAGGGTTATGATGCTTTCAACGTCGGGTCTCTAGAAATGGGTCTAGTTCCAAATGTAGTGGTTCCTCCAAAATTTAAAGTACCTAACTTTGGAAAATAAAAGGTACTCACATGCCCAAGGAACCATTTACTCATGTACTATAGGAAAATACATGCATATGCTCATGATCAGAAACTAATGGTCCACTTCATCCAAGATAGCCTGAGTGGGGTATCTCTAGATTGGTATATGCAGTTGTAATGAGCGCATGTCTGATCATGGGAAGATCTCGCTAATTCCTTCTTAAAGAAATACAAATACAACTTGAATATGGATCCTAACCGCATGCAGCTTCAAAAGTAGTCTTAAAAGAAAGACGAGTCCTTCAAAGAGTATGCTCAACGATGGAGAGAAATGACAGCCCGCATACAACCACCACTACTTGAAAAAGAATTGGTAGACATGTTCATGAGTACTCTACAAGGATTATATTATGAGAAGATGGTAGGAAGCGTCTCTTCAGGTTTCCCCGACTTGGTGATAATTGGCGAACAAATTAAAGTGGGTGTGAAAAGTGGCAAGATACAAGGGGCGTCCAGTGCTTCTTATAACCCAAAGAAACATGTTTCGAACTTCTTAAAGAAGAAGGAAGGAGAAAATAATGTTGTTTATTTCCACCAAAAGTCATAACAACCATTGGTGATCCAGCGAGAATAACAACAAAATAAGTTCGAAATAACCCCGAGAAGATATGATCCTCTCCCCATGCCACACAGTCAACTGCTACAATATTTTCTCAAAGCATACTTGGTAGAGCAAAAGCCACTCACTCCTCCAATTGGGACACTCCATCCAAAATATGAAGCAAACACAAGGTGTGATTATCATGCAAATTCTCCAGGGCATACCATAGAGAAATGTTGGGCCTTCAGGCACAAGGTTCAAGATTCGTTGGACTCGCAAGATATCACTTTTGATAAACCTAATATCAATAAAAACATCATGCCTACTGTTGTACCCTAAAATTTTACCTCTCTTTTCTCAATACATTTCTCACCAAAGATCTCAAATGCTCAAGGGTTCTCAAGGGTTTGATCAGATAAGCTCACCTCCTCAGCACTAAGCCTCCAAATTAGGGTTTTGATTTTCTCAAGGAAAATTGGACTTTTTATGCCTAAAATGAATTTCATGGTTCATTATAGGTCTTCAAGATTTCTCATACCACTTTCAAGCCTTGCATCACAAATTTGCTCAGTCAATTGCTCATATGACTGAAAATCAACTATATTGGGTAAAAAGTCAATTGTGGTCAATATACTGTCAAACTTCATGCTTTTTGGCCAACATAAACATTTTGAAGTTATATTTATCAATTTACCAAGGGTTGATCATAATGCCTCAAAAAAAGCACTCAAATCATCAAAGGGGGAAAATTTGTCAAAATTAGGGTTTTGATTAAGAAGGACTGATCAGTGAATTTTGACCTAGTACTTCACCTAATGGTTTGAAAAATTATCTCAAGGACTCAAACACAACATGTTGACCTAATTTCAGGTCTCAAATCATTTCTCAATATCAACGGATTGATAGTTGAAATTTGATCAATTGATGAAAAGTCAACTAATACACAAAAAGTCAAACTTCGACTTTTTGGCCAATATTAAATTTCAAAGATCAAAATTCATCAAGACATTCAAAAATATAAAACTTGATCATCAAGAATCAAGAAATTCAAAAAGTGAACAAAAAGTCAAGATTTCAAAGACTTAGAAAATTCTAAGTGTTTTTTAACCTTGATAATTTCAATACTTCATGATAATTTTTCACCAAAATGCAAGATGATTCAAGGAAAACTTTCAACATGAAAGTTGTAGATCTTGATGAATTCTACAACTTTATCCCTGAGGGTTCATGTCCAAAAAATTCTTAAATTTGAAGATATGGGTTCATGAAGTCATGACTTTTTTCATAAAACACTTAGTGAAATTTTCAACAAGTTTAGGCAGATTTTTGACCTAACTTCTTGACCAATTTTCACCTAGTTCCTAGATGATTTAGCTAAAGTGGTAAACATCAAGGTTGTAGAAAATGTTTCAAGCTTTCCAAAATGTCAAATAACTTGAAGATATCATTTTTGAGCTAGGAGATTCGAAGAGACGAAGTTGGGCATCCATTCTTGAATTACAAGTCATTTTTCTTGATGAACACATAATCCAATCTCAATGTTATGCTACATAATCTTGTTTGTAGGCCTTTCAACTGGTGTATCTACCCATAATTAATGGATTACACAAACTTTTGAGATATGATCGACCTAGTTTAAGCATTGCCCAAGTCAATTTTCCATTTTGGGAAGAAAGTTAACATTGCCATTCTTGAAAAGCAAGATTTATGCACAAAGTCAATTCTTGAGCCTCTCACTTGTTCCCTTTGATCACACTCCATATATAAGGTCATAAGAATTGTGATTAAAGTGTTTAACCACTCTATGATCAAAGGTACAAGGCATTGAAACTTGATTTTTCAAGAAAGTCACATGTTGAGCTTAACATGTGATTTTGAATTCTGATTAACTTGAGCACTCAAAACATCTTGCCTACAAATAGAGAAGCCATTTGCAACCTAACACGAGAATTTACAATCCCTCAAACCAGAATTTGCACAAAAACCTCCATAGCTTGTCATTTCTGACCTTGAACTTCCATCTCACAATTCACTCGTGCGTTTCTTCTCCAAATCAATCACAAAGCTTCCATACGTCATATACAACTCATCCCCATCCCTGTTTCACAACTGTAACTCCATCTTCATCATCTTCCAAACTCAAAAACTCATCTCTGGAACTTGACTTCTCTAACACGATTCAGGTACTTTCAACATAAAGTAAGAGTTACATTAGCTTCCTAGGAGTCCAGTGAAGCTATCCAGATCATCACCACACTTCTAAGATTGCTCAAACTCGATACACGATTTTCAGTTTTGAGGTAAGTTTTCTCAACTTTGAACTCTCTCTACAAGCATCATTAATGGTTACTTTGTGAATAAAAAATGTAGACATCATAGCCCTGAAGCTAATCATACCATTAGTTTTCATTTATGTTGCCATAATGATGTGAATTTTGAGTTTGAACTTTTTGAAAAAATTAGGTTTTATTTGGTACCAATAGAAATTCATGTTTATCTTTGAGAATTATCTTTAGTTATTTATATGGTTGGATTCGTGGTAAAATTTCAAGCAAGTTTCATGTTTACATTTTCTGATTTGGTTGAGAAATGAGGAAGTTCCAAAAATAAAAAATGGTATTGTTGGTTCTGATAAACGCGCAAGGTTGAGGATGAAGTTCAAAATTTTAGAAACAAGTTTATTTTAAGTTTAATGCAAGTTGTATTACTCATGGATGAAACAACCACCCTAGTGGCAAAGGAAGCGTGCGTAAGGCATTGAACTATAGGGACCTGGGTTTGAGCCCCAGCGGTACCCTTTTGTTTATTTCATATTTATTTGTATTAGATCATGTGCATGCCAAGCTAGCGTTCCTACCATGCGCCTTTCTCCATCACCATAAGATCATCCAAGCCATCAAATCCAATATACCAAGGCGCATGTCCATGATACACTCTCAGAATGCATTGACATTGGATCAGCAAACGTTAGACTTTTGCTTCTAGGCCATTGACTCGGTTTCTTCCATGCACCCCCCCTTTATACTAAAAGGCAACGCATGCCCAATGATCTTTTTATTTTATTTTATTTTGTTTTCTGATTTCAAACAAAAACAGACTTGGGCCTTTTACTAATACTTAACCCTCATTTTTCTTTTCAAACATCCCAACCCATTTCTTTTTATTTTTTTTACATTTATTATATTTCATTTATTTATTTAATTTTATTTAACCCAAAAATATAAAAATATATTTTTCTTAAATAATTAAACTAAGAATATTTTAATGTAAATATTTTATTTTATTAAATTAGTTTTATTATTTATTTTACAAATTGATATTAGTATTAAATATTCAAACCATTTTCTAAACAAAATATTAGACTTAGGTTTATTTTCTTCTTAAAATTCAATTAACTTAGATTTTAAGTTTTGTTAAATAATTAATTAATTTCTTTTGTATATAAATTTAATTAGTTTAATTAGGTCAACTACTATAAAACATTTTTCTTCATCAAAAACCCTAAAAGCAATTTCTCCTTCATCTTTACATTTTGTGTATAATTATTGTTGTAATTTGTATTCAATGGTTTGTAATAGTAATTAGGGCTTTATTGATTCCCCCCCCCCTATTCACAAACTTGTATCCCCCATTCCCAAAGCGTTGTAATAGCGTAGGACATTTAAATTACGCAATTTATCACTTTCCTTATTATTGCTAGTAATTAGGGTTTGCATGACAAGACTTAAAATCAAACTTAGCAAAAATTCAAATATAAATACTTGAAATCAAACACGTTGCACACATGCACCTTTAGGGTAACCCACACTTGTTGCCTCGGATGAAAACATTGATGTCCCTTGAACATGATATGTTTTAGCAAAGACCCTCGATTAAAATGATTGTAGTTCCTCGATGACCCTTCAAGGTTGCCTTCGTTAAACGATCTTATTCCCTTATGACAATTGCTAAAACCTTCTTACAAGTTGCCTTTTATGAATGTACGATGACCCACACCCGTCCCTCATATCCAATGATATGGCTTCCTACTAACTAATGGTATACAAGCACTATCTAAAGGAGGAGAAAAAGAACCAAGACTTTTTGAGTAGGTAGATTGCTCGTAATTGCTTGCCCACAAACAAAAATATTCCACACCTCACACTTTCAAAACACTTTTCAAACAAACATTTTGTATACTGTTGTACCCAAAAAATTTCCCTCTCATTTATCAAGCATTTTCTCACAAAATCTCCTTTGGTTCAAGACTGCACAAGGGTTGATCAGCTCAAGACACCTCCTTAAGCACTGATGACTGAAATTAGAGTTTGCGATTGCACAAGGATAATTGAAATTTTAATGCCTAATATGACTTTCATAGATAATTATGGACCCACAATATGGCTCATGTCAAGTTTCAAGTCTTGGATCACATTTTTGCTCAGTCAATTGAGCAGTTGACCTAAAAATCAGCTGTATTAAGGAAAAAGTCAATTGTGACCAATTTACAGTCAAACTTCATAATTTTTTATCCATATCAACATTATGAACTCATATGTATCATTTGATCAAGTTTGGACCATAATTCCTCAAGAAATTTGATCAGATCATCAAAAGGGCAAAATGGTCAAAAATTAGGGTTTTAACTAAGAAAATGCAATTTCTGATTTTTGACCTAGCAAATGGTTGATTGGTCGGAAACATGATCTCAAGGATTCAATTTCATCATTTTTGAACTAATGGCATGACTCAAAACATCCCTCAAGATCAATTGATTGATAGTTGATTTTCAGTCAACTGATCAAAAGTCAACTGTACACTGAAAAGTCAAACTTTGACTTTTTGGTCAAAATCAAGTGTCAAAGATCACAATTCATCAAAACATGTCAAAATATGAAACTTGTTCATCAAGAAATCAAAAAGTCAAGATTTCATTTTGAAAAGTCAAAGTTTCCAAACTTAGAAATTTTTCTAAGTGTTGAAAACTTCATATTTTTTCACAATTTTGAGCCAATTTTTCACCATGATACAAGATGATTCAAAAGAAACTTTCAACATGAAAGTTGTAGATATCATGAGATATAAAAAATTTCTTTACACAACTCCTCCTAAAAATGATTGGATCTCAAGTTATTAATTCATGAAAAAATGGTCATGAAACTAAAACACTTAGTGAAATTTTGAGCATTTTGGTAAGGATTTTGACCTAACTTCTGAGCCAAGTTTCACATAGTTCCATTTGGATTTTGCAAAATTGATTCAAAAGTGGATTTTAGATTACATTACAAGATTTCTAAAATACCCAAGAACTCATTGAGATCACTTGTGAGCAAGGAGAATCTAAGGCCAGAAGTTAGGGTTTCAAGTTATTTTGCAAGGCAAAATTTGTGATGCACAATGAACCAAATCCATAGCCATGATGCATAATATTCACTTTTCAGGCCTCAAACTTTCAATTCACTCCTTAATTAAATTTTTAAACAACATATGGAGCCATTGTCCAAGCATTTGAATCATTATCCAAGTTGCATTTCCATTTTTGGAAGAAAGGCACCATTGTTATTCATGAAAAGTGACTTTAATCACAAAGTCAGCTTGTATGGAGCTTTTTTACTTGTTCTTTCTGAACAAGCATACTTTATAAACTAAGAACAAACATGTTTAAAGTTGCTAGCCACCCTACAAGACATATACCTTGCATTAAAACCATATTTGTCAAGATAACTTCAAAAACAAGTCAAGAACTCATAACATGTGGTTCTTTGTTTCTGATCATTTCAAACCTCGAAACCTTTCCTCTATAAATAGAGATAATATTTGCAAGAGAACCCACACATGCTTAATCCCCTGAACTCACTCAAACTCACACAAACTCAGATTGCACACAAAACTCCATTTTTGTCCAAAAACTGACCTTACACTCCCATCTCTCAAACTACTTGTGTGTTTCCTCTCCAAACCATTCTAAAAGTTCCTAAACATCATCCATAACTCATCCCAATACCTGTTATAGTTCTGTAACTCCATTTCCACCATTGTCCAAACTCAAAAACAGAGCACTGCAAGTGGACTTCTCTAGAACTCCTCATCCATTTTCAGCTCAAGCCAAGCATCACATTAGTTTCCTGGGAACTTGAGGAAGCTAACCCAATCACTAGAACTCATTGAAAGCTGCTCAAACTCAAAACACGATACCATTTTGCAAGGTGAATTTTCTGACTTTTGAACTATTCATATAGGCATTGTTAGGCTTGCATTTGTGAAGATAGAATGCAGATATCATTTCCCTGAAACTATACATGTCCATAGATTTCACTTATGTTGCTTGAGCATGGAGAATTTTGAGTTTAAACTTGCTGAAACATTCAGGTCAAAATTTGGTACTTTCATAAATTCATCTTTATCTTTGAATGTTAGCATAAATTAGTTACATGGTTGGATTCATGGTGAAAAAATAAACAAGTTTCATGTTTACATTTTTGAAAATGGTTGAAGAATGAGCAAGTTACAGATCCTTTGGCTGGAGGTCGAAGATGAAGTATAGTCAGGGAAAAATATGTGTTATGTATTTATTGTTGTACCAATATTAACGGATGTATCACCACCCCAGTGGTTAAAGTGCGCGCCTGTAACCAGAGGGACCTGGATTCGAGTCCCAGTGGTACCCTTTTACTTGTTTTTTTCTTTCATATTTTTCACTTTTTTGGTTGTTGTTTGCAGCGTTGGGCCTTTAACTTGGGCCTGGCCATTTGTTTCCTGATTTTAACCCCCATCTGACTATGTTTACACTCCTGGCCTATTTTATTTTTATTTATTTTGTTTTCTATTCCATATTTTCTTCATATATTTTATTACTATTTTTATTATTATCATTATTATTATTATTTTACTAAAAAATATAAAAAATATTTTTATTTTATTATTTATATTTATTTAGTTTATTTTTCTTCATAAAGCAAAAGAATAAAAAACATTTTCTTTAGTAAATTAATTTCTTTTTTAATACTTAGATAATTAGTTTTAATTATTATATCATTATTTTCTTGTAAATTAAATAATTTAGATCTTAGGTTTCCTTTTAATTAAATTAATTTTTTTAATATATAATTTATTATTTAAAACCTTTTCATGAAAAACCCTAAAAAATCATTTTTTAACTTATTTTTCTTTGTTAATTAATTTAGGTTTTAGTTTTAGCTAGTTTTAATTAACCATTTTCTTAATTAGGTTTAGGATAAAATCCTTTCATAAAAATCCAAACAAAATCATTTCTTTTTCCATTTATATTCTTGCATTTTTATTTTCAATTTTATACAATATTCAATATGGTTGTAATAATTATTTAGATTTAATTTTCTTGCAATTTTCCCATTTGTAAATTTGTACACCCCCTCCCCTATTAATGTAATAGCTTAGTATTTTTATTTTCCGCAATTTAATACTTTATATATAAATGCTAGTAAATTAGGGTTTGTATGGAAAGATAAAGTCAATGCTTAGAAAACCCTAATCAAGACAAAACAATACATGTAAACCAACACACTTGCACACTTACACCCTTAGGGTAAATCCACTTTGTTGCCTTATAAAATTGTCATAATACGCATGTAAGTTGTCTTAGCAAAAAAAAAAGAAAAAAATACAAGATCATAGTCCCTCGATGGCGCTACAAATGTTACCTTACAAATGATCTTAGTCCCTCCAAAGAAAATGCTAAGATATCTTACAATATTGCTATTCATGACTATACGATGATCCTTGCCCGTCCCTTTTACATCTAAAGATAAGGTTTCTTACCAAGTCAATGGTAAGATAGCAATGCCAAAGGAAAGAGGAAATAAACATGAAAGACTTTTGAGTAGGTAGAATGTTCCTAGTTGCTTGCTCATTTTCAAACCAAAACATCCTTGCTATTTTCAAAACAAAAACCAACACTTTCAAAACACCTTTCAAACTTGAAAACATTTTCAAAGGATCAACACTTTTGTATACATTCTTACGAACGAGAATCATTACAAAGTTTGCCTAAACGATGGCGCCCTTTTCAAAATACTTTCAAAAACCACACAATGCACATTTTCAAACAAAAGCAAGTGATCTAGCAAGCAACTAAGAGCCCGTAGATAACTATGGATGAAAAGGGTGCTAATACCTTCCCTTTTCATAATCTACCCCCCGAACTCAAGAAAACATCTCAAAGGTCTTTCCTATTCTTTTCAGCCTTTCCTTTTAGATAAAAGAAAAGTCGGTGGTGACTCTTGCTAACTGCAACATTTGTGATCAAGCGCAAAATAACCAAGTCAGTTCTCCCACCGTATTTCAGAACTGGCGACACTGCTGGGGAGAAAATTTTAAAAGTAGGGTTACCTTAGGGCTAGATCACATTTACTTGCTTTCATTTTTTGACTTGTATGCTTTAAATTTTGGTTCTTGTTTGGGTTTGAATCCTCTACCCGGATTTGGGATACCTTATAGGTAAGTAGCAATACATTGTGGAAACTATGCGGGTATACTGACATGGTCTAAGCAATAGCTACGTTAGTGTGTCATATTTGTGGATACCGGTAGCCCTTGAGTTGTCAAGGAGAATACGGGGCCGCTGAGTGATGTCATGAAGCACTAACTAACTTCTAGAACCTTTACTTGACCAACTTGGCCATTAGGACGTAGTGAGATGACCGACTTTGGTGCAGTCGGAAGTTGGTAGATACTCGATACTACACTCATTGAGGTTTGGTTTTTTGGGATATTTTGGTCACCATTAAAGAGGCTTGCGCTGAAACAATGCCCGATGAAACAAACCAGTGATATTGAGCTCCCTTAGAACCCGGTTACTATTGCTAGGACAATTTGAGCCAACTAAACTTCAAGAGGGTACTTACCTATGAGACTCCATGCAAGCCTAAACCTAAGGACTTGTTTGTTTTGTTTGTATATATTATCTTGTACATAACATCATAAACATCATAACATCATACTCATACTCACTAACCATTTCAAGGATTTTAGGATTTATCTTTGTTGTGTTTTGTAGGACATGGATTCTATTCGCAGGAAAACCTTCAAGTCAATCTCGTAAGGAACCCTCATCAACTTAAAGAGTTAGCAACAAGGGTTCCAGATAATTCTCCATTTACCGAAAGACATGGTCTCCTCCTAAACTTGGTGACCTCCAACACTGATGAGGATATGATGAAGGTGCTCTTCCAATTCTTTGATCCTCTACACCATTGCCTCACATTTCCCGATTATCAACTTGTGTTAACTTTGGAAGAACTCTCCCAACTCTTGAGGATTCCAATTCTCAATCAAATACCCTTCAACGGTACAGAAAGAGATCCAAAACCAGAAGAGATTGCTCAAGCCCTACACCTGCAACAATCTGATGTCATAACTAATTGGGAAATAAGGAGTGGTGTCAAAGGTTTCCTAGCCAGGTTCTTGTTTGAGAAAGCTCAAGACTATTGGAACTCTTTGGATTTGCAAGCTTTTGATGAAATTATGGCCCTTCTCATCTATGGGATGGTTTTGGTTCCAAATCCTGACCAACTCATAGATGTAAACACCGTCAAAATCTTCATGTCTCGTAACCCGGTTCCTACTTTGTTAAGAGACATCCTACATTCTTTTCACACTCGCGCTATGAGGAAAAGAGGTATTCTTATGTGTTGTACTCCTCTCTTGGCAAGATGTTTTATTTCGCATCTTCCCCAATCTGTATTGAAGAACGAGCAAGGTTCAAGGTGGTCACATAGGTTGATGACGCTCAGACATTCTGACATTCATTGGTGTTCCTGATCTGCAGAGCATGTTACTATCATCGACCGTTGTGGAGAATTCCCTAATGTCCCTTTACGTGGCATTAGGGGAGGTATCACTTACAACCCCTGCTTGGCCTTACGACAGTTTGGTTACGCCCGAAGGGATGGCCCACATGAGGTGCTTATTCAAGGGTTGGTATTTGACTACAAGAATGACGATCAAGGTTACCGCCAGAGGTTTATCCGAGCTTGGAGGATGTTGAACAAGGTAGATAGAAAGACATTGGGGCATAAGAATTCCATCCCTCTAGAGCCTTATCTCAAATGGGTACGAGCCCATGCTTAAAGTATTATGATGCCTTACCCCTTCATTCTCTCGGTTATCATAGAGCTTGTTGTGGAAGGAGATGTCCCATACACTATCCTTCATCCTGACATGCCCACCTCTCTCGAAGAGTTGCAAAGGGATTGGATACAACTTAAGGGGGGAGCGAGACACTTTCGAGGCCTAATTCTACGCCAGCGAGAAGAAACTTCTGGAACTCACCAAGCATTTTCATGAGGAGCAGAGTCTGAACGCCTACATCGCACCAAAGAGGATGCGTTCAACTTTTTTATCTTAGAGTTTTTGTATTTCTTTGTAAGCCCAAAGAGGAACGATGTACTCAAACTTTGATTTATTAATATAACGTGTGTTCCTTTTTGGTCTAAAGCAAATGTAAGTCTCTAATTTTCTTAAAATCATTTGCATATGCATCTCCATTCATCATAACACAAACAGGTTTCTTACCACATGTCTCCTTATCTTTCTACTGTTAATTTCAGTAAGATGGATCTTGAGCAGACAGTAAAAGATCTCTAGGCGCAGAATGCTCAGTTTCAACAAATGTTCTTGACTTTCGCAAAAGGGCAAGAGGATTTGAAAACTTTGCTGATCGAAGAAAAGAAGAAGAAAGCAAAGAAATCAACCGGCGTTTTAAATCTGGGAAGAAGGTTCCCAGGGCCAGCTAGATGGACCCTAGACTTCCCAACATCATCAGGTGAAAAGGATAATCAAGAAGGGAAAAGCAAGGTAGTGACTGGTCATCCAGAATTTAAAGAGGAAGAAGATGATGATCACTCTGAAGAGCAGTATCCTCCGCTGGCGACAAATACAAACATCTGGAAGAACGTCTAAGTGCAATGGAGATTCAGAAAGTTCCCAGGCTAGGCTTTGAAGAGCTAGGTTTGGTGTCTTGGATTGTTATTCCACCAAAGTTCAAGGCACCAGTGTTTGCTAAGTACGACGGGGTTTCGTGTCCCAAGATGCACCTCCGATCTTATGTGAGGAAGATACAGCCTTACACTACTGACAGGGATTTATGGGTCCACTTCTTTCAGGATAGTCTATCCGGAACTCAGCTAGATTGATTCTATCAACTGGAGAGGGCCAATATCCATAATTGGGAAGACCTGGCCGCTGATTTTTATAAACAATATCAATACAACAAAGACCTTGCTCCCACCCGTACTCAACTCCAAAGTCTGACTATGGTTTCGAACGAGGCTTTCAAAGACTACACTCAGAAATGGAGGGACTTATCGGGAAGAGTCCAGCCTCCCCTGTCTTACAGGGAGCTAATGGACATGTTTCTGGGTACCCTGCCTGGTCCTTTCTTTAATCATCTAATTGGAAGATCCTCAGCTGGCTTCACTGAATTAATCTTGACTGGGGAAATAGTGGAAGCTGGGATTAAGAGTGGGAAGATCCAAAAGGACACATCCTCCAGTGCCATGAGAAAAACATTTATTGGGAAGAAAGAAGTTGGTGCTGTATACCCTCAAAGGAATCAGGACATAACTGAACGCCGTCCAATGGTAGGGGCCGTCATGATCCCTAAGCCTGCACGTACTCAACAAAGAAACAACCATCCTAGGACAGAAAGACCGGTAAGACAGTTTACCCGGATAAATATGACACTTTCTCAAGTCCTACCACATTTGTTGAGATCTAATCTGGTAACTTTGAAGGAAGCCCCCGAAGAATCCTAACACCGCCTCTCCTCATTACAACCCTAATGCTCGCTGTGCTTACCATTCAGAAAGTCCAGGCCATGATACCAACAACTGCTGGGCTTTGAAAAACAAGGTGCAAGACCTTCTCGAGGCAAAAGAAATTGAATTTGATGCTCCTGAGATCCCAAATGTTACCACGGCTCCTATGCCCAAGCATGGCCGTGATGTTAACATTGTTGAAGATGATGTGTTTGTTACTGTTGTTGATGAGATTGTTACTCCTCTCCTGACCTTCAAGAAGAACCTGTTGAAGGTCGTTTTATTTCTAGGATGTGGCGAAGGCTGCCACCTATGTTTATCCATACCAACTGGTTGTCATTTATTGAAAGCAGGTGTCCAGCGCCTGATGGATGACAAAGAGATTTTGTTTGAAAAAACTCTCGTTCCAACCATTTCTTACAAGGATTTTTCAATAGTAACCATTTTCGCCAATCCTTCCAGGGTCTTCACCAAAAGACCCGTTAGGATTACATCTATTCCGAAAGTGACCACACTGATAATTACTATGCCAGGATCGATCCCGTACTCCTTAGATAAAATTGTCCCCTGGAACTATGGGGGTCACATCTACTATCACGGTGTCAAGCAGGATTGGCTGGCTGATGAAGACTCGATTTTTGAGAATGCTGACCCCGACATCGGCAACATTACGGGAGCCAACAAAATAACCTGAAGTGGAAGGGTGTTCTCCCCTGAGATCGCTCCTCTGAAAACTATTATCGGTCCTGTGATCATCCCTGCTTTTGACACTACTACTACAGTTCCTATGGTTATCCATACTGACACCTCTATCACCGAGTCGACCGAGACTCGAGGTAAAGGCATTTTGGTTGAGCCTGTCCGGATGAAGGTGCAATCAGTATCTATCCCAGAGGCCTCCAAGAAGGAGATAGAAGAAATTTTGAAAATTATAAAGAGAAGTAACTACAACGTAGTCGAACAGCTAGGGCAGACTCCGTCAAAGATTTCTATGCTAGCTTTACTGTTGTGCTCCGAGGCTCATGCGAAGGCCTTGGTAAAATTTCCTAAAATTGCCCATGTGCCACAGGAAACCTCTACTGACCAATTCCAAGATTGTGTGGCCAGTTTGACCGCTGATAATGGTTTGGGCTTTTCTGATGCTGATCTTACACCTAGAGGGAGAAAACACAATGAGGCGTTGCATGTCTCTATCGAATGCAGGGGCACAACTTTGGCCCATGCCTTGGTTGATACTGGTTCATCTTTGAATGTGTTGCCTAAGAAAGATCTGGATAGACTCAACTGTGAAGGTTTGACCTTAAAACCCAGAAACATAGTGGTAAGGGCCTTCAACGGTTCAAAAAGAATGGTGCGTGGGGAGGTGGACATCCCCATAAAAGTTGGAACTCAAACCTTTGATTCAACTTTCTATGTAATGGATATTCGCCCTTCATATTCCTGTTTATTGGGCCGACCTTGGATTCATGACGCTGGTGCCGTCACCTCTACATTACATCAGATGCTGAAATACCCAACCAAGGGAAAAATCATTATTGTCCATGGAGAGGAGGAATATATGGTCAGTCAGCTGAACTCTTTCAGATACGTGGAATTGGATGGTGAATTCATCGAAACTCCATGTCAGCATTTCGAGGAAGTCCCACAAACAGCGGCAACAACCAAGACTGTTTCCCAAGTCCAGAAGATTACCAGACCTCCGCTAAATATGTATTCTATGAAAGATGCCAAGGCAATAGTTGAAGAAGGATCCCAGAAAGTTGTTCGTCGTGCTCGTGCCGGGGGACCACCTTTGCGGATCAGTAACCATGGAGTCAACACAGTGGAAGATGGTGATGACAGCTATGACCTGGAAGAATGGATTTTCCCAACCATCAACGGAGGACTCACCAACTGGGAATCCAAATATTTTTCCCCAATTACTTTTATCCAATAGTAATTGTCTTTAAATTTTTATCGGACTTGTAATAATCAAACAATTTAGACTTTTAAAACCTTGTGTCTTACCCGAGGCACAACGGTCCATTTGTAAGGGTTGTTACTTCATTTTCATATGTCATCAATGAATCATGGACGTTTTTGCATGCAAACTTTACGCTCTTTGTTTTTCTTTTTCTACATTTTTGTTTTTCAATGATAACTATGCTCTTACACACACTCACATATCAAAATGTAAATCCATATCCACTCAGGATCCCATGGGTAACGATTCTGCTATGGCCTATTATGACTTTGAAAAAATTTGATCTACCAAGCTGAAGATGAAGGTGAGGAAGATTGTGATGTGCCGGGGGAACTAGCTAGGTTACTACAACAAGAAGAAAGGGCCATACAACCCCACAGAGAACAGGTTGACACAGTTAACTTAGGTACCGAAGAGGACAAGAAAGAAGTCAAGGTGGGTGCCAATCTCGAACCCAGTGTCAAGAAGTTTTTAACTCAATTGCTACATGACTATGTTGAGGTCTTTTCTTGGTCATACGAAGACATGCCTGGACTTGATGTTGATATCATGGTCCACCGTCTACCGACAAAAGAAGAATGCCCTCCGGTAAAACAGAAAGTCCGTCGCATGCGGCCAGACATGTCAGAGAAGATCAAGACTGAAGTCATGAAACAATTCAACGTCAGATTCTTAACCGTCACCTCCTATCCATAATGGGTCGCCAATGTTGTTCCAGTTCCTAAAAATGACGGCAAAGTACGCATGTGTGTGTATTACCGAGATTTGAATAGGGCAAGCCCTAAGGATGATTTCCTACTTCCCCATATCGATATTTTGGTTGACAATACCACACAGCATAAAGTGTTCTCATTTATGGATGGTTTCTCAGGCTACAATCAAATCATAATGGCACCTGAGGACATGGAGAAAACGACCTTCGTCACACAGTGGGACACTTTCTGTTACAAGGTTATGCCATTCAGGTTGAAGAACGTTATGGAAACTTACCAGCGCGCCATGGTAGCTCTATTTCACGACATGATCCATCACGAAATAGAGGTCTATGTGGATAACATGATAGCCAGATCTCAAATTGAAGAGGAACATCTTGACCATCTGCAGAAACTGTTTGAAAGGCTAAAGAAATACAAGCTAAGGTTGAACCCGAATAAATGCACATTTTGGGTGAGGTCCGGTAAACTCCTAGGCTTCATTGTCAGCGGTAAAGGTATTGAAGTTGACCCTGCCAAGGTGAAAGCAATACAAGAAATGTCTGCTCCTTGCACCGAGAAGGAAGTCAGAGGATTCTTAGGACGACTTAACTACATCACCAGATTCATTTCTCACCTAACCGCTACTTGTGAACCAATCTTCAAATTACTGAAGAAAGATCAAGTAGTCAAATGGAATGATAAATGCTAAGCTTCCTTCGACAAGATCAAGGAGTACCTTCAAGATCCTCCTGTTTTGATGCCTCTAGTCGAGGGAAGACCTTTAATCATGTATCTAACTGTCTTGGAAAACTCAATGGGGTGTGTGATGGGGAAGCATGCGAGTCTGGCCGAAAAGAGCATGCTATATACTACCTGAGAAAAAAGTTTACCGACTGTGAAACAAGATATTCACTGCTCGAGAAAACTTGTTGCGCTCTGGCATGGGCTTCTCGCCGGCTGAGACAGTATATATTGACCCATACTACCTTATTGATATCCAAGATGGATCCAATTAAATACATATTCGAGAAACCTGCCCTCTCTGGGAGAATAGCAAGATGGCAGATGATTCTGACTGAATACGACATTCAGTACACTACCCAAAAAGTAATAAAGGGTTGTGTGCTAATCGACCACCTCGCTCATCAGGCTGTGGATGACTATCAGTCCATGAAATTCGAATTCCCAGATGAAGACATCATGTCGGTAAGAAATTTTGAAGAACTTAGACCATATGACGAACCTGAACAAGGATCCCGATGGACCTTGGTTTTTGACGTAGCCTCCAACGCACTCGATAATGGCATAGGTGCTGTAGGCATATCCCCTGAAGGATGTCATACTCCATTCACTGCAAGAATTTGTTTCAACTGTACTAATAACATGGCAGAATACAAAGCGTGTATTTTTGGTCTCAAAGCTGCCATAGATTTATGAATCAAATCCTTAAGTGTATTTGGAGATTCAGCCTTAGTCATCAGCCAGATCAAAGGAGAATAGGACACGAAGCACCCTAATATCATCCCCTACAAAGAACATGTGTTGACATTAATCCCACATTTCAAGGAAATTACCTTTGAGCATTTTCCATGAGAGGAAAATCAACTAGCGGATGCGCTATCCACTATGTCATCCATGTTTAAACTCAAGTGGGGTAACGATGCTCCCCAGATCACCATTGAACGGATGGATGAACCAGCTTACTGTCACGGGATCGATGCTAAAGAAGTAGTGGACAAGCCTTGGTTCCATGAAGTTAAGAGGTATCTCGAAGCCCAAGAGTATCCGGAGGGAGCTTCAGTCAATGATAAGAAGTTCTTGAGAAGATTCTCTGCTAAGTTCTTCCTCAGTAATGGCATTCTCTACAAGCGCAACCACGACTCTATTTTGCTTCGTTCTGTAGACAAGGTTGAGGCAGACAAGATCATGGCTAATCTACATGAAGGCACTTTTGGCACCCACTCTAGTGGGCACACGAGGGCTAAAAAGATCCTACGGGCAGGGTACTACTTGTCTACCATGGAAGCAGATTGCCATCAGCATTCACGAACCTGTCACAAGTGTCAGATCTATGCTGACAAAGTACATGTGCCTCCAGTTCCTCTAAACGCCCTGACTGTTCCCTGGCTATTCGCGATGTGGGGCATCGATATGATTGGAGAAATTAAACCTATAGCTTCTAATGGACACAGCTTCATCTTGGTGGCCATTGACTATTTCACGAAGTGGGTTGAGGCAGCTTCTTTCGCTTCCGTTACCAAGAATATTGTGGCCCGATTCATCAAACAGAATCTCATCTGTCGATACGGTATCCCAGAGAGAATCATCACAGACAATGGTACGAATCTCAACAATACTATGATCACTGCACTATGCGCGTAATTCAAGATCCAACACCATAATTCTTCTCCTTACCAGCCAAAGATGAATGGTGTTGTCGAAGCCGCAAATAAGAACATCAAGAAGATCATACAAAAAATGACAGTAACCTACAAAGACTGGCATAAGATGTTACCATTTGCTCTCCACGGTTACCGTACCACGGCGCGCACATCAACAAGGGAAACTCCTTTCTCCTTGGTATACGGCATGGAAGTTGTTCTACCAATTGAAGTCAAAATACCTTCTCTGAGAATCATAAAGGATGCAGGGCTGAATGAAGATGATTGGATCCAAACTCGACTTGACCAGTTGAACCTAATTGATGAGAAGAGGCTTACGGCTGTCTGTCACGGCCAGATGTACCAAAAACGTTTGATCAATGCTTTTAACAAAAAGGTCAGACGTCAGGTATATCAGGTTGGTGACTTGGTAATCAAGCATTTCATATTGCCACAAGGTGATCCCAGGGGCAAATGGACTCCTACATACGAGGGACAATTTGTGATCAAAATCATATTCTCTGGTGGAGCAATGATCTTAACCACTATGGATGGCGACGACCTTCCATACCCTATAAACGCGAACATAGTCAAAAGATACTACGCATGAATAAAGACCCGCTAGGTCGACTAGCCTAGGCAAATATTAGGGCATCCCGGCGAACCAAAAAGGTTCGGGCAAAAATTAGGGATAAAATATAAAAAATCTGTACACCCGGCAAGCTGAAAACCTGAAAAGGCGGCTTGGGTAAAAAAGGGTATCCCGGTGGACTGAAAATCCGAAAGGGCGGTCCTGGCAAAAGTTAGGGAATTAAAGCGTATGACTATGTCCCATTGGATCACCTTACAGACAACCTTTAGCATCGACTGATAAGCTCAAACGGGTCTAATCAATCCAATCAACTTCGGACAAGGCAGCAAGTGGACAAGACGCTCAGAGACACGAAGGCTATAGCAGAATGGGAACCCCATGGGATCATTTCACATATCTATCTTTTCTTTGTATCAATTTTCATTTTTTACGACGATATTCTCTTACTAGAATGCTCGTCTCATTGTACAAAAATACTTATTCAAGTTAATACAAAGATATCCCTTTGAAAGTGCAAAACTATCTATTTTTCTTTTTCTGTGTTTTGTTTGCGAAAACATCCAATGATTATTTTTGAACATATGCATTTGACATGACTACTATTTACAAATGAACAAAAAAAGTGGAACAGAAAATAGAAAGACAATCACTAATGGCTTTAAGAAATAGGATAATATCTTTAGACTATTTCATAAAGTCCCCTGCAGATACTTTTCCAGCAAGAGCAGAAAACGTGACATCCCACTACAGGATCGCTAACATATCTCCAGTATGCAGCTTAATGATATCAAGCTCTCTCACATCCCAGACAGAACAAAACTTCCAGTTACCGCTCCTAAGATTCCCCAGTGAAAGTCTCCCAGTTTCCCAGGATTCCCCAGCAGGATTTCACGAGGTCTACAAGCAATACAAGACATTTCCCTTACACAACAGAGTTTATTTCTCTAACAAATGGAAACTCATCAACACTTCAAAATATGAAGACTTGCACTCCTCATTCTAAAAAATGCTCAATGATTTATTTTCCCCGAATCTAGCAATATTGTGGCATAACAATTAATATGTCCATACATTACATCCATATGTCATAGCATTGACAACACAGATACATACGACACAATCTCATTTGTTTTGAGAACATCATTGTACCATGCATTTCATACATCATGAAATTGCATACAACTAACCTTTCATCTTTTCAGGAAAGATCAATCAACAGAAAATTATCGTCAAATTTTCAATAAGTCAATTACAAATCAATTCCCAAGAAAGGACTGGTCAACCATCTACATAACAAATATTTCCTTCAAACCCCTTTCGGTTCAGTTTAAATCTCTCCACGGTTTATTCTGATTCTTTCCCGCAGACGTCTTCTCTGGTTCAGATAAATCTCTTAATTATTTGTTCTAATTCTTCTCCAGATCCCTTCTGGTTCAGTTTAAATCTCTCCACGGTTTATTCTGATTCTTTCCCGCAGACGTCTTCTCTGGTTCAGATAAATCTCTTAATGATTTGTTCTGATTCTTCTCCAGATCCCTTCTGGTTCAGTTTAAATCTCTCAACGGTTTATTCTTATTCTTTCCCGCAGATGTTTTCTATGGTTCAGATAAATATCTCAATGATTTGTTCTGATTCTTCTCCAGATCCCTGCCGGTTCAGTTTAAATCTCTCAAGGGTTTATTCTGATTCTTTCCCATAGACGTCTTCTCTGGTTCAGATAAATCTCTCAATGATTTATTCTGATTCTTCTCCAGATCTCTGCCGGTTCAGTTTAAATATCTCAACGATTTATTCTGATTCTTTCCCACAGACGTTTTCTTTGGTTCAGATAAATCTTTCAATGATTTGTTCTGATTCTTCTCCATATCCATGCCGGTTCAGTTTAAATCTCTTAAAAGTTTATTCTGATTCTTTCCCGCAGACGTTTTCTCTGGTTTAGATAAATCTCTCAATGATTTGTTCTGATTCTTTCCCATAGACATCTTCTCTGGTTCAGATAAATCTCTCAATGATTTGTTCTGATTCTTCTCCAGATCCCAGGTTCAGCTTAGATCTCTCAACGGTTTATTTTAATTCTTTCCCGCAGACACTTTCTCTGGTTCAGATAAATCTCTCACCGATTTATTTTGATTCTTCTTAAGATCCCTCCCGGTTCAGTTTAGATCTCTCAACAATTTATTCTGATTCTTTCTTAGTAGGCACTTTCTCTGGTTCAGATAAATTGCTCAAAGATTTACTCTGATTCTCTCTAGTGAAAGATTATGCAAAACCCTTTTTGGTTCAGTTTAAACCTCTCAACGGTTCATCATGATACTTTACAAATGAACATTTCTGGTTCAGATAAATCACTCCAAGATTTATTCTGATTCTTCCCAGCCAAACAACATACAAGGCTTCTGCTAGTTTCAGATAAATCACTCCAAAGATTTATTCTGATTCTTTTCTAGTTGAAATCAAGTTCAAACTTAGTCCATTACCTGTCAACAGTCACCCTTGGATGGAATCTACAATACCATCTCCGGCAAATCTCCATCATTCCTCCAAATGGCATCTATAAGCCCATTCGCATTTCATCTTCAAGTGCAAATTTCTGGGCACTCTAGTGTCCAATCATATTCCTCCTTCAAGTCACGAGTGACGGATCCTCCAATCTAACTCTTCAGGTTAAATAATATTGAATAGGGGAAACTATTGTACCCCAAAATTTTCCCTCTCATATATCAAGCATTTTCTTACAAAATCTCCTTTGGTTCAAGACTGCACAAGGATTAATCAGCTCATGAAACCTCCTTAAGCACTGATGACTGAAATTAGGGTTTGAGATTGCACAAGGATAATTTAACTTTGAATGCCTCATATGACTTTCATATATCATTATGGTCCCCCAAGATTTCGCATGTCAAGTTTCAAGTCTTGGATCACATTTTTGCTCAGTCAATTGAGCAGTTGACCTATAAATCAACTATATTGGGGAAAAAGTCAACTGTGGCCAATTTACAGTCAAACTTCATAAATTTTTATCCATATCAACATTATGAACTCATATGTATCATTTGATCAAGTTTGGACCATAATTCCTCAAGAAATTTGATCAGATCATCCAAAGGGCAAAATGGTCAAAAATTAGGGTTTTGACTGAGAAAAGGCAATTTCTGATTTTTGACCTAGCAAATGGTTGATTGGTTGGAAACATGATCTCAAGGATTCAATTGCATCATTTTAACCTAATGGCATGACTCAAAACATCCCTCAAGATCTATTGATTGATAGTTGATTTTCAGTCAACTGATCAAAAGTCAACTGTACACTGAAAAGTCAAACTTTGACTTTTTGGTCAAAATCAAGTGTCAAAGATCACAATTCATCAAAACATGTCAAAATATGAAACTTGTTCATCAATAAATCAAAAAGTCAAGATTTCATTTTGAAAAGTCAAAGTTCCCAAACTTAGAAATTTTTCTAAGTGTAGAAAAATTCATATTTTTGCACAACTTTAAGCTAATTTTTCACCATGATGCAAGATGATTCAAAAGAAACTTTAAACTTGAAAGTTGTAGATCTCAATGAGATATAAAACAATTATTTATACAACTCCTCCTAAAAATGCTTGGATCTCAAGTTATTAATTCATGAAATCATGGTCATGAAACTAAAACACTTAGTGAAATTTTGAGCATTTTGGTCAGGATTTTGACCTAACTTCTTAGCCAAGTTTCACATAGTTCCATTTGGATTTTGCAAAAGTGATTAAAAGAGGGGTTGTATAGAAAATTACAAGCTTTATAAAATGTCAAATAACTCCTTGAGATCACTTGTGAGCAAGGAGAATCGAAATCCATAAGTTAGGGTTTTAAGTTGTTTTGCAACGGAAAATTTGTGATGCACAATGAACCAAATCCATAGCCATGCTGCATAATATTCACTTTTCAGGCCTCAAACTTGCAATTCACTCCTTAATTAAATGTTTACACAACATATGGAGCCATTTTCCAAGCATTTGAATCATTATCCAAGTTGCATTTCCATTTTTGGAAGAAAGGCACCATTGCTATTCTTGAAAAGTGACTTTAATCACAAAGTCAACTTGTATGGAGCTTTACACTTGTTCTTTCTGCACAAGCATACTCTATAAACTCAGAACAACCATGTTTAAAGTTGCTATCCACCCTACAAGACATGTACCTTGCATTGAAACCATGTTTGTCAAGATAACTTCAAAAACAAGTCAAGAACTCATAACATTTGATTCTTTATTTTTGATCATTTCAAACCTCAAAACCTTTCCTCTATAAATAGAGATACCATTTTCAAGAGAACCCACGTATGCTTAAGCCCCTGAACTAACTCAAACTCACACAAACTCAAATTGCACACAAAACTCTATTTTTGTGCAGAAACTGACCTTACACTCCCATCTCTCAAACTACTCGTGCGTTTCCTCTCCAAACCATTCCAAAAGCTCCTAAACATCATCCACAACTCATCCCAATACTTGTTACAATTCTGTAACTCCATTTCCACCATTGTCCAAACTCAAAAACAGATCACTGCAAGTGGACTTCTCTAGAACTCCTCAACCATTTTCAGCTCAAGTCAAGCATCACATTAGCTTCTTGGGTACTTGAGGAAGTTAACCCAATCACTAGAACTCATTGAAAGCTGCTCAAACTCAAAACACGACACCCTCTTGCAAGGTGAGTTTTCTGACTTTTGAACTATTCATATAAGCATTGTTAGGCTTGCATTTGTGAAGATAGAATGTAGATATCGTTGCCCTGAAACTATACATGTCCATAGATTTCATTTATGTTGCTTGAGCATGGAGAATTTTGAGTTTAAACTTGCTGAAACATTTAGGTCAGAATTTGGTACTTTCATAAATTCATCTTTATCTTTGAATTTTAGCTTAGTTTAGTTACATGGATGGATTCATGGTGAAAAAATAAACGAGTTTCATGTTTACATTTTTGAAAATGGTTGAAGAATGAGAAAGTTACAGATCCTTTGGCTGGAGGTTGAAGATGAAGTACAGTCAGGGCAAAATATGTGTTATGTATTTATTGTTGTGCCAATATTAACGGATGTATCACCACCCCAGTGGTTAAAGCGCGTGTCTGTAACCAGAGGGACCTGGGTTCGAGCCCCAGTGGTACCCTTTTACTTGTTTTTTTTCTTCATGTTTTTCACTTTTTTGGGTTGTTGTTTGCAGCGCCAGGCCTTTAACTTGGGCCTGGCCATTTGTTTGCTGATTCTAACCCCCTCTGACTATGTTTACACTCCTGACCCATTTTATTTTATTTTTATTTATTTTGTTTTCTATTCCATATTTTCTTCATATATTTTATTACTATTTTTATTATTATCATTATTATTATTATTTTACTAAAAAATATAAAAAATATTTTTATTTTATTATTTATATTTATTTAGTTTTTTTTTTCATAAAACAAAAGAATAAAAAACATTTTCTTTAGTAAATTAATTTCTTTTTTAATACTTAGATAATTAGTTTTAATTATTATATCATTATTTTCTTGTAAATTAAATAATTTAGAACTTAGGTTTCCTTTATATATATATATAAGAAAACCTTTTCATGAAAAACCCTAAAAAATCATTTTGTAACTTATTTTTCTTTGTTAATTTATTTAGGTTTTAGTTTTGGCTAATTTTAATTAACCATTTTTTTAATTAGATTTAGGATAAAATCCTTTCATAAAAATCCAAACAAAATCATTTCTTTTTCCATTTATATTCTTGCATTTTTATTTTCAATTTTGTACAATATTCAATATGGTTGTAATAATTATTTAGATTTAATTTTCTTGCAATTCCCCCATTTGTAAATTTTACACCCCCACCCCTTTTGATGTAATAGCTTTGTATTTTTATTTTCTGCAATTTAATGTTTTATATATAAATGCTAGTTAATTATGGTTTGTATGGAAAGATAAAATCAATTCTTAGAAAACCCTAATCAAGACAAAACAATGCATGTAATCCAACACACTTTCACACTTACACCCTTAGGGTAAATCCACTTGTTGCCTTATAAAATGGTCATAATACGCATGTAAGATGTCTTAGCAAAAATACAAGATCATAGTCCCTCGATGACGCTACAAATGATCTTAGTCCCTCCAAAGAAAATGCTAAGATATCTTACAATATTGCTATTCATGACTATACGATGACCCTTGCCCGTCCCTTTTACATCCAAAGATAGGGTTTCTTACCAAACCAATGGTAAGATAACAATGTCAAAGGAAAGAAGAAATAAACATGAAAGACTTTTGAGTAGGTAGAATGTTCCTAGTTGCTTGCTCATTTTCAAACCAAAACATCCTTTCTATTTTCAAAACAAACACCAACACTTTCAAAACACCTTTCAAACTTGAAAACATTTTCAAAGGATCATCACTTTTATATACATTCTTGAGAACGAGAATCATTACAAAGTTTGCCTAAACGATGGCGCCCTTTTCAAAATACTTTCAAAAACCACACAAAGCACATTTTCAAACAAAAGCAAGTGATCTAGCAAGCAACTAAGAGCCTGTAGATAAATACAAATGAAAATGGTGCTAATACCTTACCTTTTCATAATCTATCCCCCGAACTCAAGAAAACATCTCAAAGGTCTTTCCTGTTCTTTTCAGCCTTTCCTTTTGGATAAAAGAAAAGTCAAAGACGACTCTTGCTAACTGCAACATTTGTGATCAAACGTAAAACAACCAAGTCAGTTCTCCCACCGCGTTACATATACATTCTCAATGATACGAGAATCATTACAAAATTGCTTTACATTGGCATTTTCAAAACATCTTTCCAAACACTTCCTTTCAACAAATATTTTCAAAATCAACACTTCGTATACATTCTCAATGATACGAGAATCATTGAAAAGTTTGTCAAACTTAGGCGTTTTCAAAATATTTTCAAAACACACACACACACAAAGCATTTCAAAGTGAACTAGAAATTAAGAGCCCATAAATAACTACAGATAAAAAGGGTGCTAACACCTTCACATTTCATAACCTACCACCCCCCCCCCCCCCCCCCCACCCCGAGCTCAAGAAAAATTCTCAAAAGGTCTTTCCTGTTCTTTTCACCCTTTCCTTTATTAGATAAAAGAAAATTCGGTGGCGACTCTTGCTATCCGCAATATTTGCAATAAAATGCAAAACACCTAAGTCAGTTCTCCCACCGTATCACAGAACAGGCATATAAATAACTAAAGCTATAAATCCAAGATGAGTGAGAATTTTTCTGGCCCTAATTTAAGACCTAAAATTTTAGAAACTACAACTCTAAAATTTTATAAGCTCAGGCCGTATAAATGCAAACTATGGATATGTACAGCTTCGTGGCAATGGTATCTACATTTTATCTTCACAAATCAGAATTAAATGATGCTTGTATGAAGAGATAGAAGTTTGAAAACCTACCTCTTGCAGTTGGAGTCGTATATGGAGTTTGAGCAACCTTTGTGATGGCCTGATGATTTCTGTAGCTTTCTTGGACCTCCTTGAGTGTGTTCCAACTCCTACTTTGCTTTGAGGATGGCAGAAACTCCCAACTCAAGTCAAGTTGCAAGCTTCAATTTTGGAAATGGTGGATAGTGATGGAGGAGTTACAGTCAGGAAACAGGGGCCTGGATCACTTTGATATGGTGTATATTAAGTGTTTAGATGGTTAAAACTCAATACGCACGAGTGGATTTGGAGATGGCTATGTGAGGTTCAAAATTGTCAATTTATGGAAGATTCTGAGTTGCAGAATGCTTGGGAGTGTTTTTTGGGTCCTTGAACTCATGTGTTATGTTGCAATAGACTTGTGTATATGTATGTAAAATGTTATAGATTAAATGCACTCAAGGTTTCTGAGTTCTAGCCTTTTGGCTCTATAACTTGATTTTGAAGAAAAGTGAGAAGATAAGTCTCAAAGTGTTGTACAAGCATGGTCTGAGTTGGTAGAGGCCTTAGAAATGTTGCTTTTGGTTTTGACTTTGCTTTTTTGAAAAGAAAAAAATTGAGAGGCTCAAGAAGTTGACAATTGCAAAAGTAATGCTTTATCAAAATGGAAATGGCAACTTTGTGCCATAAATGGAAATGTAACTTGGATAAAGGCTAAAGTGCTTGGATAAAGCTCTAACAGTTGTGCAAACATTTAATTATGGAGTGACAAACAAGTTTAAGGCCTGCAAAGCAAAGATTATGCAGCCTAGTCTTGGATTTGAATTTTTGTTCATCATGAAATGGCTTGTAATTTAAGTTTGAAAACCCTAACTTCATCTCTTCGATTCTCCTTGCTCACAATTGATCTCAAGGAGTTATTTGACATTTTGGAAATCTTGTAATGTGCTATACAACTCCTCTTTGAATCACTTTAAAAAATTCCCCTTGGAACTATATGAAAAAGTGCCATGAAGTTAGGACAAAATCCTGCCTAAACTAGGGCAAAATTTCACTAAGTGTTTAATTTCAAGACCATGACTTTATGAATTAATAACTTGAGATCCAAGCATTTTTAGAAGAAGTTGTATAAATTAATGTTGTAAATATCACGGAGATCTACAACTTTCATGTTGAAAGTTTCTTTTGAATCATCTTGCATCATGGTGAAAAATTGGCTCAAAGTTGTGAAAAAACATGAAGTTTTAAACACTTAGAAAAAATTCTAAGTTAGAAAACTTTGACTTTTCAAAATGAAATCTTGACTTTTTGATTTCTTGATGAATAAGTTTCATATTTTGACATGTTTTTATGAATTATGATCTTTAAACTTGATTTTGACCAAAAAGTCAAAGTTTGACTTTTCAGTGTACAATTGACTTTTGATCAATTGACTGAAAATTCACTATCAATCAAATTGATCCTGAGCAATGTTTTGGGTCATTCCATTAGGTAAAAATGATGCAATTTAACTCTTGAGATCATGCCTCAAAGGAATTAACCATTTGCTAGGTCAAAAATCAGAAATTGCCCTTTCTCAGTCAAAACCCTAATTTTAACCATTTTGCCCTTTAGATGATTTGATCAAATTTCTTGAAGAATTGTGGTCCCAATTTTATCAAATAATACATATGAGTTTATAATGTTGATGTGGATAAAAAGTTATGAAGTTTGACTGTAAATTGGCCATAATTGACTTTTCCCCAAATCACAATTGATTTTTAGGTCAACTATTCAATTGACTGAGCAAAAATGTGATCCAAGGCTTGAAACTTGACATGAGTAATCTTGGGGGTACATAATGATTCATTAAGGTCATATGATACATTGAAAGTTCAATTATCCTTGTGCAATCTCAAACCCTAATTTTGGTCATCAAAGCTTAAGGAGGTGTCTTGAGTTGATCAACCCTAGTGCAGTCTTGAACTAAGAGACATATTTTATGAGAAAATAATTGATAAGTGAGAGGGAAAATTTTGGGGTACAACAGCTGACCCTGTTCAATCTTCTTAAACCTGAAGAGTTAGATTGGCGGATTTACCATTCGTGACTTGAAGGTGGAAGATGATTGGACACTAAAGTGCCCAGAAATTTGCACTCCAGGATGTGATGGTTGATGGTATAGGGAATGGGATTAAAGATGCCATTTGGAGAGGAGATGAGAAGTTATTGGAGATGGGATTGCAGATGCCATCCAAAAATGATTGTTGATGGGAATAGAGGAAGTGTTAGAATAAACCTTTGGTTAATTTACACTGGAGTACTGGATGTGTCGGGTTGAATACTAGAATAATATCCATAAATGGACTGTATTTGACTCTTTTCTGAAAGTTGAATTTGAATGAGTATTAGAATGGCGTCCGTGTCTGGAACGTATCTGAAAGCTGAATCTGAATGAGCATGAGGATGGCATCCGTGTCTGGAGCGTATCTGAACTGTATCTGAAAGCTGTATCTGAATGAGTATCAGGATGGTATCCGTGTCTGGAGTGTATCTGAACTATACCCGAATGTTGGATCTGAATGAGTATCAGAATGGCTTCCGTGTCTGGAGCGTATATGTACTGTATCTGAGAGCTGAATCTGAATGAGTATCAGAATGGCGTCCGTGTTTGGAGCGTATCTGAACTGTATCTGAAAGCTGAATCTGAATGAGTATCAGAATGGCATCCGTATCTGAAACATATCTGAACTGTATCTGAATGTTCAACTGGTCTTGTAGATAATTTTCCCGATATGTTTCAGGTATCAATCTCTGACCTTTTTGTAAATTGTTGATGATAGCCATCATTTGACTGACCTTTCCTGTAGAGATGAAAGATTAGTTGTATGTAATGTCATGATGTATGAAATGCATTGTATAATGATGTTCTCAATAAAATAAATGAGATTATGTTGTATGCGTTTGTGTTGTTAATTTCATGACGTATGGATGCGATGCATGGGCATGTAAGTTATTCTGCTGTAATACTGTTGGATTAAGGAAAATAAATCCCTGACTGCCATTGGGGACGTGGAGGTAATTCTTCATGTTTTGAAGTGCCGATGAGTTGATGAGCTTCTATTTGGTAGAGAAATAAACTCTGTTATAAGGGAAACGCTGTGTACTGCTCGTGAAATCCCGTTGGTGAATCCTGAGAAATTTGGCGATTTCTACCAGGGAATGATAACTGGATGTTTTGTTCCACTAGGGATGTGAGAGATCTTGACATCATTAAGCTGCACACTGTGGGGAATTTATGGAATAGTCTAAATATATTATCCTATTTCTTAAAGACATTAGCGATTGTCTTTCTATTTTCGTTCCCTTTTGTTTATTTGTAAACAATATTTACGTTCAAATGCATATGTCCAAAAATAAATCATTGGACGTTTTTGTAAACAAAACTTAGAAATAGGGAAAAATAGATAGTTTTGCACTTTCAAAGGAGTATCTTTGTATTAACTTGAATAAGTATTTTTGTACAATGAGACGAATATTCTAGAATGTCGTCGTAAAAAATGAAAATTTGATACAAAGAAAAGATAGCTATGTGTAATAGTCCCATGGGGTTCCCATTCTTCTATAGCCTTTGTATCTCTGAGCGTCTTGTCCACTTGCTGCCTTGTCCGAAGTTGATTGGATTGATCAGAACAGATGAGTTTGTTAGTCGAAGCCAAAGGTTGTCTGTAAGGTGGTCCAACGGGACATAGTCATACGCTTTAATTCCCTAACTTTTTCCTGGACCGCCCTTTCGGGTTTTCAGTCCACCGGGATACCCTTTTTTGCCCAAGTCGCCCTTTCGGGTTTATAACTTGTCGGGTGTACAGATTTTTTTGTTTTATCCCTAATTTTTGCTCGAACCTCTTTGGTTCACCGTGATGCCCTTGTTTTGCCTAGGTGTGTCAACCTAGAGGGTATCTTATGCGTAGTATCTTTTGACTATGTCCGCGTTCACAGGGTGCGGCAGTTCGTCACCATCCGTAGTGGTTAAGATCATTGCTCCACCAGAGAATATGCTTTTGATCACAAATGCCCCTTCATATGTAGGAGTCCATTTCCCCTGGGATCACCTTGCGGCAGTATGATGCGCTTGATCACTAAATCCCCAACTTGATACACTTGGCATTTGACCTTTTTGTTGAAAGCCTTGATCATCCGTTTTTGATACATTTGACCATGACAGACATCAGTAAGCCTTTTCTCATCAATCAAATTCAGTTTATCAAGTCGAGTTTGGATCCAATCTTCTTCATTCAGCCCTGCATCCTTCATGATTCTCAGAGAAGGGATCTGGACCTCAATAGGCAAGACAACCTCCACGCCGTATACTAGAGAGTAAGGTGTTGACCTGTTTGATGTGTGCGCCTTGGTACGATAACCGTGGAGGGAGAATGGTAGCATCTCATGGCAGTCTTTATATGTGACTGTCATTTTCTGTATGATTTTTTTGATGTTCTTATTTGCGGCTTCAACAACACCATTCATCTTTGGCCGGTAAGGAGAAGAATTGTGTTACTGGATCTTGAATTGTGCGTACAGTGCGGTGATCATAGTGTTGTTGAGATTCGTACCATTGTCTATGATGATCCTCTCCATGATACCATACCGATAGATGAGATTCTGTTTGATGAACCAGGCAACAACATTCTTGGTAACAGAAGCGAAAAAAGCTGCCTCAACCCACTTCTTGAAATAATCAATGGCCACCAAGATAAAGCAATGTCCATTAGAGGATGTTGGCTTGATTTCCCCAATCATATCGATGCCCCACATAGCAAAGGGCCAAGGAGCCGTCAGGATATTCAGAGGAACGGGAGGTATGTGTACCTTGTCAACATAGATCTGACACTTGTGGCAGGTTCGAGAGTGTTGATAGCAATCTACTTCCATGGTAGACCAGTAATAACCTGCCTGTAGGATCTTCTTTTCCCTCGTATGCCCATTGGAATGGGTACCAAAAGTGCCTTCATGTAGATCATCCATGATCCTCTCTGCCTCAACCTTGTTTATGCAATGGAGCAAAAGAGAGTCATGGTTGCGTTTGTAAAGAATGCCATTACTAAGGAAGAACTTAGCAAAGAATCTCCTTAAGAACTTCTTATCATTGACTGAAGCTCCTTCCGGATATTCTTGAGCCTCGAGATACCTCTTGACCTCGTTAAACCAAGGCTGGTCCACTACTTCTTCAGTATTGATCTCGTGACAGTGAGCTGGTTCATCCATTCGTTCAATGGTAATCTGGGGAGCCTCGTTATCCCATTTAAGTTTAAACATGGATGACATTGTGGCTAGCGCATCTGCTAGTTGATTTTCTTCTCGCGGGAAATGCTTGAAGGTAATCTTCTCGAAATGTGGGATTAATGTCAACACATGTTCTTTGTACGGGATGAGGTTAGGGTGCTTCGTGTCCCATTCTCCTTTAATCTGACTGATGACCAAGGCTGAATCATCGAGTACACATAAGGACCTGATCCCCAAATGTATGGCAGCTTTGAGACCAAAAATGCACGCTTCGTATTCTGCCATGTTATTTGTACAGTTGAAACAAAGTCTTGCGATAGAGAGAGTATGACATCCTTCAGGACATACGAGTACAACACCAATGTCATTGCCGAGTGCATTAGACGTCCCATCAAAAACTAGGGTCCATCGGGATCCTTGTTCAGGTCCGTCATATGGTCTGAATTCTTCACAGTTGTTTACCATCATGATATCTTCATCCGTGAATTCGAACTTCATGGACTGGTAGTCATCCACAGCTTGATGAGAAAGGTGATCGACTAGTACACTTCCCTTTATTGATTTTTGGGTAGTATACTGAATGTCATATTCCGTCAGGATCATCTTCCATCTCGCTATTTTCCCAGAGAGGGCAGGCTTCTCGAATATGTATTTTATTGGATCCATCTTGGATATCAATAAGGTAGTATGGGTTAGCATATACTGTCTTAGCCGGCGAGCTGCCCATACCAGAGCGTAACAAGTTTTCTCGAGCAGTGAATATCTTGTTTCACAGTCGGTAAACTTTTTGCTCAAGTAATAAATAGCATGCTCTTTTCGGCCATACTCGTCATGCTTCCCCAACACACACCCCATTGAATTTTCCAAAATAGTTAGATACACGATCAAGGGTCTTCCCTCGACTGGTGGCATCAAAACTGGAGGCTCTTGTAGGTACTCTTTTATCTTGTCGAAGGCAGTTTGGCACTCATCATTCCATTTGACTACTTGATCTTTCTTCAGTAATTTAAAGATTGGTTCACAAGTAGATGTTAAGTGAGAAATGAATATGGCAATGTAGCTTAGCCGTCCTAAGAATCCTCTGAATTCCTTCTCGGTACGAGGAGCAGGCATTTCTTGCATAGCTTTCACCTTGGCAGGATCCACTTTGATACCTTTACCGCTGACGATAAAGCCTAGGAGTTTAATAGACCTCACCCCAAACGTGCATTTATTCGGGTTCAGCCTCAGCTTGTATTTCTTTAGTCTCTCAAATAGTTTCTGTAAATGATCAAGATGTTCTTCCTCTGTTTGAGATTTGGCTATCATGTAGTCCACATAGACCTCTATTTCATGATGAATGATGTCGTGAAATAGAGCTACCATGGCACGCTGATAGGTTGCCCCAGCGTTCTTCAACCCGAATGGCATAACCGTGTAACAGAATGTGCCCCATTGTGTGACAAAGGTTGTTTTCTCCATGTCCTCAGGTGCCATTTTAATTTGATTGTAACCTGAGAAACCATCCATGAAGGAAAACACCTTATGATGTGCTATATTGTCAACCAAAATATCGATGTGGGGAAGTGGGAAATCATCCTTAGGGCTTGCCCTATTCAAATCTCTGTAGTCCACGCACATGCGCACTTTGCCGTCCTTTTTAGGCATAGGAACAACATTGGCGACCCATTGCGGATAGGAGGTGATGGCCAAGAATCCGGCGTTGAATTGTTTCATGACTTCCGCTTTGATCTTCTCTGACATGTCTGGTTGCATGCGACGGACCTTTTGTTTTACCGATGGACAGTCTTCTTTTGTTGGTAGACGATGTACCACAATATCAGCATCAAGTCATGGCATGTCTTCATACGACCAGGAAAAGACCTCGACATAATCATGTAGTAACTGAATCAGATGCTTCTTGACACTGGAATCCAGATTGGCACCCACTCTGACTTCTTTCTTGTCCTCCTTGGTACCTAGGTTAACTGTGTTCACTGTTTCTTCGTGGGGCTGAATGCTCCTCTCTTCTTGTTGTAGTAACCTGGCTAATTCTCCTGGGACTTCATAATCTTCCTCATCTTCGTCTTCGGCTTGGTAGATTAGATTCCCAGAGTCATAAAAAGCCATAACAGAATCGTTACCCATGGGATCCCGAGTGGATGAAGATCTGCATTTTGAATGTGAGTGTGTGTAAGAGTATAACTATCTTTGAAAGAAATAAAAATGTAAAAAGAAAGACAAAGATCACAAGGTTTGTATGCAAAAACGTCCATGATTCATTGATGACATATGAAAATGAAATAACAACCCTTACAAATGGACCGTTGTGCCTCGGGTAAGACACAAGGTTTTAAAATTCTGAATTGTTTAATTATTACAGGTCCGAAAAAAATTTAAAGACAATTACTGTTGGATAAAAGTAATTGGGACAAAATATTTAGCTTCCCAGTTGTTGAGTCCTTCGTTGACAGTTGGGAAAATCCAATCCTCCAGGTTGTAGTTGTCCTCATCATCCTCCACCGCGTTGATTCTGTGGTTGCTGATCTTCAAGGGTGGTCCCCCGGAACGAGCACGACGTACATCTTTCTGGGCTCCTGAAGTGAAACCCAAACCAAATTTGTAATATTTGTATGGGATATCTGGGAGTTGGCCCCAAATAGTGCACCCACCTTCTTCGATTACAACATTGGCATCTTTCAAAGAGGACATCTTTAGTGGAGGTCTTGTAATCTTTGGGACTTGGGAAACAGCCTTGGTTACTGCCACAGTTTGTGGAACTTCCTCGAAATGCTGAAACGGAGTTTCAATGAATTCTCCATCCAATTCCATGTATCTGAAATAATTTAAGTGATTGATCATATATTCCTCCTCTCCATGGAAAATAATGATTTCCCCTCGGTTGGATATTTCAGCATCTGAAGTAATGTAGAGGTAACAGCACCAGCGTTGTGAATCCATGGTCGGCCCAACAAACAGGAATAGGAAGGTAGAATTTCCACCATGTAAAAAGTTGAATCAAAGGTTTGGGTTCCAACTTTTATGGGGATATCCACCTCCCCGCACACCATTCTCTTTGAGCCGTCGAAGGCCCTTACCACTATGTTGTTGGGTTTTAAGGTCAAACCTTCGTAGTCAAGTCTATAAAGAGCCTTCTTAGGCAGCACGTTCAAAGACGAACCGGTATCAACCAAGACATGGGCCAAAGTTGTGCCCCTGCATTCGACAGAGACATGCAATGCCTCGTTGTGCTTCCTCCCCTAGGTGTTAAGTTAGTATCAGAAAAGCCTAACCCATTGTCAGCGGTTAAACTGGCCACACAATCTTGGAACTGATCAGCAGAGGTTTCTTGTGGTACATGGGCAGTTTTAAGGAATTTCACCAAGGCCTTCGCATGAGCCTCAGAGCATAACAATAAATCCAACATGGAAATTTTTGACGGAGTCTGTCCTAGCTGTTCAACTACGTTGTAGTCGCTTCTCTTTATAATTTTCAGAATTTCTTCCATCTCCTTTTGGGAGGCCTCAGGGATAGGTACTGATTGCGCCTTCATCCGGACAGGCTCAACCAGAATGCCTTTGCCCCGAATCTCAGTCGACTCGGTGGTAGGAGTATCAGCAGGTGTGACTATAGGAATTATAGTTGTAGTGGTGTTAACAGGAACAGAAATAGGGATGATCATAGGACCGGTAACAGTCTTTGGATGAGCAATATCTGGGGAGAATACTCTACCACTTTGGGTTATCTTGCTGGTTCCCGCAATGTTGCTGATGTCGGGGCCAGCCTTCTCAAAAATTGAATCTTCATCAGCCAATCAATCTTGTTTGACGCCGTGATAGTAGATGTCTCCCCCCTAGTTCCATGGGAAAATTTTATCTGATGAGTACGGGATTGGACCTGGCATAGTAATTATCAGTGGAGCTAATTTAGGAACTGATGTAATCCTAAGGGGTCTTTTGGTGGAGACCCTGGAAGGATTGGCGGAAATGGTTACTATGGAAATATCATTGTATGAAATGGTTGGAACGGGAGTATTTTCAAACAAAATATCTTTGTCATCCATTAGGCGTTGAACACCTTCTTTCAATAAATGACAACCAGTTGGTAGGGATAAACAGAAGTGGAAGCCTTCATCACAGCCTGAAATAAACTGGCCTTCAATAAGTTCTTCTTGACGGTCAAGAGAGGAGTAACAAGTTCATCAACAGTAGTAACAAATGTATCATCTTCAATAGCGTTGACACCACGACCATGCTTGGGCATAAGAGCGGTGATAACATTTTGGATTTCAGGAGCATCAAACTCAATTTCTTTGGCTTCAAGAAGGTCTTACACCTTGTTTTTCAAAGCCCAACAAATGTTAGTATCATGCCCTGGGCTTTCTGAATGGTAAGCACAACGAGCATTAGGATGGTAGTGAGGAGAGGTTGTGTTAGGATTCTTTGGAGCTTCTTTCAAAGTTACCAGATTAGATCTCAACAAATGTGGCAATACTTGAGATAGTGTTATATTAATCTGGGTAAATTGTCTTACTGGTCTTTCTGTTCTAGGCTGATCGTTCCTTTGTTGAGTAGGTGCAGGCTTAGGGATCATGACAACCCCTACCATTGGACGGTGTTCAGTTCTTTCTTGATTCCTTTGAGGATACACAACACCAACTTCTTTCTTCCCAATAAATGGTTTTCTTACAGAAGCAGAGGATGGGTCCTTTTGAATCTTCCTACTCTTAATCCCAGCTTCCACTCTTTCCCCAGTCAAGATTAATTTAGTGAAGCCTGCTGAGGAGCTTCCAATTAAATTATTAAAGAAAGGACCGGACAGGGTACCCAGAAACATGTCTACTAGTTCTCTTTAAGAAAGGGGAGGTTGGACTCTCCCTGATAAGTCCCTCCACTTATGAGTGTAGTCTTTGAAACCTTCAGTTGAAACCATAGCCATACTCTGGAGTTGAGTACGGGTGGGAGAAAGATCTGCATTGTACTGATATTGTTTATAGAAAGCAGTGGAAAGGTCTTCCCAATTATGGATATTAGCCCTTTCCAGTTGATAGAACCAATCAAGCTGAGTTTCGGATAGACTGTCTTGAAAGAAGTGTACCCACAAATCTCTGTCAGCAGTGTGAGGCTGTATCTTCCTCACATAGGATCAGAGATGCATCTTGGGACACAAAACTCTGTCGTACTTAGCAAATATTGGTGCCTTGATTTTTGGTGGAATGACAATCCTAGACACCAAACCCAGCTCTTTAAAGTCTAGTCCGGGCACTTTCTGAATTTCCATTGCACTTAGACGTTCTTCCAGATGTTTGTATTTGTCATCGGCCGGAGGATATTTCTCTTCAGAGTAGTCTTCTTCTTCTTCCTCTTTAGATTCTAGATGGACAACCGCTTCCTTGCCTTTTACTTATTGATTATCCTTTTCACCAGATGACGTTGCAAAGTCTAGGGTCCGTCTGGCTTGTCCTTGGAACCTTCTTCTCATATTTAGAACTCCGGTTACTTTCTTTGCTTTCTTCTTCTTTTCTTCAACCAGCAAAGTTTTCAGATCCTCTTGTCCTTTGGCTAGAGTCAAGAACATCTGTTGAAACTGAGCATTTTGCGCTTGGAGGTCTTTTACTGACTGCTCGAGATCTATCTTACTGAAATAAACAGTAGAAAGATGAGGAGACTTGTCGTAACAAACCTGCTTATGTTATGATGAATGGTAAATGCATATGCAATGATTTCAAGGAAATTAGAGTTTAAATTTTCTTTAGACCAAAAAGGGAACACACATTATATTAATAAGTCAAAGTTTGAGTACATCATTCCTCTTTTGGCTTACAAAGAAATACAAAAACTCTAAGATAAAAAAGTTGTACGCATCCTTTTTGGTGTGATGTAGGCGTTCAGGTTCTGCTCCTCATGAAGTTGCCTAGTGAGTTCCAAAACCTTCTTCTCGCTGGCGTAGAATTGGGCCTCGAAAGTTTATCGCTCCCCATTAAGTTGTATCCAATCCCTTTGTAAGTATTCAAGAGAGTTTGGCATGTCAGGATGCATGATAGTGTAGGGATTATCTCCTTCCACAACGGGCTCTATGATCACTGGGATAATGGAGGGGTAAGGCATTATAAGACTTTGAGAACGAGCTCGTACCCATTTGAGGTAAGGCTCAAGAGGGATGGAATTATACTGCCGCAATGTCTTTCTATCTACCTTGTTCAACATCCTCCAAGCTCGGATAAATCTCTGACGATGACCTTGATCGTCGTTCTCGTAGTCAAATACCAAACCTTGAATGAGGGCCATCCCTTCGGGCATAACCAAACTGTCTTAAGGCTAAACAGGGGTTGTAGGTTATGCCTCCTCTAATTCCAAGTAAAGGGACATTAGGGAATTCTCCACAACGGTCAACAATAGTAACATTCTCTATAGATCGGGAACACCAATGGATGTATGAATGTTTGAGTGTCATCGACCTATGTGACCACCTTGAACCTTGCTCGTTCTTCAATACAGATTGGGGAAGATGCGAAATAAACGATCTTGCCAAAAGAGGAGTACAACATATAAGGATACATCTTTTTTTCATGGTGCGAGTGTGAAAAGAATGTAGGATATCCCCTAGAAAAGTAGGCACCGGGTTACGAGACATGAAGATTTTGATGGTGTTCACATCTATGAGTTGGTCAGGATTCTGAAACAAAATCATCCCATAGATGAGGAGAGCCACAATTTCCTTAAAAGCTTGCAGATCCAAAGAGTTCCCACAGTTTTGGGCTTTCTCAAACAAGAACTTTGCTAGGAAACCCTTCACACCACTTCTTGTTTCCCAATTAGTTGTGATATCAGATGATTGCAAGTGTAGAGCTTGAGAAAGATATTCTGGCTTTGGATCTCTTTCCATACCGTTGAAAGGTAGTTGATTGAGAATGGGAATCCTTAAGAGTTGGGAGAATTCTTCCAAAGTTGGCACAAGTTGATAATTTGGAAATGTGAAGCAATGGTGTAGAGGATCAAAGAACTGGAAGATCACCTTCATCATGTCTTCATCAGTGTTGGAGGTAACCAAGTTTAGTAGGCGACCGTGTCTTTCGGTAAATGGAGAGTTTTCAGGAATCCTTGATGCTAGCTCTTTAAGTTGAGGAGGGATCCTTAAAAGATTTACTTGAGTAGTTTTCCTGCGAATAGAATCCATGTCCTACAAAATAGAACAAAGATAAATCCCAAGATCCTTGAAATGGTTAGTTAATATGAATATGATGTTATGTTGTTTATGATGTTATGTACAAGTATATATATACAAACAAAGCAAACAAGTCCTTAGGTTTAGGCTTGCATGGAGTCTCATAGGTAAGTACCCTCTTGAAGTTTAGTTGGCTCAAACCTGTCCTAGTAATAGTAACCGGGTTCTAAGGAGCTCAATATCACCGATTTGTTTCTTTAGGCATTGTTTCAGCACAAGCCTCTTTAATGGCGACCGAAATATCCCAAAAAACCAAACATCAATGAGTGTAGTATCGAGTATCTACCAACTTCGGACTATACCAAATCCGGTCATCTCACTACGTCCTAATGGCCAAGTTGTCAAGTAAAGGTTCTAAAAGTTCATTAGTGCTTCATGATATCACTCAGCAGCCCCGTATTCTCCTTGACTACTCAAGGGCTACCGGTACCCACAAATATGTCGCACTAACGTATCTATTGCTTAGACCATATCGGTATACCCCACACAGTTTCCACAACGTATTGCTACTTACCTATAAGGTATCCCAAATCTGGGTAGAGGATTCAAACCCAAACAAAGAACCAAAATGTAAAGCATACAAGTCAAACAATGAAAGAAAGTAAATGTGATATAACCCTAAGGTAACCCCACTTTTAGAATTATCCCCAGCAGAGTCGCCAGTTCTGTGATACGGTGGGAGAAATGGCTTGGGTGTTTTGCGTTTGATCATAAATGTTACAGTTAGCAAGAGTCGCCACCGACTTTTCTTTTATCCAAAAGGAAAGGTGAAAAAGCACATGAAAGACCTTTGAGATTGTTTCTTGAGTTCGAGGGGTCGATTATGAAAAGGGAAGGTATTAGCACCCTTTTCATCCATGGTTTTCAATGGGCTCTTAGTTACTTGCTAGATCACTTGCTTTTATTTGAAAATGTGCTTTGTGTGTGTTTTTTTTAAAGTATTTTGTAAAGAGGCCATTTTTTAGGCAAACTTTGTAATGATTCTCGTTCGTAAGAATGTATACAAAGGTGTTGATCTTTTAAAAATGTTTTCAAGTTTTGAAAGATGTTTTGGAAGTGTTGGTGCTTGTTTTTTTAGAAAAAATAGTAAGGATGTTTTTGTTTTAAAATGGAGCAAGTAACTAGGAACATTCTACCTACGCAAAAGTCTTTCATGTTCATTTCCTCTTTCCTTTGACATTGTTATCTTACCATTGATTTGGTAAGTAACCTTATCTTTGGATGTAAAAGGGTCGGGCGTGGGTCATCGTATAACCATGATTAACAATGTTGCAAGATATCTTAGCATTTTCTTTAGGGACTAAGATCATTTTAAGAGGCAACATAGATAGCGTCATCGAGGGACTATGATCTTATTTTTTGCGTGTCTTTGCTAAGATACCTCACATGCGTAATATGACCGTTTTTGTAAGGTAACCAAGTGGATTAACCCTAGGGGTGCTTTTATGCAAGTGTATTGATTTTCATGCTTGATTTATCTTTTATTAGGGTTTGTTAATTGATTGGTTTTAGTCTTTCCATACAAAACGCTAATTACTAGCATTTGTATATAAAGCGATAAATTGCGGAAATTAAAATCACTACGCTATTACAATACTTATGGGAGGGGAATGTACAAATTACAAATGGGAAGTATTGCAAGAAAATTAAATCTAAATAATCTATTACAACCATATTGAACATGTACAAATGATTGAATAAATAATATATAAATATAAGAATATAAAAAGAGATGATTTTGTTTGGTTTTCATAAAAAGGGTTTAACCTAAACCTAATTAAAAAATGATTAATTAAAATTAAAATAAAATTAACTTAAACTAATTGAGAAAAGAAATTAAATTAAAAAAATATTTTTTAGGGTTTTTATGAAGAAAAAGGGTTTTAAATTAAATAATAATAAAAAGTAAAAGTTAAATAATTAAAAGAAAACTAAATTCTAAATTAATTTTAATTAGGAAAATAAAATAATTATTAAACCTAAGTCTAAATATTTAATTATTTAAAAGAGAAATTAATTTGTTAAAAGAAAATGTTTTTAATATTTTTGTTTTATAAGAAAATAAAATGAATAAGAGTAAATAAAATATTTTTGGATTTTTCATGATTGATGAGAATAATAATAATAATAAATAAAAATATTAAAGAAGAAAAGAAATAAAAAAAAAAAGAAAAAGGAAAATAGTAAAAGAAATTGGGCCCGGAGTGCACAAGTAAATCAAGGGTTAGTAAAAGAAGAAAAAAAACGTCATCAGGCCCAAGTTGGAAGCCCAGGCGTTGCTTGTTTAGAAACAAAAAAAAAGTGAAAAAAAGTGAGAAATGAAAAAGGTAGCGCGCTGGGTGTTGAACCGACGGCCTCTTGGTTACCAGCGCACTGCCTTACCACTGGGGTGACTATACATCCGTTTATTAAAATGAAATGATAAATACATAACGTAACATGCTTCCAAGGCCTGTACTTCATCTTCAACCTTCAGCCAGCCAGAGCACCTATAACTTCTTCATCTCTTAACAAAAATGAAAAGTTCAAACATGAAAGTTGTGGCATTTCTTCCCACGAATCCAACCATATAAATAACTAAAGCTATAAATCAAAGATGAGTGAGAATTTTTCTGGCCCTAATTTAAAACCTAAAAATTTCAGAAACATCAACTCTAAAATTCTCTAAGCTCAGGCCATATAAATGCAAACTATGGATATGTACAGCTTCGTGGCAATGGTATCTACATTCTATCTTCACAAATCAGAATCAAATGACGGTTGTATGAAGAGGTAGAAGTTTGAAAACTTACCTCTTGCAGCTGGAGTCGTATATGGAGTTTGAGCAACCTTTGTAATAGCCTGATGATTTCTGTAGCTTTTCTGGACCTTCTTGAGTGTATTCCAACTCCTACTTTTCTTTGTGGATGGCTGAAACTCCCAAATTAAGTCAAGTTGCAAGCTTTAGTTTTGGAAATGGTCGATAGTGATGGAGGAGTTACAGTCAGGAAACAGGGGCCTGTATCACTTTGATATGATGTATATTAAGTGTTTGGATGGTTAAAACTCAATACGCACGAGCGGATTTAGAGATGGCTATGTGAAGTTCAAAACTGTCAAGTTATGGCAGATTCTGAGTTGCAGAGTGCTTGGGAGTGTTTTTTGGGTCCTTGAACTCGTGTGTTATGTTGAAATAGACTTGTGCATAGGTATGGAAAAGGTTAGAGATCAAATTCACTCAAGGTTTCTGAGTTCTAGCCTTTTGGCTCTATAACTTGCTTTTGAAGAAAAGTGAGAAGACAAGTCTCAAAGTGTTGTACAAGCATGGCCTGAGTTGGTAGAGGCATTAGACATGTTGATTTTGGTTTTGACTTTGCTTGTGTACATAGAAAACAATTGAGAGGCTCAAGAAGTTGACAATTGCAAAAGTAATGCTTTATCAAAATGGAAATGGCAACTTTGTGCCATAAATGAAAATGTAACTTGATTAAAGGCTCAAGTGCTTGGATTAAAGCTCTAACAACTGTGTAAACATTTAATTATGGAGTGACAAACAAGTTTGAGGTCTGAAAAGCAAAGATTATGCAGCCTAGGCTTGGATTTGAATTTTTGTTCATCATGAAATGACTTGTAATTTATGTTTGAAAACCCTAACTTCATCTCTTCGATTCTCTTTGCTCAAAAATGATCTCAAGGAGTTCTTTGACATTTTGGAAAGCTTGTAATGTGCTAAACAACCCATCTTTGAATCACTTTTGAAAATTCCCCTCGGAACTATATGAAAAAGTGCCATGAAGTTAGGTCAAAATCCTGCCTAAACTAGGGCAAAATTTCACTAAGTGTTTAATTTCAAGACCATGACTTTATGAATTAATAACTTGAGATCCAAGATTTTTTATAAGAAGTTGTTTAAATAAATGTGTTGATATCATGGAGATCTACAACTTTCATTTTGAAAGTTTCTTTTGAATCATCTTGCATCATGGAGAAAAATTGGCTCAAAGTTGTGAAAAAACATGAAGTTTTAAACTCTTAGAAAAAATTCTAAAGTTAGAAAACTTTGACTTTTCAAAATGAAATCTTGACTTTTTGGTTTCCTGATGAATAAGTTTCATATGTTGACATGTTTTTATGAATTATGATCTTTGACACTTGATTTTGACCAAAAAGTCAAAGTTTGACTTTTCAGTGTATAGTTGACTTTTGATCAGTTGACTGAAAATTCACTATCAATCCAATTGATCTTGAGAAATGTTTTGGGCCATGCCATTAATTCAAAATGATTCAATTGAACTCTTGAGATCATGCCTCAAAACAATTAACCATTTTCTAGGTTAAAAATCAGAAATTGCTCTTTCTCAGTAAAAACCTTAATTTTGACCATTTTGCCCTTTTGATAATTTGATCAAATTTCTTAAAGAATTGTAGTCCAAATTTGATCAAATGATACATATGAGTTTATAATGTTGATGTGGATCAAAAATTATGAAGTTTGTCTGTAAATTGGCCAAAGTTGACTTTTCCCCAATACAGCTGATTTTTAGGTCAAATGTTCAATTGACTGAGTAAAAATGTGATCCAAGGCTTTAAACTTGACATGAGTAACCTTGGGGGTCCATAATGATCCATGAAAGTCATATTAGGAATTGAAAGTTCAATTATCCTTGTGCAATCTCAAACCCTAATTTTGGTCATCAGTGCTTAAGAAGCTGTCTTGAGTTGATCAACCCAAGTGCAGTCTTGAACCAAGAGAGATCTTTTATGAGAAAATAATTGATAAGTGCAAGGAAAAATTTTGGGGTACAACAGCTGCTCCTGTTCAATCTTCTTAAACCTTAAGAGTTAGATTGGCGGATTTTCCATTCGTGACTTGAAGGTGGAAGATGATTTGACACTAGAGTACCCAAAAATTTGCACTCGAGGATGTGATGGTTGATGGTATAGGAAATGGGCTTACAGATGCCATTTGGAGAGGAGATAAGAAGTTGTTGGAGATGGGCTTGCAGATGCCATCCAAAAATGATTGTTGATGGGAATAGAGGAAGTGTCAGAATAAACCTTTTGTTGATTTACACTGGAGTACTGGATGTGTCGGGTTAAATTCTAGAATAATGTCCACAAATGGACTGTATTTGTCTCGTTTCTAAAAGTTGAATTTGAATGAGTATCAGAATGGCGTCCGTGTCTAGAACCTACCCAAACTGTATCAGAAAGCTGAATCTGAATGAGTATCAGGATGGCATTCGTGTTTGGAGCGTATCTGAACTGTATCTGAAAGCTGTATCTAAATGAGTATCAAGATGGCATCCGTATCTGGAGCGTATCTGAACTGTATCTGAATGTTGGATCTGAATGAGTATCAGAATTACTTCCGTGTCTGGAGCGTATCTGAACTGTATCTGAGAGCTGAATCTGAATGAGTATCAAAATGGCGTCTGTCTCTGGAGCGTATCTGAACTATATCTGAAAGCTGAATCTGAATGAGTATCAGAATGGCATCCGTATCTGGAACGTATCTGAACTGTATCTGAATGTTCAGCTGGTCGTGTAGATAATTGTCCCAACTTGTTTCAGGTATCAATCTCTGACCTTTTTGTAAATTGTTGATGATAGCCATCGATTGACTGACCTTTCCTGTAGAGATGAAAGATTAGTTGTATGTAATGTCATAATGTATGAAATGCATTATATAATGATGTTCTCAATAAAATAAATGAGATTATGTTGTATGCCTTCGTGTTGTTAATGTCATGACGTATGGATGCGATGCATGGGCATGTAAGCTATGCTGCTGTAATACTGTTGGATTAAGGAAAATAAATCTCTGACTGCCGTTGGGGACGTGGAGGTAAGTCTTCATGTTTTGAAGTGCTGATGAGTTAATGAGCTTCTATTTGGTAGAGAAATAAACTCTGTTGTAAGGGAAACACAGTGTACTGCTCGTGAAATCCTGTTGGTGAATCCTGAGAAATTTGGCGATTTCTACCAGGGAGTGATAACTGGAAGTTTTGTTCCACTGGGGATGTGCGAGAGCTTGACATCATTAAGTTGCACACTGTAGGGAATTTATGGAATAGTCTAAAGATATTATCCTATTTCTTAAAGCCATTAGCGATTGTCTTTCTATTTTCGTTCCCTTTTGTTTATTTGTGAACAATAGTTACGTTCAAATGCATATGTTCAAAAATAAATCATTGGACGTTTTTGTAAACAAAACTCAGAAGTAAGGAAAAACAGATAGTTTTTCACTTTCAAAGGAGTATCTTTGTATTAACTTGAATAAGTATTTTTGTACAATGAGACGAACATTCTAGAATGTCGTTGTAAAAATTGAAAATTTGATACAAAGAAAAGATAGCTATGTGTAATAATCCCATGGGGTTCCCATTCTACTATAGCCTTCGTATCTCTGAGCGTCTTGTCCACTTGCTACCTTGTCTAAAGTTGATTGGATTGATCAGAACCGCCGAGTTTGTTAGTCGAAGCCAAAGGTTGTCTATAAGGTGCAATATTATTATAATAGATAGATGCTCTAGTTTAAGAGAAGTGTAGCAAGAAGCAACATTTTTATTTTCTCCAATTGATCAATTTATTTACTCTCTCTTAGTGCTAAGCTGGAAGTGACATCCTTTGCATATACCCTTTTTTGTGTTTTTTGACAGAACATTTTCCCATTTTTAAAACTAGTAACATAGCTTATAAAATAAAATGTTTGCATTAATTGTGTCCCCGTGTGAATGTGAAGCTACTAATAATACTTAAACTGGTAAATGCTTATAGTGCACCTCTCTCACCCACTGATTTTTTAAGAGAGTCAATTCCGTGTAATAGAATGTCTGAATCATGTAAATAGAACATCAAATTCACTATCATTGTTGAATTTAGAGAAATATATAATCTTCATTCCATTAGATAATTTTTAACCAGAGTAGTTATTATAGGTGCTATCCCGCGAGGCCGACCACTATGAAAAGAGCTTTAACAACACAAAACACTATAGAGGCTGCTATAGGGTAAATAACGGGATAGTGGAGCAAAGCGATTTCTGGCCACTATCCTTTCTTCTCTAAAAAACCAAAATCACTTCTTAAATTTACAATGTTTGAAGGATAATTTGAGTTTTTCAATCAAATTTGAGTTTAGACTCAACCTTAATCTTCCTTCATAATCATTTGTGTACTTCAGGAGTCATGTGTGCTTTGATTTATGAATATTTTTTTAGTTGAGTTATATGTTTAATTTTACATTAAATACATGTTTATAATTATTGTGAAGAATATGTTATCAATCAATTACTATTGATTGATATTCAATTAGTCATAACTGTATTTGATATTATTTCTTATTATCCTATTTGCATATAAATATACACCATGTGTGATCATATTTGACACACAGAGATACAATCTTAATAATTATTACACTAAATTTGTCAAAAGAAATGATTAAATAGAGTAGTCATACCGTTATAAGGTATCACACTATTTCACTTTTTGGAGTTGACCGCTCCGCACCACAATCCAAAAATAACTATGTTTTTAACACAAAATGTTAAAATAGTTTAAAAATAGGTTGGTTGGCTAATTACTCCATAAGGAAATGTGGTAACCCTAGTGTTAATGTGAAAAAGCTAGGAAAAAAAAGAGTGATTAGCGAGTCTGATAGGAATGGATTGAACCCCATAAGTGATGATGGGGATGTGTTAGTTAACAGGGATAATGTGGGGCCTAAATAGTGGAGGGTATATGTGAGAAATAATAAGAAAATAAAGTAATTGGGTAATTGGTCCAGTAGTTAGTAATCCCCGTATAAATAGGAGTATATGGGGCAGTAAGTAGGATTATTATTATTGTATCGTTTTTTCAGATTAGAGTTTGGGAAATGAGAGAATTGTTTTCTCTGACTGAGGAGCAGTAGCTATGGAACTTTCCGTTTTCATATTCATTAAAAAAATAATTTTTTCCATTATATTATATTTGACCTTTGTTCTATCAATTGATATGACCTACCGGGTTCATGCAAACCAGAATGGCAGAGAGAATTACTGAAGTTGAGGAACGCCTGGGACGTGTGGAAACCAGTATTTAGGATTTGCATATTTTCGTTACGGCAGAGATTCAACATGCGATGGTGAATCTTGAATCACCTCAGTCAAGAGGTGCAACGGTTACCTCACCGTTGGATGAGTTTTGTTTGTTTGTGAAGAAGGTGGAGTTGTCGGTGTTTATCGGCGACGATCTGGTGGCGTGGATCACTCGTGTTGAGACATACTTTGAAGTAAAACGAATTCTGTAGGATGTTCATATTCAATTGACTAAATTGAGCATGGAAGGCCCTACTATCCTCTGGTTTAACCTATGGAACTGTCATGGGTGAACCTCCGTGAAGCGACGATGGTTCGATTTGCAGGTGGGCGTATGGAGAATCCTTTTTAGAAATTGAAGGAACTGTTGGTGATTTTAGTATCACCAATGTATTTTAGTAGTAATGTGATTTACTAAAGGCCGATGCAATTATGCGTTAAGCTTGGAAACGAGTTAGGGAAGTGCGGAGTGCATGCTCGTCGATCCAACGTATAATTGAATATGAATAATTGAAACGGGGTTCCAAGGGGCGAAGCCCCTGGCGGGGTACAGGGCAGCGCCCCGTTGGGGTTCCAAGGGGCGAAGCCCCTGGCGGGGTGCAGGGCAGCGCCCCGTTGGGGTCCAAGGGGCGGAGCCCCTGGTTGGGGTCCCGACCGATATAACCGTTTTTCGAACAGGTGTGTCTTTTCGGTTTCAGTTATTGATCTCCTATATAAGGAGACATTTGGCCTCGGTTTCAAAAACGAAAAACTATACTTTCTCTCTACATTTGTAATCAGTTTTCTTTTGCCAGAAACAGATTGTTCTTCGAGAATTATCCCCACAAAGATTTTGTGAACCCAGGCAAGAATAGGGTCGAAATACTTTGTTCGGAAAGTGTACGAACACGATTCTTCGAAGTTATCCAGGATTATCATACCTAAATTTCTAACAAACGAACAAAGTATTTTCTGATAATCATGGCTGGAGGAAGCACCATCAAGGAGATGACTACAAACTTCGGAAAATTGGACAAGTTTCAAGGACAATACTTCAGGCGTTGGCAGAAGAAGATTCATTTCATGTTGACAACGTTGAAGGTGGTACACGTCCTGTCTACACCGATTCCAGAATCTCAGGAGAATGACTCAGTCGAAAAAATGAGACGCAGATCGAAGTGGGAGAACGACGACTACATATGCAGAGGGCACATTCTTAACAGTATGTCTGATTCCTTATTTGATATTTACCAAAATGTGGAATCTGCAAAAGAATTGTGGGATTGTCTCGAATCCAAGTACATGGTAGAGGACTCATCCAGTAAAAAGTTTCTGGTAACCGATTTCAACAATTACAAAATGGTTGAATCGAGGTCTGTCATGGAACAATTCAATGAACTCCTCCGAATCCTTGGACAGTTCACACAACACGGATTGAAGATGGATGAAACAATATATGTCTCAAGCATCATAGACAAGTTGCCTCCTTCGTGGAAGGATTTCAAACACAATCTGAAACATGGAAAAGACGAATTGTCTTTGATCCAACTTGGAAGTCATTTGCGCATAGAAGAATCTCTAAGAGCGCAGGAAGATGACAAATGAAAGGGAAAAGAAATTGCTGGACCCTCGGTTAATATGGTCGAAGAGGGTGGTAAGAACGATTACAACAAAAACAAAGGAAAGAAGCGTGCCTTCAAGAACAAAAAAGGCAGTTTCGGTGCTAACAAGAAACCGAAACTAGAATGCTGGAAGTGTGGCAAATTAGGCCACTTCAAGAAGGACTGCCGTTTCGGCAAAAAGTAGGACAACGCAAATGCAAGTGGTTCAAGAAAGGGGTCTAAGGACCACTCCGAAAACCAAGGTCAGAAATCAATTCGTGATTTGAATAGTTTGATTAAACATTAAGTTTCACTAAACTCTGAAGCATTTTATTAGCAGGATGATGCTGCCGCGTGGTGGATTGATTCTGGTGCCACAACACATGTTTGCAAGGATCGTTTCTGGTTCAAGACTCTTGTTCCAGTGGAAGATGGTTCTGTCCTCTACATGGGAGATAATCACTTCGCTCCTGTTGAAGGCAAAGGAAACGTGGTGCTAGAATTCAGTTCTGGAAAGACTATTACTTTGTTTAATGTTTTGTATGTTCCTAAATTACGTAAGAATTTAATTTCTGGTCCTGTATTAAATAAGCTTGGATACAAGCAAGTGTGTGAATCTGATAAATATGTTTTATCAAAGTCTGGTGTGTTTATAGGATTTGGATATTATAATTTATGATGAATTTGAATGGAGTTCCTAATGATTTTGGTTATGTATTTATGTCCTCGTCGAATGTTATCAATTTTTCATTATGGCATGCTCGTCTAGGACATGTACATTATAAAAGAATGCATGAAATGTCTAAAGATGATTTAATTCCTAGTTTTAATGAAAATGTAGAAAAGTGTAAAACTTGCATGTTAACAAAGATCACTAGGCAACCTTTTAAAAGTATAACAAGGAAATCTATCATTCTTGAGTTGATACATAGTGATTTATGTGATTTGCATGCTACTCCATCATTAGGGCATAAAAAATATTTTATCACTTTCATAGATGATGCGTCTAGATTCTACTATGTTTATTTGTTTCACGCTAAGGATGAAGCCTTAGATAAATTTAAAATCTATAAAACTGAAGTTGAAGTGCAACATAATGTGCTGATTAAAACATTACGTACTGATAGAGGTGGTGAATATTATGATCATGTGTTTTTCCAGTCCGTAGGAATCATTCATGAAACTACGGCACCTTATACACCTCAACAAAATGGTGTGGCTGAAAGGAAAAATAGAGTTCTTAAAGAAATGGTGAACGCCATGTTATCCTACTCTGGTCTGAGTGAAGGGTTTTGGGGAGAAGCTATGTTAACGGCTTGCTATTTGTTAAATAGGGTTCCTAATAAAAGGAACAAGACTACCCCATATGAACTTTGGTATAAGAAACGACCCAACTTAACATTTCTACGTGTTTGGGGTTGTAGGGCCATGGTTAGACTCCTGGACCCAAAAAGGAAAACTTTGGGTGAAAAGGGTATAGCTTGCATCTTTGTTGGATATGCTGAGCACTCCAAGGCCTATAGGTTTTATGTTATAGAGCCTAATGACTCGATTTCTATTAACACGATAATAGAATCGAGAGATGTTATATTTGATGAGAATTGTTTCTCTTCTATACCTAGACCAAAGATTTCTATACCTAATTCAGATGAATCTCTAAGGGGTGATCATTCAAATGATGTGCCAAGTGAGACGCTTGAACCTCGTAGGAGCAAAAGAGCTAGAAAATCTAGAACTTATGGATCTGGTTTTCAATTATATTTGGTTGAGGGATCAAAGGATCATATTGATACTCAATACTATTATTTCTATAGTATAGAGGAGGATCCAAGAACATATGATGAAGCTGTGAAATCTCGAGACTCTGGTTTTGGGAAAGAAGAAATTGATGAAGAGATTGGTTCTATCATGGAAAATAATACTTGGGTATTGTCTGATTTACCACCAGGTTGCAAACCATTGGGTTGCAAATGGATATTCAAAAAGAAGATGAAAGTCGATGGTACAATTGACAAGTTTAAAGCTAGATTTGTAATCCAAGGCTTCAGACAAAAGGAAGGGATCGATTATTTCGATACCTATGCTCCAGTTGCCCGTATCACTACTATTAGATTGTTGATTGCCTTGGCGGCTATTCATAATCTAGTGATTCATCAAATGGATGTCAAAACAGCATTTCTGAATGGTGATTTGGAAGAAGAAGTGTATATGAAGCAACCTGAAGGATTTGTAATGCCTGGTAATGAGCATAAAGTGTGTAAGCTAGTTAAGTCGTTGTATGGGTTGAAACAAGATCCGAAGCAGTGGCATCAAAAGTTTGATGAGGTTGTTTTGTCTAATGGTTTCATTCTAAACCAAGCTGACAAATGTGTATATAGCAAATTTGATACATCCGGTAAAGGAGTTTTCATTTGTCTATATGTTGATGACATGTTGATCTTTGGCACCGACCAAATCAAATTGATAAAACGAAGAACTTTCTGTCATCAAAGTTCTCCATGAAGGATATGGGAGAAGCAGACGTTATTCTTGGTATTAAGATTAAACGGGAGAATAAGGGGATTGTAATTACTCAATCCCATTACATTGAGAAAATACTCAAGAAGTTCAATTATGAAAGTTGTACTCCAGTAAGTACTCCCATGGATCCGGGAGAAAAACTCATGCCAAATACAGGTAAACCTGTGGATCAACTCGAATACTCAAGAGCTATAGGCTCTTTGATGTATGCTATGATTAGCACTAGACCGGACATTGCTTATGCGGTTGGAAATTTGAGCAGATTTACTAGTAATCCTAGTAGACACCATTGGCATGCGATAACTAGGGTATTCAAGTATTTGAAGGGTACTATGAATTATGGATTGTCATATATGGGATTTCCTTCGGTGTTAGAAGGTTATTCAGATGCTAGTTGGATAAATAATGCTGAAGATTCATCCTCTACAAGTGGATGGGCGTTCTTGCTTGGGGGAGGTGCCATTTCATGGGCTTCCAAGAAGCAAACATGTATAAATAGTTCCACAATAGAATCTGAGTTTGTGGCATTAGCTGCTGCTAGTAAAGAAGCGGAATGGCTAAGGAACTTGGTATATGAGATTCTGATGTGGCCTAAACCAATATCACCAATTTCTATCCATTGTGATAGTACTGTCACACTGGCTAAAGCTTATAGTCAAATATACAATGGGAAGTCTAGACATTTGGGTGTTAGAAATAGTATGATTAGGGAATTAATCATGAATGGGGTGATATCTATTGATTTTGTCCGGTCGCAACAAAACTTAGCTGACCACTTGACGAAGGGGTTAGCTAGAGACTTAGTGAAGAAGTCGGTAATTGGGATGGGATTAAAGTCCATTTAAATCTATTAGCTATGGTATACCAAATTCCCTTCTAATACAACGTTAGAAGCAAAATTCAATGTGGAAAGATCATAGTTAGAGATTGGAGCAATCGTGTTTATCTTCCCAAGGTATGTGCTCAGACCTGCAAGTAATGGCTAGGTTGAAGTATATCTTCTTAATGGTTCTCTTTGAAAAATTGCAAATGCAGGTGCAAGATTAAAAGGATCACCTATGTGAGCATGAAGTTTTGCCGCTTCAGGAAGCTTGGACTTGGCTTCCTATATGCTTATTAATGGATAAGGACACATGGCTTGTAAAAGTGTCAAGAATGAATAGTAGAGTATTGTAAGAAACATATGCGTACTGTATCTTCAGATATTCAAATGGATTGACGGGTTCAATCGTTATGACACCCCGATTTTCGAGTATTTGGAATGTGTATTTGTACTAAGATGAAAACTCAATCGCAAGATATTTTTGTTTATGCATTTGTTTGATCGTTATACCTGTAGGTTGTACCCTTGTATATATTTGTATGTACTGAGTAAATCAAGGATTACACTAAAATGGGGGGGATTTGTTGGTGATTTTAGTATCACCAATGTATTTTAGTAGTAATGTGATTTACTAAAGGTCGATGCAATTATGCGTTAAGCTTGGAAACGAGTTAGGGAAGTGCGGAGTGCACGCTCGTCGAGCCAATGTATAATTGAATATGAATAATTGAAACGGGGTTCCAAGGGGCGAAGCCCCTGGTGGGGTACGTGGCAGCGCCCCGTTGGGGTTCGAAGGGGCGAAGCCCCTGGCGGGGTGCGGGGCAGCGCCCCGTTGGGGTCCAAGGGGCGGAGCCCCTGGCTGGGGTCCCGACCGACATAACCGTTTTTCGAACAGGTGTGTCTTTTCAGTTTCAGTTATTGATCTCCTATATAAGGAGTCATTTGGCCTCGGTTTCAAAAACGAAAAACTATACTTTCTCTCTACATTTGTAATCAGTTTTCTTTTGCCAGAAACAGATTGTTCTTCGAGAATTATCCCCACAAAGATTCCGTGAACCCAGGCAAGAATAGGGTCGAAATACTTTGTTCAGAAAGTGTACGAACACGATTCTTCGAAGTTATCCAGGATTATCATACCCAAATTTCTAACAGGAACTAAAACGATCAGGATCACTAGAGGAATACATTGTTGATTTCGAATTGTATTCCTCACATTGTGGTTGCTTTCCAGAGCAACAATTTCTTGTTTATTTCATTGGTGGTTTATGTTATGATATTCTCTCTTGTGTGCGTACTTTCAAGCCTTGTAACTGTTACCTATAAATGCAATTGGCTCGTGATGTGGAAAGTGAATTTGTAGTGGCTACTGGTCAGGATTCTGGATCACATTACAAATCGCGTTATGGCTCTTGGACAAAATCTCAAGAACCTAATTGGGATTTTCGCGAAGGGGAAGGTAACAGATCTGCAATTCAGACACAGACTAATAATTATTTAGGAAAAACGCATACTAGTTCAGGTTCTGGATCTCAAACAGGGTCAACACGCCCTACCAATTCTACAACATCTTCTCGCCCAAATTTAGGTGACAATTTGCATCGTCAATCTCGTGGTGTTCGCCATCTACTAAGTGGAGAGGTTAATGAGCGTCGTGCGGAAGGACTATGTTTTCGTTGCAAGGAACGATGAGATCCTCTCCTTTAATGTGAAACAAAATAGTTACAATTGATTATATTAGGGGATGATGAAATTGTCAATGATGAAGGAGAGATTGTGGTGTTGGAGGATGAGTCTGAAGAAGAGCTCACGCAAGAGGAATTAGAATGTAAAACCATGGGTCTGTGTGGTGTATCCTCTAATCCAAACCAGGTCCGGACGATGAAATTGGAGGGATGTCTACAAGGTTCGTCTATTTTGGTTCTTATTGATAGTGGAGCCACTCATAACTTCCTATCCCCTAAGGTGGTTGAAGCACTTAGATTTCCTATGGTGCCTTCTAATCATTTGGGTGTTAGGTTAGGATATGGTCATCGTGTCCTAACTAGGGGTAAATGGAATGGAATTCAGATGAATATGGGAGCGGGCAAATTTGTTTTGATGCTTACGTGCTGGAGTTAGGAGGTGTGGATTTGATTTTGGGAATTGTGTGGCTGGAAACTTTGGGGAAGGTGACCATGGATTGGAAATAAATGTTTATGGTGTTCAACCATAAGGGAAGTATAGTGAAATTAATTGGTCATACTATAGATGATAAAATGGCTACTTTCCAAAGCATTATCACTCCAGGGTCTTCCTCTGCCAAGAAACACTAGTCATTTAATTGAACTTTTATAGGTGTTGATCCGGTATGTGTGCGACTTTACAGATATCCTCATTTACACAAGGATGAAATTGAAAAATAGATTCAGAGCCTATTGCAGCAAGGGGTGGTTAGAAACAGCACCAGTGCTTTCTCTAATCCCGTCATTTTGGTCAAGAAGAAGGATCAATCTTGGCGTATGTGTGTAGACTACCAGGCACTCAACAAGGTAACAGTTCAGGACAAGTACCCTATTCCAGTCGTAGATGAGTTATATGGTTGTAGTTATTTCTCTAAGCTTGATCTTAAATCTCGTTATCATCAAATTCGTATGAAGGGAGAAGATATTAATAAAATTACTTTTCTAACTCAGGAGGGTCACTATGAATTTTTGGTTATGCCATTTTTCCTCACAAAAGCTCATGCAACCTTTCAATCAGTGATGAATGCAATTTTCAAGCCTTTCTAAGGATGTTTGTCCTAGTTTTTTTAATGATATCCTAGTATATAGTAGTAGTTGGGCGGAACATTTGCAGCACTTGGAAGTGGTTCTTAATATTCTGAAGCAGCATCACTTTGTGGAAAACCAGAAGAAATGTACCTTCGGTCAACAACAAGTGGAATATTTGGGCCATGTAATTCCCAAAGCGAGGGTTGATGTTAATCCTGCAAAGGTTAGTAGTGTGTTACAATGGCTGATTCCTAAGAATGTCAAAAGAGTGCGAGGGTTTTTGGGGTTAATTGGTTATTACAGAAAGTTTATAGCATTACATAAAGTTTATAGCTAACTATGGAAAAATTTCTAAACTCTTGACAAAATTGATAAAGAAAGATGGTTTTAGTTGGAATGCGGCAGCTGCTGAAGCTTTCGAGAAATTGAAAGTAACTGTTACAACTGCCCCAGTTTTAGCCCTTCCTAATTTCAAGCTTCCGTTTGAAACTGAATGTGATGCCTCAGGAAAAGGAGTTGGTGCAGTATTGTTGCAATCAAAGCATCCAATTTCATATTTTAGCAAGGCTTTTGAATCATCTAGGTTATCTAAATCTACCTAGGATAAGGAATCATCTACTTGTCTTCCAAAAAGTAATGGATTGAATCTATCTTGGTTTTTGTAGACCGTCTCTCAAATTAAACCATTTTATTCCTCTTAAACATCTATTTACTGCACACTCAATAGCTGCTATTTTTGTGAAGGAAGTAGTTAGATTACATGGAATTTTGGAGTCTATTCTTAGTGGTCGTGACCCCTTGTTTGTGAGCATTTTTTGGAAAGATTTATTCAAGTTAGCAGGTACGGTGCTTAAAATGTCCCCAGCATACCATCCCCAAACGAATGGCCAAATAGAAGTGATTAATCGTTGTTTAGAGTCCTATCTACGATGTTTTATTGCAGACCAACCCAGGACATGGGCACACTGGATTCCATGGGCAGAACTGTGATACAATACCATATTCCATGTGCCTACAGGGTTCACCCCTTTCGAGGTGGTGTATGGAAGAAAGCCTCCAGTGTGTTGGCTAGGATTTTCACATATATTAAAATCTAACCAAAATCCAAAAAGGTTCTTCAAGAACTTTGAATTATAGGAAGTCGACTACAGAAGCAGTCGACCGAGAGAGATTTCACAAATAGTCAATTGGGCTTGTGGATGAAGACGACCGGAAAAGAGGCCTCATGAGAAATGGATTGGGCCCAAGAATGTTAAAAGCCCAAAGAGTGCATAACTAGAAAATAAAAGTGTTATGGACGGAGAACATGGGTTCGACAACAGGAATGGAGAATGTGGGTTTGATAGCAGGGATGGAGAACGTGGCGTACAAAGAAGATAAGCTCACTAGAAAGTAGTTATTTCTGTGTATTATAAATAAAGCACTTAGTGCATAATGTTGAGGATTCAAACTTTCACATTCCTACATACTAGTCACTCAGAGTACCCAAGCGAACGAGCAAATGAGTCAAGCTAGTGCAATGTACGTTTGAATCAACCCATTTAAAACTACTTTGATGTTATGTCATCTATTTTTACAATTTAAAATGTATTTTATTTTACAAGTAATGCTTTAATGCTTTTAAATTCATTTCGCCTTAGTCGAACAAAACCTTTTGTACATACTTTGTGAAAAACACTCAAAAACTGAAGCACTGAACTGAGATTCCCTGGTCGTTCTCGCCAGTAAAATTTTTGTTAACAGACCAACGTTGTTTTCCAAAACTAGAGGTAAACAAATTGGCACACCTGGTGGGACAGTGTTAATAATTTCGTATTTTGTGTGTGATTTTACAAAGTTTCTTATAGTTAGTTTGTGTGTGTATGAATTTAAGAAGTAGTAAACTTTTGTCCAATTCTAGAATGCCACGCTCTGACACAAACACTGCACATACATATATTTTTACACAAAATGTGTACGTCATACCAGTGAGTACCACAACTCAACGCATGACAGTTTTATCTCCTGTGAGATCAACCGTTGTTCATGGTTCAGTGACAACCGTCACAATGACAAAACCTAGGCTTGGGATATCACCATTTGACCCAAATACACCACACTTTCCAAGGGGTCCAAGGTCACCATTTGTCCCTTACCAATATGGTATGCCTTATTCCATGATGGTTGGGTTGCAGTCGAACCCGACCACATATACAACAAACACAGTGGCCACTGGAAACCAAGGCAGTTATGTCCTAAGTGGTCGACCAGGCGGTGTTAGTTATGTCCCACAGTCGACACCATCTTTGAATACTACTCCTATTATGGATTTAAGGAAACCAATGGATGAGAGTAATTTAAAGTTAGTAAATGTCTTAAGTCAACAAATGGGAGTTGCCCTCAATCCTGTAGTTGACTAAATAAGTAGATTTATCGACTCATTTAGAGTCCAACCAACTTAAACGCGCCACAAGCCGTTAAGAGTTTTTGAAGAACTAGTGGGGGAAAAATGAGTGTCCTTTTAGACCTCGAAGAGTGGAAACACCCACTTGTGAATAGGAAGAATTCGTTGAACAATACGAACCTAGGCCGGTCGTAGTTAGGAGAAACCAAGATGTTGACCGAGTGTTAAGAAGTATAAACACATTATGGGGGTAAATATTGGCCTTCGGAGGCCTAATTACTCTTCTCCCTTGCCTGATTACATTCGACATGCAGAATTGCCTAGGGGATGTAAGGTACCTAAATTTACCATGTTCGCTAGTGATGCAAATGAGTCGACCATTAAATACATCACTAGGTAGAAAATAGAAGCTGGCGATATCGCCAACAATGAGGGTTTAAAATTAAGATACTTTCCTAATTCATTGACCAAACATGCTTTTACTTGGTTTACGATGTTGAGTCCAAATTCCATACGCACTTGGGAACAAATCGAGGGTATATTTCATGATCAATTTTATGCTGGTCAGCCTAAGATAAGTTTGAAAGAGTTATCCTCAATCAAGAGGAGGTCATATGAGTCAATGGAAGATTATTTGAATAGGTTTAGGGTCCTAAAGTCTAGATGCTTCACTAGAGTTCCTGAGCACGAGATGTTCGAAATGGATATTGGGGTCTTATATTATTCTATTAGGAAAGAGTTTGATCCTCAATCTATTACAGGCATCTCTCAACAAGCTGATAAGGTTCGATATGTCGAACGTTTGAAGACAAAGAAAGCTAGGGTGTCAATGGATCATAGAAAAGGAAAAGTGGCCTATATAGACACAACAGATTATTCCATAGAGTATGAGGGTGAATACATGGAAGAAGGAGAAGTTAATGTGGCTGAATTAAAAGCCAGACCTCCATATGCATGTAAACCTATAAGACCGTCAAAAGGAAAGACCGTCGAAGAACCAAAAAATGATATATTTAGTACCAAAACATATACTTTTGATGTGTCAAAATGTGATGAAATATTTGATGTTTTAGTTTCAGATGGTCAGACTATAGTGCCTCCAGGCAACAAAAATCCACCATTAGAGTAGAAACAAAAAAGAGGTTTCTGCAAGTATCATAATTTTTTGGGTCATAATACTTCTCAATCTTTTCTTTTCAGGGAAAAAATTTAGAAGGCTCTGAAAGATGGCCGATTGAAATTTGGAGAAAAACCAAAAAGCTCTATGATGGTCGACTCAGATCCTTTACATGTTGCTAATGCACACTTTGTCGAACCAATGAAAGTTCTGATGATCGATACTACTGATGGTCTCAAAGGTGAACAGGCGGATCTTATCAGCTCACTCGCAACATTGACAATCAAGACCGCTGATGGTTTTGAGAACGAACAAGTCGTGACCACTGATCCAATGATAGTTGCAACAGTCGAGAATATTGAAGGTCTCAAAAATGGAAATGGCAAGTTGTCTAAGCCATAAGAAGTGATGGTAGTTGATATTGATGAAGAGCCTGAAGGTAATCAAGGCAACATGGAAAAAATGGACTGTGAAACAAAGAATGAGGAATTGTATGAAGAAACAGTTGCTGAATTAATGAAGGTTGTTTTTCCCAAAATGAAAGAGGAGGTGGTTGATTTTATAAATAGGTGCAAGCTGGGTAATTCCAGGTGTATGTTATGCCCAAATTATATCGTAGTCTATGACGAAAATGCTGTAAAGAAAATTGAGGTGATGAAGAAGAAACGCCCTCAAGAGACGAATCCAAAGGTGGTGTTCGACCATGCAAAAAGACCGTACAACATCCAAGTACCCCAAGAAACCTAGGTTTCCGTATCAAAGGACCTTTGTGCCACCAACTGATGTTCCTAACAACAACTCGGTTCGTCCTTTTTATCCAAGGGGGGCAAACCAAAACTGGAAGGTAGTAAAGAATGGTTCAGGTTCGAGTCATAAGTGGGAAATGATGGATAAATAATCAAGTTCTTCCCAATTTGATGAAGCTGGGGTCACTTCAAAGAAGTATCATGTTCCTCCCACATACAAAGGGAAAATTTCTATGACAAAGACTCAGTAGAAAAGGTTTCAGAGAAACAAAAAAGCTGCAAGAGAAGAGGAATTAAAAGTTTCTCCATCAAAGAGTGAAAACATTCAAAAGGAAGTGCACCGTCAACCAGCAAAAGAGAGGTTATTGATGCCAGTAGTAAGTGCACCGCCAACAAAAGTTGAAAATCTTGGTGATGACAACATGGACAATGAACTACATGATGACTTTGAAGATAGCTCAAAAGATGGTTTGGTTATTCATTGTAATATTGTGTCAGTCCTTCCTAATGAGTATAGTTTTGCGTTAGAGGCATCTGTGGACAAAGAGGAAGCCGTGTGCAAAGAATTAGTAGGAGAGAAACCTATATGCTACTATGTCATGAGTAATGGGGTGGTCGAAGAACAACATGCAATGTTTGAGAAGTCTACATCTGATATGATGTATTATTTTGTTTATAAGTTCGACACCGACCTCAAACCACATAACATGGTTTTATCAAACTATATAGGGAAAACAAGTCACATATTAGGTGTGATTCAAGTAAATTTATTAGTTTGCTCTACTTCAAGGCCAACATTGCTCGTGGTGATTGTGTCCAAAGCAAACTATAACTTGTTGCTAGGGTGTGAATGGATACATGGCATTGGGGCATTACCATCGACTCTGCATCAACGCTTATCCATATGGCGTCAAGATGGGATTGTAGAGAACATTGAGGCAAATCACAATTATTTTATTATTGATGTGGGTATGGTCAATAGGAAGAATTTTGATAAAGCCTTATCTACCATACCTTTGTGCGATCCTGAAGATGAAGTGTTCAAGTCACATCCTGATGCGATCAAATTTCTAACTCTACACCCTGCTCATGGTTTCATTTGGGACCAAGAAAAGCTGGATACATATCCAACTACAGAAGAGGAGTTTGAACCCACATGGTGGGAAGAACAAACTCATAATAATTCCTGAGCCAAATGCTCTGGAAAGGATTTTGGTCTAAATGGCCAAAAGTAGGATAAATTCGGCTTTAGAGGCTGGAAATGTTTCAAGTATGGTGCTTGAAGCCATTATGATGGAAAAGCTTGGAGAACCAAGCCAAACACTAGCTTCAGAAAGCCAGAGGCTTGACTCCATATATGAAGAAAAGTCTTTGGGGTTTGAAAAAGACTCGAGAGAGAATATTTTGAAGATGCAAGCACAAGATCTATTGGAGGAAGTCGACGTGGGTGATGGTACGATTGGGCGAATTACATACATCAGCACTAAGATCGACAATAAGATGAATGATCAAGTAATCAAACTACTTAAAGAATTCAGAGATTTCTTTGCATGGGATTACAATGAGATGCTTGGTTTGAGCAGGGAGATGATGGAAATTAGACTACCTATAAGTCCAGGCAATCGACCAGTCAAACAAATGCCAATGAGGTTCACGCAAGAAGTGCTATCCAAAATTAAAATAGAGATCGAACGGTTGTTGAAGAGCAGATTCATCAGGACATCCATGTATGTTAAATGGTTAGCTAATATAGTCCCTGTGGTGAAGAAAATGGAACTTTAAGAATTTGCATATATTGTAGGGATTTAAATAAAGCCACTCAAAAGGATGAATATCCAATGCCTGTGGCAGAAATGCTTGTTATGAATATTTAAATAAAGCTGCAGGATATGAATATTTAAGTCTTTTGAATAGATATTTAGGCTACAACCAAATTTTCATTGCTGAAGAGGATACCCACAAAACTGCGTTTCAATACCCTAGGGCACTAGGCACAAACGGGTGGGCAGTCATGCCTTTTGGTTTGAAAAACACTTGGGCTACTTATCAAAGAGCAATGAACTCAATGTTTCATGATTTCATAGACACCTTCATGTAGGTGTACATTGATGACATTGTAGTCAAATCGCCCTCACGAGCTGGTCATTTAGACCAGCTCCGACAGTCTTTTGTTAGAATGAAGGAATATGGAATAAAAATGAATCCATTAAAATGTGATTTTTGTGTTCGTGCATAAGACTTTCTAGGTTTTGTACTACACAAGAAGGGTATAGAGATTAACCATAACAAAACCAATGCGATTTTAAGTACAAAAGCGCCAACAACGAAGAAAGATCTCCAATTTTTGTTGGGAAAGATAAACTTCTTGATACGATTCGTATCAAATATGAGTGGAAACACTTTGGTGTTCTCTCCTTTGTTAAAACTAAGCAAAGAGTCTAAGTTCACGTGGGAAAGAGAAAACCAAGAGGCATTCGGCCGTTTGAAAGACTACTTGGTGAAACCTCCAATGTTAGCACCCCCAAACAGAAACCAAGGAATGAAACTTTACATTGCAGCATCATAGTCGACACTGGGAAGCATGCTAGCCCAGGAAGATGAGAATGGAATCGAAAGAGCCATTTATTACCTCAGTAGAGTGTAAAATAACGCTAAGACTAAATATAATGCAATTGAAAAACTATGTTTATGTTTATATTTTTCATGTACTAAACTCAAGCATTATATAAAACAAGTTGAAGTTTCTGTTTATTCTCATTTTGATGTCATTAAGCATATGTTATCTAAACCTATCTTGGACATTCGAATTGGGAAATGGGCGCTAGCATTAATTGAATAATCCTTAACATATGTTCTTTTAAAGGCAGTCAAAGGGAAAATTATCATAGACTTTATAGTTGATCATTCAATGGTCGACATTAATGAAGCCTGTGTAAGTACTAAGTATTGGCAATGCTATTTTGATGGTTCTAAACATAAACAAGGTACTGGAGTAGGGATCTTTATTTTATCACCAGATGGAGTTCAAACTAGATTTCATTATAATATTAAAGGTGAATGCTCTAATAATGAGGCTGAATATGAAGCCTTAATAATTGGACTTCAAATTATGTTAGACGTGGGAATCAAAGACATTGACATCAAAGGATATTCAGAGTTAGTGGTGGAACAATTGACCAAAGAATACAAATGCGTTAAGGATCATCTGGTCATGTATGTGGCCAAAGCATTGTCGTTACTTTAGAAATTTGATAACGTGTCGATTAGTCATGTGAGGCGTATTGACAACCAAGAGGAGAAATACATGGCCCAATTAGTGTATGGATATAAGTTATTTAAATAGAACATAAACGAATTCATTGAGGTAAAAGATAAATTGGTGTTTAAGAACATGCAAATGGAAAAAACTTGGGGGGCAGCACCTGAAGTGATCCCTGATCTCCTGAATTATGATTATTTTGGAAAATTTAAAGTGGTAGAAGAAGTTTTTGCCATTGATGCGTTAGCTGAGTATGACTGGAGGAAACCTATAGTCGATTACTTACAAAATCCAGTTGGGAAGACAAAGTGCAAAGTTAAGTACAGGGCGTTAAGTTACATATTGATGGGAAACGAATTGTTTAGGAAAATTCCTGAAGGAGTGTTGTTAAAATGCTTAGGGGGAAACGAAGCATTCGTAGAAACATCTGAAGTACATAATGGAGCTTGTGGTACGCATTAGGCAAGACAAAAAATGAAATGGTTGTTGTGTCGAATATGAGTATATTAGCTGAGCATGTTAAAAAATTACATTGAGTTTGCCAAAAGCTGCCAAGAATGCCAAAAACATTCTAGAATTCAACATGTACCAGCTAGCGAATTAAATTATGTTATCAAACCTTGGCCTTTCAGGGGATGGGCTTTGGATATTATAGGAGAGATCAAAACTGCCTCATCGAAAGGCCATAGGTACATCTTAGTGGGTATAATACGGTGGGGGAACTGACTTTTTTAGTGTTTTATTGCAAATGTGCGGATCGCAAGAGTCGCCAACGACTTTTATTTTATCCAATAAGGAAAGGGTGAAAATAACAGGAAAGACCTTTGATAGATTTTGAATTCAGGGGGTAAGTTATGAAAAGGGAAGGTGCTAGCACCCTTTTCATCTGTAGTTATCTACGGGCTCTTAATCGCTTAGATCACTTTTGAAAACTTGCTTTTTTATGTGTGTAATTTGAAAATATTTTTGAAAAGCCAAAGTACGACTAACTTTGTAATAATTCTTGTATCGGTCCTCAAGGATGTATACAAAGTGTTTGAAAATATTTTGTTTAAAAAATGTGATGTGAGAAATGTTTTATTTTTTAGAAAAGACTTGTGAGCAAGCGATTAAAAGTTTTTCACCCATTCAAGGTTGTTCTTTTTATTTTCCTTCTCTTTTAGAGATAGTTCTATCCGTACCATTAATTAGTAGGTAACCCTATCTATCAGATGTGAAGGGACAAACGAAGGGTCATAGTATGGTCATTGAAGGCAACATGTAGAGTTACTTTAGCAATTGTATCGGAGGTACTAGATCATTTTTCTTAGGAAACATCAAAGTGTCGTCGAGGGAATATGACTTTTATTCGAGGGTCTTTTGCTAAAGCATCCCTACTTTTGAGGGACATGACCATTATTTAGAAAGGCAACAAGGAGAGGTTACCCTAGAGGTGTGAGTGTGAAAGTGTGTTAGTTTTAATTATTTAGTCTTGAATTTAGGGTTTTCTATCGATTGTTTTTAATCTTTCCATATAAACCCTCGTTACAAACAGTAGCATAAAAGAATATAATGTGGAAGGTAAAGTGCGGAACGTAAAGTGCGGAATGTAAAAATAAGCTAGTAAAAGGCTTCGGGGCAATTACATAAGAATGAAAGATGTGAGAAATAAAACCTAAAACTATTACATACTCAGAGCAGTTACATAATAGAAAAAAATGCAGAAATAAATATACGCTATTACATTGATAGTTGCAACCTATACACTTGATCTAGGAATGTAAATAAGGGAGGAAAGAGAAATAAGAAAAAGAAAATAAGTTTGAATTTATTTTGTGGTTTTTGTGAAAAAATGATTTATGATGATAATTAATCAAGACCTAAAAATTCTAATTAATTTTAGTATTAAAAAGGAGTTAATTAATTAATTAATTAAAAAAACAAGAAGATTAAAGGTTAATTAAAAACCTAAAAATAATTAATTAGGGTTTAAAAAAAGGTTTGTTTTTTAGGATAATTAAAAAAAAAAGGGTAGGGGAAGGCTAATCAATGAATATCAAAAGAAAGAAAGAAAATGCATGGGTGGGTGTTGAGCCCATGCCCTCCAGCCTTTACCTTGCATCATTTGCCACTGAGCCAAATGCTCGTTGGTGTTAGGAAGATAGGCGCTGCACAAAATATATTAAACCTGCATAAATTGGAAAGTTTAATAAAAGTAGCAAAAGGCAAGAATCGAACCCACACCCTTAGAGACCAAAGACGTAATGCGCGCGCTCTTTCCACTGGGGTGGCTATTACATCCGGTGGTATTATGAAAACCATTAAATATAAAATAAACAAAATTGATTGGGCCGGAGAGGCGCCGGAGCCCTAGATCCAGTCGTCTTCTCCAGCGAGCTTATTTTTGAACCTGTAAGATAAACACGCGTTAGTGAACAAAGAGGACCCTACTCCCCTAATTTTAGCCTTGCGAGTTCAATGGTGACCTTGGTTTTTACTGTATCGTCCTATACAAAGAGATATAGTAAGAATAAAAAAAATCGGTGCAAATATGGTGATGCATGATTCTGGCGTCATGGGACTCATGCGATGATTCAGACCTGCAGAGTTACATCCCAGGAACACATTAACATGGTTAGTTTCAATCAAAGTAACATAGAAAATAAAATATGAATTTTGAATGAAACATGAAATTGGTGATGCATGGATGCGAGTTTCAGGCTTCTTTGATCATCAAGAGTGGTCAATACTTACTCTATAATGTCTGTGATACGGTGGGAGAACTGACTAGTGTTTTGCGTTCGTATTCGCACTTGTGCGGTTGAGCAAGAGTCGCCATCGACTTTTTATTTTATCCTAAAGGAAAGGTTAAAAAAGCACAGCAAAAACCTTTTGAGATATTTCGTGGGTTCGGGGGGTAGATTATGAAAAGGGAAGGTGTTAGCACCCTTTTCATCCATGGTTATCCATGGGCTCTTAGTTACTTGGTTTTTTAGATCACTTGCTTTGTTTTTCGATTGCTTTGAAAATGGTGTGTGTGTGGGTGCTTTTGAAAATGTTTTGGAAAAAGATGCCTTGTCTTAGGCAACTAATGTATTTGACTCGTGTTTGAGTGTTTTACAAAAGTGTGAATCTTTTCGAAAAGACGTTTTCAAATGTTTTTGAGAGTTTGTTTGAAAGTATTGTGGATTGTGGTTTTTGAAAAGAAGGCAAGTGTTTTTGCAAGTTTGATCTCAAGTAACTAAGAGTTTTGTCTACCCTATTGTACTCAAAGGTTTTTGTCATGTTTTAACCCCTTTTAACAATTTTGTTCTACCATGGAAATTGGTAGACAACCTTGCGTTTAGGAAGTTTATTCGGGACGGGCGCGGGTCATCGTATGGACCATGAATGCAATGATGCCAAGCGTCTTTGGCAATTCGCTTTGAAGGGACTATGATCATTCCGTTTAGGCAACACTTTGAGACTTATGATCATTTGATTTTGTTTTGCCAAAGATACTCGACGTGCAAGCATGGCCCATTTTGGAAGGCAACATGTGGGATTACCCTAGGGGGTGCAAGTGTGATTGTGTATTGATTACATGTATTTGTCTTGTATTAGGTTATCTAGCGTTTGATTTTATGTACATACAAACCCTAAGTCTAACCATGGTGTAATTGAAAAAACTGTAAATTGCGGAAATGTAAAATCTACGCTATTACAAAATAGTATCCGGGAGTGGGGGTACAAATGTATGAATGGGGATGAGACTTATAGTACCCAATAAGTTACAACCAAATCGAAGTCGCAATCAAATGTAAATATCGAATATACAAATATAAGATAAAAATGTGTATAGGGCAATGTATTGTGTAAGTGTAAATGTGAGATGTATATGAGTATGTGTAATTATTTACAAGCGCGATAATGTGAAATTGAAGCGTATTAGGGTTTTTGACCTAGAGAAATGTTTTAAATGAATCTTTGATTTATATGTTTAATTATGTACAAAAGAAAATGTTTTAATTAAATGGTATGTTCAAATTTTAATTAAATTGTATTATGTATAAAAAAGAAAGTATTTTAATCAAATATTTGTGAATTTTAATATTAGAGAAAAAATGTATTTCTATTATTATGTACAAATATGTATATTAATTAAAAAGTTTTCAATTTTAATATAGGATAAAAAATGATATGTACAAAATTAATGTTTTTTAATGTATGTACAAATGTATTTTAATCAAGTATTTAGAAATTAAATTATGTATATAGAAAAACATTTAATTATACTTAAAGAAAAGATGTATTTTTTACTAAATGAATTGTATTGATTAAGAGAGTAAATAAATAAAAAGAAGAAAGTATTTTCAATTTTTTTTAATATATGAGGCAAAAATGTATTTTAATTAAGTTAGTATTTTACAAAGAAAAAAAGTAAATATTGTTTATAAAATAAAAAAAAAGGTTAGTACTTAATGTATGTTAAAAGAAACAGAAAAGAAACATCTTTAATGGGCTTTAGAGGGACTTAGAGACGGGTCAGACCCATGGATTGTTTGGAGCAGCGTTCTTAGGGTTTGAGAATTATTCGTTCATTTGATAATGCATTAGGGTTTGAGCGGCGCGTTCGTGCATTCGCTCATCTTCGTCTTCCTCGTTTGCTGTCTCAGTGCTCCCTTCGCTTCGAGGCCACCAGCGCTACCCTCAGACCTCTCTTCCCTCCAGCTCAGTGGATTCATGGTTCAAGGTTTGTTTCAATGTTCCTTTTTTTCTCTTCTGTGAATGATACGCGTTTTAGATTTTTTTTAAGTTGAGTTTTCATTATTATGAGGTGAAGGAAAAAAAAGAGGAATAAAGCTCACTACCTGACCTTGGAGGAGGAGGAGAGAAGAGTGGAGGCGTTGAGGAGGTCGGAGCGAGCGGAGGGGGGTTTTGCGCGATTCTTCGCTTCTTGGTGACCCTGGTATCTTTTATCTTTTGATATATTAGGGTTTTGATGATGATGTGTGTTGAGGAGCCCTTTTTAACTCACTTCTTTATCTCTTCTATTGCCACTGTATGTTGATTGCCTTTGAGCATTTGTATGCCTTTGAATCGTTGCCTAGCCTATGAAGAAGCTTGCTTCTGAGGCCCTTGATGCTTTTGAATTGTTGCCTGAGTTATCTTGAACTTGCCCTTTTCTTCTTCTTCTTGAACACTATTGCCTATGATGCTTTGAGATGCCCAGTGATGCTTGTACTGAGGGCCTAGGTTACCTTTGAATATTTGTTGAGTTTGCCTTCTTGAACGATTTGCCTATGTTGTTGCCTATGTTGCCATGAACATGCTTCTGAGTATGCCCTTGACGCTTTCTCTCTTCTTCTCTTGTTGCTGTATGCTTGTTAATCGCCTATGATGTTAATTCCTGAGGCTTAGTACTGGATGTGGCCTTGAATGGTTTTGATGGTGACAGGCAGGTTTATGAGTCCATGGTTGTGACAGTAAGTTTTGCCTTTTGGTCTAGAGCTTGCAGTGTGTTTTGTGTTTTTGGTTGATTGTTGTAGGTTATGCTTCAGTGTGTTATATTTTTGGACTTAACAAGGTTTGAGGTTGTTCAGGTTTATTCGTTTGACAGGGTAGCAGTTAAGGCTACTGCAGGTTGGTAGTTTTGCTTATGTGTTCGTATGTTTGATGGTTTATTGACAGGATGATGGTTTCATGGTTGTTGGTTCTGGTTTAAGGTGATTCTGGGTTTGTTTTAGAAAATGCAGGTTATGTGAGGTTTTGTGTTTGATGGCCTTTGACAGGATGATGGTTTCAGGCCTTTTGAACTGGTTTAAGGTGATTCTGGGTTGGAGCAGGTTGATGCTTGCAGAAAGTTTAGTGTGTTTATGTTAGGTGTTTGTAAGGAGGATGCAGGCTCTTGGTTTTGTATATTTCTTCCTCTCTCTCTTTTACTGTGCTGTACTGGCTTGTAGGTTTGTATATTGAGGCAGAGTATTCTCTCTTAGCAAGCTTTTGAGTTTGTATATATTCTGTCTTGTTATTATGCCTCCTGAACCGTGTCTTTGTTCTTTATATCTTTTCTTGTCTTCTCCTAAGCCTAAACCTGCCTATGCTTCTTTCTCTCTTCTTCTGACTCTATAGTACAGTAAAGAATTTTATATGATTTTATTTCTTGTACTTTCTCTGAAGGGGCCCTACTGGTGGGAAATGATGAAAAAGATTCAAGTTACTTGCATAACACACTACTTGACTGCATCTTTATCTCTTTTTGACAGTTTATGGCGCTTTTTTCTTTTCCTTGATATCTTGGGATTTGACTTTGTATTTTGATATCCTTTCCAAATCCTTCTTTGACAGCTTGGGATAGATTTTGACAGCAATTGTACTTCCTTGATTTTTCTTTGATATCTTTGGCATTTAAGTGGGAATTGGACTTTTCAGTTTAGTTTGAATTGGAAGTTTGCAGTTTGAACTTTTAGAAATTATGCATTTTGACATTCATGAATAAAAAATGGAATTCTTCCCTCTTTGTGAACCGGGAGAAATCCCGCGATTTGCAGAGAGGGTCAACTGATCCCAGTCAGTGGCCCCTAATGATGAGCAAATTTTAACTGTCTTTAATTAACTGCTTTCTGACTTTCTCTTTTCTCTTTTTTTTTTTGCAGATAAAAAATGGAGCACCGGAGCGGAGTGAAGAATGAAGAATATTAGAAATAGGATAGTTTTTATTTTATGTAATATTTAAATTAATGTATATTATTGTTCATAATTTAAATTATAAACAACAATTTGTACAAATAATTCAAATATCAATAAAATCTAAATTATCCAATTAATTCTAATTTTCTTTATTGTTTATTTATTTATTTAAAATTCTTTGAATTAAAACAATTGAAAAATAAATTTCAATCATTCAATTTTAGAATAATAAATAACTTAAATAAAACAATATTGATCAGTTAAACCTGTCTTATCCAATATCCAAAGCAAAGCAGCAGTAAACCCAAATGGACTGATCAAACGCATTCCTTCTTCACTGATTTGTCATAAACACTGTGAATCCAATACTGCATACTGTATTTGACTGGCTCAAAGAAAACCACATGAATTCAAACCACTGTCTCTTTTACTGATTAAATCAAGATAACGCGAATTTTAACCCGAATCTCGGAATAACCCGCAAAGTGCTATGGAATTTAAATCTTTCTGAGAATATGCCCACAAAACCCTTAACTCCTGATTAAACGCCAAATAACGCTCGCCTGATCAAAATCGAACCAAAAATCATCCAAAACCTAAGCCAACTGTATGAAACAAATCAGAGCTCCGAAAATCAGTAAAAACCCTAATTTTGCTTGACTGTCAAGAAAAGTCCGTTTGTCCGATTCTTGAGCCAGTTTGAAAAGTCAGGAAATGTCTGAAGCTGAGATTGCTTGTGGGAAAGCGCGAGGGAAAATTTTGGGGTACAACAGTTGCCCCTGTTCAATCTTCTTGGACCTAAAGAGTTAGATTGGCAAGTTTGCCTTTCGCGACTTGAAGGTAAAAGGAGATTGGACACTAATGTGCCCAGAAAATTTGCACTCGGCGATATGATGGTGGATGTGAATGGGCTTAAAGATGCCATTTGGTGATGGGCTTAAAGATGCCATCTGGTGCGAGAGAATTTTGTCGGGGGATGGGCTTAGAGATGCCATCTGAGAATGGGCTTACAGATGCCATTCGGCGACTGCTGGTAGGAGGATGGGCTTATAGATGCCATCTGGAAATGTTGAAATGTATGTCAATGGTGAGTGGACAAGTATCAGAAGGGCATCCCTGTTTTGGAACATCTCTGAA